>JANBPO010003772.1:20562370-21162370 GCA_024336825.1 Amorphophallus titanum
ACCTCGGCACCCCAAACTACTCTAGGCAGCAACAGGAAGGCGACTCTGAGCTGATGAAGTCAGGAGTTGCCGATCTGTCAACGCTGTAAGGGACCTGCAAGGCAGACAAAGAAACCTAGGAAAATCCTAGACAGACGCAGACATCGACGACACGACTAGAATGCCGTGCACACTGTCCCACACATGACTAGAACGTCATGCATACGACAGGACACTAACCTCGAGTACAACCACAAGAGGGCTAACCCGGAAGGTCACGACACATAAGAATCACGACGAGAGCTGCGAAGAGTCATGTGCCACGTGACTGGTGTGCCTCTCACCAGAAGAACAGTCAGCTGCGTCCACTAACGTCTTATGCTGCGCCTACTAGTGTCTTGTCCGTGTACCCTATCTCAAGGACTAGGCTGAGACCAAGACACTGTCAGAACCAGAACCAAAGTACCGTCACGAGTGACTGGACAAGGAATGTCCGTCGGCATCAGTCCAAAGCCTCTGACCACGTGTGCACACACTGGCTCTTGCCTAAGCCAGGCCTCTAGCTAGTATTCCCCCTCCGCTGGACACTATGGTTGGATCGGGGGCCCACGGAACTAGCTTAAGAATCATATATCGGGAAGGTGCCCTGCTACAAGAGCCATCACACTGTAACGTGATGCAAGGCTATGACTAGTGAAGGCTCACGAAACACTGACTCCAAAGTACGAGTGCTAAAGTATAGACAGGCTAATCATGCACTGTCACCCGTACTACAAAGCACCAATGGCAGTATAGGAAACTGCCGATAGACTCAGGACAAGGCAACTAGACCTGAAACTACAACGATCCCTGAATCTCACGACTCTAAGTCAAGATCGTCGTACACAGCGGGACAAGTCGCCAATCGGTCTAATCCTAAGCCAGAGAAAATGACGATGTCGGAGGAAACGACACGCGAAGACCTGAGGGAACACCGAGGACCCTCAGCACATCTAGACACGTAGAACGAGGTAAGATGATATCTCAAGACATCTAGAACCATGTCTCGAACTGGACAGAACCGTCGAGACACACAAGGTTACCTGACAACCACTGGGTGACCCCGGGTTGACCGGAACCAGACAATGACGACTTAATAGTAGGAAAGAGAATCCTACCACAAGCAAGAAGACTCATGGCTGCCTTATAACGTAGTCTTAGCCCTCACAGGATGTCAGGAGACACCCATGGGAAAACGGACAGACCACAGGGACAAGCCAAGATAATCGAAAATGAAAACACTGGAGGACGACACTCTGGGCAAAGCGAACCATCACCCAACCGCTAGGCAGACCCGGCAGTCAAGGAATGGCCGCTACGCGACCAGAGACAAGGACGCTGGCAGTTCTAGATTGTCACACACTGCTACCTCTGCTATCCGTGGTTGGTTTGGATTGAATTGTTATTAGCATTGTTAAGCCGTGTGGGATCGAAAAGATCGAGAGAACATTTAGATCTCACGTCTGCTTAGGCTAATAAACACTATTTATTTTAATTTCACTGTGTTTAACAAAGAAAGTTTTAAATTTTGTCATCTCGGCAAAGGGGACAATTCAACCCCCCTTCTTGTCCGCCATCTCTCTGGGCCAATAACAACACTCGCCAAGGGTCTCGTCGGACCACACTTGTAGCATCTCCCTATGCACCATCATTGCAATTCCTCAAATTGCAACTCACCATGCCTCGAGCACTGACTCTGCTGATCACCAGTCATACTCTGCCACAACAGTTGCACTAGTTGCTACCACACGCTCCCGACCTACGCCTGCCTCTGATCCCAGAACCAATAACACGTCAAAACACTTATCGAGGAGCGAAGAAATCACTAAAGATGCCAGGCTCGAAGGTTGCTACACCTCTAGCCACCAGACATCATTCCCTCGAATCCGTCCTTACTAATACCAACTCATTCTCGATTCTTGGGTCCTCAAAATATCCATCTCCTGAGTTGCTGCCTTGCGGACCACCAGGCCAAGAGCCACAACATGAACCATGATCGGCACCACCCAATGCTCATCTTTAAATCTCGAATCTTCCACGGAACCTACACATCTCGCCCACCTCACATGGCGCATCCAAGGTGGTACGTAAGGGCCCCAAATTCCACAATCTGGGCCTTGAACCAAGACACCGCCACACAATCTCAAACAAAATCTAGAGCCAACACAGCCCACTCACACGCAGAAATGCAGGACTTAGAACTCAATGGGACAACTCTACCCAATCCTGCCTCAAAATCTGTAAAAATAATCAAGACTGGCACGTCATCTCCGACACCACAGAGCATGACGAGAAAATAGGGCTCGATAATCAGCAGCTCACCATGAAGATCCTCTACTCACCCAAACACATCTCTCGATTAGAGCACCAGCTCTACCACCTTAAACCACAACCTAGACATCTCAGGGGCTGGGTAACCTCAAGCTGGGGTGACCAAAACAATAATAACTCCTCAGAGCACACTTTGAGCTACCTAACCATAAGAAATCTATGCCATCCACCTAACCTCACTGCAGATTCCTCGAATGTAGCACCGCAGCATCTCACTTGTCGGCAACCTCTTACCCAACACAGCACAACTGGGGCCACCACCATTGGGGAAGAAAGCTCTCTATCTCATTCCTCAGGCCCCACGTCGGCACTCCGATGTTAAAGCAACTACCTTCACAGTGCCAACACCGCGCACTCAAGCTCTCACACAAGAAATAAAAGTGATAATTATACACAAAACCCTATGTCAGCTACCAACTATACTGGACCTTATGGACTCTGATCACTACAATTATCTTAAATTCTCATGTATGTCCACAACCACTGCTCTGATACCATCTGTAACGGCCCAAGATTCGAATACCAGGAATAACTTTGGTTGTGATTTGGGGCCGGTAGTAGGCCGATTATCTCCATGGTCATTTTGGGTGGATTTGTGAAAATCTCCAGTTTCTTGTTGTTTCGTGGATGGTTTCATTCCTTCCGGCTTGTAGAAGGTTGATATCGAGTTTAGGGATGTTTCCCTGCTGTTTAGACGCGATTGGGCCTTGGAAAGAGTGAGTTTTTGATAGTCCTATAATTTTCCTGTCGGAACGATTTAGTGGCATTACCAGAGACCGCAACTCTGTAGTGGCAGCGCTATGGGTGACCGCTACTTGGTGCTTTATGTTGGCTAAGTTGGTTCGCTGGTAGCGGCCATGCGACCGACTGCCATTTGGTGGTAGCGGCCCTATGGGTGACCTCTAATTTGCTTTGATGGTCCATGGTAGAGCGTTATATGGTTTCAAATGGTTTTTAAGTCAGTTCGGGCTAGCGGTCTAGCTCCCGACCGTAAATTGATGTTGGCGGCCATGCGCTGACCACCAATCTCGTGTTAATGGTCCAAGGGAGACCGTTATCGGGTTTCCACTATTTTAAGTCAGTTCAGGCTAGCGGTCTAGCTCCCGACCGTAAATTAGTTTAGCGGCCTTAAGGGGACCGCTAAATTCCTAGAAATAGTCCCAGGGAGACCATTATGTTTTTAAGTCGGTTCGTTGGTAGCGGCCATGCGAAAGATCACCATTTTGGTTTAGCGGCTAGCGGTAAGACCCCCACCTACCTAGAATGTTATTTCAGTGTCGGTTTGATTTTCGGTTGGTTTGTCTTCGACCCCTTGCCCATTGCCCGTGGATGTCTTGGACATCCTATGAGGGCTGTGACTATGTTATAGGGTGTCCGAAAGTGCCATTGTACCGAGCAGCGTTTTGTGCATTTCGAGAGTCATTATGGTTTGTGGTCAACCCGATTGTGACCCAGTGGTTGACATGTGATCTTGTGAGTGTCTCGAGTATCCTGTGAGGATCGATACTCTGGTTTTGGATGCTTGGAGGTATCATCTTACCTCGATTTGCATGCCTATCTGGTTCGAGGGTTTTGGTGATCCCTCATGTTCCGTGTTTCCTTGTTTTGTGGAATCGACAGTCCTATGTACGCCCTTGGCACCGAGGACTTGTGTTTTTCTCGTGATTTGGATTAGGGACTAGGCTGATTAACGGCGTATTGTCATGATCTGCGACGATCTTGACTTGAGTCTTGTGAGTCAAGGATCGTTGTGTGAGTAGGTCTAGTTGCCTGTCCTGAGTCTGGCGGTAATTCTGTGTGCTATTTTGTGCTTCATAGTACTAGTGACAGGTGCGTGTTCAGCCTGTCCGTACTTTGATGTTTTGTTTTGAGTCTCTGTGCCTAGTGAGCCTCCACCAGTATTAGCCTGATGACACTTTAGGTGTTGGCCCACTTGGGAGTGGTGGCAGGGCGAGTTCCCGGTAGAGACAGTTCGTACGCTGGTTGCCATGGGTCCCTTTGTGTAGCCGTTAGAGTCTAACGGGAGGGGAAAATCAGGTAGAGGTGGGCACGTCTGATCTGTTTCCTATCTTGTAGACCTCTCATTTGTGGTGATGACAATTGGATTGTACGACTCAGGATCCAGCGTGAGATCACCCCTCTTCATCTGGCACTGTCTGTGGGAAACGTACGAAGAGCCAACATGGTCCGAAGAAGTTCCAGTAGGACAAATGTCGATGACAAAGGAAAGGCAACGACGACCACGGAGGGTGAGTATGCGCCCACCCACTCCTCCACGGGCCCTCCCTCCAACCAAGAAGCTAATGCCTTACCTCCTCCGGCTGCCGGGGGACAATCCACCCTTGAGGCCCCCGATGCTCTCCAAACTCTCAATACCAAACTAGATATCCTCATCGATCTGAAGAGGACCCAAGTTGCCAGGGATGAGAGGTCGTGACTACCTCGGGTGAGTCCCCCCTGCGTAGAAGCTTCTCGACAAACGGCTGGAGGCCGCTTCACCCACCAAGGCGGGCGACTCATTCGTAATGGGCCAAGCGGGCCCTCACAAGCCCCACCTCCAGAGCGAGAAGCCTCCTATAGTCTGAGAGGGAAGAAAGTAGGGCTGCCTCAGCAACCCTCAAAAGTAGATGCTCCTGCTGAGGAGTGGTAGGGCAACTACTGGGGACGAACTCGCAGTCTCCTAGGTACATGTCAACCAGAGTTGTCCCTCCGCCTGTGAGACTTCAAATGACGTTTCACTGAGCAAAAGCGAGCCCTTCACGCCATGCAAAAAGACCCCACCCCAGAGGATGAGGAGAAATCTCCATTCTCCAACCAAATCTTGAAGGTCAAAATCTCACAGAGAGTCTCCCTCCCAACCTTTAAGTCCTTCGACGGCCAAGGCGACCCGACCGACCATTTTGATAGCTTCTATGCTCTAATGACACTACACGGAGCGTCTGACGCTGTCATGTGTCGCATGTTCATGACCACCCTAATCTAGGGAGCCCAAGCGTGGTTCTGAGCACTCGCCCCCAGCAACATCCACAACTTTAGACAGTTCGGGAGGTTGTTCAAGGAAGGCTTCGCCGGTAGTGGACCTCCAAGGTCAATTGCAAGGCTATTTGGGCTGAAGCAAGCACAAGGGAAAAAGCTGCAGGCTTACATCAACTGATTCAAGCCGGAAGCTCTGCGTATCCCCCTCCTAGACGTCGCCTCAGTTGTCACCACACTGACCAGAGGCACCCGAGACGAGAACTGGTGCTCCACGCTCCCTCCTCTCTCATCAATCTGGTGACCTTGGCTCTGCGTCATGCAGAGTGTGAAGAAGTCCTCAATGCTAGCCGAGACCCTACAAGCACGGGAAGAGAAGAAGATAAAAAGTGATTGTTCGAGCAAGCCTCGGGCCAAGGAAAAAGAAGAAACTGAGACGGGGACCATAAAGACCCTCCATAGAAGTTTGAGTGGTATACTCCCCTGTCCACTCCTATCTATGAGATCTGCCAAGAAATAAAGGACTCGGGCCTCCTTCGCAAACCTGAGCCTATGAAAGCTGATCCTCGACGCCGTAGCCGTAAAATAGTAAATTAGTAAATTTTCTCAAATTTGATTTTCTACATGAAATTTTATAAATTTAGAAAAATATGAAAAAATAACCTACACAATCCTCGAAAAGAGCACAACGCATCTGTAGTATCCTGGAGTCTCAAAACTCAACGGTTCACTCTCCACGGAATTTCGCAACTTATACAGGGAAAAAATTTACGTAGATTGTAAAACACAATTCGGGACCCACGAAAGTGTTTCAAAAGCTCTCTAATTCCGATCCGAAGGATCCAAGGTATTACATCCATGAGCATAACCCCCAAGAAGTTGGGGAACCCAACTATCGGGGGGAAGTCATCGAATTGGATCGGCACCACCAGATAGCCATGCTCCACATGGCTCGCAACCAGCAACAGACCAAAAGTGACTGAAATTGCTTTCTTCATAAAATCCCTACTATAATTGTAAAAATGCGAAAGTTAGAATTTTGAAAAAGGCCATTGGGCTCTTAATCTTGACAAAGAGATGAGAGGAAGTCTCAGTCCCACCAGGCGTGCAAAACTGTTTGATGCACTCGGGGTTTATTCGTTTATCTTTTATCATTGGTATCAGTTTATCAGTGCACGAGCATGCCAGTCACATGTGTGATAAAGTGTTTGGGCTTCAAGACTAGAGTGGTCCGAAGCCCATGGTGCACTCCATCTAACTGACTAGACGATTGTGAGTATTGTGTTGGGACTAGAGACCCACCATGCCATCAAGGTCATGGCGTTAATTACATTCCATCGGAGAGGGAAAAATCTATAATTAATCGCTAAGAAAAGGGGCCCTACGACCTGTGTAACACTCGAAAAATTTAAAATAGAAATAAATAAATTTAACTATTTTAATTCTAATTAATTAATCATTTAAAATACTTAATTAATAGTTTAAAATAATTTTAAAATGATAAATATCACTTTTAAAAGATGTCAAATTATATTTTTATAAATTATAAAATTAAATAATTTAATTTTTACATTTATATCATTGCTTGAAAGAAATAAGGGTATATAGGTGAAGAATTAAAGGATAAACCTAATTTAGGAAGTAAGAAAGGGTATATAGATAATTTTGGTTAAGTATAGGGTGAATACAAAAATTTCCGTTCAAAATAACGACCATTATTAAGTCGTTACTTATGAAATAACGACATGTAACATGTCATTATTCAAGTAAAGTAAATACATAAGATTTAAAAGGACATATCTACAATTTTGGTCCTTTGAGGGGGATGAAAAAATACTCCAAGTGATTCACGACCAATGCATGGTCGTTTTCTATTAAACAACAACACACATTTAGTCATTATTTCATAAGTAGTGAATAGTGTCATGAATAGTGTCACTTTTTATTTAAAAGAAATTTTATGAAATAAATTATATGTAAAATAAGAGAAAAATGTAAGGATCTCACCCATGAAATTTCATGAACGGACTCCATCAAATTTTAAAGATAAAAATCATTGAAGTTTAAGGGAGTTTAAGCATTAAAAATTCAGGAATAAATCACGACTGGGGCATGGGCGCCAGTTTCTAAGAGGAGTCTGAGTCATGGGCGCCTATTAATAGAAGGAGTCTGAACCCCAGTCGCCTATTAATAGAAGATGGCAGAGCCTAAGGCGCCATTTCTTCCCGACAACTTTTGCGACCATTTATCACTCCAGCCTGTGTAAGCTGTCATCCCACCAAAGATCCTATCATTCCGGATCTTGCTTCCCCTTCTGTCGACCCAAGGCTTATAATATACCCTCTACTTCCCTCCTATTCTGTTAGTTAGAAGGCTAGTTGCAGAGAAGAGGACGGGGACAATTCTGGAGGGTTGCAGAGGAGGAGGAAGCTGCTGTCTTCTTCCTTTCTTCTTCCACACACCCTTTTTCTGCCACACAAAGGTAGGTGTTCTCATGCTTTTAACCAAACTTGTAGCTAATTAAGGTATATTAGTATGTAACGTTTGTAATTAGCTCATCTCCATGCAAAATTAAGGTTTGGGTATCATGTTTGATCGTTTATTAGGATAGATCTATCATGTTCTATCATGTTTTAGTAAACTATAGCCAAACCTGTTAGCAATTTTGTAGAAACCAGTTAGTTTACTTAAGTAACCGCATGATATTCATGTTTAAATGACCTATTTTATACATCATGTTAAAAATCTGTTAGAACCTATTAGTTTACCTAAGTTAATTGAAGAAGAACTCTATGTTACATCATGCTTAAACGACCTGTTATGTACTAAGTAACTACATGATGTTAAAAACTCAATATTAGTGAAGTTACAGCATGAAACGAATGTATGAAACTAGATCTGTAATCCTAATAACCTCCTCTATCTGTCCATGTCATTAGTTTTTCATAAATCAGCTTAATTTGAAGGGCACCCCTGACACGGATGCCATTCAATGAACAGTGGCTATATAACAGACGCGTATTCCACTCGAAAAATGGGTCAAACTGCCCCTCTTTGAAGGGCACCCCCCTTAGGGCGCCTACTAATAAGGGGCGCCCCCCCTAGGGTGCCTTCTAATAGAAGGTGGCAGACCCAGGGGCGCCTCCTTCTGAAAGACGGCAGCCCCTTGGGCGCCTTCTAACTGTCTCCTGCTATCACTAGTTAAAATTTGATTTGTTAAACCCCTGTTATCATTAGTTAAACCACTGGTTAAACTAGTTAATCACATAGTTAAACCCAGGCATCAGTCTGATAGGTGCCCATGACAAGGGCGCCTCTTACAGCCATCAGACTGATAGGCGCCCAAGGCAGGGGCACCTATTACTAAGAGAAGTCTGTCCTCTGGGTGCCTATCTGGGAAAGATGGCAGCCCTTTAGGTGCCATTTCTTAGAAGATGGCAGCCCATGGGGCACCAATTTCAAGGAGGTGACTGACCCCTAGGTGCCTTCTCACAAGCCATCAGTCCAACTTCAAACCCCAACTTGATAGGCGCCTGACCCTTGGGTGCCTATCAGTGAAAGATGGCAGCCCTCAGGGCGCCATTTCTTGATAGGAGTCTGCACCCAGAGTGCCATTTCTTGAAGTCTGACCCCTGGGCGCCTTATAATAGTCATCAGGAAAAATCTAGCTTAGTGAAACCCCTATTGCAATCAGTTAAACTACTATTGTAACCAGTTAACCAACAGCCATTTGATAAACCCCTATTGCAATTAGTTAAACTTACATTAGCTAAATCTCTGTTAACCAGCTATTAACCAGTTGATCATCTAGTTAACCCCCAGAAGTAGGTGTCCTATACCCTGTTGCCTCTTATTAATAGATGGCTATGACCTGGTCGCCTTAAACAGACCCTAAACTTTATTTTTCGAAACCTTAAACCCTGAATGACGTACCTGCGTGACAAGACTCCATTCACTGATAAATGGTAGCTTGAGAGGTGCCATGTAATCCCTGACAGGGTTGCGTAAACCTTGTGAAATTTCCAGGAAGGGCATCCAGCTGTGAGGGTGTCGTTCCTGAACATGTAAGGTAGCCTGCACGGCACCAAATCTCACCCAGTTTTTCGTATATCACGCTACTGGTTTTTACTCCTAGTTCGTCCCTACAATATCAATACTCCTCGGATTCCATTCCATAAATCCACCTTATATATCCTACTGTTCAAACCTTAAAATTTCATATTGGCTATAAATGAGAGTGGATGTCAACAAACATGACCAATGTCTGTGCATATAGGGCCCGGTCTGGTCCTGAGAAGAGCACCCGAAGGTACTTGTGCCCATGGGAGTTTATTGACCACGGTGTTTGACATTACACCGGAGTACTTACTTGCTAGACTTTAGGCATACCACTCATTCTCGTGATATTTACTTGATTGATTGATTGAGACCCGCAGAAGGGTGAAATTATTTACTTGAATGAATTGATAATAGCCAATGAGTGTCGTTTGAGGGAGCAGGCGCGCGGGAACCGAGGGAGGGCACTCCCCCACGGGTGGGGGGGAGCCGACCCCACTGCTCTTCGTGTGCGAGTGTGGTGTTTGCGGAGCGAGAGAGCAGAAGATGGCAGGGGGTTACGTGATGTGCTGTGAAGGGAGATGAGAAGAGAAAGAGAGGGGGAGTGCCGGTATGAGTGTATGGAGGAGTGGGAGGTTGAGAGAGGTCAGAAATGGAGGGAGAGAGAGCGCTACGTGCAGGTGTGTGTGTGAGAGCAGGAGGGAGAAAAGGTGGCGGGAGTGTGTGTGAGTTGAGAAGAGTGGGAGAGAACCAGTGCGATGTGTGTGTGAGCAGTGGACGTGCGTGGCCAGTGGTGGGAGCGTGAGCTGCAAGGAGGGGGGTTACCGGAGGGAAAAGAAAGGGGTCGAGGTGCTATAGAAAACACAGGAGATGGGAACGTGAGAAGGATGTGTGTAGGTGGTGTAAGTATGTGTGTGAAGAGAAGTGAGGGAGTACAGAAGCCGCCGATGCTGTAGGTGTGAAAGAGAAAGGAGAGTAGGAGGGGGAAGGAGAAAGAAAGGGAGTGAGAAAAGGGAGAGGAGTCCACATTGGGTGTGTGCGAAGGAGAAGTCTGGAGCCCATGTTCCAAACAGGGGCATCAGACCGTGTGGGAATTGAGGGAGAGAAGAGAGAAAGAGAGAGAGAGGGAGTGAGGAGAGAAAGAGGGAGAAGGGGCCGGTGTGAGAAGCAGAAGATGAGAGAAGAAGTTCTGTCGTGGGAGTAGAAGAAGAGAAAGAGGGAACCGGAGAGGGGGAGGGGAGAGGAAATTGGGAGAAAGAGAGAAGGGTGCAAATAGTTGAAGGGAGAGGGAGAGAGATCGAAGGTCAGTCAGGTAGGGAGGCAAAGTGCATGGAAAAAAATTGCCCAGCGAAGGGAAACAACGGGTTTTATAGGCGCCGAGTGAGATCCTGCATCTACCGTTTCCTGCCACTCACCTGTGCATGGAGTTCTGCCTATGCATGGAGCTCACCGGCTCCCCATGCAAGCGTGTCGTGTTCGCCTGCTGTTCTTGCTACCGTGCCCTCCAGGATCTGCCGTGCCCTTCAGGATCTGCCATGTTGATCTCCGCGTCCGCCTGGAGCTCGCCGTGTTCCCATGCACCTGCAGTTCCTACTGTTCGCCGGCTTCCCATGCTCGTCGGCTTGCATGAGAGACCGGACTGCTGCTCCTGTTCACTGGCAGCTTGCCTACATCTCCCCTACACCTCACCTACTCCCCATGCAGCTAGCCGTGTTTGTGCAAGCAACTGCCGCTTGCCTTCGTGAGAGGACTATTCACAAAGTTTAGGATTATACAAGAAATTATAGCAAGGCGCCTCACATCATAAGAATTTAACTATTTATTTTCAAGCCTCATCAACACATAATAAGTTTGAGCAATGAACATATGTCTTAACATTTGTCCCTTAAAATGGATTTTTGTAGAAAATTCTTATGATTTTCTTTGATTATGCCAGACTCCTCCACCTTCCGAACTCCTCCGAACTTCTGTCCCCTCTCCCTGTGCATCGGAAAGAGACCCTTTTGTTCATAGGTTGGAAGTTAAGAATCATGGGTCAGAATTGTGGGAAATGATGGAGGAGAATGTGGCCATAAGCTGGTCCATGTTCTCTGACTGAGTAAACAGGGGGAAGGCAGCCAAGTCTTTGGCCACCTTGACAAGGGGAGGGCGGCCAAGAGGCTGGTTGCCTAGCTGAGGAGGGCAGCCAGCACTCTGGTCGCCCAGCAGGGAGGGCGGCCAGAATGCTGGTCACCGAGCAGACCAGGGCGGCCATCACCCTGGTCGTCCAGGAGAGAGGGCGACCAATGCTTTGGTTGCCCAGACCCATGACCTTTGGCCCCTAAATGGTCGAGGCCCAATCGTTTAAGGCTATGGGATGGGCTTTAAAACACAAACATCCAAAAAATCAAGTAACATAATCAACGTCATTCACGCGAAGGTCCATTGGGTGTCCACGGGATGTCTGAAATTAGGCATCTACAACTGGAATTGGGACTGGGTTACTGGCCTGTAGAGGCGTTGAAGCCATGATGCTAGGACTGGGACTGGGTGGCTAGCCTGTAAAGGTGTTGAAGCCATGATGCTGGGACTGGGACTGGGACTGGGTGGTTGGCCTGTAAAGGCATTGAAGCCATGATACTGGGATTGGGACTGGGTGGCTGGCCGGCAGAGGCATTGAAGCCACGATACTGGGATTGGGACTGGGTGGCTAGCCTGTAAAGGCGTTGAAGCCACGATGCTAGGGCTGGGACTGGGACTGGGTGGCTGGCCTGTAAAGGCGTTGAAGCCACGATACTGGGACTGGGGCTGGGTGGCTGGCCGGTAGAGGTGTTGAAGCCATGATACTAGGACTGGGACTGGGTGGCTGGCCTGTAAAGGCATTGAAGTGATGATGCTGGGACTGGGACTGGGTGGCTGGCCTGTAAAGGCGTTGAAGCCACGATACTGGGACTGGGTGGCTGGTCTGTAGAGGTGTTGAAGCCACGATATTGGGACTGGGTGGCTGGCCTGTAAAGGCGTTGAAGCCTTGGTGCTAGAACTAGGACTGGGTGGCTGGCCTGTAAAGGCATTGAAGCCACGGTGCTGGAATTAGGACTGGTACTGGGACTCGGGTGGCCTGGCTCTCGAGAGTGTAAGGGTCACCATCATCGTGGAGTGATGCCAAGGTCGTCGTTGACGAGATGTCACAGTCGATGACCCTCGTCGATGAGGAGAAAAGAGGGAGAGGATTTTTTTTATTTTTCTCTTTACTAGCTCTGCCGCCCTTACAGGTTTTCACCAGAGCTGGCCCCCTTTGACTTTTTTCGATATGCCCTTGCGGGTTTTCATACAGAGGGGTCACCCGATTTTGCCTGAGGCACCCTTTCGGGTTTTCACCTCAACTGGGTTGATGGTAATTTTTACCCCCAGTGGACCCATAACGGGAGCCGACTGAGGCCGCTGGGGTATCTCTATTTTTAACAAGCCAAGAGCCTTACTAGCCAACTGTATGATTCGAGAGTGGAAGTTGCTGGAGTAATTTTCTAAACTTAACATAAGCATGGACAAGGAGAACAGGGGTATAACTCTATACACATGAGGATACAACCAGATCTACTCTCCGAAATACAAGGACTCCAAGACAATGACCCAGTACTGGTAGAAATCAAGGGCAAGATGGAACAACAACCTGATTTCAAGATAGCATCTGACGAAAGGTTATTATTCTGATAAAGAACTTGTGTACCAGATTGTCCAGAACTAAAGAAGAAGATATTAGAGGAAGCTCACAGATCAAGGTACACTATTCATCCTGGATCTACCAAGAAGTACCAAGACTAGAAATGGACCTTTTGGTGACCCAACATGAAAAGGGAAATAGCGGACTTTGTGTCACGCTGCCTCTCGTGCCAACAAGTCAAGACAGAACACCAAAAGCTTGCCGGTAAGCTACATCCTTTGGACATTTCCAAGTGGAAGTGGGAGGATATTGGCATGGACTTCATTATGGGTTTGGCTAAATCTAAAAGGAGGACATGATGGAATTTGGGTCATCATAGACCGATTGACCAAGTTGGCATAATTCTTGCCAATTAAGAGCCGATGGTCAGTCGATGTTCTTGCCACTTTATACATTAAAGAAGTCGTTCGACTACATGGAGTGCCTGTTTCAATCGTGTCTGACAGAGACCCGCATTTCACTTCACAGTTTTGGAAGGGTCTACAACATTCGTTGGGGACAAGACTTAACTTTAGTATAGCCTTTCATCCTCAGATGGATGGTCAGACCGAGAGAACAAATCAAGTTGTAGAAGACATGCTTCGAGCTTGTATCATTGACTTCGGTGGAAGCTGGCATGATCACTTGCCCCGAGTCGAGTTTGCTTACAACAACAGCTACCGGGCGAGTATTCAAATGGCATCTTTCGAAGCCTTATATGGAAGGAGTTGTCGATCTCCCTTATACTGGGATGAAGTTGGCAAAAAGTAACTACTAGGCCTAGACATGGTAAGGGATACCACTGAGAAGATTCAACTCATAGAGAAAGACTCAAGATAGCTCAGTGTAGGCAAAAGACTTATGCCGATACAAGAAGGAGAGATCACAAATTCCAAGTCGGAGATCACGTCTTTCTTAAGGTTTCCCCAGGCCGAGGAATCCGAAGATTCGGTGTTAAAGGCAAGCTTACACCAAGATATATCGGTCCCTTTGAGGTACTAGAAAGAGTTTGCGAGGTTGCCTACAGCATCGCCTTTCCTCCTTAACTGTCCGAGGTTCACAATGTGTTCCACATATCAATGTTAAAGAAGTATGTTTATGATCTATCACATATCATAGATCATGATAACTTGGTGATACAAATGGATCGCACTTATGAACAAAGACCATTGAAGATCCTTGATCGCGAGGTTTGTACACTAAGGAGTAAACAATCTCCATGGTCAAGGTTCAATGGAACAAATGCTCAGAACAGGAAGCCACATGGGAGACCATCAGATTTGAGGAAATTTTGTTAATTTCCTTAATTTCCTTTTTCTTTTAACCCTTTCCACCCTCTCTCTCTCCTCCCGTTCTCTCACTTTCTCTCCCTCCATTCAATCTCCTCTCTTCTCCTCCCCCTCAGGCGTGCAACTGGTGTGGAGCTGGGTGAGGTGGCGATGGCGTGGAGCTGACTTGAGGCGTGATGACACGAGAACTGGAGCGTGACATTGGCACGATCCCATTCATGGATTCAAAGCCGGCGTGGGTTGTTCGTGTGATGGTTTTCGGTGGGGATTGGCCGTTTTGGCTCGCGAGATCTTTGGTGGAGGTCGGGGGATAGATGCCCTACACTTTTTCTGCGTTTCCTCGTGATTTGGAACTAAACAGTGTGAGTTTCAGCAGGTTTTACCTTATTTGGGCAAAATGCATGTCCAGGGGGTGTGAGCCGTATTCGCCATTCCAAGCGACAGTTTGTAGTTTAAATGGTTTCATTTGAACCCCTGACATGTTCAGATGCCATTTGCGCCAATTTTATTGCATTTGGCTATGATTTGGGGCCGGTAGGAGGCTGGTTACCCTCGTAAGTCATTTTGGGTGGATTTGTGGAAATCGTCCATTTCGTGTCATTTTGTGTATGGTTTGATCCCTTCCATCTTGTGAAAGGTTGATATCGAGTCTAGGGATGTTTCCCCGTCATTCTGGAGACAATTGGAGCGTGGACCGGTGATTTTCATAGATTTTAATGTTTTTTGAGTTTGGTGTTTTAACGTGGTACTCTCAGGGGGCGCGTTCTCGGAAGAGATATGTTGTGTCATATAGTCTCATTCATCTAAGAAGATGAACAGTTGGGTGGTTGGGAACGTGACCTATGTGATGGGCGCAATCCTATGTTAACGCGACCCAAGTAAGCGTCACGTCAATGTGATCGCGACCCAGGTGATGACCGCGACTATCGTATTATCGCGCTCGAGGTTCCGACCGCGACTATTATCGCGACCTAGGTGAACGCCGCGTCAATGTGTTGATGTGTTCCAGGTGTTGGACACATTTTGATGACATCACAGCCCTCTGTAGGGGCGCGTTAATCATCGCGATGCAGGCTATAGACGCATTAATGCCTTCTATTTTTGAAGCATTATTCGAGTTGTCTCGGGGTTCGGTGAACCCAAGATTTAATGCCTAGTTGACCTTTGACTCAATAGATGCCTTTGGTGTTCCATGAGAGTCATATATATGTGTCAAGGTATCCTAGAAGAGTGGCCTTATCCTGAGCTATGTGTGCAATGTTTATTCCGTGTTTGTTGGCTCGGCTTCGACCCCTTGGTTAGCCCATTGTACGTGGATGTCATGGACATCCTATGAGGGACGTGACCGTGTTATAGGGTGTTCGAATGTGCCATTGTATCGAGCAGTGCTTTGTGTTATTTCGAGGGTCATTATGGTTTCTGGTCAACCCAGTTGTGACCCAGTGGTTGACACGTGACCTCGTATGTGTCTTGGTTATCCTGTATGAATCGAGAAATTGAGTTAATTTACATATTAAATTTTAGTCTTGTACGTACTCTTATGACCAGTAGCTATCCGCTAACCGTATTTTTCGGATACTAGATAACGACTTCGGATACACTATTTTTCGAATACTTAGCGAACAGCAAACTGATACAGTTCTTCCTTATCGGATACGGATATAGATAGTCCACTATTCGTACCGTATCCGACCCGTTGACATCCCTAATCCATAGTTTGAATTATCGATCCTGTACGTTGCCCTATATCGAATTGTATCAGAGCAAATCCGATACGGGGGGTGAGTGAGATGCAATTGAGACATTAAACTTCGCACAGAATCATGCGCCTCGCTGGGCACCATAGGCTCATGACGGGACTAGATCTAGTACGTGAAGGCCAACAAGCTCATGCAGATTCGGCGTTAAAAGTCGAGGTAGGGACAGGGGTCGAATGCATCGATGGAGGGGCGGTGTCTTTAGTCTTCCAACGTTTAGCCGACCAAGCAACGGTTGAAGGTGGCGAGAGGTATTTTTAATTTTTTTCTAGTTTCACTCTTATTTTGAAGATTCGGAGACAGGGAGTGGCTCTGACAGCTGATCGGGCCTCCCCTGGTCAGATCCAATGACGTTGAGGCGGATTAGCCTCCCTGTGCACAGATTCAGTTATGCTTCGGTTGGTTGATGGCGGAGCGCTACTGGATCTGCACGCGGGGGAGCTAATCCAGCCTCCGTTTGGCTAGATTTGACAGCATTGTGGCGGAAGGGAAAGGAGTCCTATCACCCTTGCACAGATCCGACTGCACTCCAGTCGGCCGACTGTAGAGCATTGTCGAATTTGCTCACGGGGCGGCTAATCTGGCCTCCCCCGACTAGATCTAATGGCAGTGAGACGGATGGGACCACCCCGTGCTCAGATTCAGCTATGTTTTGGTTGGCCGACAGTCGGAGCACTGCCGGATCTGTGCATGGAGTGGCTGATTTGGCATCCCCTTGGCCAGATCTGATAGCAGTGAGGAGAATGGGGCCACCTCCTGAGTAGATCCGACTACGTTCCGATTGCCCGATGGCAGAGCACTGTCGGATCTGTGCATGGGGTGATTGATCTGGCGTCCCCCCTGCCAGATGACGGCGGAGCACTGTCAAATCTACGTAGAGACTCAAGAGGATCTGACGGGACTCCAACGTCAACCGACTGGAGCTTGTCGCATCAACGCAGAGGGACGCTCAATCCATTTTCCTCATTGCTAGATCCATTATCCTCGCCGTCAGATTTACAGAACATCAGTGTACTAGCTTAGGGTTAGACTTGTAAAATTTGTTCAATGGTGTTCTAGAAATTATTTACTATTTATGTACACTAAAAATTTACTAGTTGGTCGACTAAATTTGTCCGTTCTGACTTGTTTGTTAATTCTTGATTACACGTTTTAGGTTTTCAGTGTGCTATGGGGCTTTAGTCATACCACGCCCCGAGCGTGAAAGAAAACCCAAGACAGAACAATTTTTAGCATTCATGTCAATCCCAAAGTCCCCTCTGTACGTTTAGAGGAAGAGAGGTTTGTGACCTCTGGTTGTGTGAATTGCTGGAAGCAATTCACAGGGTTCCCTCTATGGTTAAGAGGAAGGGAGGTTGACCCTCCAAGTTCCTTCTGGTGTCTCAAAAGAAGCAAGGATTCTGTTCCTTGGTGACAAGTTGTGAGCAGCCAATATCACAGACTAAGTTTGCTGTGGTTTATGCTTCATCAAGCAGGGATCCTTACTTAGTGTGAGTGGAGGAGTGGGAGTAGGCAGACCATGGGTCTGGCCGAACCAATATAAAAATTACTGTGCATTGTTGGATTGTTTGCGCACTTGAATTCTCTTTCTGAATTTCTGTAGTTCATTGCATAGCTTCATTAGCTTCACACTCAGAGTGTGTTTGCTCGATTAGCTGGTATATCAAAAGGCGAAGCTGTAAGGATAGGTTACGCCTATCTGGAAGACTTCCACTTGCACGAGGAGATCAACCGATCAAACCTCCACCATGTACCAGCGACAGTCATTGTAAGCACACTTTGGTGCTGAGAGTGGTTCACTGCTATGATCTTATCTACTCTTGAACTTAGTTTACTAATATGTTTGTGCACTCCAACTATTTGTTCCATCATCTAACCTGTGCGTGAGATTGATTTGGTGCTGCCAATTTACTCAGATTTTGATTACCATCAGTTCTTTGTATGCTCGAATTTTCTAGGGGGATAAACATATTCATCCCCCCTTCTATATCTGTCCTTCTCGAATATCAATTGGTATCAGAGCAGGTTTCCCATCATGTGGTCAAACGACCAGAGAAGACATGGAACCAATGAGGCTCGCAGCTTCATAGCTAAAGGGCACTCTATCAACCGACCTTCGTTCTTTGATGGTGCTAACTACATTTACTGGAAGAACAGGATGGAGGTGTTTCTGCGGGCGCAAAGCCACGAGCTATGAAGAGTTGTCACCACCAGCCCATTCGAGCTCCCGGAAGACGAAAGCACATGGATGAGGGAGCAAATTCGATTGTCTACCGTCAATTGGATAGCCCTTAACATCATGCAATGTGCTATGCACCCTGAGGAGTACTCTAGAATTTTGACGTGCAAACTAATAAAGAAGATGTGGGACGAGCTCGAATTGATCTATGAAGCGACGTCACAGGTGCGTGCTTCAAAGGTAAACATGCTCACCTCTGACTATGAATTGTTCAAGATGAAGTAGGATGAAACTATATCTGAGATGTATGCTAGGCTCTCTTTGATCACAAATAGTCTGAAGGCCTTTGGGAAACAGGTTTAGGAGAGCGACTTAGTTAGGAAAATCCTTAGGTCCCTGACCCCTGCGTGGCACACCAAAGCCCCAATGATCGAAGAATCTAGGGACCTATCCACCATGACTGTAACCGAGCCGATAGGATCACTGATGACTTATGAGATCAACCTTAGGAGAAATGTTAAGGAAAACAAGAAAGGGAAGACTATACCTCTCAAGGTATCCAGAAGTAGTGGTGAGAGGGCGAAATAAAGAGATTAACTGGAATGGGATTACGAGAGATATCGAGATTACAAACGTGGTTAAATCATTCCACCAAAATGGTGGAATGACATATCCCCACTCCCGTAACCCCGCTTTTTACCTCGTTCGGCCGCTCCTGCCCCCGCTTCTGCCCTCCTACTCCGCCGAACGCACCGTCTCCGGCTTCGACCTCCAGTCGTCATCTACGGCAACGACGCCTTTGCGTCCTTCTCCTTCTCCAACCAAATGCCCATGGGCCCTCGCTGTCGTCTCTGGTGGTTGTCTGCGACAACGACGTCAAGGTGTCTTTCTCCTTCCCTATCTGTTGCCCTTTCGGTCGTGATCGTCTCCGGTGGTACTCTGCGCGTCACCGGTGGTACTCTGCGGCAATGACGCCCTGCGCGTCTTTCTCCTTCTCTTTACAATGAAGACCCCGGCAACGTCGCCCATGGTACTCTATGGTGCGATCGTCTCCACTGGGACTCCGTGACAATGGCCCAGTCCTCTTTCTCCTTCCGCATTTGTTGCCCCTTTCTATCCTGTGTGAGGGTTCGCCGTGTGATCGCGTCGCTGGTGGTACATCTACGGTCGGAGCTGGGTACCCACCGTATCTATCGTGTGGGAATCTTGTCTGGCGACAACATCTTCTGCAAACATCATTCCTTCTTCGCATGCTGTGAGAGGTGATGTCGCGTGGGAATCCTTCCCTTTACTCTCCTATGATGGCTTTATGTGATATATCGTCCGGTTTGTGTAGGTTCACTCCGTGGGATACTCCTTCCCCTTCACCTATGTGTGGTGCTCCTTCCTTATGTGGGATGACGACGTGAACCTTTCTTCCCCCTTCAGTGAGTGGGTGCTCCTTTCTCCTCATCACCGTGTTGGCTGCTCCTTACCTCGTGTAAGTCTATTGTGTTCTGATTTAAGCAGTCATGGCTGCTGCTACCCCTCATCAGTGTGGGATGTTGCTCTTTTCCATATGAATTTGTTAGTATGATGCTCGATCTTCATATTATGCTTAACCACAATATAATGGTATGTAGTCATGTGAGTGTTTTTACATAGGATGGATGTTCTCATGCCTGTGTTTCAGATGAGTGTGAAATTTTCTACAGGGCATGTCTGATTGGGATTTGTTAAGTCATTTTTCTGTAGGTCATACTGCATTCATTGTTGTGTGATTTAATGTGAAATTTGGCATCCTACATATAGGCTTGTTCAATGATGGTTTTAGTACATTCCTTGTGTGATTTTACATACTATTCTTTCTCTTGTTTGTTATATACAGATCCAATCTTATTCATAAAATTTGAATTCTTTAGACGAGCACATTATACTTATGCATATGTTTTCCTGATTATTGTATTAATGTTAATCTGAAATGATGTATTAGATTGTGTTTTTAGAGTTTTTTTATAATCACCCCAATAACAATGACTGATTTAAGTAGGGGTCTTGCGTGATTTACCCGGGATACTGTTGTTTGATATTTCTGTTAAGGCTATTATGCATCGGCGTGGAGTGCGGGTAAGCCCACACTTCCTCGCTCGCCCTCGTCTCCGACCAGGGTTGGCGTCTTTACACCAACCAAGTGAGATTCAGGCCCCCATCCTCTGCTGGTTACATTTCCTTGCTTTACTATTATTGCATTTAAGTTGCCCGTCGGCGGTGAGAGAGTGCCCGGCCCCAAATTATCATCAAATTGAGTGCCACCGCGGGGTGAGTTGTGAGTGAGACCCTTCATCCCACGCCCTCGACATACTGGCCGCCCGTCAAATTGGGCATCCCAGACCCTTAGGGGTTCTACCTCAAGCTAGCCTAATCCCATAACTGTGAGGTCCCACTTCGGACCCTCTCCACTATCGTTGGTCCATCTATAGACCTGAGTGTGCGTTACGCGGGTGAGACCGCTCGAGTGAGTCCGTCACTCTCTGTTGTATGCTTGCAAATCTAGGTCCGAGGCCCCATTAGTCAGCCCCCCCCCTTGGCAGTAAAGAGGTATATCAAAAGACATCGTGGAAAGGTCTAGTTAGGCCAGTCGGGAACATGACCTTTCTTGTATCGAGGAGACCTTCGAGTCATTCCTTCGCCTTGTACCGCTTTGTTGTCTTGGAGTCACGATTTTGGCATCCATTTGGACTCATCGCCCATTTCTCCTAGGTCATCTCACGTTAATTGGTATCAGAGCAAGTTTTAAACCTATCTCTACTAAGTCTAGTCCTAGGGCCATTGCATTTATCACCCGTGCATCACCACCTCCTCATGGCTACCTCCTACTTAGCATATTCATCACCCATAGACCCAGTAGAGACCTTTGTGTTTGATGGATCCCATCCTAGCACATACCTTGAGTGGGAGAGTTCCATAGATAAACACCTAGAGAGGTTCACCATGTCTGGGCTACTGCAAGTCAATTTTGCCAAGAGTTTGCTCTCACATCAAGCTAGAGATGAGTGGCGGAACATAGTGGGTTTAAGGGAGGTCAAAAGGCAAGAGCCCATCGACTCTTGGGCTGAAATGAGGGCCAACCTTAGAAAGCTCTACGCACCCTAACCCTCTCCCTCCTATAAGGCCAACCATAGTCCAAGGAGCCCGGCCACACTCCAATCCCTACCCGACCCACCTAAAGCCACTCACTTGGCTCAATCACCACGGCCCTCTACCCATCTAAACTTCACCACCACCAACTCTCCCCAAATCCAAGGGAGGCCCACTTCCACCCCTCCACAACAGACTGATCCCAAGGGCAAAAGACCCCTAGTCGACCTGGTTCCTCCCATGAAGGCTGCCACCCCCAAACCCACACTCCCTTATGCAACCCACACCCAAACGCAATTGGCCTCCGCCCCTCCACCTTAACCCATAAGGGATACCCCATCCGAGACCAACCCACCCAAGCCTCCTCACCCAACCCATCTCCCACTCCCTACCCTAACTCTACCATAATGGGGGCATTCCTTGTCCCTCCACATTTTTTCAAAGATTAGATTGTTCGTCGGTGTATGCCATTATGTTCGTCGTTGATTGGAGCCAAGGAGAGAGGGGGGGCGGTACCCAGCCTGTAAAATTTGATTTTTGCCCCTATTTTCTTCCTAATTTGGCTAAGAAAGAAAAGGATAATTAACTGGGAGGATACTTGGAGATACGTGGAAGCTTGCGAGCGTGCCGGACTTGAGGAATTCCCCGTGATGTCGCGTTGTGCTCTCGTGCTCACGTATCGACTTCTCGGACTATTACGACACTGGAACTACACAGTAGGATCGTAGATCGAGCGAACTGGGACGGAGTGGCACCATGGGACCACCAGGCCAGAGGGAGGGCATGGCCCCCAAGGAGGTTTGCCCTCCCTGGGATGCGCGGTAGCCCTCGGGGTGAACTGGCCCCGGGGGAGGTCGTAACCCCGGGGGATGGCCCCTGAGAGTCTTCTTGCATTGTTTGGGGTTGTCCTTTGCTAGACTTTGAACCCCGGGAAGCTGGAACGGGCCCGTGGGGGCTGCCATTCTTTGAGTTGTCGTAGCCGCCCGCAAGGTGTCCGGGTAAATACCTGACACACCTCGGATTGTCGAATGTCTTGAGTAGATGGCAGAGGGGCCACACAGCGGGCCTTGGGTTGACGACGGGAGCTCGTGGGAGCTAAGGGGAGGCACTTGGTGGCTGTGAGCCACGTCTCGGGCTATGTGCCGCATTGTTCGACGGGTTGGCAGGGTAGTCTCGGGTTGGCCCGAATGCTAGGATTAGATGGCTCATCGTCACGTGTCTGAATGTTGGGGTCGATCTTGACTTGTCGGGGGGTCGTTGTAGGACCCAATTGAGGTGCTGGAACCATAGGGTGGCCCGTGGTTTGGTGTAGATGGGCTGGAACATATGCGCCCACAAGGTATTCGACGGAATGCTGACCATGCTCGTGTGAGCCATACATGCATGCGACAGGCCCCCAAAGCCTGTGGTTGACCTAGTTAGGCCTCTCTTTGTCCTTGGAGGGTTGAAAGATGTGTTTTGGGGTGGGCCCTTGGCCCCTTTGGCTGAGTGCCACGTGGCGTGGCCTGATGTCGGGATGCCGCCGGGTGTCTTCAGGCGATGGTGCGGGATACGGGCAAAGCCCGTACGTGACCGGGGTTGATCCCGAGGGATTACTTGTGACGCCGTAAGTTGCGGCAGGCTAGCTAGGGATCTTGTAGGGACCCATGGGTTCGTAGAAAGTGCTGGATAGCCCATGCCTGGAAGGTGCTCGGTGAAATGTTCGAACCCTTATTTCTTGTGATTTTGTCGAGAAATAGTTCGTGTACAACACTTCCTTTCATGGAACTGATAGAGTGTGGCAGTCAATTAATGGGTTGCCAATGTTATGCAGCGGTTGCACGATAAACCGCTAGAGATCTTGGGAACCGAATTTGAATAAAATTTAAATTCTTTTATCGTATTAACCATTTAATTATCTTTTCAAGGTGTTATTATCCCCATATTTCGTGAATTAATTAATTAACCTTCTAGAATATGGGCCAAACTTAATGGGCTTGGTCCTTAAATCCGCGCTTAGCGGGTGAGTCCGCTCGAGTGAAGCTACCGGTCCGTGAGTTACTTGCTTGCTAGGTCCGAGGGTCATTTGATCGGTCCCTAGGTCATGTCACATCACTAGAGCTGGGTGCCTAGCCTGTGGAGGTGTTGTAGCTGAAGTGCTAGATCTGGAAATCGGCGTTGGAGTTGGGTGGCTAGCCTTGGACAGCATTGTAGTCAGAATACTGGAACTGGAGACTGGAGTAGGCCAGCTGGCTTGTAAAGGCGTTGTCACCGAAAGCTAGAATTGGAGACTAGAGTGGGCCGGCTGGTCTGTAAAGGCATTGTAGTCGGAAGCTGGAACTGGAGGCTAGCATTGAAGCTGGCTGGCTAGCTATCGACATGTAGCAGCCGGAAGGCTGGAGCTGGTCGGTTGACCTTTGAGGTGTATAGCCTAATACTAGGACTAGAGCTGGTGTTGGCAAACCCTTGGGGGTGTAGCGGCCATCATTATTGTAGAGTGATGTTGAGGTTGCCATCGGCAGGATGCCATGGTTGACGGCTTTCATCAGTGGGGAGTCGAGAAGGAGAGAGTTTCTTTTTTTTTTCTTTACCAGCTCAAACGCCCTTGTGGGTTTTTGTAGGAGCTAGCCCCCTTTTGCTTTTTTCGGTATGCCCTTGTGAGTTTTCACACCGAGGGGTCACCCGATTTTTCCTAAGGTGCCCTTGCAGATTTTCACCTCAATTGGGTTAGTGGTAATTTTTGCCCTCAGTGATCTCGTTGAGAGAATCGCCTGAGGCCGTTGGGGTATCTCAATTTTTAACCCCATTGTGTTTTTTTTTGAATCTAAGAGTCACTGTCCTTTAGCACACCGCTGTTAGGGGATGTATCCTGAGACTGGGAGATGTAGAGGACCAGGCATGGTTTTGTCCTCACTGAGGATTCTTATAAGTCACGAGATTATGGGGCTAGGGGCCATGCTGCCATGGCCGGATACAAGTGAGACTATGGCCAATGAGCCAGAGATGGCCAAGGGGGAGTTGAAATTCTGATTGGGATGATGGTGACTGCACTGAGGCTGACTGGTAGCTGGGGATTCTGGGTCATTAAGGGTGTAGAATGCCAGAGAAGGTAGTGACGGAGATATGGTGAACTGAGATGGAGTTCGGTTGGAACAGTGACTGGAAGGTTGCACGAAGACTGGGGCTGACAGACCCGATGTGACAAGGTAGAGTCTGATGGTAGATTGAGCTGGGTAAAATGATATAGAGGTATAACTGGAAAGTGTTGGGATGGTGGTCTAGAGATATAAGTTGATCAGCGGCCAGTCCGGGAGAGTCCCGCACGGCCTACCAAGAAGTGGGTGGAAGGCCACCCTAGGTGGTGGGAGAAGAGGGGTTTTCTAATTATTGACTCTAGCGCCCTTTCGGGTTTTCGCCAGAGCTGACACCCTCTAGCTTTTTTCGATGCACCATTGTAGGGTTTCACGTCGAGGGGTTTCCCAATTTTGCCTAACGCCCCTTTCGGGTCTTTACCTCAGCCGGGTTGTTAGCCTTTTTGCCCCCAGTCATCCTCTTGCGAGGGGGATGCCTAGGTCTGTAGGGGTATCTCTATTTTTAACCATATTTTTATATTTTCTTATTTTTTTTACATGAGAGCGTAACGGTTGAGTTGTAGTTAGTACATGGGCATCCTCGCTTTCGTTGTCGCAGGGATGAAGATGGGGGACTGGCCCACGGAAGTGCCTGATAGCGACTCTGGGAGGGCTTGGTCGGCCCTATTACTTGACCGTGGAGAGAAACTAGAAGCAACAGCTGGTTCAGCCTTTACGAGACGACACCAGCTCCGCTGGTTATGGCCGGGGGCGCACCTTAGTTAGGGTGGCCCGCAAACTCATGTTCCAGTGCATGATACAGCTCTATGTGCTTGCCATTGAGAGGTGGGAAGGGCTTGTGACCCTTGTGGTCTACGATTGTGTAGGCCCACCCTCATAGGTATCGCGAATGATGTACGGACCTCGCCAATTCGACTGAAGTTTACCACTGGAACGCCCCGCCATGACTTCCCTTTCCTTAATCATGATGAGGTCACCTTGCTTAAAAGCTCGCTATTTGATGAGCTTGTCCTAGGCTTGCGCCATGCGAGCCTGGTATACTTATAGGTGCTTGTAGGCCTCGAGCCATTTACCTTCCAGCCTTCTTTGGTATTCATTTTCATCAGGGCTGGCCAAGCTGGTGTGCACCACCACGCAGTATGATGCTAACTGGATTTCAATGGGGATGATGGCTTCCACCCCGTAGACGAGGGAGAACGATGAGCATCCTGTTGGGGTTTTGTAGATTATCTGGTAGGCCCATATTACCTCGAAGATCTTTTTACCCCAATCGCGTTTCCGATGGCTGACCATCTTAGCCAAAAGCTTGCAGAGGGTCTTGTTGAAGGCTTTAGCTAAACCATTAGCCTACGGGTTGTAGACAGAAGAGGTTCTTTAATCGATGTGAAATTTGGCCGCCAGTTGGTATACGGCCTTGTTCTTGAAGGGTGTTCCGTTATCGGAGACTATGCGACTGGGAGTACCGAATTGGTAAATGATGTTGCGTTGGACAAATCCAGCAACTAGCTCGCTGGTGACTTCCCATACGGGAAGGGCCTCCACCTAGTGGGAGAAGTAGTCAGTGGCAGCCAAGATGTACTTGTGACCCTTGGACGATGGCGGGAAAGGTCCTGCGATGTCCATACCCCACTCGGCAAATGGCTAGGTGGGGGCTATGGGACGTAACGGGTTAGGAGACCTCCTAGGTACTGGGCCAAAAGCTTGGCACTGGTGGCACGTGTAAGCATACTGGATGCAATCCGTGTACATAGTAGGCCAATACAAGCCCTTGACCTTAATATTGTGCTTTATTCTATCTCTGGCCTAATGCGCACTGCACAACCCGGAATGAATCTCGCGCATAATAGCTCGAGCCTCGTCTGAGGACACGCACCTTAAGAGAACTGACTTGTCCTTCTCATGGATGAGTCGGTATAGGAAGTCACCGATCAACTCATATGATGTTGCCCGGTGAAGCAACTGGACCCTTTGAGCCCGGTCAGGAGGGAGCCACCCCTTTTTGAATTTGATGATGGGCTCACACCAATCTTCTTCTTCTGGAAGAGTGTCCCGGTCGAGGTCTTAGACCTCGTAGACAGTGAGACCGGAGTTGCCTTCGAGTGAGCCTAGCATCATTTTTCTGTGTTTGATTATGATGTCGACTTCCCCCTCAGGAGGCAGCTTAATGGCCGCAGCCAATTTTGCCAGGGCGTCAGCCTGGGCGTTGTTGCTTCTGGGGACATGATCTATTTCAAAGAAATAGAACTTCTACACGTCATAGATGCCCAAGACCTGCCGAACTATCAACTGAGAGTCCCCATAGGCCTTGAGGGATTTGACGCCCATGTTGAGAGTCATCTGGAGGCCGATGATCAAAGCTTCGTATTCGGCTTCATTGTTGGTTAGAGCCTTCATGAGGGTGCAGGAGTTGTACAGAACTCTGCCCTGAGGAGTCAGGAAGACGATTCCAGCACCTGCCGTGGCGCCTGAGCTGAGGTTGCTTTGAGTAGTACCTCAGGAAGCGCCATCGAAGTATAGCTCCCAGCAAGGTAAGTTGATTGCAAGGGTGTCTTGCTACTAGTAATGCATGACATCTCCGCTCTGTTTGACCAGTTGTTGTGGTTGAAGAGCAAGAGACTCCTCATCTGGGAGCTCCGTATTGAAAGGAGAATCGTCTGGTACTAGATGGGCTGCTAAGAATTCAGTCATGCCCTGCCCCTTGATTACTTTTCTAGGGACGTAGGTAATATAATACTCCATCAATAGGAGAGCCCATTTTCCTAGTCGACCTGAGAGAACGGGCTGCCTGAGGAGAAACTTGAGGGGGTCGTGCTTGGAGTAATTTCAGCTTTTCTGGCCTACGAGCCGTGTAAAAATTTGTAATTTTTTTGGTTGTCTTTCCCCAACTTCACTCCAACAGATTGGTGATCGACAACTCCTCCCATATAAAACATCGAATAGTGGCATTTGAATACTAGCTTGGTACCTATTGTTGTAAGAAAATTCAATTAGAGACAAGTGATCGTGCTAACTCCCACCGAAATTAATAGCACAAGCCTTGAACATATCCTCTATCACCTGATTTGTTCTCTCAGTTTGTGATGCGGGATGCTATGCGAACTAGGACTCTATATGATGACATGACAAAATGGACAACTAAACCAGTAACGGCACAATAGACTGAGTAACGTGGCTCGAACACCTATGACTCCCAAGAGAGTAATTACGCCAAATAACAAGAACTCGAGCTCACAGTCATCCCCCAAGAGAGGATAGTGTGTCGATCTGCACGGTTGATAAACCGACAGAGTCTAGGGTAGGCAAATCCACACTCGTGACTCGGATGAGCCACGGGACGGTCACGCTCTCTCACCGCAGTAGTGATATGTATATGAACGAGCTAGAATCCTAATGAACACACAAGCAGTGGCTCAAGAGTGCATACTAGGCTAGCAAGCTGACCAAGTAAGGAAGTGGACGTGTACCTCCACGCTCGGGCGTGGGGAAGACGCCCAGCCAAATCACATGAACCCCAGTACAAAAGTTAAATAGGTACAATCCAAACACTACCCACTCCTCGCAGGGAGGTAAAAGGCTACACAGCGAATCCGAGGTCGTGAGAAGTAGGGTGACAGGCTGCAAGTGGATGAAGAGCGACAACTCCAACGCGCTGCGAATCGGTACGGTCTGGAACCAGTAGTAGGGACAGCGCGTCACGGAGGCCGAGGAAGGTGCGCACGTCCTTGACGGAGTGCTGCAGTGGATGACGATCCTCCAGGGAGAAGACAAAAGCCGCCGGCGCTGGCTAGAACCTTCGGTGTAGTCACGAACGGTGGGCAGACTGTAGGCCGGTCTGCGCAGGCACGGGTGACCAGCGCCAGAGGAGGCCTGGAAGGTAGACCTCTGGATGTCCTCTAAACACGAAACTCGGCAGGGCCGTCGGTGGGGATGTCCTAGAGACACTTGTGGAAGGAGAGTCGTAGAGGATAACCGTGGTCGCCGGGGCAAATTTGTGAATAGTCCCCTATGCGTTCTGGCTAGTCTACTGGCAGCGGGATAGGAGGTGGAAGATGGGGGTGGTATTGGGGCGTCCAGGTGACTTTTTGGGCTGGGTTTTCTCTAGAGGTTAGGGAAGGGTCATGGGAGGATGGAGGTGTGGTGGTGGGGCGGCGTGTAATGGAGATTTTGGGCGTGGGAGACAGCGGCAGGCATGCTCTATTCTACAGATCTCTATGGATAGAACTGGGAGTAGAAAAAGAGGATGGTGGGACGCTGGGAAAAGGGGCTCAAAAAATTATGAAAAAATTATGGGGGATGGGTTAGGACGTGGGAAAGTGGTGCTCCAAATACTTAGAGTGCCTAACCCCAACAAAAGAAAGCTCGGGGTGTCCAGAAAAAGACACGGAGCTAGTACTACAATGGACATTGGCCTCATATTGAGCCAACCAATCTGCTCCTGGGATTACATCATAATCCTTCATTTCCATACAAACCAAGTCAGCTGGCATATTCTACCCACTAATCAGAATCTTACTAGAGGGGTAGTAATATTTTATTGCCGAACCTGAATCAATAGGGGTCGAAATTTCCAATAGAGAATTCATTAACATAGGGTTCATAGTTAAGGACTTAGCAAAACTCCAGAAAATAAAGGAATGCATTGCTCAGGTAGCAAATAGAACAAATGCTGGCTTATCATGAACAACAAGTGTACCTTCAACAAGTCCACCCTCCTCGGTGGTTCCAGTCTCAGCTTCCTGTAGGGCTTGAAGGTTGCCTTGTAGCTTCTGACCTCCTTGCTGTTTGTTTGGCGTAACTTGATCAGACAAGAGGGGACACTCGAGAATACGATGGTCCCAACTTCTGCAGCAGAGACAAGTGCCCAACTTATGCTAACATTCCTCCATCTTGTGACCTAGATGGTCACAGTACTTGCAAATGGCCTTGGATGGTACAATTGGGCTAGGCTTCTTATCATCATTCTTCGGTACCTTATCCTTCGACGAACTAGATCCACTATTGGGTCTCTTCTTGCCATTGCTGGGTTTGAAATTCCCAGGACTAGTGGTTTGTTCTTTCTTGGAGTTTCTCCCTCGGATTCTCTCCATCATTTCCAGGGTGTCTTCCAGAACTTGAACTTTTCTCACCATCTCAGCATAAGTCTGGATCTCCATCGGTGCCAACTGGTTAAAGTAATGCAGCTTCAAACCATTGAGAAAGCACTTGGCCTTCATCTTTTCGGTCGATACTAAATGAGTCGCATAGCGAGACAGCCTGGAGAACTGAGCTTCATATTTGGCAATAGATAAGTTCCTTTGTTTTAAAGTAGCGAACTCTGCTGCCTTCTTTTATTACACCTGATCTAAAAAGTATTTGCTATTAAAATGTTCTTTAAATTCATCCCACGTCGTATGCCTATTACCAAGCGTGGCTTCTACTGCTTCTGACCAAGCACGTGCATCGCGTTCTAGTTGGAAGGTTGCCAAAAGCACTCAGTCCTAGTCATTGCACTGCCTAACTCTAAAAACTTGTTCTATCTCCTTCAGCCAATTCTTGGCTTCATCAGGATCCACCGATCCACCAAAACATAGGGGATTCATTCCTCAAAAATTTTGGTGAAGATCACCAACTCCTTGGTGTGCTGCTCCTCCCTGGGCCACTTGCTGGAGGGCCTGGGTTAAACCTTGCACAGTACGCTGCATGTCTCTCCACTGAGCACGTTCTGTCATCTTTGAAATGGACCTCTACACGTAGAATAGATTAAATTAGAATAATCTAGCAGAAATCTTTTAGAGTGGATTTATTAACTCAACCCGAGTCTCTACCCAATCTCACCAGGTTGGATCCTTAGACTTTTAGGTCTCTCGGCGTGGGGTGCACACCGTTGCGGAGCTGGCCGAGGTGGGAACGCGATGGAGTGATCGGGACGCGGGATAGGGCAATGGTTTGAGCATGCCATGGCGCGATCCCTCGGTGGATTCCGAGAAGGTGTCGTTGGTGTTCTGGGCGGTTTTTGACGTGGATTAGTCGCCTCAACATACGTTTTCTTCGGTGGAGGTAGGGAGATGGATCGCCTACTTCTTCTATACATTTCCTCGCTAGTTTCACCTCATTCCATGCTAGAACGGGCTAGAATGAGCGAGTTTAGGCTCGTTGTAGTTTTTCGGAGTTTGTGGGGTTCGCCAAAAAATGGTGATGGTTTTTGATGGTATTACTATCAAAAGATCCGCTGGGATGTCTGGATCCCATCACCGCAAGTTTTATCGCGGTTGGTCGTCATTCAGGGCCGGTAGGAGTCCGGGAACCCTGGTGACCCAATTTGGGTTGATTTGTTGAAATCGTCCCGATCTTCCATTTTAATGGGTGCATGCGACCCTTCCGGCTATGGAAGGTCATCTTTCGAGGTTCTATACTGATTCCCCTATGTTTCGGCGTGAATGGGACGTGGAACGGGTCGATTCGGCCTTTCCCCTGGTTTTCCCGCCGTGACGATTTGGCGGCCGTTCCAGAGACCGTCACAGGTCTCTGGCGGTCCTACGATAGACCGCCACACCCCATGGTGTGTTGGCAGTCTTGACGTCTGGTGAGTGTGACGGCCCAACCTTAGACCTTCACATTCCTCTAGTGCTCCTATGTTGGTGCGTCACAGTCCTTGGTTCCTCGATTTTGGCATAGGTCAGTTCATTCTGGCGGTTCACTCTTAGACCGCCAGAGCTCTATAATGCACCTACACTAGGCCGTCACATGTCATTTGACCGAGTCAACGTTTTAAGGTGGTTGGCTATAGCGGTCCAACCCCCATGCGTCACGGTGCTGTAGCGCGCCTACCTTTGGCCGCCACAGTGTTTTTGACCCGGTCAATGGTTTTAAGTCCATTTGCTCTAGCGGCCCAACCTTTGTGCGTCAAAGTCGTGTAGCGTGCCTCTATTAGGCCACTACAGTCTATCCATCTTAGTTTTACGTCTTAGGGCGGTTACTGTGTGACGGTCCTTCCTTCGACCGTCAGGTCCTTGTAGCACATCTATGTTAGACCGCTACAGTGGTTTCCTAGGGTAAGTCTATTCGGGGTCAACTATGTCTAGCAACCTATCCCTAGACCGCCACAGTGCCCTGGAAGCCCAACCCTCGACCACCAGAGTCCTTAACTCCATGGGTGTAGTGATTCCTTCTTTGACTGCTTATGTCCTTAGGCGATCGAGTGATGGATCACTTGTCTCCTGGAGGGTGGTTTACCGGCATTTCAATTTCTGTATATCCTGGCGTGACCTTATTGTTGGGTGTGAAGCGGTGGATTCAGAAGGGGGGGGTTGAATGAATCCCCTTATAAAATTACCGATTCAAGACTTAAAGCCAAATTAAAAACTGAACATTTATGCTTTGGAGGATTCCCTTCTCACCTTATTTCTATTTTTGTTACTTCACATATAGCATGTACCCCAGTACGGTTGCTATTAGATCACTTGCACTTGATAGGAAATTTTCTTGGACTTGAGAGTCTCTCCGTCAGATATTCCTTCTACTAGACTAGGTGATCTTATTTCAAAGCCTCCATAAGACTCCGCGAGCCTGGGATTCCCACTAGGACGTCGAGCTGGTTGTACCCTAAAACTCAAAGGTCTAGAGAGCACTGTAATTTTCTACGTTTTTCTACCCTTTTGTCTTGATCGCTACCTGGACTCGACCACTACCTCATGATAGTGGTTGTCATTGAACCACGTTCTACCAGTGTGTTCATTGCGTCGACCCAATTTCCTTCTTGTGTCGACTCTACGTGGTCGCGGCTTGTACTCGATTGTGAGCTCCTGATAGCGGTCCTTGTTAAACCGCATTCTGTCAAATTACTATCCAACCCAAGGTTTGACCCAAGGGTTGATTCTACTCTACTCTCAGATGATTTTTTGTTTATTTGGAACCCAAATCTTGTACAATAAGTCATTTATTAGCTATGAAAAATTAATGAATGTACCGTTATGTTGTCGGGTTCCTCCCACGGCATAAGGTCCAATTAATTCATCATTGATCTCATGTCATCTTGGTGCGTTCTTACCTTGGTGTTGTTATTATGAAACTGTTGTTTGAACTTGATATTTATTGGAATACTTTATTACTCGTGGAAGTAGCTTGATTTATAACTTGAAGATACATGGGCAGGCAGGGACGGTGTCCAAGGACTCTAGTCTAGCCCCCTCGGCAGATAACTGGAAACATGCTATTAACCATGGGGTATGATGATTACTGGCATCACATTACGCTGGGAGTACTTTTTTTGTAAACGGGTAAAATCCATGAGGTCTCATGTTTGATTAATACATGCTTGTTACATGACTTTCTAGTGCATAGCTTTCAAGGTTATGAAAGTACATTCTCGTTACATGATAGTACATTTTTGTTATTGAAAGGCCATGAGATAATCTTACTTGATCATGTTCTCATATCTTGTATCTCTTATCTTGTTCATATCTTGCTACTTGTTGTTATTGTGGTTTTATTTCGCATGTTTTATCGCACTTTTATTATTGCCTTTTTCATAGAGTTAAAATATTAATTACTTTAACATTGCCATCATATTGATACGAAGATACCTACTGGGCGAGTGCGCTCATTCCCTACTTTCTAATCTTTTCAGGAGGATCTAGTTGGTCAGAATCAGACTACTCAATTGATGGGTCCGAAAGTGATTGATGGGCGAGAGAAGCCCTAGAGTGTTATGTATTTTGAGTCAGCCATTGTAATTGAGTTACCTTCACTATGAGGGGCGGTGAAGTTGATCATGTTATATCAATCTTTTATTTTCTTGAGTCTAGTTAGGTCAAGAGAGTCAAAGTCAAGTATCATTTTATAACTTTTGATTATTATTCAATAAAAATTAAATTTTTAGCTCTATGTTACTGAATGGGACACTGCACGGGCTTCTTTGGATGCTCCAGAGGGCTGAGGCAGGGGGACCCACTCTCACCCTTGCTCTTTGTCATTGTAGGGCAGGTGTTGAGTGCTCTGTGGAGAAGAGCAAGGGCTACAAACTTGATTAGGGGGATTTCTATAGGGAATGGTGTGCAGGTCTGAGGAGGAAGGTAGAGTGGGCCCGACGTCAATTGAAGCCATCAATCAAGCCCTACTTCTGAAATGGCTGTGGAGAGTAGATGTGGATGAACCAATCATGTGGAAAAATATTATTGTTCACAAGTACTTGGGGGATGGAATAGATGGTGTTCAGGACCCTTCGGTAACCAATTGTCCAGCATATAGGGAACATTCTCAAACTTAAAGATTTCTACAGATGTTCATCCTCAATTGGTGTAGGGAATGGAGGGAAGACTAACTTTTGGGAGGATCCATGGCTGCTGAGTACAGAGCTTAAAGAAGCTTTTCCAAGCCTCTATGCAATTGCATACATGACTGGGGCAAATGTGTATGATTTCTGGTCTCACTCGGAGCAGAGCCCAGGGTGGACTTTTCAATTCAGAAGAAATCTGACTGAAACAGTGCCAATTTCTACAGTTTCTGCTATACTGGATAAGAAGAGGCTGACATCAGGGTGCAATGACTATAGAATATGGAAGTGGGAAAAGGAAGGGAAGTTCTCTGTTAGATCAGCAACCAAAGTTCTAATGCAAGGGATCCGGAATGTCACCTGGTACAAGCGAGTGTGGAATCTCAAAGCTCCCATCAAAATCAAAATTTTCCAATGGCAAATGGCTTGGAGGAGAACCTCACAGTTTGATAGAATCCACAAAATCAATCTGGGCATTAGAACCAAATGTATTTTCTTTGGGTGTTACAATGAGAAGCTGGACCACCTTTTCTTTAGCTGTGGCATAATTCACAGTGTGGACTCAATTCTTCCAAGCAACTAAGGTCCAATGGCAAATCAAGAGCTGCTTGGAGGATTGACGTGCAGAATGGTTGCAACTAAACCATATAAAGGAAGAAAAGGAGATATGGGAATTGTGTCTCCCGGCTATGCTCTGGGCAATTTGGAGGGAAGGAATAATAGTGTGTTTAGAGGGCAATTTAAACACCCATCCACCATCATCCAAAACTGCACCAACTGTTTAGTGGATTGGAACTTTACTATCAAGGGAACATCAAGCCATCAATTATCTGTTATCTCTAGAATCCAGGGATGGAAACAACTGATCCTGTAACTTTTCCTTCTTGGGGGGGCTTTGTTATGCTTTGTTGGGGTGCTTCACCTACTTGGTTGAACCCCTGGGTGAATGGTGATTAGTGATTGTAATATTGCCAGTTCTTTCTCATGAAATGCGGCTGCATGCCACCTTCCCAAAAAAAGAATATTTTATGGGAAAAATATTCATTTTTTTGGTAGAAACAATTTCCTAGACGTCCATGAGTCTCTGAGAGAACATGTTAACATGAGAAATTGAATCGCTTTTCATAAACCACTAAGACTTATTGGTGCCATCATTAAAAAGGGGTAGAATGTTGAATTCTATGTTTTGATGATGTCAATGCATATGGTTTATTGGCTAATAAGAATAGTTCTACATTGCAGGTGCTCTGGGTCAAAGAAATTTCACCTTAGAATCAAGAAGGAATCTTTAGAAGATAAGATAAGAACATGGAAAGTCGAAGTAGGACAATCACTCGAAAATTCTGGAACTGCCACAGACTCAAGTTTGATGCTCTGTTCTTCAAGAGTTGGGAGTATCGGAACAGATACTTGCATTGTTGTGGAGGTGAAAGCTGATGCTCAGGTAGGGTCCATCTCATGCCTTAATTCAGGAGCATAGGCCAGTCCTGGAGCCTCCCCCAATGTATCTAACTCAGTTGGCACTACATCAGACCTGGGCTGAGCTCTGATAGGCACGGGCCACAGCACGGGCACAACTTCTTCAGAAGTCGTCGGTACAGTTGGTGGAGGACTTAGTGCCTTATCTGGGGAAGCACCGCTGGTGGCCAGAACTGGGGCTTCACTGGGAGTGATTGACACCTAAAGAAGAAAAATGGGCAAAGAATGTTAGATGGTGTAATTGGCCAAAGAATGAAAAGAGGGAAAACCAAAAAGCATAAGACTCACTTCAACTATTATGAGCTCGAAGGTTGACAGTTCGAGGGCCGGCTTGATGGGTTGTTCTTCCATTGATAACTCAATTATAGAGGTGGCTAGATGCTCTTCCACGCCAATCTCAGGGGTCACCTCCCACACGGCCTGTTCAGGAATTCTAATAATAAGCTGTGGGGAGCTAAACATGGGCAATCCTTCTACCAACAGATAAGAGGTTGGGGTTCTCCCCCCATCAGCTTCAGTAGCTCTCTCATCATCAGAATAATCATAGTCAGAGGCACTTTCTGCCTCGATGCTTAACTTCGTAGCTACTTCTGCTATGCGACGGGAAGTTAAGCAAGTAGCCATGTGTCACACAGGGGCCGCCACCTCTTTTAATGCCATTCGGCGCCCTCTTGGTGGTGGAGTATCCAAAGATGAAACCCCAGCTCCAGGCGTAGTCTTAGGAAGCCCTAAAGCACATCATGAAGTGCACAATGAGATAAAGGGGTCATGACCTCTAAAAGATAAGCATTAGAGGCAACCTTGCTCATCCTACCTGCTACCTTACTGGTCGGGGTGGGGGAAGGAAGGGTTTCCCTTTCAGGGCTAGCAGTAGAGCCTCCTGATACGACCTCGCCTGCCACACCGATGCCCACCTCAATGGTAGGGGCTGACAAATTTGCTTGTGCTACTACAAGATGGAAAAATATAGAATAACCATAGGTAAGCACCTGAGAGGGATATCACCACAAAAATAACAATGCGAAATTACCTTCACCCCTGGCTGGAAAAGGCTGGTGAGTAGTGAATTCCTCAAATGATGGCACAGGAGGCGGAACCACCTTAGTAGCAGGAGTTGCAGAAGCTGCTTGCTCAATTACAACTTTATGGGTATTGCCCCGTTTGTTTGTTGATTCCTTTCCTGACACGTTATTATTTTCTAACAAAAATTTGGCAGCATCTCCCATTGACCCGGATGGTAAGGGAGATACAGGGAACACGCCCACATGGAGTGGCGGAACCTGACAATGTGAGGTGCGTGCCAAGGGCGACGACACCTTTAATAAAACCTCGGAAAACCCGGGAGGAACGGCGAGTGGGAAACGACTCTAGGATTGGCTGTAGGTGCCTTGGGTAGGGGGCAGGGTCCAGTGACTAGTGTGCCGGTGTGGGGGCCTATAAGGGCTGGAGAGGTGCACCGGGCTGGCAAGGCAGCAGGGGGGTGTCGGAAAGGCAGGCTGGGGGTGTACCGGGCTGGAGCCTCAAGGGCGTACCGGGCTGGGTTCTTGAGAGTGTGTCGGGGAAGGCTTAAAGGGGTTGAAGGTGCACCGGCCAGGGGCTGTACCGGTGAAGGGGTGTACCGGTGGAGTATGGGCCAGGGCGTGCCGCTGGGGGTTGGGGGAAGCTGTACCGAGCTAAGGGTGCACCGGTGGGAGGCTGGGCAAGGTGTATCGCCTGAGGACTAAGGAGGCTGGACTGAAGGCTGGCTAAGTGGGACGGAGCCAAAGGGGAGGCTTCAGTTGGGGAAAGGGAAGGTTGGTCTGGGTGTTCAAAGAGGCTGGGAGGGCAAGGGTGAAGATATGGGGCCCTGTAGAGAGGCTAGATCGCCGGAGGAGAGGAGGAGAGCGAACGAATGTACGCAAAGACTCGGAACAACCAGAGACAGTGAGAAACCCAAAGAAAAGGGGATTTGCATTCATAAAAAAGGGTGGAAGCCATAATCGGCCAAGTACATCAGGAACATCGGAGTGGAAGATACAAAGATGAGAGGAGGAAGAAATGGGAAAGGAAGATACATTTCTCTCACAAGGTGCCCGATTGATACTAATCAAGCATGTTCTTTCATCTATTCCCATATACATTTTAGCCTCCTCTCCTCTTCATGCTGGCATACATTAGCTACTTGACAGATCCTTTGCCAACTTTTTTTGGGGGTCCTCCAAATATAGTAATAGAAAACACTGGAGATCTTGGAAAGATGTTTGCAAACCTGTCTCTCAGGGTGGCCTTGGAATTATGTCTTTAAGACATATGGACCTTGCCTTGCGAATTAAAATACTTTGGAATGGTCTGCATTCTAATTCACTCTGGGCTAAATTCTTTAGGGTGAAATACATTAAAGATAGACATCTCATAGAGGTTAGCTTCAAAGACATGAAAGGTATTAACAGAGGTAGCTAGATTCAAGCAAAATCAGTGATTCTGCAAAACCAGAGAGTAATTCTGGGCAATGGGGCTGAAACAAAATTTTGGAAGGATATATGGCTGGGCAACAGGACATTAGAATCTTATTCTTCCAATGATAGTATACCAAATTCAAATGTGACTATTAGGGATATTATTTTGAATCCCACTCAGGAGGATATTCAGACTACGGATTCCTTTCTTCTAGTTGATATCTAGGTTAATTATCTTGCTTGGCCCACTCTATCTTCGTGTCGAATTACCTCGTTCTCTGATTGACATGAATGAATATAAACTCATCGTGTATTCCTAGGTTCCTTCTGCGCTCGGTGCATAATAGTTTTTGTGGTATTTGGGTCTAGGTTTTCAAATTACCTAGGTTAGCAAAGTCCAAGGATAGGTTATACCTTCCACCCGGTGAGATTGGGTAGAGCTATAGGTTAAGTCAATATAGGACATGAAAACCCTATAATTAGTCACATATTAATTAAATTTAAATTCTCCTTGTAGGATCATGGCCGTCGAGAGAGCTCGATGGCGCGACATGCAAAGTATCGTCCAAGGTCTCACCCAAGCACTTCAACAAGTAGTGCACGGTGGTATGAATCGTGGAGTGGGAGATCTCCATAGGAGTTTTAGAAATATGAACCCACCAAAGTTTACCAGCTCGTCCGATCTTGACAATGTTGAAAACTAGATGAAGGAAATCGAGTGCATATTATGTGTAATGCAATGCACGGATGAGGAAAAGGTTCTGCTAGTAACTTTTCAACTAGAGCGTGATGCTCGATTCTAGTGGGAGTCTGTGTAAGTGACCTTCCTGCATGAACACATCGCATAGGGCAAGTTTGTTGACCATTTCAATAGCAAGTACTTTTTCGAAAGAATTCAAGAGAAGAAAGCCATAGAGTTTGCCGTTCTCAAACAACGAAATTTATCGGTGGCCAAGTATGATGCCCAATTCTCCAGGTTGTCTAGTTATGCATCGCATCTGGTGTGTATGGACAAGATGAAGGCCTGTAGGTTCTTAAATGGGCTTAAACCCCAATATATTACACAACTGGCACCGATGGATGTGCAAGTCTATTCGGAGATGGTGAGGTGAGCACAACTCTTGGAAGACGCGACTGAGCTATCTAACCAGATCCGTGAAAGAGATAAGAAGGAACATGTTACTAGTTCCAGATCTTTTAAGGCCGCGTCCACAAGGAAGAGGTTGTTGGCACTCAAAATATGCTCGATGGTGATCAAGCCTAAAAGATAAGAATGATGTGGCCCACTGAAGCAAAGAAGCTGAAGGAAACTGATACACCGAAGCCTTCTCGAGCTGCCAGAGCCACAGGTCATCCAGTATGAACACCAGAGACTTCACCTTAGGAGAATCAAAAAGAATTCACAGCAAACTGGCAGTGTCAGCAAGCCTGACCAATGAACTGACATTGACTTAGTCAAGCCGCATAAACAACATCCGCTGTCCGACCAAGGACAAGGGTATACCTGGTGGCCCGCCACTTGAGAGAAAGATCCTCCGGAGGTGGTAGAACACACTTGGACCTTCAGAACAAGGGGACCGAAGGCTCCGTCAGTAGAAGACCCAGATGGCCCAGCATGGGTATGGCTTCTCAGCAAATTGGGTCTGTTAGCAACCAAATGATTGCCCAGTCAAGGCAAAAGTACCCTGGGTGGTATTTAACTCCCCGAGAAAGCCACAAGCACAAGTCAAACCTGACATCAGGGGTGTGTCGGCGAAGGCCAACCAAGTGGAGTGGTTAGGGTGTGCCAGGGAACGACACCGGGGGTGTACCGGGGAGGTCCACAGGGGGTGTACTGGGGAAGGGTGCCCCGTGGTGTGTCGGCGAAGGGCCTGGGTATTGTACCGGGGAGGGCGTCCCTGAGAGTGTGTCGACAAAGGCCACAGTAGGACGTGCCGGGGAAGGGATGCCATAGAGTGTGCCGGCGAAGCCCCCCTCAAGGTGTGCCAGTGAAGGATGATCACGGCGTGCCGGTGAAGGGGAGAAGGACACTTCAACCGGAGGACTTCTGGTGTTGCCCTGCGGGGCCCACCACCACTTTGTTGGGGCTGTCACTCCTTATGGACGTGCACCCTTGTTTCCCCTTATGCCTTTGGCCTAGGGGAAACTCTGTCAAAATTTCGTCAGAAATTGACAGAGTCTTGGTCATTTCAACAACAGTCCCCTTATAGCCTTCATTTTCATCACCTCATTCATCACTTCCCTTTCACTCTTCATTTATTATTATTTTTTTGGCACTTGGGTTTATGGCACTTAGTGGACCTCTGCCAAGGCCATGTGGTTAGGGCCCTTGCAGGCGTACCGGGGAAGGACGCTAAGGAGCATACCGGCGAAGGCCTTTTTTAGTGGGCGTGCCCGGGGAGGCCATCCCGTGGCGTGCCGGGGAGCGATGCTAGAGGGCGTGCCTGTGAAGCCCTTCAAGGGGCGTGCCAGTGAAAGTTGCTCTGTGGTGTGCCGATGAAGGCCACGCCAGGGCGTGCCGGGGAAGACTACTGGGGGTGTACCAGTGAAGGCCACTCCCGGGGTGTGCCGGCGAGGAGTCTCAAGCTGCTTCTCTTTTCTTCTCTTTCCTTTTCTCTTCTAATTACAATGCAACCTTCTTCCCCTTCATAGCTCTTGATTTCTCATTGCCTGCTATTCATTCTAATCTTTGTTCGTTGCATTTTGCAAATCAATGGCTGCCCTGAGTGATTCTTCTGCTTCCACCACGGCTGGTGCCAGGCGTGTTCCTTCGCCCTCGGTGCCGACTGTCACCTGGTTTAACGTGGAGGGCCTGGATTGGGACCATGCAGAGATAGCAGCGTTGGCCAACTCCTCGGGCTCGGATACTGAGAGCATGGATATCCGAAGACTTGCTAGGGCTGAAAAAGGGTTCACCTTTGATCGTGCCACAGGGGACTATCCAGTAGATTTTTCGAAGGACAGGCACCTCATCCGTCACCTCAAGCATCTGCGGACTCATGACAGGCGGGAGCTGTGGACTGTGAAGGAGGTAGAGCGTGCAATCCTGCAGGCTCGAGACAACCTATCACATGTCATCCCTAGAAGCATTCCGATGTACCTGATGGGCGAGGCCCGTGAATGGGAGCCCGTGCTGGGGCTGGAGGCCGTGCTGCCGATGGAGGACAAGTTGGTGCGAACTCCGGGCTTCATTCCAGCCAAATGGGACGCGGCTGCAGGACGTGTCCATGGTGAGAAGCAGCGCTTGGTTGACTTTGGTTGCCTCTCATCCCTTTCTTATTTGCATAGGAGTCATTTTATCTAGTTACTTATTTGGTGCTCGTTTGTGTTGTTTGCATCATTACAAGGTTCCAAGTGCATGTGGAGCTGCTTCTGATTCATAGGTTCATCTCCTAGGGGCAATTCCTCTTTCACTTCCTACTTCAATCCTTTGTTTGAGTCTATCATGCCCCCCTATCATCTTCCACGTTCCCATGAGGAATCTCTCCCTCATGGACTCCTAGAAGACCCGTCTAGGGTCATGCCTCTTCAATCTGGAGAAGGGTCCGCCCCTCCACCATCCTCTGTTTCTATGGAGGGTGCTCAGCCCTCCCTTCCCACTACCAATCCCACTAGTCAGATCTTGTAGATGATGGCCCACTAGGATCCGGCCCAACTCCAAGCCATTTATCAGACCTTGCAGGGGTCAGGCACCCCATCTCCTATGATTGCACAAGGTCTGTCCACTACCTCCATCTCACAATCTAGAGTTGATGGGCCCGGGGCTTCACCCATTCCTATTGACCTTACCCTAGTCCAGCCTAGGATCCTTCACTTTTCTATTCTGGAGGAGGGCCAGTCCTCTGGCTTGGCCCATCAAGGTCTTGATAAAGGGAAGACCATCTTTCCCTCATCCACCCAAACTGATTCCTATAGGTCTATTCCTTCGGTGCCACAAGTTCTTGTTGGCCCAGCTGATTTCACTCGCCCTCAGTAAGGGGCGGCCCACGTCCACTTCAATTTGGGTCATCCTTCGACCCAAGAACCTTTTTATGGGCCTCCCCCTCCTTCTGTCTGTCCCTCAGCTCCTTGTCTTGAGCCTACTCCTTTCATTCCACCTACTCCATCTCGGGAGTAGGAACTACTCGATAAATGGGCCACCATACAACAACAACTCGACTTCCTTCAAAAGCGGGTTGGCCCAAAATCTTTAGTAGAGGTGCCTCCCCCTCCTTCTGTCTATCCCTCAGCTCCTTATCTTGAGCCTACTCCTTTCATTCCACCTACTCCATCTCGGGAGTAGGAACTACTCGATAAATGGGCCACCATGTAACAACAACTCGACCTCCTTCAAAAGCGGGTTGGCCCACAACCCTTAGCAGATGTTTCAGTTCCTAGTTTCCACAACATCTGGTTCCCTCCTCAATCTGAGCTCCCCACATATCGCAAGTATGACAGAAACAACAATCCTTATGTTCATGTGAGGGATTTTATGTACGATTCGGTGCAGTTCCAATATGATAATCACCTTGTGGTGTACCTATTTTGCCGATCGCTAGATGGAGTTGCACTTGAATGGTTCTACGCTCTACCATTAGAAGATGTTGAAAGCTTCAATGTGGTGAAAGAGAAATTTATTTAGAGGTTCCAAGATCGGGTGGGCCCGAAATATTCATTCACAGATTTAGTGGCCGAGAAAATGAAAGCTGATGAAGTCTTTGCAACATATGCCGATAGATGGAGGCAGATGGTCGCCCGTGTGCCTGGTCACATTCCAGATATCATCGCTCGGCTCGGAAGATGACGACGGCATATCCCGTAGACCACCCACACTAGAACCAGCCTTGGTTGCTAGTTCACTGGAAAGAGCCCCAATAACAGTAACTTCTCTCCTGACTTCTGGAAGTGGAGCGGCACCCTGGGTCTCAACAATAGAGGATATCTCCTCTTCATGACCAGTTTGATCGGCTCCTATGGATGCCGACTCTGAAACAAGGGCCAAAGCCATAGAAGCCCCAGCCACTTCCTCAACAATCTCTCCCGTGTCTATCTCAACAAAGACCCCTCTCTACTGGAAGCAACTCTTCACCAGCAATAGATGGCTGGGGTTCCAAGGCTTCAGTCGGCCCAACTGCTCCTATGATTACCCTTGGGGCCTCCAAGCCCGCTGCTGCAACATAATCCTTAGGGTATCGCAGAGCTATAGGTCACAAAACTGGCGGGAATGTTGGCTGGTCTGCACCCAAAGGTGGGAGAGGTATCTTTACAGTTATGGTTGACAGGATCACCTTGGCCTGTACGGTGGAAGCCTACAAAGAAAACAAGGAGTACAACATGCTTTAGGCATCTGATGTAGGGACCAATGAGAAGCCATGAGGTGAAGCTGACAGGGGATTTCTTACCTTTGTCGGCACCAAACTCAAAGCCCCAGCAGCGGAGGCTATTGTCTCTGACAACCTGGCCCCCTCTCCTACAAAGGGACAAGGTGGCATGGAGGTAGGCTGCTCCATGCCAGCCGAGGTGGGCTGAAGGTAGCATAGTCACTCTCATATGCCGAAGACACTCCAGCATCTTCAGTCTCCATCTCCACGGCGGGAAACTCCTCATCACTGGAGTCACCACCGTAGTCGACCTGCTCTGATGAAGAAGAGCTTTCTACCGGGGCCTCACACTCCTTCCTCGAAGCTGGTGCTTACCCAGTCTCATGACCTGTCGTAGGGACATCTCCCTCGGCGGGGACTTGCTCAGCCATTTCTACAGCAGGAACGTCAGCTGAATAGATTCTGGGAGTAGGCTCGCTCCCTAGAACAGTTTTGTCTGTAACAAACATTTCTTTGATAGCCCTAACAACAGGTGGCAAAGGCACTCAGACATCAACTGAAGCTCAAAAAGAGGAGCGTTCACATAAGCCGTGATAGATGCACTAGAGAGTGATCTAGAAGGGGGGATGAATAGATCACCCCAATTTGAAACTTAAATCAAAATAGTTTGGCAAGTAACCCGAAAGTAGAGTTGCAGAACACTTAATGCTTGTTAGAAAAACAACACTCTCAATAAGATAAATGCCCCAGAAAGCAATCAATGATATTCAACTAAATGGTCGAGCAGAAGATGGGTCAAGGAGGGCAAAGTAGATAGCAACCTTCATAAACATCGATCAAAAAAAAATGCACAGAGGACAGAGCAGCAACCACATGAGGAGACAAAGGTTTTTAGGTGGTTTGATTGCCCACGGCAATCTACATCCACCCCTCGTTCACACTGAATGAGCATTCCACTAGCTCTGCAATAAATTAATCTGATAATGTACTCTGTCAATCGTTAACCATCTTGCAAGTTTGCAATGAGGCAGTGGAACAATGGCATCTGAAGCATTTAATTTCTTGCATTTTTCAAGAATCGACAAGCAAACAGAAAATTCTTTGATAGCTTTCCCTTTGCAACCGGAAGAAAGTGACAAACACCCACTTAACCAGAAGAAACGGACCCAAAAGTGGTTGTCATAAGTTGAAGGGGAAGTTTGAGCCATAGATTGTTGACAAAAAGAGTCCTCTGCCACTGTACCTACATTATCATCACTTTCACCTGCAGCCAAAATCTTGGTCATGCAATCTAAAGTGTCAATTTGTCCATTAGGATCATTCATCACTCTGGAAAAGGAAGCGGTGACAGGGTGAAAATCCAGAGATATCAACTCAATGACTTTACATAGATGATAAGATACCTCTGAAAAGAACTCTGACCGTTTTTGTTCATCAGCAGCATGTAATCCATGGTCATAGTATAGCTCAGCAACAAAAAGGCTGCATAACGGAGTCCTGTCCTGACCCCAGTGTCTCGTCAACTTGTCTAAATCCAAGAGCTTCACAAAGTTGTTATGATAGGGAACATTTCTGAATGCAACCTCTTCCAAGAGCAGATGTCCTATATGGTAAGCACCACAATTTTTTGAAGTAACTTCTATAAATTTTTTAACATCATTATATTCTTGAAGTGATGCATATGCCACAATATCAGGAAGATGATCATGGCAACCAGTAAAGTTTTCATCTGTAGTCTTTTTCTTCCAGATGAAATGCTCTAGACATTGAAGCACAGCCTTGTCCAGATCCTTGCCACTTGATGAATCCAAATGCTCTTTCTCAGGCTTGCGACTTCTAAGCCTTTCCAGGCGTGTACTTCTCCTTTCCTGAGGGTGCTCTTCTTCTGCATAATTTTCCTGTTCTTTCACTATCCCAGTTTTTTCAAAATCATAATCAGCAACTGGCATATTTTCACCACCCAGAGAGAGAACAACTCCTTTTCCCTCTATCCTTGGAGGGAAATGTATGATAATCTTGACATTGGCATGTCTGTTATTTCCTCCACACATTTCAGAATCAACAATTCCTCTAGCCGTGCCTGTAAGATTCAGGCGTCTGTCAGCTGCAATTTCATTTGCCATGGTGCTTTGAGTGCACCCAGTCTCCTGCTCAGAAGTCTTCTCATTCTCTGGAAGCAGGATACCAAGGATTGCATCAGCAAGGGCTTTCCAGGTAGCTTCAGCTAAGTATATCTCTGTGCTCTGATTTTGCCTTTTGAAGGAGGAGGAATCTTCGATCTCATCTTCTTCTGCTTTTCTTTTGGTTGAAAATTTGAGCCTGACATGCTTAGGTTCAAGTTTATCAATACCACGAGGTGCAAAGGGTATTGGCTCCGCATCCTCGATGGTCTTCTTGACATGCAAAGCACGAGAATGTGATGGCCAGTGTCTAAGTATTAAGTCTGCTACAGAAAGACAAGAAACCTCATCCCGGGTTTCTTTCGGTATTCGGATCTTAGGTCGTTACAGATGGTATCAGAGCATGGTTGTGGGGGTGTATAGGAATCTAAATTGATCGCAGCAGTCCAGAAAGTCCATAGTATGCAGTATTGTTGGCAACTGGTATAGGGTACCGTGTGTTTTATTAATTCTGGCATTTTCTCCCTTTTTGTGTTAGAAGATTATGGCACCTAGGAGGAGGACCCGCTCCCTGCAAGGGCAATCGGCCGAGGTTTAGGAGCAGAGCAGGACATCACCTTACTCGGCGACAGGAGAAGTAGCAATAGGAGTGCAAGGACGAGAGGAGTTTGTCGAGGGCATGTACCAGTTTTATCTCCAGCAGCAAGGTAGGGAGGCCGGAGAGAGCTCGCCATCTCAAAGAGGTCGTGGGCGAGCTTTAAAAGAGTTTCTGCAGTTCCATCCACCTCAATTCGAGGAATAGCCAGACTCAGATGCAGCAAGAGCTTGGATAGATGCCATAGAAATGGTGTTCTGCTCTATGGAGTGCGTGGAAGATAAGGTGTTGTTGGCTCGCAATCAACTGCAGGGTTCAGCTTTATTGTGGTGGACTACAAAATGGGAGTCGACATTCCAGCCCCGCCCCTCCAGTAGATTTCATGGCAGAAGTTTCTTGAAGCTTTCGAGCGTGTTTTCAGTTCGGAACATATCAGGTCAAAGAAGATGTATCAGTTTATGAAGCTGACTTAGGGAGATATGTCCGTGAAGCAGTATCGCTCCAGATTTATTGAGCCGGGCCGCTATGCGCCCCACATTATGGCAGATGAAAGTATGAAGACCCGACAGTTTATTTGAGGATTGAGGCCTAAGTTTAGACATGTGGTGGTTGCCACCCGTGTGACAGATATAGAGGCAGCCACAGATTTGGAGGAAGATTTGTCGGACTCAAGAGCAAGCTATTGCTGGACAGGTGCAGGCAGGCCGAAGCCAGTAGAGTTTTATTCGACAATAGAACACTTATCAGCAAGGTTCAGGTAGATCAGGGCCGTCTCCTTCAGTAGCCTCTATTGCAGGTTCCACGTCATTTGGTTCGAGGCTTAAGCAGATGTTTCAAAAGGTAGGGTTTGGCAGGAGACGCCATGAGCAGCAGGGTCAGAGGCAGACTTCGGTGGGTAGTGTGCAGCAGCCATTGCCATTTCAGTGCCAAGGTTCCGTGAGTGGACAACGGGGATCGTGTCCACGGTGTGGTGACTTTCACCCCAACGAGTCGTGTCATATGCCTGTGACATGCTTCCGATGTGATCAGGTGGGGCACATGGCTTATGACTGTCCTCAGAGGCCACACCAGCCACACCAATTTCAACAGCAGCAACAGTTTCAATCTCAGTGGTTTCATCCCAACAGCCGCCGCAACAGCAGTCTCAGCAGCAGATGCAGATTCCACCATTGCCGCAGTCAGCTAGTGTGGGGAGGCAAAGATCCCGAAGGCGCGTGATGCATATGACTCATGCTGAGGCAGAGACATCTCAGTTGGTGGAACATACGAATAATTACACCTATTTTTATTAGATAAATAGGGGATGATTAGGGGAGAAATTTGACTTAAATTCAAATTCCAACACCCAGAGCAAGTCGCGGTCTATCGCGAGACCACGTCCTACTAAAGGCGGTCCAGAGGAGACCGCTACCTAGTTCCTAAAATGGGACTTTGAGAGGCATGAAAACATTGAGTTTTTACCATCCCTATCGCCAAGGATCGATGTGATCTGGCATGGGAACTTGTCTAAGACTCTCAGGGGATCGAATTGATACCCTATAGGACTCGTAATTCGACCTAATCTCTTAGTCCTAGGCCATTCTCTATAAATAGGGCCCAGAATTGACCTGCCCGACCTACCTCACTTGTGGCCAAATGTTTGATTTGTCAACAAGTGAAGGCTGAGAATCAAAGACCGTCTGGCTTAATGCAAATGGTTGAGATACCTCAATGAAAATGGGAGGACATCACCATGGATTTTATCACAGGATTGCCCAGGTCCTTCAAGGGCAATGATTCCATTTGGGTGATTATAGATCGGTTCTCAAAAATCACACATTTTCTGGCCATGAAGAAGAAGCAATCCGTGAAAAGCCTAGCACGTTTATATGTTGAAAACATTGTCAAATTGCATGGGGTTCCAAAGTCCATCATTTCAGATCGAGATCCTTGCTTCATATCGAGGCTTTGGCAAGGATTGCAGAATGTCTTTGGATCTCAGTTGAAGCTTAGCTCGACATATCATCTCCAAACGGATGGCCAGTCTGAGAGAACTATTGAGACATTGGAAGATATGTTGAGAGCTTGCGTACTTGATTGGAAGGGAGATTGGGAGCGACATCTACCTTTAGTGGAGTTTGCCTACAATAATAGCTTGCACACAAGTATAGGCATAGCTCCATTTGAAGCTTTGTATAGAAGACCGTGCAGATCTCCTCTATGTTGGGAAGTGGTTGGTGATAGACAATTGATCGGGCCTGAAGTGGTGTGAGAAACGTCCAAGAAAATTTAGCTGATTCAGCAAAGACTAAAAGAAGCGCAAGATCGGCAGAAGAGTTATGCGGACAATAGAAGGAAAGACTTGGCTTTTGGGATTGGCGAGCATGTTTTCCTCAAGGTATCACCTGCCAAGGGAGTGGCGAGATTTGGCAAGCAAGGAAAGTTACTTCCGAGATTTATCGGACCTTTCGAGATTTTGGATCGGGTGGGGACGTGGCGTATCGGTTGGCACTACCTCTATCTATGGTAGCAATCCATCTGGTGTTTCACGTGTCTATGCTCCGTAAGTATGTCCATGGTCTTGCACACATCATTAGTTATGAAGGCTTGGGGTTCCAACCAGACCTATCATATGAGGAGCAACCAGTTAGGGTTTTGGATCGTAAGGAGCAAGTTCTCCGATCGAAGACTATCCTATTGGTGAAGGTTCTGTGGAGGAATTTTTCTCAAGAGGAAGCATCATGGGAGCTTGAAGACGGTATGAAGAAGTATCCCCATCTGTTCAGTATATATCTTACCCAATTCGTTATACATTCCGTCGAAAAATTCCTCCAACCCTTCAGGGGCCTCATCAGCCTCTTGGGTGACTTCCCCAGTTCTTGGTAATGGTAATTCGATACTTATATCGGGTTGTCGATACCCTGAGCTCTGGGTCATTACACGGCTGCTCCATCCAAAGCAGTCTGTAGGCACTGTGACCGTTTGGGTCACAAGATGGAAGAGTGTTGGTGCAAGCTAGGCACCTGCTTAAGATGTGGTAGCAGGGACCATCGAATCCTTGAGTGTCCCCTCATTACTGAGTAGGCGACATCTGACAAGCCGCAGGGAAGTCACAAGAGGCAGGGCAGGCTCCAAGCTCTCCAAGATGTAGAGGTTGAAACCGAGGCTATCGAGGGAGGAGATATTGTCGAAGGTACCCTTACTATTCTTTCCAAGCCAGCATTTGTACTTTTTGACATTGGAGCTACTCATTCATTTATATCTCAGAAATTTGGTAAGACTATATCCGTTAAACTAGCATTATTGGATTCTCATCTTGTGATATCAACCCCTATTGGTTCAGGGTCAGAGATTAGATATTATTACCCCTCTAGTGATGTTTTGATTAACGATTGTAACTTATCGGCTGATTTGGTATGCATGAAGATGAAAGATTATGATGTGATTCTAGGAGCAGATTGGTTAGCAAGAGATGGAGCTAGTGTTCATTGTAAATCAGGAGTAGTATCCTTCCCTGGACACCCTGAGCTTTTCTTTTCTAGTTCTAAGAAATCTAAGTCTGTGCCACTTATTTCGGCACTCCGAGTGGATAATTTGTTAAGGAGAGGGTGTCAGGCATTCTTGGCCTTAGTCTCTTTGACCAATAAGAAGGAAGTGGAATTGAAGGACATCTCGGTTGTCCGAAATTTTTTGGAAGTGTTTCCTAAAGATTTGCCAGGTCTTCCTCCTGAAAGGGAGGTGATTTTCTCTATTGACTTAATTCCTGGCGCCTCACCTGTTTCTAAAGCTCCATACCATATGTCCCCTGCTGAGTTAAGGGAATTAAAGGAGTAGTTGCTGGACTTGCTGGAGAAAGGGTTCATTCGCCCGAGAACATCCCCGTGGGGTACTCCTGTACTTTTTGTAAGAAAGAAGGACGATTCGTTGATGCTTTGTATCGATTATCGCCAGTTGAACCAGCTCACCGTGAAGAACAAGTATCCGTTGCCGAGGATCGACGAGCTGTTTGATCAGATATCTGGAGCCCAATATTTCTCAAAAATCGATCTCAGATCGGGGTATCACTAATTGAGGATAAAGGACGAAGACATTTTTAAGACGTCATTCTGTAGTAGGTATGGGCATTTTGAATTTGTTGTAATGCCGTTTGGACTAGCAAATGCTCCTGCAGCATTTATGCAGCTGATGAACAGTGTGTTACGACCCTGCTTAGATCAATGGGTTGTGATATTTATCGATGATATTCTTATATTCTCCAAGAGCAAGGAGGAGCATGAGGAGCACTTGAAGATGGCATTGCAAATACTAATCATCTTACTGTCATTTGCTATGATGCTTAATTATTCTATGTCCCCGAACTTTGAAACATATATTTGTGTGTATCTGTGCAATGGTGGCATAGGCTGAGACTGACTGAGCATCCGTGTGTGTGTGTGCTACTGGGTTTCAGACCCAGGGCATTTGGGGTTCATCCCCATATGTGTGAAGGCTCTGTCCTACGTGTGTGTGTTGGGGCATGTCCCCGTGTGTGTGCAGGCTTGTCCTGCGTGTTGTGGAGTTTTGCTCTATGTTAGGGATTCATCCCCGTGCTGGTCTTCCAACAGTGAAGCCTCACCAGATTTTCGTGAGGAGTGGACGTAGGGAGCCCGTTGTGGCCCCGAACCATCTTAAAAATTTCTGGGCCTTGCGGTTTGGGTTATGTGTTTAATTCCTTATCTTCTACCCTATTCACAGGTACATTCTACACACACTGCACACTTATTGATTGCTCGCTGTGCACATACATTGTAACATGCTATTGATGTTCACACACATATCAATGTAACTATTGGCGCTCCAGAATTCTATTGAACTGATTTCAAGAAAGCGATCAAACTCCATTGTGCATTAGTCTTATATGTGATCCTTAAGTTCTTCAGAACCACAGGGATTACTTTAGTTGCATGTTGATCAACTCAAACATCATCAGGTAGTAAGTCATTATTCAATCTCCGCTATGTGAAACCTGTGTTAGTTTTAATTGGTCATATAATTTTTAGAGGGATCTATTCACCCCCCTCTAGATCCATGTTCCTGCACTACGGGACCCAACAATTAGTGTCAGAGCTAGGCTCTGCTGTCCCTAGATCTGATGATCTACAGAGAGATCCCAGTGCATTCTACAATCATGAATTTTTCTGTTGATCAAATCTCAATGTATAGTTTACCTGTCTTTACTGGGTATGATCTTGATTCATGGTTTGGCAAAATGTGTAGGCTAATCAATTCTATTAATCCTAACCTCTGGAAGTTTATTTATCATGGTCCCAACAAATTGCCTTAGATGAGACCATGTGGTCTAAAGAGGATAAACGGATGCACCATGATAATATTACAGTCTTGAGTTTATTAAAAGCTGTCATGAACATCGATATATTTCCATTTGTTTCTTCATGTGAAATGGCGAAGGAGATCATGGATGGCTTGATCAAGGCTAAAGAGATAAAGTTGGATGACCGGTGTTCCATGGTTGACAAAGTTGACACATCAAGCAAGGAAAGCTTGGAGTCAGCTACAGATTTATAGGATAAACTGGCTATGTATGAAGTAAATGTAGACAATGCGTAAGATGATTCAAGCTTGACGGCTCATGGTCAGTGTTGACACCCGTTTTATGACCAATAAGTTGGGTCATCTCCTTAATCTCTCTTATGATGTCCTGAGTTATTCGTCACTTATTGGGCCATTTTGGTCAGTATTGGGGGCTTATTTTATGGGTCACTCTCCCTGGTTGGGCCTCGCTCCTTGACTTTGCCATCGTTTAAAGCTTATTGGGCCTTCATGTGTTGGTAGGTGGATTGCCTTGGCAGATGCCAGGTTTTCCTTCATTCTGTAGCTTGTTGGTGCGGAGTTGCGCAGCGAAAGCATGGTGGGTCAGTAACCCACGGGCTCCAGGATCGGTTTGGTGGTGGAGCATGGTCTGCGCCTCATGATTGAGTGTGTCCTGGAGGTCTCAGAATCGATCGTGGAGTGTTGCTCTTGGGTGTAAGAGCTATGTTCGGCCATGGGAATGGCCTTGGCTATCATGTGTGGGTAGCGATATCGTGCTGAGTGGTGCTGGTAGCACGGAGAATCGGGAAGCTCAATGGTGGAAGTGGTTGGTGGAGATGGTGTATTGCACTAGTTTTCCCCTTGGATTGGGTCGTGTGGCTGAGGGTGGGGCCACTTAGCGACTGGTGTTGAGGCAGGTCGTGGCCTTGTGGGTCAGTTGTTCGACGCAGGTGTTCGGTGTTTAGGAATGAGCTCGGGTGTTGGCCGACCTTGGTTGGTGTGGATGCTCCGGAGGTGGATTCAAGGTGTGAGAGGTGTCGGTGTTGGTAGGGCAATCCCGTGTGGATGTCATGGTGGTGTAGTCGAGGAAGTTGCTGGAATTGCTAGGCACCCTGGAGAGAAGTGGTTTATTGTGCTGGTGGCTCGGCAGGAATGATGTTTGAGGTCGGTTTAGAGTTGTGGCGGTTATGGATGGAGTGCTTGCCATGGCAACACTCGGGAGAGTTTGGAGCTTGGTGCGTCTGGTGGTGTAGCTGGTTGGATCGTGGTGTCCCCTTGGCACGGAGGGAACTGTGCAAGGTTTGTTGTGTGTAAGCGTGGAAGGCTGGTTGTTGTGCATGGTGGTTTTCGATTGGTGAAGCTTGGCAGTGGTCCTTAAGGTGCCTTTTGGTAGTGTTGGTGTTGTTGGGTCAGGTGAGGCGTTGGTTTTTGGGGTCGGCATTGGCCAGTGTGTATCATAACATTCGGCTAGAGGTCATGTGTCGATGGCTGTGTGGAGCCGATGGAAGAGTTGTGGTCCATGGTGCTTAGTGGTGAGGTTGCCATCTGAGCTGAGGTGTGAGGTGCTTCTCATAGGGAGTGCTCGGTGTCTTGTAGCTGGAGTAGCTATTGACCCGAGTGGTTGCTAATTGCGGTCTTTCGGTTGGAGATCATATGGTTCTCCGCATGCGGAGTGTCGATGTGCCGTGCTCTTGGAAGTTTCGAGGAGGCTGAGGTGATACCAGACTGGTTGGTCTTGTGTGCCCCGATCGGTGCGGGGCCTGGCATGAGCTGGTGTGGTGGAGCGTGAGGGCTCCTGTGGTTGTGCTAGTCCGACAATGTTCCTCGATGTGACTATGCGGTCTGTAGCATGGTGGTGCTGTGACCGTGAAGTCCTTTCATGGGTGAGTCCTTCCTCTTGACTTCCGTGCTCCATCCTAAATTTCGAGGATGAAATTTTTGTAAGGAGTCGGGGGTTGTAGTGCCCCAGATTTTCAGATCTGACTTTGTGGGTCGCGGATCGTGTCCGAGTGGGCTTCGTTGAGTCATTAGGGTACTGTCGTAGTCTAGGAAAAGACCACAGTCAGTCACCTAAACTGACCAATCCAGACAACCACTGACAGACAGACACCGCCCTGAACAAGGACCTAAGACAGACGGACACACAATACAGAACCAACCATCACGGCCAACAGGACTATAGCACACCAGCATAGGACCGTTATACCAACATAACGCACCAAGGGAGGGGCGTTATGCCAACCAGACCTGAAACCACAAGCAAATGGTATAACGCACCAAGATGGGGGCGTTATATCAATAGAACGCACCCTCATAGGGATGTTATGTCCAACAGACCAAAACACTAACAAAACGAAGTATAACGGACCACAATAGGCATGTTGTACTAGTATAACGCACAAGGGTAGGTGCGTTATACCTAACAGACTTTAAAACGCCAACGAGGACAAAAAGCATATAACGGACCAAGGCTAGTCCGCCATAGCAACAAAATGCACAGGGTGAGACGCGTTATATCAACCGCCATACCCAGGTAACCATCGGTCAACAGACCATAACGGATCTGCACCTGGGTGTTATATTTACCATAACGCACAGGGAGGAGTCCGTTATGCTAACCGACTGACACGGTCTTTGAGGTGAACACGGTCGTCGAGGGCTGACAATAGCAGTCGGCCTCGAAAACAACCCGCCCATAACGTGCCTGGACAGGTGCGCTATGCTCACATAACGGACCAGTCTTGGTCCGTTATGCTCCAAGACCTTAGAAGACTAAAAACAACGAACGATACATAACGGTCTATCGGGGGACCGTTATGCACATAACGGCCTCTGGTAGGACCATTAAAGCCATCCGGTGATCAAAACGGTGAAACGGCCCAATCGGTCTGCTCCACGCCCCATGCACGCCGTAGCACAGGGGAAATACACCCAATCGACGGGAAATCACTCTGGGAGTCCAACAACACAACATGCATCCAACGAAACACATTAAATCGCGAGATCGAGGCGATTTTGACGAATCGACCCAAAACACATCACCAGGGTTCCCAGACTCCTACCGGCCCCAAATGACGACCAATCGACACGAAATTGGTGGGGTTGAGATCCTGACATCCCAGCGGTCAGTTTGACACTAACTACATAGCGAATGGTTGCCATTTTCTGGCGAACCCTACAAACCCCAAAAATTACGCTTTACGTTAAACTGGCCTGATCTCCCCCGATCGGACATCAAACTACGCAAAACTACAGGAAAAACGTGCAGAACACGGCCGGAGAGCCTCCTGGAACTACTGCTGGATCTACTTCTCTTCGAGGAGTGTGAAGATTCACCCTCCATTTTGAAACTTGAGAAAATCTTTGCTCCTTCCCCTCCTTAGAAGCTTTCACTCTTCAAGTTTGCTTCCACTGCCTATGGGGAGGGCAAAAGGGGGGAGTATTTATAGGATGAGGAGAGTTTTGGTCTAGGGCTGCCACTGTTAACTCTAGCGATGGCCTTCGAAATAAGGGCGCTCTCCTGTCACTCTCAGGTGTCACTTCGTTGTTTGCATGGAGTAAATGATTTGGCGGCGTAACATGGTGACATGTTCCCTACGCAGCTTGAGGGCTTCATGTGATCCATGTCATGTTGCAAATTAATTTTGAGCATAAATAAAAAAAATGAGGGACATTCACGTGGAAGAGAGGGGCTAAAAGTCATCATCATTAATTCCGATGGTAGATTCCCTTTGAAAAGAATAGCAACGGCAAGACATGATTCCTCATTCGGGGTAAGGTTTTGTCGAACACGTCACGTGAGAACAATATAGCAGAGCAAGAGGTGTAGAATAGAAAGTGTGCACAAGGGACAGACAAGTAACAAGAAAATAAACCATTCCATTTATATATAACAAAGTGTCATGTACATCATAAATAAGGGGTGGGGGTACAAATATGCCTCTCTAACTCTCGCCAGCACCCTCTTGATCAGCCATCTCGTCTCCCCTGGGATGCGCATCCCTAGGAGGCCTCATGGAGCTTTGTGAGGCCTTGCTCCTCTCCCCTCGTAGTGCCCGCTCGGCCTGAGCAGCTCGTCACTCCTCTGTCGAGAAGACTAAGAAGCTGTCCACAGAGAGGGAGCCGGACTGACAGAGGCACGCAGTGCACTCTCGCCCCCTCTGATAGTGCTCCTCGCTATCCTTCAGCCTCTGCTCTGAAACCTTAAGGCTGGTCCGAAGCTCCATCACTTGGGCCTCTAGAGCCCTCCCATGCTATATCATCTGGGCCTCCAGGACCCTCCTCTCGTCCCACTCTCTCTGCCTCTCTACTCTCCTTTCCTCTCTCGCTCTCCTCTCTCTCCCTCTCTGCATCTCTCCTCACCACCTGGAGAGAAACTCTCAACTCCAAAATGTCGCATGGTAGCTCCTCGGCGTCGCGACACTGTAGCTCCACCACTAGCTCGGCCACGGTGGCCACCCACATGTCGCGCTCCTCGGCTCAGGCCGCGCGAGTCAGTGCATTTCGAATCTCCACCACCTGCCAAGAGACGACAATTCCACGAAGTCAGTAAAAAAGGGGTACATGTGTAAGGGAAATTCAAACCAAGCAAACACTCAGCTAAGCTGCGAGCTCATGCTCTGCCTCCTCGGCGCGTGCCACCGCACCAGCGAACTGCTCCTAGAGGGAGGTGACCTTCGGAGGAGGAGCCTGGGAGCTGAAGGAGGCTCCACTAGTCGCCCCTGCTACTGCCCCTTGCTGGGCACGCTGAAATGAAGGAACAAATAATAGTTAATAACTGAACATCAGGAATCCAGGTGTGTAAAAAAATAAATAACTTAATTAATACATTAACTTACCAAGATGTCCAACTCTCGCCGAGTGCTGACCAGCTGCTGCCAGGCATCCGTCAAGTGCGCCTGCAGGTCGGTGATGATGGCGTCACAGGCATCCTGCATTTGTAAACATGTAGGTTAGTATCACATGTATATGCACATTCACAAATAAAAATAAATAAATACTCATTTCGTACTTACCCCCAGTAGTCTCCCAAGCTGGAGATGGGCTTCGTGGGTCTCCCGGTAGCACCACAGGTAGTCGGTGCTGTCCTGCACCTGTGACACCATGGGGACGCCACCCTACTGCCAATCCTGGAACTGTGCAGGGAAGCGAACATGTAGGGTTATGCAGAAAGGGCAGTCTGGTGTTATTAGTAGATCTATGCAGAGGGCAGGCTCCACGGGTAATCTTCCCGACACTTCCAATCAATAATGTCAATTCTTATATGGAATATTCGAGGCATAGGGAATGACATTTCCCAAGGTCGGGTTAAATTTTTTCTGAAAGCACATAATGTTGTTTGTCTTGTGATCTTGGAACCTAAAATACATGCTAGCAATTTGGATAGAATTTGTAAAAAATGGGAATGGATAAGGCTTTGGCCAATAATGATGATGCAGCTCATATTTGGGTTCTATGGAAAGAGCCATTGGATTTCTCCATGATATGTCAGGATGATCAACAAATTTGTCTTCATCAATCACCCGCTTCTCTGCCACAGTTTTACTTCTCATGTGTTTATTCCAAATGTTCCATTAATGAAAGCCTCCCTCTTTGGTCTTCTCTGGCCAACTGTCATGCCCAGCTGAATGGCCCTTGGCTAGTGGCTGGTGACTTCAACTGTGTCTTGGAGATTGACGAAAAACTAGGAGGTCACCCTCCTAATCTGACTTCTATGACTGATTTCAAGGAGTGCATTCAGGATTGTCATCTTTTTGATGCTGGATTTATGGGGTCTAAATACACTTGGCACAACAATCAATCTGGAAACAGAGGCATTTGGGCAAGACTGGATAGAGTTTTGATTAATGCTGAATGGCTGAAATTTTTTCCTATTTATGTGGAACATCTATCTAGAGAAGCATCTGATCATGCCCCGATCCAGGGCATTACATCCTCCCCTCCTTTAAGAAATTTCATCCTCAAAATTTAAGGACTAACAAAGGAGAAGCAGGTAAGAATAACTCGACAACACAACTACGAAACGACACGAATCACAAGAAGCACAGCTCAGAGGAACATAGTCAGACCATAATCATGAGCACAAGCTCAGGACTGAGCACAACACAAGTGAACACAAGTCTGACACCTCCGAAACAGGGCAACGTCGCTTGCGTCTCACGGGAAAAGAGACACGACTACCACAACAACAAATCATGAAAAATGAAATGACAACACAGCAAGCATCAGCTTAAACAAGGAAACACTGTCCTCTCAGTTGACAGCCTGACAACATCATCGGCTCCAGTGCCAAAGGTAATAGGGAACACCTAGCACACAGGATGCCATCGACAACAAAAGTGGACCACAAGCGCAATCAAGTCAGTCCTCACTTAGATGTTACATCTGATCGAGTAGCAAGCTAACTCTACTTGGGAAGAGGAGTATAGCAATACTAACTGACAAGACAATGGTCCAAGACAGAAACACAAAATCATACAGAAACAACACTCGAAACAACAACATGGCAGCACCTGTAGGATTTCGGCTCTGTACAACACCCAAAACCACGGAACACAATTGCAAGCAGGGTCACATCAAGGCACAAAAGTAGCTGATCACACGACAACAGGGAACGAGTCATGAATCAAACAGCTCACCAAGAAAGACCCACGGTAACGAGAAATGACAATAAGAACCACAATCTCAATGGTCGCATCTCAAGGACTACAAGCACGCCTCGAGAGCACAACACCCAAGAGAAAGAAATGCAGAGTAGAGGGTACTCAATCAGCAAAAAAGCTGACAAATTCCCCAACACTCGCAAACGCCGATGCCAACACCAGAAAAATTACCAGCAACGGCACAGCAATAGACGACATCGAGGCACAGGAAGTCAAGATGAAGTCACATCAAGATGAAGCAATTCTCAAGACTAGTCGATTATCAGCCCATACGCCTCTTGCGCACTCATACAATGCACACAGGCATCAGAAAATAGCTCGGTATCCGCACCTTAGCACGCATACGACGCCATCACAATTAATGAAAATTGCAACTTAGCACGCCATGAGTACTGATGTAGCGAACAACCGGTCACAAGGAGCCTAAGTGCAACAGAAATGAGTACCAGCTTCAGCACAAAGCACAAGGAAAAATGCAAATCTCAACTTACTTTTACGTCCTAAAATAATAAATGAGCCTTCACAACACATCGACCATTGAACACGACACGACAAACACGGTATGCAATAGCTCTTAACACCATAACGGAGTCTAAAGCTAAGCCACCATAAAGCAAAGAAAAGGTCAGGCTCAGAATAAACACTATCCACACTTAAGTAGACAAAGGACAAAGGCATCACTAAGACAACAAATCCAAGGCTAACCTCGAAAAGACTCCACCAAACGGGATGAGAAACATCAAGCTCGACCAACAGAAGCTCACACCAGGGGGCTTCTTATAGGGGCTGAAGCCTTGTTCGGAGGGAGCTTTTTCTCCTTTTTTTTGGTTCTTCTTGCTGTTGGTACCATTGCAAGGAGTAGCTGCTACTGACATTGCTGCTGCTGCTGTTGCCGTCATTGGTGTTGCGCATGTGTGGAACATGCTTGATTCTATTATTTTGATGATGCCTGACTATGATTTATTGATGAGTCTTATTTGCATCTGATGATGGCAACATGTTCAGATTCAAATCAAGTCATGTACAGTTCAGATCACAGTCAAGCAAATCAACCAAAAGGCTCAAGACTCACGATATGTGCATGCAAAGATTGAGAGAATTCAAGAAAGGAAAATTAAGATTTGGAGAAAGGACCTTAGCACACCAAACTACATGGAATATGCTCCTTAAAGCTAAGACATTACTAGAGGTACAAAAATTGAGGTAACTAGCTGCACAGAAATGAAGATAGGTGATGAAATTGATGGTTGCACAGAAATTGAGGCACAATCATGCATACAAATCAAGAAAAGGTTGGGAAAAGAAAGGAAAGTCAAAAGGCATCAGAATTTAGTTGAGAATTGCAAGTTCAAGAAGGCTGTGTCGACCCCATCTGGTTGCGGCGTCGACTCCATTAGCCTTCACAGAAGGCAACGCCTCCCAGTGCATAATGGTGACAAATGGGTGCTCAATGGTGACAAATAGAAGATAAGGCTGACAAATTGCTTGGTAAAGGTGAAAAATAGGTGGCCAAGTTGAAAACAAGGAAAACGTAGAAGGAGAGTCGACTCCACAAGGCTTTGGAGTCAACTCTAGTCTCGTTGAAGCTGGAGAAAGAATATTTGAAGACAAAGGCAATGGATATTGAAGAATAAGGGTGATAAATAGTTGTTTTGGGTGACAAATAGCCCATAAGGGTGACAAATAGATAGATAAGGGTGACAAATAGGTGTTACCCATGACAAATAGCCCGTAAGGTAATTTCAGCAAAGGATGCATCGACTCAGTCCTCTCAGGGCATCGACACAATGGCGTTTCCAGAATTCGTTGTAAACGGGCTTCTCAAAGGATGCGTTGACACACCTTCAGTCCTATGCCGACGCCATGAAAGTCAAGCGTGCCAACAACTCAAGGATACATGAAGTTGCATCGACACAAGGTCACTACTACGTCGACGCACCAGAAGCTTTCCAAGCCTTATCTGTTAAACCTGCACAGTTTCTAAAGCTCATCCAAAGAATATAAAATGCAGACGTAAACCTCCAAAATTACCTCTTTTGAGATGTGGAGGAGGTTCCTAGGACTGACACTGTCCCTGTCATCATAAGTGAACAAGAGCAACCTTTTGGACAAGGTCTCTGTCAAGGAAAAGACTCCTTCTCTGTTGTCCTTTCTCCTGGAGTCAGCCAGAATGATTTCTGTTTGATAAAAATTTTTTGGGACAAAAGGACGTCCTCTCTGTAAGCCAGCCCACGAATATTAAAGATGCTAAGGCAGTATTGGTCAACCTCACTTTTATTTTTATTATATATTTTTGATTTTGTTGTTTATTTTGTGATTTGTTTAGGCGTGCTAGTCACTAGAGTGACGATTTTATTCTGCGCTCGATCTGACTTGGTCAGTCGATTATGGGATTTGGGTCTAGACCAGAAGTCCGCCATACCATAAAGGTTATGATGTTAATTACGCCCTTCCAATGAAGGACAACCCTTGATTAGTCGCCAAAGTAGAAGAGTCCCAGGGGCAGAATAAAATATGACTGTCATGCTTGCACTTTTGCAAGATAACAAAAGTGTATGTAAGATTATGCACTCACAATTTATTATGGTTTATCAGCCTGACTCCCGGTACGAGGCAGAGAACTTAGGTCCGAGGACCACCATCACGCATAGTAAGGGCCTTCGGTCAGACGCAACCTGACTCTTGGCAACACACCATTTAACATACCAGGGAGGACAAGGGGGTGGACTTCTGGTTTATTTAATCATCATGCAGACATTGGCAAGGAAAGCGACGGATCATTCTTCGTGGAGCTAGGCAAGTATGAACAGCATAACAAACTTTATATTATTGATATACTGTAGCATTACATGCTCACTTATAGACTCCATTTACATAACTGATTATCGTTGTTCAAGAGTACATGGAATAAATCTGGCAGCATATCCCCTTATCTTGGACCATGCCAAGCGGGAATAGGGAACCGTCCACGCAGAGTCAGGACGGGATCCGTAAAAGATCAGAGCATATCTATGCCCGGAGATCATGGGGTGGAACCAAGCCACGACAATTATTCACCTACACTGACGCTTTATTATTATTATTCCCTGGAAAGGGAGCCAATGGAGAACATGCAGAGGCAGATCTCCTTGGGTCAGTGGGGGTCTAGAAATGGTACTTATTTGATAGAACGGAGATCAAAATCCATTTGGACAGCATCTCCCCTTTATTTCAGACTATGCCCAGGGGACATAGGACATCCATCTACGGAGTGCGAGGATGGAAGCCAAAGAAAGATGGGCATTTCTCAGCCCGAGATGCCCGAAAGGATAGAGATGTGACTGGACAGTGTCCACTCGCCATGGTATTCATTGATATCCCCTGGAAGGAACCATCGAAGAGCATGTAGTGGCAGATCTCCGTAGGCCGTTAGGGTTGGTAGGAACCTGAAGATAGGTAGACTGTAGGGGTAGAACCCCATTAATTTAGCTCCCATAGGTTGGGACAAGAGGCATGATGTCCCCATGGAATGTTATAGGTTTCAAACGGAAGGTGATGAAGCAAAGAAGGATTCAGCATACTGTGCTATCGGTGGGCAACTGGGGCTCAACGCGCATAGGTAATCGGCAGAAGCAGGGGTTCGATACGGAGGCAAGTCGACGCGGTAGAGACTCGGAGCGACGGACTCTGGTGGAGGGACATCGGCCTAGCGTGAAATCGGCGCGGGACATCATGTCAGCACATTCGTGTTCGGAGTGGGGTGGACTTGGGCGCCAGTTGGGTGTGCACCGAGGATGGCTGACGTCCAGTTGTACCCTGAGAGAAGGAATCATGGTCTCATACGGGACTACCACCTCCATCCCGTAGGTAAGGACGAACAGGGTTTGTCCAGTAGGAGTACGGACAGAAGTGCGATAGGCCCATAGAGCTTCAATAAGTTTTTCTGGCCAGTCTGAGAACTTATTAGACTCATAGGTCTTTTTTATGATTTTGATCAGTATTTTATTAGTGGCCTCTGCCTGGCCATTGCCTTGTGGCTAGTATGGTGATGAATGATGCAATGCAATGTTGTACCTTTTGCAGAGGTCCTGAAGGTCCTGAGCAATGAATTGCGGCTCATTGTCGGTGATGATCGTGCTTGAGATGTCGAACTTGGTGGTGATATTCTTCATGACGAACTTACAGACTGTTGATGTCTTGATTTCTGTGTAAGCTTCAACTTCGGCCCACTTGGTGAAGTATTCTGTTGCAGTGAGAATGAATGATTTTTGTTTGGTGAGGGAGTTGAGATCACCGAGAGAACCAATGATGTCGAATACCCACATGGAGAAAGGCCATGGGGAGGATACTGGATGAAGAGAGGAAGAGGGTGAGTGAATTTTATCGGTGTGAAATTGACACTTGACACACCTACGGCCATAAACAACACAATCTTCCTCCATGGTGGGCCAGTAAAAACCTTGCCAAATGATCTTCTTAGCAAGCATTTGGCTATTTACATGGCCACCGCATACACCTGAGTGTGCCTCTTCAACACACTTCCAGACCTCATCATCATCAAGACATCTGAGAAGAATACCAGTAAGGCTTCTCTTATATAGAACCCCTCCAGCCAGTGTGTATTTCTGGGCCACTCTCCTTATGTCTTTCTTATCTTCTACTATGGCTTCTTCAGGGTAAGACTGATCTTTGCAGTATTTGACATTTTCATAAAACCATGGCTTCTCCTCGTCAGCCAACCCCTCTTCCAATTCAACCAACAAGATTTCTTTCTTTTCCATGATTTCTCCCTCACGGACCCTCCTTAATACTTCTTCTTTGACTCTGAGGAGGGAAACATCTTGGATAGCAGGAGTGAGATGCTTATAGATGGAGAGATGCTCAGACCACCTTCCTAGAGGGAACCTTATAGATGATGCCAAGGCGGCGAGGGCATCAGCCAGAATGTTCTGGTCGCGAGGGACATGGACAAAGATCAGCTTGGTGAACAATTTAGCAAAAGCGGAAACTAGCTCTTGATATGGCTTGAGCTTAGGATCAAGTGTGCGATATTTGGTAAGCACCTGGCGAAGAACAAGTTGACTATCACCTACAATTCATAGCTCGGCGATACAAAAAGAGTGGGTGAGTTCTAAACCCACTATGAGAGCCTCGTATTCAGCTATATTGTTGGTGACTGGGAATGCGAGCTGATATGCTGCTTGAATGGTGATACCTTCGGGCGTTAGAAGGGCAATCTCAATACCTCTTGCCTGGGAATTCAAAGCTTCATCAAAATATAATGTCCACATATAATCATTTGAATTGTGGATGGAAAAATCAAAATTTTAACAAATATCTCTCCCCACTCTTTCTCTCTCCTCACTCACTCGACAGTCTCTCTCTCTCCATCTCGAATCTCTCTCTCACCCTCACACATTCTCTCTCCTCCACCCCCATTCTCTCGGTTCGCGGTCCAAATGGACCCCGATCGACGTGTGGGAGGTACCGACGGGACGCACTCGATGCGAGGATCGCACCAGTACCCTCCATCCCTCGGATCGTGGAGCGTGGAGACGCATGTGAGCGAAAGGACGGCGTGGCCCCCGTCGCCTGATCTACACCGATTCGCGGTCTTTGCCACGCAAGAGGTAGGGGAACGGACTCCTCATCTCGCCAGGAATCTGTTGACACCCTCTGTGTCGCCATCTGTCGCCATCTTTCTCATTTTCTATGTAATTCCTTTTGTGAGAGATTTTGGGGTTAATTTCTCGATTTACGTGCCTCTCTCAATTTTTGGTCCAGACGGCCGCTGATCGAAGTCAGAGAGGTACAGTTGGATTGGTCACATCGCGAGGATCGTGTTGACGCCCACCTTTTCTCAATTCGTAGAGTGTGGAGTCGAGCATGGTCGGGAGGCGCCGCATCACCCTCTCGCCGGATCGGTAGCGAATCACCGTTTTTGCCGTAATCCAGGTAGGGGGATGGATTCCTTATCTCGCTAGGATGCCGCCGGTACCACTTGCGTCATGGTCTGACGCCCTTCACCTCGTATTTCATGCATGTTCCTGTTTAGTACATTTTCAATCTTTTAATGCCTGAAATTATCTTTTAATTGTTAAAATTATATCCATGGGCATCGTATCTCAATTCTAGTGGCATGCGTAGGCTTGGAATGTCGGTATGGGTTAACAGGATGGTTTGGTTTTGTACTTCGCCGCGTCCCCCATCGATTTCAATCAGTCGGGAGGGGGTTTCGATTTCGACCTCCGGAGTCACGAAACCTAGGTGACATAACGCGCCACCCCCGGTGCGTTATGGTCATTTGACGCACCCCTACTGGTGCGTTATATGGTCCATGTACTGAGTTTTTTGTGGATTTTCATGTTTGGGTGGCTTTAACGCACCTCGCCTGGTGCGTTATAGTCCATGTGTGTTGAGTTAAAGGTCTATTGCCTTTAACGTCCCTACCCCTATGCGTTAAATTCGTATAACGCCCCCCTTTAGGTGTGTTATATCCCGTGTTTTCCTGTGGATTCTAATCATTCTGGTGGACATAACGGCCCATGGGAGGTGCGTCATGTTCATATAACGCCTCACCCCTGGTGCGTTATAGCCCTTATCTGTGCGTTGTGTGCTTGCTGACTTTAACGCCCTTGATCCAGTACGTTATAGTCCTATAGTGCACCTGCCTTGGTGCATTATAGTCTCATTTTCCTATGGATTTATTTAAGTTCTGTGAAGCATAGCGGTCCTTCCTTGGTCCGTTATGGTATGTAACGGGGTGGTCCTAGTCTATTATATACTTGGAGATTTCTAAAGCATGCATGTGTAATTTCTAATGCAGAGGCGAGGATGCGGTGGAGTGATCAGAACGCGGGATGGAGTGACAGTTTGAGCGTGGCGTGGCGCGATCCCTCGGTGGATTTCGAGAATTGGCGTGGTTCGTGTTTTGGCGATTTCAATGTGGTTTAGTCGCTTCGGCGCGTGAGATCTTCGGTGGAGGTAGGGGGATGGTTCCCTAGCTCGTGTATTCTATTTTCTCACAGTTTCACGTTCTACGGTGTGAGAACGAGCAAGTTTAGGCTCGTCAGGATTTTGTGGAGTTCATAGGCTTCGCCAGAAAACGACGATGGTTCTGCGATCAGTTGGTGTTAATGGACTCCATGGAACGTCGACGTTCCATAGTCACTGATTTCGTGTCGAATGGTGGTCTATCGGGGTCGGTAGGAGCCCGGGAAGTTCGGTGACCCCATTTGGGTGATTTCGTTAGAATCGCCCGTTTCTTGCGATTCGTGAGTCATTTTGACTCCGGTCTGAGTCCATGTGATTGCCAGGGTGATTATAGTTGTATCCCCTTCGTCTCGGTACAAACGGGGTGTGGAAAGGCTACGATCGAACGAACCCTTGGGTTGCTCGTCGTGACTGTTAGACGGTCGAACTAGGGCCCATCCAAGGTATGGGCGACTGGCTCTGGACCGTTCATCCTCGCTGGGTTTGGGGGCTTGTGCGGTCGGACAATAGACTGCACATGGTTTGTGCCGCCCAGAAGGGTCCGCCTATCCCCCCTTAGGCGGCCATCCTATAACCGCCTATCTTTCCGTGTGGGTTGAGTAGCCAGGATCTGACCATTCATCCCTGTTGACCCTTGGTCAACTGTTGCGTGTCGGTCACGTTAGGCGGTTTGGTCAAGACCATTTTGACTGGCACTGTAGTAGGTCGGTTTCGTTCAGTGGTCCAGTCAAGACCATTTTGACCAGGAATTATCTTGGGTTGTGGGCTTGAGCGGCCAAGACTTGACCACTCATCCCCTTGGGTGGTTCTGCCCTGACCGCCTATCCCCCTTAGGATCTGACCCTTGAGCAGCCCATCCTGGACTGTTCATGCCTTGGGCGGTCCTGCCCTTAACCGCCCTTCCCCCCTTTGAGCGGGCTATCCCAAACCACGCATGCCCTTGTGCGGTCCTCCTAGAACCGCTCATCCCTATGTGTTGTCAATTAGCCTTAGTGGCTTGTCCCGTGACCATTTGAGCATTGTGTTGGCCTCCGGTCAACCCGGTTGTGATCTAGTGGTCGACTTTCCATCTCGTGAGTGTCCCGGACACCCCAGAGGTTTCGTGTCCATGTTTTGAGGTGTCCGTGGGTTCCGTGTTACCATGGTTTCAGACCTAGGGATTAGGCTAGATTGACGGGATTGTGCCGTCACGTTCAACGGTCTTGACCCCGAGTCTCGTGACTCAAGGACTGTTGGGTTAGTAGGTCTAGTGGGCTGTCCAGAGTTTGGTGGCCTCAAGCCACCTGTTACTTGATGCATCCCCTAGTTGATATTTGGTATTTGGTTTTAATGATAACAAATCACCGCGTCAGCGCGGTATATAGAGATCGAGAGAGGGGGGGTGCAGACTTGAACGTGAGAAGCGAGTTGACTCGCTCACTAAAATGTCGGGCAGTTTCCCGCTCGAAACGCGCAAATGTGGGCCCCACTCAATCGCCCTGCTTTTCTGTTTTGTTTTTTTTTCTGTTTTTTTGGTTTTTCTCTCTCCTGGCTGGACACTCCTTTTTTCTCGTGTCTCCCACGAATACGGCTCCGGCTCCGGCTCCGGCTCGATCTCTCTGCCGCCCCCGCGCTTCTCCCTCCCACGAACCCGGGTCCGGGTGGGCCCACCTCCCTGCCTCCCTCCTCGCACGTCGCACGCCTCCCCCGTTCTGTGCTCGTCTTCTCCCCTCCCCACTGCTGCAGATCTCTCTCTGTCTCGGCGGGCGGCTGCCGTCCTGGGGGCTGCCGCTGTTGTGGGGTGGGGGCTTGGCTTTAGATTGCCCTCTGCCCTTCTCGATTACGCCCGTGGCAAGGTTTGTAGAGCTCTCTCTCTCTCTTCTCTGGGTTTCTTCCTTTTTCTCTGGGTTTATCTTGTTGCAAACTTTTCCCCATTCTTGTGTTTGTATTCTGACGGTGGTCCTTTCAAAATGTGGGTGCTTGCTCTTTCTGCTAATGGTTCAAGACAAATGTGAGAATTCTGGACAATGGGTAGCAATGGAATGAGTTCCTTTTGGGGAGGGTTTGGGGGCGACTGCCGTTTGTGCGTTTAAGTTAAGCCTGATGTGCCGCATTGGGTCGGGAATGTTCCCCTGTGGGGATTTTGAGGGTTTTGCCTTTGCCGCATTGGATTGGTTATGTTCCTTAGCTGGGGTTGCGGAACTTGATCTCGCCCCCAATTTATGTCAAGGATCTGGTCGGTGTAGTTTTAGCTTTGGCTAAAATGTGATATTGTTACCCATCACCCTAAAATCTGTTCTGGTAAACTATCGGAGAAGATTCTCTCTTTCTCTGTCTATGCCAAATTTGTTTTCTCATGAAACGGCTTTCTAGGGTTCTCTTTGTGGAGGAGTGTGCTTGGAAGCTTATCAGCTATGTAACATACTATAAAAATAAGAAATGTTGTTGGACTGTCAGACCAACACATCGTAATTTGGACTTGCTGACTATCGTTCAGGACAGGTTTGTGGACTAAGCACAATTACATTTTCTGCTGAGTTTCGTGCCTTGCTGCATTTTCTTTTTGGTGTGATGCTACTTCTTCATAAGCCTTCTCCTTCTTTATAACTGCTTGTATGCACTGATTTGAAGTTCAGATACATCTCAGACATGGCAAAATCTGTAAAGCTTGCTGTGAAGAGAGACGAAAGACATGGTCGCCCATGTAATCTTATAGATTTATATGCATGCAGTTCAAGTAAACTCGGTCAAAACTTTTAGAGCTCAATGTGTTTGCTTTCCTGATATGTAGGTTCATTTTGATGCTTCGTCGGATCCCACTTGAGCCACTTCTATGAATGTTATGGTTGTCCTTTGACTCAACTTATACCAATTTGTCGTTCCTTACAACACAAAATTGAGGAGTTACTTCTATGCTTTGCTAAAGAGGTTACAAAAGTGTTGATGCTTGCAATAACTATGATTTTTCGGAATGAAAACGGTCCTACCAGGAACCGTTTCTAGGTGAAACGGCCCACCTAATGACCGCTAGCCTATCAAGGAGTGTCGGCAGATTTTGCGGTCGTGCGATTGACCGCCACCTCCAGCGACGGCCAAGCGGCCAACTGTTTCCCTCATGGGGCCGACGCGACCCCCGAGGGCGAGTTTCGACCGTTGTGAGTTTCCTCCCGATTAAGCGGTCATGTAGTGACCGCCTCGTTTCCATTTGCGGTCCCAGAGTGACCATTTTAGGGTGAAACGGCCAGGAGGTGACCGTTCATCCCTTCTCTTACCCCCATGGTGAGGCGGTCTTGTGGTGGCCGCTTCTACCATCGGGCGGTCTGGCAATAGACCGTCAATCCCTCTTGCGGTCAGAGCGTGACCATTTTTTGGGTTTTAAGTCGCTCGAGGTGGGGAAGAATAGCGGCCATGCGACTGACTGCTAGGTGACACCCAGTGGTCAGGCAATGGACTGCCATCATTCTCGGCGGTCTGGGAGTGACCGCCTAGGTTCTGGAGGCGTCTGGGGCTATGATGTCTTGGCTAGACCGCCACGCTTGGTTTTGCAGTCCTAGCCAGACCGCCAAGCTCCGAAAGGGTCCAGGGAGGACCGCCTCTTGGCTTTCATGTTTGCCGTAACCGTTTAAGCATTGTGTTGGTCTCCGGTCGACCCAGTTGTGACCCAATGGTCGACTTTCGATCTCGTGATTGTCCCGGACACCCCGAGGATTCTGTGTCTGTATTTTCGGGTGTCTGGAGGTACCGTATTACCTTAATTAACGTGCCCGTGAGCTTGAGAGTTAGGGTGACTCCACGTGTTTCGAGACTTTGTGTTACGCTTGATCGAGTCACCATGTATCGGTGTGAGTGCGGTGGGGGTTCCCCTGCACGTCGTGAGTTCTCCGAGTGGGCCATGCGTAAGACCTTGGACTGTGAGTCCAGTCACCCAGCCTAGAGCTAGAGGTTTCCTGCTTTTCCCTGGGATTGGGAATCGGCTTGGCAGCTTGAGAGCTACCTTGGGAATTGTGCTTCTATGTTTTCTGCGTGGGCCGTGTGTGTGTGTGTGGCCCGTGGACTGTGAGTCCCATTTACCAACCTGGGGCTGGAGGTTTTCTTAGTTTCCTTTTTGAGGGAATGGTCTCGGTAGTAGTGAACTACCCGTGAGTCATCGTGCTGAGGTTTATGACCCTAGGGTTAGGACAGATTGACGGCATGGCGTCGTTCGGTGCAACGATCTTGACCCCGAGTCTCGTGACTCAAGGGCCGTTAGATTTAGTGAGTCTAGAGGACTGTCCAGAGGCCGGTGGCTCAGCGCCACTTGGTTCTTCGTGACTTTCGCGTCGGGTGCGTGTGTGATTCTCGGAGATTCTCCTCGGAGAGTGGTCACATCAGTGACTTCCCACTAGTCATAGCCTTCCAACATGCGTGTGGTCCCACCAAGGAGTGATGGCGAGGCTACCCGAGAGAGACGGCTTTAGGCTGGTTGCCGTGGGCCTCCTACTGTGGCGGCTCGAGTCTGAGCCAAGAGGAAGAACCAGCTAGAGGGCCTGACGTAACGCTGTCAGTCAGTGTGTGCACTCGTGGTCGGGGACTTCGGACGCGTGCTGACGAGCACGACCCCGACTAGACCCTTGTCAGTATTACTTGTGTGTGTGTCTCAGTTTCCGCCTGGGGTGAGTAGGGAGACACTGCGGCGCGGTGTAAGTCATCAGGGGATGCGTCCGGCTATGCTTCTAGTGGGCAGGTACTCCTGTAACGTGAGTCGTGACTCTCCTATTTTCGGGTTCCGCTTCCCGTCTGCGAGACGTGGCTTCTGGACCGTTACGGCGTGTTTTCCCAAGGTGGTGGCCAGAGGTGCTTGGTAGGGATTATCGAGGCCTCACCAGGCCAGTGTGGGACTGTGCGGTCTCGGTTGGTCGTGCCTGTGTAGACAGACTTTCGCGGCAGGGTTGCCGTGAGTGTTTCCTCAGCAGGTCTGGTGTTAGAGTGGTCTGGTTCCCAGTTATGAGATTGGGATTTTCCCTTTCTATTGCCAGTAGGAGTAGCTGTAGTGCCGAGTTTTAACTGGCCACCGATTCGTTGTTCCTGCTGTGGTTGTTTAGCTAGTGCTGCTTTCCTTTTCGCCGTTATTTTTCTCGATTGGGGTTCCGTGGGACCCCTACTGAGTCTCTGTTTGGAGACTCATCCCTACTTTTCAGGTGGGGTGGTTTGTTCTCGAGGTTCGAGGGCATTGCGTGGAGGTCCTTAGCTGCCAGCTGGCCGGACCGAGTGTTCACTTGGCGAAAAATGACGTGTGTGATATAAATAAATATAAACAAATAAGCACTTATCATGCCCCCAATGGACTCAGGTGCCAATTGAGAGGCCATCATTGGAGAGGAAGTTTTGACTCCATCAGCATCTCGTTGTGAGGTTTCAAGGGGGACCTCGACTTGTTTTGAGGCCGCAAGATTTATGCTCAGCTCGTTGAGTTGCCTTTTTAACATCTCAACTTCTTGTTGATAATTCCAGAGCATCATCATCACGGTTGGATCTAGCATGGAGGACTTAAGACCTTGGCCTCTTGCTTCCATCGGAACATCCGGAGGAGGCACTAGTCCTTCGTTGTCATTCTCAGCGGTGATCACATTTGTAGTCATCGTGATTAGATTCGCGCCGATTTCTTCAATGCAAGTTTGCACTGTCTCAGCTGTAGCCTCCTCCCTTTTGGTAGTGGAATTTGGCCTTTCGACGTGCCTTGTTATCTCATCATGATCTTCGTGCGGGGTTACATAGCGGCTAGCCACTCCACCCATGTTGCATGTAAAGCGTTGGCCCAAATAAGCACACGGACAAGAAGGGGGGTTGAATTGTCCCCCAAACGAAATAGTAGATTTTAAAACCAACAAGCAGAATTAAAGAGATTGATGAGAAATATGCTAATCAATAAACTTAGGTTCTCTCAATCTCGACGAGCTCACACGATCGTGTTGGGTAAAATAAAACACAAACAAGTAAATCACCGAACACGAGAAATTTTAAGGTAGTTCAGGATCACGACGGGCTCCCTATGTCCACCTCTCACCAAATCGGTGAAGTTTCACTCGCTTCACAATGAAGCACATAGAGAAAATCTCCAACACATACGGAGATGCGGTCTCCAACATGATCTGACAATGGATCAAAACACACACACACGTTGCTATAGATGTAGCAATCCACACACGCTAACAACCGTTCGCAGACGATTCTCCACACAAGAATATTCAAGGTTCAGAAAATAAAAGATATTCAATACAGTCCCAAACTCTATATAAGCTGAATAAGAATGATTAATATAAACTCAAGAGGGTAGGAGAAATGTATCCTCATGTATGTTGGCCTTGAGATGATCCTCTATGAAGCTTTCAAGGTGAAGGAAGGTCGAACTCCAGCGGTATGAAGCCCTACAAACTCGTAGCTGCAGATTTAGCATCTTTACCACATGAAGGCTTGATGGAGCGGATGAAGCTTTGAGTTCCTTTGACCAAGAACGTCCCTGCAAAATGAAAACGTGAGTGAAGCTCACAGAAAATGCTCTCCCTCTCAACCATGTGGCCAAACCCTCTCTTCCTCTCTACTTCAGATCTGAAATCACAACATATATAAATCGGCACAAAGAGGTGACAAAAGGACTATAAAGCCCATGGAAAAATCTTGTAAAACCCCTCACAAATGTGTATGAAAGACCTAGGGGAAAGGAGTCAAAATGGGATCCAAAAGGTTTATGTTTCATAGGTTATAAATGGGGTTTGAAACCCCATTTCTGGAAAGAGTGGAGTCACCGGTCCGCGCATTTGCTTGCTTGCTAGGTCCGAGGGTCTTCGGTCTTGTGGCTATCACCCCAAGGTGGTGTCACATCACTCATCCCATCTCTCCCCCTTTAACATCATCAATAAGGGGGTGCCCTAGAAGAAGTTCCTGGCTGAGAAGAATCCAAGGCTCGAAGTCCAGAAATAATCTGTTGGAGGTTACATATGTTGTTAGCAAGTGATGCAATTCTAGCAGTGAAATTCTGGTCCCTTTGTTGAACAACTTTGTGAAGGTCCTGAAGCTTTGAAGCTACATCATCAAACCAGCTATGTAAGATACCAAAGATGTAATCGACTTGTGCTTTCTGTTGAGTAGCCTTTATGGCCACATAAGAAGAAGTGGCTTCTGTTTGAGGGGGGTACCAACCCTCACTCACGTCTTCCAAAGTTGGTGGAAAGTGTTCTTTCAGAATTCTCACTATATCAATTACTTCATCTCCCATAACAATTGTTCTTTCAAATAATTTGGCAACCGCTTCTCCAAACGCAATGGTTTGGTCAATCAGTTTAGCACATTTCAAGTTTATGTGCATCTGGTCTTCTTTGACATCATAACTATACCTTTGTAATTCATACTGCTTCTCTTTGTGTTCCTCATGGATTTCCTTCAGCCTCTTCATGATTGAGCCACCCTTTTCACATACATTCATTAATGATTCCATAAATTGATGCAATTTTCTGTCTGATCTCACTTTGTCCTATTTGAAGTGTTCCCAACGGCTATCCAATTTTTCTTTAATGTGAGCTATCTTCATGTCAAATTTTCTATTCATATGATCCACATTCATATTTAGCTACATTATTGAGGAATTTATATTAGCAAACTGAGATGACAGAAAATGCATGAGGGTAGGATTTATGCTTGATGTGTCTTCAGAGCTGACTATAGTGGGTCTTGGCCTTGTAGAAGTAGAAGCTGGAGTATGGAACTCAGGCGGGACATTTGATTCTGGAAAGATTCTTGGTTCGGGAGCTTCATGGAATTCATGATGAGCAGAGTGAGGTGGTCTAATTCCAAAAGGTAATATGGCTCCATGGAAAAGTTCTTGTGGAGCTTTAGCCTCTACTGGATGAGATGGTGAAATAGGAGCTACTGGTGGTGGTTCAAGCTACTATCCCATTTGCTATGCTGGCTGCTCTTGTTGAACCTGTGGTTCCACTCCAGGCTGAACGACTGACGGACCTCCTAAGCTTCTCACCACTCTACCTCCTTCCAGCTTGAATCTCATAAATTTTTGAATGTTGCTAAGACAGTAGATGTTAACATTTGGAATTTCTTTCATCTTCTCATTTTCAAGAGAAATCCCAACTTTCTTGAATATGGCAGTTAAGTGAGCAGCATAGGGTAAATTTCTTCTTTGACCAATACAACTGCCCATTATCTAAATCATCACATCTGGAAGACATACTCTTAGGTTGCTAAACATGCAATAAAGCAGAAACCTTTGTGTCTCAGTCAACCTATTTCTGCCATTCACGAGTGTGTTCTTGTTCGTGTAAGGTTAGAGCTTGTTTGCTTAATTAAGTTATAGAACTTGTGATTAGTTAATTTTAATTAGCCATCAATTCACCCCTCCCCTCTTGATTGCCACATTCTGGGACTCAACAGTGCCCTACAACAAAGCTCCACAAATGAGGCTGAGGATCGATCCCCATTCTCCGAAGACATCTTGAAGGCAGAGATATCATCTCGAGTCTCTCTACCAAGCTTCAAGTCTTATGACGGCCAGGGCGACTCGGCCGACCACTACGACAACTTCAACGCCCTGATGACCCTACACGGGACGTCTGATGCCATCAAATGCCGAGTGTTTGTGACAACCTTGGTTCAGGGCGCTCAAGCATGGTTCCGAGCACTCGCCCTTGGGAGCGTTACTAGCTTCTGACAGTTTGGGCGATTATTCAAAGAAAGCTTCACCAGCAACGGCCCTCCCTGATCAGTGGCGGGATTGTTGGCACTAAAACAGGCCTAAGGGGAAAAGCTGCGGGCCTATATTAACCACTTCAAAGTGGAGGCCCTACGCATCCCCCACCTGGATGTAGCCTCTGCCTATATTAACCACTTCAAAGCGAGCTGAGGACGGGAGGGGGAGACGAAGTGGCCATCGAAGCAAGCCTCTGGGCAGGGGAAGAGGAGAAATCGAGAAGGCAAGTGCAAAGAACCCCCGCGCAAGTTCGAGCGCTACACTCCTCTGACTACCCCTGTCTATGAGATATATCAAGAAATCAAGAACTCGGGCCTACTTCATTGACCTAAGCCAATGAAAGCGTCGTAGTCATCAGAAGTACTGCCAGTTCCACAATGACCACGGCCATCACACTGGGGATTGCCAACAACTCAAGGATGAGATCAAGAGTCTCATCTGTCAAAGACACCTCTCCCAGTACGTGGCCGAGCTATAAGAGGATCATGGAGTCCCTCCAAAGGAAATCGACAACTGCTCCCGAGGGATCCACATTGACGTCATCTCAGGGGGATCGGCCTCAAGAGGAGATAGTAGCTGAGGAAGAAAACGTCATGTCGAGCGAGCCAACCGAGCTTCCGAGCCTCCTAAAGCTCCTTCGGCAAGCAACCAATAGGCTCTAGTCTTTTCCGACCAAGACCTGGAAGGGGCGGTCACCCCGCACGATGACGCCCTTGTAATCTCGGCTACTATCAATCATTGTAACGTAGATAGAATATTAGTGGACACTGGCAACGCCCCCAATGTTTTGGCGTATGAATGCTTCTTGATGATGGGTGAAGACCCATCCAAGCTCTACCCAATTAGAACCCCCCTCTATGGGTTCAATGGCCAGGCAACCTACCCTAAGGGAGCCCTAAGCCTGCCTATTACCCTCAGTACCCCTCCCAAAATCGTCACATTCATGGTAAACTTCATGGTGATTAAAGGGATGTCGGCCTATAATGCCATTTTTGGCAGAGGTATTATCGGCCGAATAAAGGTAGTCCCCTCCACATATCACCAAAAGATGATGTTATCCAGATAGCAGCAATAGCAGACTACCATCCTGTTGCAGAAGCCACCATTTGTTCATTTGTCACCCTCAGCTCCTTTTGTTTGGTGGATATCAACCCTGGCACCTCCTCTTCAATTCGGCGTCAGTTTCGGCTCAATCTGGCATCGTAGCTAAGAGTACCATCCCCAACAAGGCACCTCTATCTAGCAGACAGATTTGACTGTGTACCCTTACAAGAACGGGTGGTGTCAGCTCCCCTCCCATCAAATTGGGGTCATTCCAATTCTGGTACATCCCAGACGCATCCCTCTTCGCATCAAGATTAGTCTCAGTCCTATCTGACTCTGGATCTGGGAGCTACAGCATTGGTAAGTCAGGTCTACGTTTCTACTTCTACGGCCAGTCCTACCCTGCCAGAGAACAGAGGTTACCATTTCTCCATGCGGGTGACTTTCAAGGTGAAATTACCTAGGGCCATCGCTCTCTCAATAAAAACTAGTCTTGGCCTGCTTCGATCTCTCAGTTGGGAGTACAGTCTCGAGCAAGAGGTTTCTGGTTTGCAGAAGATAGCACCAGCACAGTCTTGTGAGAACTGCCATCCTCGACACTACCGACCACCGAATGAGCTGATTCTCCTTCCTAGGTCTTCTTAAGGCAGGCATCTTTCCAGCGGCACCAACCTCATCTTCATAAGGGGTCCGAGCAGGGAGCACCGCCACCAATAAGTTGCTGGTACCATACTGTGTAGACAGTGTGTGAGGCTGTGAAGATTGAAGGCTTGGTTCCCGTCATCGCTCCCCCCTACCCTTCGCCTGGCTGGCTTAAAGCCCCTCCCTGCATGGAGGTAATGTTGGTCGTAGTTCCCATTCTCACTTCCAAAGTTTGTCCTCCAGCGAGAGGTGTCGCATGTTGTACTAAACAGGGCTGATCAAGCTTCCCTGATGCACGTGTGGGGCACCACATGTTCCCCGCTTGCCTCATCTCCAGTCGGGTTCGGTTTCTTCAAACCGATCAGGTGAGTGCTCAGATATCCCTTCCTGACATCTCTTTGCTTAGCTAGTATCATTTCTTACTGCCCGTCAAACAGAGAGTGAGTGCCTGATCCCATTCTTCACTCGTTTGTGGCCCCACTGTGGAGAGAGGTAAGAGAGCCATCAATTATCCCATGCCCACGGCATGCTGGCCGCCCACGAAACGTGGGAGTCCCAACCCCTAAGGGGTCATCCTGAGCATAGCCAAGTCCCAGAATAGTAAGGTCCCACCCTAGACCCTCACAGTCATCCCCGAGTTACCTTCGGATGAGAGTGTACGTCGCGTGAGCAAACTCACCAAATCGGGTCCGTTACTACTCATCTGTGTGCTTGCAAGGATAGGTCCGAGGGGCGTCGGGTCATCCCGTGTCACACTTGGTTGTGCCACATCACTGGGTAGAGGTGCAAGAAATCATTTCTCTCTCCCCCAAACTTATCATTTATTCACACCTGTAAAAGAAAAGTAAAACCACAATAAAAACTTGGGTTGCCTCCCAAGATTGCACAGACTTTATGTGTGCATAAACAAGACTTTGCATAGACTTGAGATGAGCTCAAACCTGCTATATGCTAAAACTTGAAAAACGTGCACAGACTTTATGTGTGCATAAACAAGACTTTGCACAGACTTGAGACAAGCTCGGACCTACTACATGCTAAAGCTTGAAAAACATGCACAGACTTTAAGTGAGCAGTGCAAATGTGCACAGACCATATGGTAAAACATGCATGGACTTACATGTAAACGATGCTATGAGTATGCACAGACCTTATGAAGATATGCACAGACTTATATGACACTGAACGGAGATATGCACGGACCTTAGACCCTAGCGAGCATAAGAGCTGAAATGTGCATCGAGTTGAACAATGAGCTCATAAATAGTGAAATGCATATTAACTAAAATGTGCATCGAGCTTTATTGCATGTGGGCATTTTTCAATCCACCAAGAGTCAACATTAGAAGTTGACATTTTTCAGAGTAATACCAAAGAAGGTAATGAGAAAGCAATATATGAAGAATGTGCGATGATAGACTAGTCATGTTTGACTTATAGTGTATGACATCATCAAAACCGTAGGGATGGAACGTGAAAGAATGAGAAGCACCAATATCGAATAGTACAAATGTCGGATGTGAATAAATATGAATGGTACCTTCCATCAGTGCATCATCCTTGGGCGCTTCATCATCGTTCAATCTGTGTTAAGACGCGCTTGCCACTTGCGTCCACCATTGGAGGATTATTCCTTCATAAGAGGCCAATCGGGCATACGATGCTCTCGACTTCCACAATGTAGATAGGCACCAAGGTGCTTCCAGCATTCCTCAACTGTGTGGCCAAATTTCTCGCAGAATGTGGAAGCCGTTGTGACTTGTGTTTCCTCCTCCTTTATCTTCTTACTCTTATGATTATTTCTCCCATTCCCATTGTGGGACCTCTTCTTGCTACCATGGGAGTTGTAAGTGCTTGTGATGCTGAACCTTTCTTCTTTACTCTCTCGCTTGTCAAACTAGCGACTTAATCCCTCACTCTTGCATTTATACTTCTCAACCTTCTCCAAGGTTCTTTCGCACAAATGAGCCCGTTGGACCATCTCCGCATAAGTCTGGATTTTCTGAGGTCCAAGTTGTTGAATAAAGCCATGCCTTAAACTATCCATAAAATGATTGGCCTTGAGGATATCAATGCTAACCAGATGAGGGGCATAGGGTGCTAGACGAGAAAATTGGAGCTCATATTTTGCCACGGACATCATGCCTTGATGAAGAGAGGAAAATTTTGTGGCCTTCCTCTCCTTAACATGTTTAGAGAAATATTTTCCTCGAAAGAGTGCGTGAAAATCTTCCCAAGTATGTAGTGCATTTGGAGGTGGGGCAGGAATTGTCTTCCACCACGTACGCGCATCTATATTTAATTGGAAAGTGGCGAGATGGACCTTTTCCTGATCAGTGCATTGCATAACATCAAATATTCTGTTCATCTCATCAATCTAATTTTCTGCCTGCCCAGCAGACGGGAGAGCCAGTCGAATAGGCTTGGCCCCGTCTAGCTCAACAGAGGGGAGAGCCGAACCAGAGCCATCTTCGACCACGGGGATGGCCCCGGGCTTCTTGGCCCACTTTTTGGCCTTCATGGCGTCCCACAACATCTTCTCCATGGGATCCTTGCGCTTGGACCCCCGTTGCTTGGAAGACCCTTCCCGGCTACCCCCTTGCCCTTGTCTTGGGCTCAGGTAGAATCCTCGAGAATTCGCGACTCAACGGCGGCCTCAGTCGAAGGCACCTCCTCCTCAGTCGACCTCCTGGTGTCTTTGCAAAGGAAGACAGGGTCAGGGAAAGAAGAACGACTTCCTCATCTAAAGGGAAAGCTGATTCCTGGTGCCCATACCTGTCGGCTGCAATCGCCTGAGAAGGCACTGCTCGATATTCTCCGGGGTCACCAACTCCTCCGTAGACTGGCGATGCTTCAACAGGGTCGCTACGTGCTTCTCCACCTCCGGGCTGAACTCATCCTGTCTTGGAGGGATGTTCGGGTGAAAATTGGGCATCACGGGACATCTCCACGACTCCTCCATTGAAGAAATTCCCACCCAGAAGAACTGAATCTTCCACCCCTTGTGGGAAGAATCCTTTACGGCTAAGGACACTCAGCTCTTATTTCGCCTCGCCTGAACATAATAGAAACCCTTGCCAGTCGAGGAATGCTCCTTCAGCTCAAAGAAATAATGGAAGAGGTCCAAGGACGGAGGAACCTTACACTGGAAGCAAACGATGTGGAAAGCAAAAATGAGAAGATAAGAGTTGGCTACCAACTGGATGGGAGACAACAGGAAGAAATTGAGGAGGTTAAGAACAAAAGGATCGAATGGGAGACGGAATCCACCCTTCCATGACAGGAGGAAAGAGCAAAAATGGCCGGTACAAGAATCTAAGCTCGTCTCGTAAGGGGTAGCAGTGACGAAGTAATACTTCCAAGGCAGGTGGAATTGGTGCTCCAACCACTTCACCTCCGCCTCCCCCAGCTCGCTGCAGTTCGGAACCGGCGGTATCACTGCCACTCTCACCTTGGGCTTGTCCGAACGCTGGTCTGCCATGGATTCTGAAGAAGAGCTTGGGGAAGAAGGCTCCAAAGACTCCGAAGATTCTGGGGGAAGAGGAAGTTGTGGGATCGCTGCCGCGGTTATCTCTGCCAACTCTGCAAACGCCATCATAAGTCCCTACTCTTCCGCATTACCTCCATGGTGTATGAAAGCAAAAATGAAGGTGAGCAAAACCCTAAAGTAGTGGGGGTCCAGAATGCCAACAGCGCACAACGCTTATATCCCCTCGCGGGCGGCGGCATGACGTTCCAACCTCCAAGACAAATGGGGCCTCTTCGTTTCAAATCCATCAGGATTATCATTATTACGGGCCCAGGTGACCATGCCACGTGGCTTCTTAACACCGCCAGGTTTCCACCCACCCAAGCCACGCCGGTCCAAAACCCAACGGCTACTCCTCCGAGCCTGGCAAGGCTCGTCGTTCGGAAACAGGTTCACCATCTCGTCGCGAAAGACCGAGGCACAGCTTGGCTCCAGAACCACCACCGGCGTACCTGCCTGAATCTGGTATCATAACCACAAATCAGCCATATAACCTTGAAATCCCTCTTCAAATGTGAAGCTCTGTTCCTCTTGCTACTGGAAGACTCTTTGCAATTCTCTCTTTCTTCCTGTTCTTTCATCACCTTGGGTTTCCCCTTTTCTGGATCACTTCAGATGCTATCGCTCAAGTTCTCTCTTTTTCTAATCTTGATTCTACTTGTGATACCTGCTTTTAGATGATAGAGGACTTCTATTTATAGAGCATCAGAGATTCTCGTGGTCTCCTCAGAGAAGTCTGCTTGGCACGTGGAGGAAGGTTCCCACTAAGCGATCTCTTAGAATTCCTTTCCACGTGTCAGTTGACTAAGAGCTTGCTGCCCACGTGTCGATGGATCTAGTAGGAGAATTCCTTGGGTCACGTGCCACTTACTTTCCTGGAATACCATAACCTTGGATTACGTGTACTACTTTAAGTTTTGCCAATCAGATTAAAGCATTTAAGGAATCCCATTATATATAATAGTTTATATTTAAGCAAAATGAAATGAAGTTATGTCATCTGACTTGCCATACAGATGTTTAGAAAAATGTCTTAGTGCATGAAAGAAGATGCACAGACTAGGTAGCATGAAGACAGTAATTGCTTTGACCTTAGTCTAGCATGTGCATTGACTTTGATGCAAAGAATGCACCAACGTGAAACATGCACATACCATTTATGCACTGACTCTAAATACTATGCATGTCTAAAGTTACAAGTATGCTCTGACTCTAGATGGGGAAATTAAAAAGTACAACGACCTTGGTATGTGCAAATGCTAATGTGCACCGACCTGGATAGCCATAGTGCATTAATGTGCACAGACCTTGTTTAGCACAAGACACAGTGTGCACCGACCTCATCATGCATAATGCAAAAAGTGCACTGACCTTGTTTAGCACAAGAAACAATGTGCACCGACCTTGTATGGACACAAGGCACATGTGCAGTGACCTTGTATAGATGCAAGGCAAATGTGCTTCGACTTCATAAGAGTTCTTCCAAAGATTGCACCAACTCAACAATGCATGAGCGTAGACCTTGAAAGAATTAGCACAGAGTATGCATCGACCTAGAGCGTTATATGAAAATGTGCATAGACATGCTATGCATGATGAGAAATTAGCTCCGACCCTAGTATAGCTAAGGCAATATATGCACGGACCTTGTTCTGCACTATGCGAAGATGTGCGTCTACCTGTGTTGAGCTATATGAAGAACATGCATCGACCTTGATACTCTAACTGCAGACATGCACTGACTTGATGAGAGAATGGCGAAAATGTACGCCAACCTTTCTTTTGACCCTTAGACAAAATCTACCTTGTTCAAATGAAGGTTCATATCCATTTCAGTTTTAACATGATTCATAGCTTGTCATTATCAAAACCAGGGTTCCACAATCAACTTGTGTAGAAAACCCAAATGTATATAGTTTACTGCTCTTTAGTGCTGTCCCACTCGAACCTAACCACTCGTGACTTACCCAAATCTGGTCACAGGGGTAATGGGTCTCGAATGCCCGCTACTGTTCATCTTCCCCGCCCGCTTTCTTCCTATTGCTCACCACGGCAGACAGTGCAAGGCTCCAACACCCCCGATCGTGTGGAAGGAGCCCTTGTCAGCCAACAGGGATCGGCAAGGCTAGAAGGGAGCTCTGGAAGAGTAACTGAGCCCCATCAACACCAGGCTTCATTGCTTGGCTCTTCGTGGTGGCGAGAGGACGAACCAGCGAAACTTGCCGAAACATCAGGCCTCTACGTTGGGCGCCGATGACTTCCAATATGGGCAGTGGTTGGTAGAGAGGCGGATAGGGATGATGCGACTACCTGCTGATAGTTCCTTTATGGTGGCTGAACGGAGGAGGCGGCCATCCATGAGGTTGAATGCCGGTCCGCCGACAAGAATGGACAGGCGGAGGAGCTACAGTCAGCTCGGGAATTCCCTGTGAACCCCCCGGAATGGTTACCAGTCCTACTGGTTAACTTCCTGGTTTGACTTTAGTGATGGGAGGGCCTAGGCCTCAACGCCCCCCTCCCCCGGCTGGAGCTGTATGGGGAAGACTAAGTAGGTGACCCTCACCTATAGGCCCTAGGAACCTACCCACAGTGTTGGGACAACCCTAGAGGAGGGTCAATTGGACAGAGGAATACAGAAGGAAGTGGATGGGTTGGGGACGGAGGAGGTGGAGGAAATGGTTGGTACAGTGGAGAAGCGGACATAAGAATAGGTCAAAGAATTGGCGGAGAAGGTTGTGGTATCTTTTTCGGTCCTTGAGAAAGACATCAAGGGGTTATTCTTCGAGGTTCAGGAAAGGTGGTTGCTCACCTTGGCTAGGGACGTTAGAGGGGGGAAGTTTGTAAAACAAGGTGATAAGCATAGGGCTCAGGAGGTGGTGTGTAGGGAAGACAACTCATTGTTTCTAAGGATAGTGTCATGGAACATAAAGGGAATTGAGGGAAGGGGGAAAAGGATGGTGAGGGATCTTGTTAGAAGATGCAAAAGTAAAATCTTGTGTTTGCTAGAGTTGAAATGTGAGGGGGAGAGTATCATGAGGGAGATAAGAGGTACGAGATTATCCCTAGGTGTGGCTTTGCCAACTGAAGGGAGAGCAGGGGGTCTCATGATTATGTGGAATGAATTTGAGGTCGAGGAGGTGGGGTTTAGGCATATTGGTAGAGGAACTACTTCTCTTGCCTTCCGCAACATCAAAGATGGCTTCTTATGGGACTTTTCAGTTGCTTATGGACCGCAGAACAGGGAGGAAAAGAAAGTATTGTGGGAGGAACTCTGGTGGAACGATTATTCTTTGATTTATTTGTTTATTTACTTGTTTATTTGGTTATTAATTAGGCGTGCCAGTCACTGGAGTGACAATTTATTATGCACTCGATCTGACTTGGTCAGTTGGTTTGTAGCCTTCAACGGTTGACCTCAAACTATTTTCCATTAACCCCTCAGAGAGGACCACGGTCACCCATGGATCCCTCTACCCAGTGGATGGCCCATTACGGACCGTGTAGTTATCCTGTGCCTAAACTTTTTACGGCCATTCCTTAGCCGTTCAGTGAGCACACGGTCCCCAGATGACCTTGTCATTCCCTTCTTAAGTCCCTCAATTTTTGTTCTTACACGGCTTTTCCTTAACCGTGTGATGGTCCGCGGTCTGATGAGGACCACTCAGTTCTTAATGTTTAATATTCTGAATGGACTGGTATGGCCCGTCCTTGAGTCCCCATGATTCTCCTCAAACCGTGCAAGATCCCTCACTCCCGTCAGTTCAACTACTCTTGGGTGGCCACCCATGGGCCGTGCTAGATATGAACGGTTCTATGTGAACCATATAGTTTAGGGGGGTGGTCCCTATTGAACCATCCATCGACCATCGTCCCTGACAATGTGAGGTCTCTCCCCGCCGGCAGTGAGGGCCTTATGGCCTCCCAAACCGGCCTCCTAGGGGTTGAATGCCCCTATTGTTCCCCTATAACTAGCATGCACACCCTAAAAATGAAAATGGGAAGGGTTTTGAGTGGCCTACCTCGGTTAGGTGAGGACCCTTCGCCGGTTCCATCGTCGGCGCTGCCTCCTCCTTTGGCGCTGGGATCTCTTCCTCCACCATCGAGGGTTCTTCGACGACGGGCGCGGGCGCTTCCTCTAGCGGTGCTAGCACCTCCTCCTCCTCGAGGATCGCCCGCAGCGTGCCCACGGCCGTGGCCTCCTCCGCGATAGCAAATGGCGACGGCGGGGGAACTCCTTCTCCGGCCATTCTTGGGCACTTTGCTTGGTGCTTCGAGCACATGAAGAGGGGGGAAGGCGAGGAGATGAGAATGGATGAGAGTTTGAGAGGGAAGAGATGGGAGTGGGGGACTATTTTCCTTCCCTCCCGCCGTCGGTTACGATGGGGAGGGAGGGAGATGAAAGTTTATTTTTTTTGAAGCTCCCAGGTATAGCACGGTCTATCGTTAGACCGTTCAGGAAAGGAACGGTAGCCACTTAACTGTTTAATCCACAACGGTACATTGTAAGTGAGCGGCTAGAGTGTGGCCATCCAATTTGTTGAGTGGTCCTGTTGTAGGCCTTGTATCTTCACTTTTACATTCAAATTACCTGTGCTTGCATGGCCTAGTTTGCGTCGTTCTGGGTTCTGAGCAGCCTATCCTTCACTGTTCACGTGTTAAAATAATGTTTTTTGAGCCCTTCTTTGCTGCCTTATGTGATTAATTGATGAACATGATTTCATGATCAACATTGCAAATCTTGCTCATGATTTCTTTGCAGCATCATTCCAACTTGCCTTTCATCACTGTCAGGTAAGTCAGGTAAGTATTCCGATCCCTATATCCCTTATTGCATTACAATATGATATTTAAGCTATATTATCTCGAGAACCAGTTGGTTGCTCACGTGTTCCAAGATCTAATAATCTAGATTACACAAATTCAGGGAATGAAAGTTCTCAATTCTTCTTGCAAGCGTGTATCTCTAATAAGTGATATCTGCAATCATGTCCATTAGATGAAACACTCAATATCACAACAAATATTGTTAGAGGTTTAATGATTTTTTTTGATAGCTGATCAAAAGTGTTCGGACCTGACCCGAAGCCGATGTAAATTAACACCAACTGAGGTTGGTGGGGAATGGTCTAGTATACGAACCCAAATCGTCTAATAAACCCAAAAACGTAAAATCAATGATGCAAATAAATATGCTGACGATGACACTTGTAATTTATTACTTCATCGTGTCGTGCATTTCTCATAGTCCAACATCCTCATAAGGACAAGGTTGTGTTTCTCCCTCCCTCCTCCGACACCTCTCCCTCCTCTCTCTCCTCGCACCCCCTTTCAGCCCTCTTTTGTGACTTTGCCCCTTTGCCTCCCTAGCTGTGTTGAGCAACCACCTCTTCTAGAACCTAATGAAAACGCCCCTCAGGTCTCTCTCCACCTCTTCAAAAGAGACCCCCAACTTGTCCACCTGCTCCCTCATGTGTGCCTCCGTCATTTTCTCCACCACTCCCATTTGCTCCCTCATCTCCTCCTTGCTCAACCTGCCTATCTTCAGCTTCCTCCCCTTTAGGATCACCCTCTTCCGACCCTAGTGTGCCTGGGTAGTCTCCTCGTCTGCAAGTGCTAGGAGTCCCTGCTCCCCTATAGCTGATCTCAGGCTGATGGCCTATGAGCAAGCCACTGCTTTGATCAGCTTGCACCCGGGCAGGCCACCATAGGCTGCCTGGTTGTCTCTGACACCTCCACTCACGTCCAGTAGAAGCACCTTAGGGTGCATGCCGGACAATTATTCGACTCATTGGGGATCAGACCCCTGTGCTTCTGTAACTGGACAACAGCCACCGGGATGATTGACATACCAGATCCTTCAGCCATGATCTGTCCATCCTCCAAGTTGTCCAGACCTAGTCGATTAGACAGTGCTTGACTGTTTCCCCCTGCCTCCCTTTGCAAGCATCCCCTAGTCAACGGTGCATGAGGAAGATTGACCAAGACACCCATCGCCTGTGGGCTCTGAGCTCCTGTGGAGGTCTGCAGCCTCTCCTAGTGCAATTAGGGCTGTCGAATGGGAGATAGTTGGCCGACCGTTGTCGCCAAGGTTTGCGTAAGAAGCTAGACGGTCGCCACGAAGGGGTGAGATGGGCCGCTCAGCTTGCCGGATCTCCGCAATCAAGACCCCCTAGAAAAGAAGATGACAGATCATGTTGAGGCTCTCAATGGGGGAGGACTGGCTAGTGGTGGGCCCTCGACCCCCTTTCGTGCTGGTTGGCCGACCTCCGGTGCTAGCTGTGGTGGACCTACCTCTGCAAGGGGGGCTTAATCGGGGAGAGCGGGTAAGGGAGATGACCCTATGTGGGTCCTCCAATACCCAGAGGCGACCCACCCGTAGAGGGTAAGTTTCGGGTGCCCGCCTGTGGACCCAACGGGCTTAATTGGATCCAGAGCTTCGAACTACCCGCGGCTTGCCCAGAAGACCGAACAACCAACAGACAAGATCTGTTTGCGAGATGATCTGACGGGGATTCGAAACCCTAACTCCCTTGCTACACACCTTCCATCACTTGAACGGTGATCCAGACGACAAAAGTCTCCCGCTGACGGCAAAGGATATGACCTCTGGGACTGTCATCTTGCCGTTAAGGACGACGAAGGCATCCACCATCGTGTGGGCCTCCACCGACGCAAGCTTTAGACTTCTGACCACTAGCCTGTCGAAGCCTTTAAATAAGAGAGGCCCACCTCATCGCAAAGAATTAGGGGGATTCTTATTTTGTGCCCATCTCTCTTTCTGTCTCCTTATCTGTCTCTTTGTTCTTCGTCGAAGCGAGGGGGCTTTTATACCCTCGGTGGTGGTGACGTCCGATGACGGCCAGAGTTAATGGTAGTTGACTCCGGTCCCGTCTCTGATCGTGGGGGTACCTTGCGTGCCTTCATCAGAGGGCGACACCTCAGCTAGCCCCGGGCTATTCCCGCTGCGTGCCGAGGGCCATAGGGCGACACCTTTTGCCGGTTGCACCGGGTGAAGAACAAACTAGAACGCACCGGGTGGAGGGGCTGCAAGGCGTGCCGCTATAGGCTCAGAAGGGCGTGCCACTGGAGGCTTCAAATGACGTGCCACTGAAGAGCCTTGAAGGTGTGCCGCTGGGAGGCTTGAAATAGTGTGCCGCTAAAGGCTCCAGCATGGGCGTGCCGCTGAAAGGCACGAGATAGTGTGCCGTGGAAGGGCACGGTGAGCGTGCCGCTAAAAGGGGCACCAGGGGGGTGTGCCGTTGGAAGGCTTAAAAGAGTGTGCCGGTGAGGCACTTGTAGGGGTGTGCTGCTGGGAGGGCGGCCCTGGGTGTGCCAGATGAGAGCACGGGGAGTGTGCCGCTGGGAGGCACCAGGAGGGTGTGCCGCTGGGGTCAGGTTTGAGCCCGTTATAAGCACAGGTTGCAGTCCATTTGATTTTCTTCAGGGACTCAGGGGTTGTGAGCTTCCTGGGGTTGGTTCTTCTTCGTTGTCGTGCTTCCGAAGACAGCTTCACGACAGTGCACATATTCGGGGAGTTAGTTCCTACTTCCCCGCAAATGTAATAACATTCCTCAGAGTCTGGGTGATCCATCTCTCCAGGGGGGCTTCTTCAGTCCCGAGACCAGGGTATGTGGACGTGCCATTTTACATGCCCACAGCCCCTCCCCTCTAGTACTCGTCATATTGTAGGCAGAAGCCAAAGATTGCTTCCAATCAAAAGCTTCACCAAACATGCCTTTGATTGCTGCAATGACTGCTCAGATTGGACTGGTCCATTTCAATTCCAATGATGACAGAAGGTCCAATAGACCACTTTCTGCAAATAGTTTATAAGAATTCCTGCAAGGCAAGGCAACCCCACATAGTTCAAGAACTCCCATTTACAAAGCTATGCAAAACCACATTTGCCATCCTCTCTTTGAAAACAATCTTGTCTTCAATGATCTCTGTCTTCCAATACTTTTTTGTCTTCTATTGTAGCACTATCAAAGCAGCAGGAAGCTACCTCATCTATATGGTCTTAAGTAGGCATTCTACCCCAGGTTTAACCATCCATATTGGCTGTAAAGTACCCATCCATCCATAGCTGATGTTTTTCATATGCTTTTCAGCTGAGAATGTGCACAATCTATTGATGATACATGGTCGCAAATAGGTTTTATGGAAACAGATTGCATACACAGCATACGAGAATGTGAAAGAAAATCTGGTTCACTAGGCCTAAAATTCTCAAAAAGGGCATAGTTCATACATCAGCCAAAATGGCATCCAGATGAATAACATACTCAAGCACAAGATTTACCAAGTTCAGTGAAGCCGGGTTCTATTCGTGCATTCTGCTCAAGAGTCTGCACAACTTCTTTCTGATTCATGTACAACTGAAGACAGCGTTCAATAAGATTTTGTACCTGAAAATCACATGTAGGAAAAAGCAATATGTCACAATGATGAAAAAAAGGAAGGACACAATGATTCTGCAACCAAAGAAAGGATGATATGGCAGTTTGCCATCAGTGTCTATTAATTGAAAGCTACCTAACATCAAATATAAGCAAAAACACACTCAAACTTCTCAGGTAGCAAGAAACTAATTTACAAAGACAACGTGAAAGTGCAATATGCCACAGTAAATAACCTAACAAACTTTTTCCATGTAGTCTCTAATGAATTGAGTATATGTGAAGCCTGAAAAGTTGATTTCTTATGTAGAAAATGCTACATATTACAACTAGTGCAAACTCCCCTTGATGCAGCATCTGATTCGATAGAAAGTTGACAGGTGAAATTGGTGATAACACAGGGTGTTGTGGTAAATGAGTAGGTCAGCACGATCGGTCACCCCATGCAACCTCGTGATTCCACAAATCGAAGACTGCCACAACAGTTCTAGCAACCATCTTTTGCTAACCAAGCACCGCACCAGTAGCCCTTCCGGCCCCAACTCCCTCCCCAGAATCCCCCAGAATCAAATCATGCAACCAGCTCCCCAGCAATATGATAATGTATCTCCACCGGCCAACTATGACCCGCAACAACCTAGAAGATTGGTAGGCCCGAAAAGAGCCCAGTATCCTCCATTGCCCGAAAGCCTCCCTGACATTTTCAATGCCCTCATGGCCACCAACCTGCTCGTTTTACCAAGAGAAAGGGTGACTTGGGCGCCAAATGCAGACACCTCTCGGTACTGCATCTTCCATAGGCAGCCAGGGCACAATACAGACTACTGTTTCCAATTCAAAGATTATATCTATGATTTGAATGACCAAGGAGGCATTGACTGGGATGAGATGAGGAAGGCGATCGGTGCCATGAAGGCAAGGAGACCACCACGTTAGCAGCAGGCTCTGCAGCAAGGACAACAACAGCCAGCACAGCAGGTTCAGTAGCAGCAGGCACAGGCGCCACAGCCGGAGATGGGGATTGTTCAAAACCCATTGTCGGAGCACCAGAACCAGCAGGTTAGCCCTGTTACCACTTTCCATGAGGTGGAGAGAGGTCAGGGCTGGCATCTAGAAAGCGCCTCTGTCTCTTCAATTAACAATCAAAACTCCAACCAATTCCCTCGTTTGTTAAGAATCAACCAACCCCTTCCAGTTCCACAAAACTCTAGACCAATAATCTGAATAACCAACCAAGCTCCTTCTTATCCTATTCCTCCTCCACAAAGGCCTCTACTCATACGTCCTCTTCCCTCCTCACCCACTCCGCAAGCCCCGCCTACTTCCACCACCTCTACGCCTCCCAGGCCACTTCTTCTCCGCCCTTCGCCATTATCACTATCCATACAAAACCACGCCACTCCCAGGCCTTTGTTAATCCGATCTCCAGCTCCCACCACCACTTTGGCACCCCAGATGCCCCCTTTTACCCATCCTTCACCAGCTCCCGTTCCTTCCCCTTTGCCAGCTCGCACATACATCCAGCCTGAAAGGCCCCTCATCAGGGTTCCTCGACTAGCTCCACCTGTTCAAACCCATGATTCTAACATACCCTCTTCTTCCACCAACCCTCCACCCATTTCCACCTCGACGGAGGCACAGCCATCACAGACAATGGTGCTCCGTAGTGGGCAGATGTTTCATCGGGTCTTTCCCCAACAAAGGCAGCAGGAGCCCGTGCAGGGGCAGGAAGAGCAACAGGCATAAGTACCAGAGCTCGTCCCGGAGACGGAATATGATTTGTTGAAGCACTTGGATAGAACACCGGCCCAGATCTCCATTTTAGAGCTGAGCAGGAGATTGACCACCCACCAGTTGGCTTTGCAGCAATATTTATAGAAGGTGATGGTCAATGAGGACATCCCGACTGGGGCCCCGATCGACCTAGTTGAGCCCCGTTGGTCGACCTATGGCCCCGTAAGTGTCCCGGACACCCCGTGGGATCCGTGAGCCTATTTTGGGTGTCCAGAGGTGTCGATTTCCTCAATTTGCAAGCCCGTGGGATTTAATGGTCTGGGTGACACTCATGTGTTTCGGGCTTCCATTTTACGCCTAGTCGTATCGCCGTGTGACAGCCTGAGTGTGGAGAGTCTTTCCCGTACGTGGTGAGCTTTCCCGAAAAGCAGTTCCCGTGTGGGCCATGTGTATGGCCTGTGGACTGTGAGTCCATTTCCCAGCCTGAGGCTGGAGGGTTTCTTAGTTTCCCCTTTTGAAGGGATTAAGATTGGCGGCCATGCTCCGCCTTATTAATTAAGAATACTGTGGTTTCTGACCTTAGGTTAGGCCAGATTGACGGCATAGAGCCATCCTGTGCAACGGCCTTGACCCCGAGTCTCGTGACTCAAGGGCCATTATATTTAATAGGTCAAGAGGACTGTCCAGAGTCTGGTGGCCTCGAGTCACCTGGTTCTTCGTGATATCTACGTGGGGTGCGTGCGTGTTTCTCGGAGTTTTCTCTATACGGAGAGTGGCCACATTAGTGAGCCCCCACTAGTCGTAACTTGCCTGGGCACGCGTATGCCGACCCGCCAGGGAGTGGGTGGAGAGCTGCACCCGGGAGAGACAGTTTTAGGCTGGTTGTCGTATGGCCTCCCACTATGAGGGCTCGAGTCCAGGCCGGGAGGAAAACCAGCTAGAGGGTCTGACGTAGCGCAGTTAGTCACTGTGTGCACACGTGGTCGGGGACTATGGATGCATGCTGACGAGCACGACCCCGACTAGACCCTTGCTTGTGGTTACTAGTATGGTGTCTCAGTTTTTGCCTGGAGTGAGTAGAGAGACACCCGAGGCACGGTCTAAGATATCAGTTGACACATCCGGCCTTGCTTCTAGTGGGCAGGTACTCCCATCACGTGAGATGTGACTCTCCTCTCTTCAGCTTGGTTTTCCATCAGCGAGATGTCATTTTTTGGACCATTCCTGTGTGTTTCCTGAGCTAGAGGTTAGGGGCACCCAGTAGGATTACCTGGGCCTCACCACTTGACGTTGTTGGGCTCCTGACGGCGAGGTCGTGACCGTGCCTTGGACCGCGTGGTCCTAGTTGGCCTTGTCAGCGATAGCAGGCCTCCACGGCAGTGTTGCCGTGAGTTTTCCCTTGGTATGTGTGGTGTTAGGCTGGTCCGATCCCCGATTGTGAAATCCGGAGTTCTCTTCCTTTGCCAGTAGGAGTAGCTATAGAGCCGAGCTTTTGCCGGCTATTGTGGTTTCTGCTTCTACCGTTGTGTCATTGTTGTTGTTGTTACCTTCTCGCACTACTTTCTGTTTCCGCAGTCGTTTGCAGTTGGGGTTCCGCGGGACCCCTATTGAGCCAGTGATAGGAGACTTACCCCTAGTTTTCAGGTGTAGCGACTCTTCCTCGGGGTTTGAGGGTGTAGCGCGACAGGGGGAATTTTTAACCCCTGTGAAAGGTTGCAAAAGATAGGTGTTTGTATTGTGATGAGAATAAGATAAATAGAAGGAGAAAACATGCAGTACAACTGCGGGAATATACTATGTAAAATGGAGAAAAGTGCAAGAGTGCAGAAAAATGTAGAAAATTGTGATGAATTGTGAAATTGAGGAGGAGAGAACTAAGAGATGGATGAACCAAAACAAGCCCTTGAGCATGGAAATGTAGAAAATACTTCCCTCTTTAGGCCAGGGTCGAAGAGATGAGTTAGCGTCGCAGCATGGCTTCGCCCCGAACCGAGAAAGAGCCCCCCTTGCGACCTGCGAACTGGGCATCTATTTATAGGAGTAGAAAAGCCCTAGGGTTTAAGTCCAAGATAAACACCCAAAATAGGGGATTTAGATGCACAAAATTCTATATAATAGTTAGGATAAGAGTCCTAGATCAATTAGAGCCGATCTGAAAACTTCCTCTCAGAGAGAATGGATCAAACAAGGGCTCTAAAGAGTCACGCGGTGAAGAAATCAGAGTTCAGGACGTTTAGGACTCTCTATTTGGAAAATGATCTATCGCAGGGCCACAAGGGAATGAAAATGGTCTATGGAGGATCACTAGGGACTGGAAAATGGTTTAGGGAATGATCGCAAGGCATCAGGAGGTGAAACGGGTCAAAACGGGTGAAGTTGAGCCTAGCAGTCGGTCGACCGACCACTAGCCAAGAAAATGGTCCGTCGACTGACCGTTTGCAGCGAATGGGCCGTCAGCGGGAAATTGAGCCTAACGGTCGGTCGACAGATCGCTAACCAAAGGAAATGGTCGGTCGACCAACTATTTGTAGGCTTCTTGCAGAACATGGGCCAGACGTCCGTTTGTGCTCCGAAATGGCCCAAAATGGACCCAATAGTTGGGCAATCAAAGATAAAAGCTTCCAAGGCTCAATGGGCTTGAAAAATGGACAAGAAAATAGGCTCGAGATAGGCTCAAAGAAATCTAAAAAATAATGGTTAATTCAGGATATCACAGAGATGAATAAGAGAAATAGCTCGACTTACAGGCTGAAAATAGGTGTCAACAGATGCCCCTCCTTGATGTTCGCTTTGCAAGGGAACGAGCGAAAGCGACGCGAAAGTGAAATAGAAATGAGATGGAGCAAAAGCGATAGCGACGTGAAATGGTGATGAAGCAGAGATGAGGTGGAGAGAATTGATAAGCGGGCATCAAGGCAAAAGACACCTGTCATAACCAACAAGTGATAGAAATTCTCCCAAAAATGTCAAACTAACCACACGAGATAATTGACAACGATGAGACATGCCTGGAGAGCTAACTAAGGGAGGAAAAGGAAACACGACCAACCTCATCGGGGGATATAATCCACGGACAATAAGGGGATCTGAAAGAACACAGTGTAAGTGATGTGGCACGGCCCAATGATGCAATGACACTCCTAGGACTTGATTTCCACAAGCATTCAAGCTCTCGCAATGGCTCACCACGTGGCCCATCACCAAACTCCACCTCGGCCATTGACAAAATGCAAGGTAGCTCGGGGTACACACTGAGCCTCCATCACCCAGCGACGGATAGCTGGTGTGACAGTCAAACTAGCTAGAATGACCGGCCCCTGGTCCCGAGGAACTTTGAGCCTGAAAGTTCTCATGCGCACCTGCTCCCACAACTTCCATTCTCTCAGCATCACGTGACTAATTGCCACCTTTCTGCTTAATGCATCAGCCACTACATTCATCCTGTCCGGCTTTAAAATCATAATCTTTCATGTATTCCATCCATCTCCTCTGTCTGAGATTAAGATGTTTCTAAGTGAGCACATACTTCAAGCTCTGGTGGTCAGTGAAAATTTCAAATTTCTCTCCATATAAATTGTGCCTCCAGATCTTTAGTGCAAAAATCACTATTGCTAATTCAAGATCGTGAGTAGGGCAGTTCTCCTCGTGGGCTTCCATTGGCGAGATGTATATGCTACCACCCTATCATTTTGCATCAACACTGCACCCAAACCTACCCTGGAGGCGTCTGTACAAACCACAAAACCACCTAAGCCAGAAGGCAATACAAGAACTAAAGCAGTGGTAAGCAATATCTTCAGCTCCATGAAGCTCTGCTCACACTCATCGCGGTCTAGATGAAAGGCACATCCTTCTGAGTCAACTTGGTTATCGGTGGAGCAATTCGAGTAAAGTTCTGGATAAACCTCCTATAGTAACTTGCTAGGCCCAAAAGGCTTCTAATCTTTGACATCATCCTCGAACTCGGCCAATGAACTACTACTTCCACCTTGGCTGGGTCAACAGAAATACCATCACCCGCGATCATGTGCCCGAGGAAATGTACCTCATGTAGCCAAAATTCACATTTGCTGAATTTGACATATAGTTGGTGCCCTTGCAATGTCTACAACACAATCCTTAGGTGGTGAACATACTCCTCCTCAGACTAGGAATAAACAAGAATATAATCTACAAACACCACCACAAACTGGTCTAGGTAAGGATGGAACACTCTATGCATCAAATCCATAAACGTCGCAAGAGCATTGGTGAGCCCAAACAGTATCACCAAGAATTCATAGTGCCCATATCTAGTGCTAAAAGTAGTCTTCTTTACATCTGACTCTCTAATGCCCAGCTGATAATACCCAGACCGCAAATCAATTCTTGAGAATACCCTGGCTGACTGAAGCTGGTTGAACATATCATCTATGTGAGGCAACAGATACATGTTCTTAATGGTCATCTGGTTCAGCTGCCTATAATCAATACACAGCCTTAAGCTACCATCCTTCTTCTTTACAAACAATACAGGTGCACCCCATGGAGAAAAACTAGGGCGAATATAGCCCTTATCGAGCAACTCTTGCAACTGAGCCCTCAACTCCCTTAATTCTGCTGGTGTCGTGCGATAAAGTGCCTTGGACAAAGGCATCATGCCAGACACAATCTCAATGGTGAAGTCAATCTCCCATTGTGGCCAGCTATCCAAATATCTGAGCTTAGGTTGATTGCTGGGTTCATGCGCCATTCATGTTAAAATTTCATATTTGGTTGTTTCTCTAGTCCCCCCACATTTTGATAATGCCAAAGGGGGAGAGAGAGAATTTTTGTGGTCACAATATTTTATCATCATCAAAAAGGGGGAGATTTCTAGGTTCACTGTGCTCCCTCGTTGTCTTTTGTGATGGTTTTGATGATAACAAAATATTGTGTGTAAGTTCTGTGAAAAATGTCCTTTGGTTCCTGCGTATTATGAATGTGGCTTTTGCATATTTATCATGGGACATTTGAAGTATTTTGGGTCTTGATACATTTGCTTCACATGGTCATTGACCTATACGAGTTGAATGAGATTCATGGGTTGCACTTGGTTGCATGCTATTCATAACTTGATGAAATAAATGTGCTTCATACATATAGTTCATGGGTTGACATGACCTTCTTTGTTCTCCATGTATATATCTCATTAGGATGGCTTTTCTGGTTTATACAATGTGCGACAATTTGCTTTCAGTCTTTCCAGAGTTCATGTGAACTGTATGATGGTTGAACATGATGATATCTGGAACCTTGCTATTGAATGAGTTGAATTGGTTAAATTCTATTATTGCTTACACAAGAATAGCATCCCTACAAAGACTAATCTGGCTATGGATTATTGTGCAAGTCACAGTGAGGAAGATGGCTCATAGAAAAAATTCATTGGACTACCCTTAACTATTTTTGAACTGAACTTGTCTGGGTTCCATGGTTTCAGAGGTGAAACCCAATTCTTTAGCTCAAGAAGAAATCTAGATATCTGGTATGCTCACTTTGTTATTGTGGATTTCTTGTTCGTCTACAATGAACTAAGCTCTTGACATTTGTTGAAATGGTTTTTCGTTTAACACTCTATATCTAACTACATGAGAAATTGGGTTCAGACTGCCTTTAACTGAATTTGAATTTAATTAGATTGAACTTGAATGTCTTGGACTGAATTTGAATTTGCTGAATTGAACTTGAATGCCTTGGACTGAATTAGAATTTGCTGAACTAGAACTGATTTGTCCATGTTGAATCAAATTTTGTACGTAAAGCTTGTGTAGAAAATGGCATGGTGATTATGCATTTCAAATGCATTAATTTAACCTTAATATGAAGTTGAATTTCCATAGTGGGTGCAGATTCATTTAAGACTACATTTCCTTGAAGTCGTGGTAAGAATTCATCTTTGATGTATTTTTATGTGGACTCATTAGTGTTGATTCATTTATTGAGTTTATGGGAATTAATTCATTGAATACCTTATTTTTTGGTCTGGAGCTACAAAGTGTCGGCTCTAGGAGTCGACACTTACAGTAGCTGTAAGTCTTTTTAGTGCAAACAGAACCCGTGCTAAAAAGAGTCGACTCAAAGAGTTGACTCTTATGACTGGCAGGTCTATTTTTCACGAAAATAGAACCCAGGCTGAAAAGAGTCGACTCTTTCAACTAGAGTTCAGTTTTTTTTAAAGGGATAGAACACTCGTGGGAGAGTGGTTACCTGCCAATGTGGACATGCTGCAACCAAGGCGGATCTAAGGGCAAAGAGATTGAAATAAGAGCATAGAAATCCAAACAAAGAAGTTTTCTAGAAACAGCCCAAAATGGCGACAGGACGAACTGAGGATTCAATTCAACAATTAAGATCATTTTGACTCTCAAAATCAGCTTATCAGAATGATTTTCAAACGTTGATTCAAAGTCCTACATGAATGCATGCTGGGTTCAAAGGGAAAATAAAATAAATTAAAATAGAATATAATCAAGAATAATATTGTTAAGCTGTCCAGACTGAGTCAAGAAACTGATTTTGTGAGCTGATACTAAGTCGAAACCCATTTATCCATGCACCAATTCGTAAAAAGGAACCATCGTCACCAGTCTTAGATGGTTCAATGGCCTATCCGTGCGATTGAGATTCCTCTAGAATCATCACTATTTTTGATGAAGGAGAACTCAAATTCTAGATTTACCAAAGCCATAAGGTCCTTGATATAATCTAGCAGCGTAGATACCATATAGTAGATAATGCATACAAGAAGATGGTGGTAGCAATGAACATGAGGGGAACTGAGATATGCAGTGCAAGCACGTGGGACTTGGATGGTGGGACCAAGCCAAGATATAATGAAACATAACAAGCAATGAAGTATAGCGATTGAAGCATAACAAGCACAACATGTATTAAAGCATCAATAGCGTAGTAAGGCAAAGCATGTATTGCATGAATGGCATGAGTCAAAGCATAGCATTGTATTAAAGATTATAGTAGAAATAACATGAGACATGCAAAGCATCACTGTTTGTTATTTGTCATGAGGATGATGACTTGGCCAATTATAAGATTTATGCATGAATGAATCAAGCTTGGCTGAGTTCTTGAATGATTAGAGTGAATGCCCAGAGTGGCAGTGATAATCAGATGGAATGAGTAGGAATTACTTAGAAAGATGTAAGAATGATGTCCAATTGATGCCCAGGGTGGCAAATCATGCCAGGGAAGAATCGAAAGGTACATAGCAATGAATGAAGAGGACTTATCCCTCGTCCTTGTTCCTTGCAATAGAAAATGTCCCTGAAAAGAAACACCATCAGAAGAAATACAATGCATTTTTTTATTTTTATTTTTGAAATATGCAAATTTTTATGGAATTTGAAAAATATTCATTTTTTCTTTTTGGATTTTGGAAAATATTTGATCTTTTTTTAGATTTTGGAAAATATTTGGTCTTTTTTTTAGATTTTTGGTTTAGGCAATACTAGTTCAGCACCAAATGGGCATTCAAATCACTGGCTGGGGTTCTTGTTCCTTCCTCTCTCACTAAGAACTGCCCAAAGTCGGGCGTGCATTTAAGGATGGCACCCTATGGCCGACTATCCATAGTTAACGGTGCCCCTACCAAGGTCATACTTGAGAAACATGTTGGGGATGCGATGAGGGAGCAGATAACTGATCCAGAGGGGGGTGAATGGATCTATGGCCTATTTAAAAAACTTTTGTGGCGAACATCATGGAGCATAGCCGACGAGCAATGGGACCCTCAAAAAATGAGGAGTGGTAGGAGATGTCCCCATTAGTTTAGTTCTCCAGACATGTCTCATCCTTGTCATTCATTCTAGGTGGTTGGTTCGGCATTCTCAGGAGAATTCTTGTCGCTTGTTGGTCGTGACGAGTGTCTTTTGCCTTGATGCCCACTTTTCAGTCCTCTCCACTTCATCTCCATTTCACATCGCTGTCGCTTTCGCTCCATCTCCATTTCATTCTGTCTCTGTGTCACTTTCACTCGCTCCCTTGCAAAGCAGACGTCAAGGAGGGGCATCTGTTGAGACCCGTTTTCAGCCTGCAAGTTGAGTTATTTCTCTTATTCACCTACCGTATTGCCCTGAATTAACCCTTATTTTGGACCTGCCTTTGAGCCTATCTTGAGCCCATTTCTTGACCATTTTTCAAGCCCATTGAGTCTTGGAAGCTTTTATCTTTGATTCCCCAACTTTCGGGCCCATTTCAGGTCAATTTGGAGCTCGAACGGACATCTGGGATGAAGCCGCGTAAAGCCTGCCATGCCTCCTGGTAGCGATCATGCCTTGACCGCTACCACCCTAAGCCTCCTGGTAGCGGTCATGCCTTGACCACTACCTTCCCATTTTATTAAAAATAATCACAATATTACATCAGCTAGCGGTCTAGTGAAGACCACTATAGGTAGTAGTCTTCCCTAGACCGCTACGCTCCTTTCTTCACTCGTTTGGCCCCTCCCTGTTGACACCCGTTTTATGAGCAATTAGTTAGGTTGTCTTCTTACTCATTCTAATGATGCTCCTAGTTGTTCACCCTTATTGAGTCTTCTTGGGCATGGTGGAAGTCTTTTTCATGGGTCATTGCCTTCCTTGATTGGGTCCTATCAATGTTTTGATTCTAGGCAAGCACTTCTGTGTCATTTATCACCCTTTTGTGCATAGCGCATCCTCAATGGCACGTTATAAGTAATATAACGCACCTCACAAGGTCCGTTATAGTCTTCTCATCGTCTCATCTATCGTCTTTCTCACCATCTCATATAGCGTCTCTATTATTTAATGGACCTATACCCATCCGTTATATACATCATATAATGGCCTCATAGTGGTCCATTACCTTCTCTCAAAGTGGAGGCCTACCGTCTCACCCATCATCTCACCCACCGTCTCTCCTTCCGTCTCAGTTAGCATCTTTGTTGCTTAACGGATCTGTGTTCCTCCTTCATACCCATCGCATAACGCATGTACCCTAGTCCGTTATATACCCCCTAAGGTCGAGTCTACCACCTCCTCCACCGACTTCCTCGTTGTCCCAGCCACCGTCTTCCTGGACGTCTTCATTTCCATAACGGATCATCTTCCACCCATTATATTTTCCTATAACACACTTGTTCCTATCCGTTATACTCACCAGAGTCCTAAGTCCAAACTTTTCACTTGTTGTTCTTATCTTCTATTGGATAAGGTCATATGACAGACTAACGATGGTGCAATTAGAGTTGTAAACTTCTTTTGATGAAATAAAAGTATCATTTTTCCATTCATGTCTGATTTTAGAAATAAAATTATACTTACTCTACACGCTCGTTTACGACTCGTCGCGCTCTAGATTTTTCGCGTCGGGGCGTGATAGCCTCCATTCATTCGGGAGGAGTTCAGGCATTGTCCCCCCTCCTTGCTCTTCGATAAGGTGATGGAGGGCGGCCTGATCATGGCTCAGCTGGGGGCTGAGATAGCTGATTGCTTCGCACGGCTGGATAGTGAGGAGAGGTCCCTTTCTTGGGTCCGCACCGAGTCTGATCAGAGGATCAAGCAACTGACTTCTGACCTCGAGGTCATTCGGTAGGAGGCAGCCTCGCTTCGAGTACAGACTCGGTCGAGCCAGGAGGAGGCTTAGACGCTAGCCGAGCAGCTGGCCCAAGCTCGTTATATGGCCGACCTGAAGAGCAAGCTCAAGGAAGAGGAGCGTCAGGCTCAGGTCGAGCGTTACGAGCAGTGGAAGGCCGAGAGGGAGGAGCTCAACAACCAAGCTCGGGAGGCTGAGCGAGTGTAGGGGCAAGCTGAGGTTGCGCAGGTTGAGACCGAGGTGAAGCTGTCTGAGGTCGAGATGAAGTTGCTCGGAGCTGAGCAAAGGGTGGCTGAGCATGAGGAGAAAGTAGAGCAAGCTGGGGCAGAGGCAATCAATCGATATAGGAGCTCAGAGGGCTATCACATAGCTCTCCAGAAGGTTGCCTTCTTGTATTATGAGCCAGGCTACCGATGGGGGTTGCAAAAAGGGTTCACTCAAGGCTTTCCATCGAGCGGTCACTGAGGCCCAACAGTAGGTGCTCGATGAGCTTGTTTTTACTTTTGGGCAGCACTACGACTCGAATGAAGACGCCACAGATTCTCCCTCTCCGATGTCGATTGAAGGGGGGAGCAGGGATGCTACTGTTTTAGCAGTAGAGTCGCCAACTCCAGTTGCCTCGGGGGGGGAGGGGGGGGCACACGATCGAGGCAGTTCCCACACAAGTGGGGTCAGTGCTTGGATCGGCCGCCACTGAGGATGCCGGGGGCAGATCTCCAGGTGTTGAAGATTCTTCATTCACCGAGCCTCAAGATGCCAAGCCTCAAGAAAGGCCGCTGGTCTCTCGAAGTCCCCCTATCTCCATAGACTAGGAGGGGCATGAGCTAGATATACTTTTTTGAATGTTGCCATGTAAAAACTTTTTCTTTCCATATACAATGGTAGTGATTTCCAGAATCTGAATTGTCAATTTCTTACTGCCTTTAGCGTGATTTGACTATCGTATCTGTGGTTGCCAGAAAAATAGAGATTTGATACGTTTCTTAGGCTTCTCATGTGCTGATTGGCCAGGCGACTGACGTGGCACTGGCGCCTTTTCACATTTCTAATTTCCATGCTTTGATTGATTTATCCTTTTGCGTATTCCCATAAGAGTAGTCGCTGAGGGGAACAGAGTAACTACTCTTGGGGAAAGGTGCGTGCCCTTTGCATTTTTTCGAGGGGAGAATTAATTAAGACGGGAGTTCCCCCCTTTGGCCTATAAAAAGGTCTCGAAGGGTGTCTCCACTTCTCTTAATAGCTTAGGCATCCCTTGCAGCTCTCCTCTTTTTCCCTTCTCGCGAGGCGTCTGCCTTTCATGCTGGGGAATTATTACCGGAACATGGAGGGTGACTTGGAAGAGGATGATCTTGGCGGCCGTCGAGGGGTTCCTGCTACTTCAGCATGGAAGAAGGGACAGCAATGGGCGGACGACGTGCAAGAAGAGATAGCGTATAGCAACGTGCCTCTTCCTGACTTCTGGATCGCCACCACTATCTTAGGAGGAAGGTAGAAGCGGAAGGAGGCTTGAGGGATAGGGCGTTCGGCATGGCGGCCTCGTCCTGCTCCTTCCTCACCTTTACCCACTACTCCCTTCTTCCTCTTTTCCGGGGGGGAGATGATGCAATGTTGTTGCTCCTCCTTTCTTTCCATCCCTATCACCTCTCTCATCTCTTCAAGGTGGTGCTCGACCTTTCTCCCACTTTTGCTCTTCAACCAACTTCTCCTCTTTTCTTTCACTCTTTGGAGGATGCCAGTAGCTTGACCCCTACTTTCGCCACTCACGGGTGCTTGCTTTCTGTTTGGCTTATGACTCTATGCCTTCCAAAGAGTTGGTAGAGGAAGCCTTCTCTTGTTTCAGCGATGTCTGGGCATTCCTTCCTTTTCTTTCTCTGATATCTTTCTTCTGAGCTTTTCGAGCCAATAGGGTCAGTGATCCCGTTATCCGAGCCAGTTTCTACACTGGGTAGAGCTAATGGCTTGGCTTTGGGGTGCTAGTCGAGTCAGTCGAGTAATCAACTCGTACTATAGTACCAGTGGATGTAATCTTTTATTTTCTGATATGCATTGTATCGGCTGCAGCCTATTTGATGTATAAAGAGACATTAATGAAAAGAAAAGGAAAATTGTTATTGCCATATGTCACTTATATTTTTGAGGAAAGCTCAGAAATAGAATTTTGTAATGTTGTTGCATTCCATGTCCGAGGGATAAACGCTCCTTCCATGGTGGACAGTCGATACGCCCCTTTCTTGAGCGTCTCGACCACTCGGTAGGGGCCTTCCTAGTTAGGGGCTAGCTTTCCCCCCTCCTCCAGTGGTCGAGAGGCTTCGATTTTCCTTAGGACAAAGTCTCCTCCTACATGGAAGTGTCTGTCTCAGACTTTGGCATTGTAATATCAAGTGAGGCGCAGCTGATATTCCGTGGCTCAGATACTTGCGATTTCTCGGATCTCACTTGCCATGTCAAGGTTCTCGAGTAGTTTCTGTTCATTCGCCTTGGGCGAGAAGTTGATGACTCAGAGAGATGGGCTACTGACCTTCAATGAAATCATGACGTCTGTGCCGTATATCAACTAGAAGGGGGTCTCACTGGTGGCGGTTCTTGGAGTGGTTCGGTGTAACTGTAGTATGCTTGGTAATTCCTCAAGCCATCTGCCCTTGGCTTTACCGAGCCTAGCCTTAATGCCTTTCAAAATAGTTTTGTTGGCATTTTCAACTAGTCTGTTGGCCTGGGGGTGGGCTACCGAAGTGAAGTGGTTGCGAATATGTAGGTCGACACATTTGTTCTTAAAGTAATGAGAATCAAATTGCCGATCATTATCTCTCACAATCACTCGGGGGATACCAAAACGACAAATGATCGACTTCCAAACGAAACTCCATAGGACCGACTCGGTGATCCTGGCGGTGGCTTCGGCTTCAATCCACTTGGTAAAATAGTCAATGGCGACGATGACAAATTTCTTCTGGGCCTGAGCCGTAGGAAATGGCCCCAGGATGTCGATCCCCCACCGGGCGAAAGGGTATGGCTCGGTAAGGGTGACGAGCTTCGAGGCAGGCTGATGGACCAGATAGTCAAAACATTGGCGTCGGTCGCACTTTTGAACGTAGGCTGAGCAGTCGCACTGGAGAGTGGGCCACCAGTACCCTTGCCTAGCAAGATCCTGGCGAGCGATCTTCCTCCTTGGTGCGTGCCGCAGATACCTTCGTGGACCTCTTGAATCGCTCGACTGGCTTCCTCAGTATCGAGACATTTGAGGAGAGGACCAAAAAAAGCTCTCCGGTACAAGGCTCCATCTAGGATGACGAGGCGTCGCGCTTGATACTTCAGTCTCCGAGCTTCTCGAGGGTCGGGGGGCTCCTGAGAGTCTCGGAGCCAGGATATGTAGGGGGCCCGCCAGTTGCTCAGTAGTGCCTGGTCAACGGTCATGAGCTCTGCTTTTATGCTCAGTCGTTCTAGCTCTTCGAGGAAGACCGATCGAGTACCTTCTGGGCTAATGGAGGAGGCCAGTCGAGAAAGGGCATCTGCTCGGGAGTTTTCCTCCCGAGCTATCCGGACGCCCACCCATATTAACTCTCTCCCCCATTATAGGATCTTGCCCCCCCCATTTAATAGATTTACTCTATCTCTCTCTCACTTGGGGGGGGAGACATGACCCACCCATAACTCACGCATCCATCTCTCTCTTTCTTCCTCTCGCTCCCTCCATCGAACCCACTCTCTCTCCCTCTCTTGCTCCCTTTTCTCCCAACTCATGGAAGCCGCTCGCTCATCCCACCGATGCATCTCTTTCCCTTCTTCTCTCTCTCCCTCCCATGGAGGGATCCGGCTCTTCTTCTCTCCCTTCCCCAACCGCGAGACGACCAGTTTGTCTACTCATTTCTCTCCCATGGACGTCGCCAGCCTCCCCTCTCCCTTCCTCTCTGACAAGCCCACCTCCACTCCTCTCCCCTCACAACACCGCCGGCCACCCTCCCAACTGCCACCGACCACCCTCCGGCTGCCGCAAGCACCTCCCCGCCGTCTCTCACATGACCCCTCTTCATCGCCGGCGTCGACCCCTCCTACCGTAACCCCGCCGTGACCCCCCTTGTCACCATCGTCGTATACTCTTTCTCATCTATCTGCTACACACCCTCCCATCGGAAACTCCTCTCTCTCGCGTACACACCCGCAACCTCCCATGCAACCTCTCACCTCTGCAGCCAACCCGCTGGTGCACCTCCCTCCTCCTCATCTTCTCACCACCTCCCTCCCCCCTCACTCTGCTAAACCCCATCGTGAGACCCTTTCTCCCCATGCTCACACCTCTCATCCCCTCCACCGCCAGCCGACGACCACCGCCAACCTCACCTCTGCACCATCTGCCCTCTCTTCTCTCCTTCTCTCACTAACACTCACATACCCCACCGTCCACGAGCCCAGCCACCACCCTCACGCACCACCTCTCTCGACCATCTCTTCCCCTTTCTGCTAACCCACATCGTAGCTCCCACTCTCCCTACTGTTCTCTCTTTACCCCTCTCTCTAGCCAACGTCGCCGGTCCCTCTCTCTTCCTAAAGCACTGTTGCCGGCCACCCTCTTAGCCACTCGCACACTTCTCCCCTCTCACTCCCTTTTCTCCCTATAGTCACCCCCCTGCTAATGCCCGACACACTTCTCCCCACGGTAGCCCCCATCCCCTCTCACTCTTTGTCCACTGCACCCCTCACCACACCTCCGCCGGCCTCAGAACACCGCGGCCACCCACCGGACGCCCCTCACCTCCCCTCGCCACCGCCTTCATTACCACCTACAACCCCGCCGGAGTACCTCTCCCCTCTCCACTCCCTCTGCACACCGACGCTTTCTCCTTCCCTCCCTCTCCCTTCATCTTCACACAGCCCCTCTGGCCACCGCCCACGTCCCCAGCGCCCTCACTTCTGTGAAGCCCCGGCACTCCCAACGCAACCCAGCCCCAGCCGGAGTCCACCGTGGACACCCACCGCCACCGCCGCGGACGTCCCTTCTCTCCCTCTCACCTCCATCACCGCCTCACGGGGGGGGGGGGGGGGGGGGGGGGGGGGGGGAACCTGAGCGATAGCATCCAAAGTGATCCAGAAAAGGGTAGACCCAAAGTGAAAAGAGAAGAGGAAGAAAGAGAGAGTTCCAGAGAGTCCTCCAGTAACGAAAGGAACAGATCATCATTTTTGAAGAGGGATTCCAGAGTTATATGGCTGATTTGTGGTCATGATACCTAGATCAGATCTAGGATCGTCTGCTCCTCTGTAAGCTGTATTGCGCTTTAAATCTAATCTATTTTCTGTCATTTTGATTCTCTTGTTTTCTTTATTTCCGTGTCAAGCTGTGAGTCAGTAGAGCTAAGCTGTAACGCTCAGCGGGTGAGGTGGATACCTCGGACAGCAAGCTGTGTTGCTCAACGGGTTGTACGTAAGCTGTGTTGCACAGTGGTTTCAAGCTGTTAGGCAGTAGTAAGCCACACTCGGATTTGAGTGTGGGGTAGATGTAGGTCTCTGGCAGAGACTGTACCACCTAAAAATTCCTTCTCTCTGTGTGATTACTTCTGTGTGCTTTTGCCTCGTTAGATGAATGCTTAGGAATGCTCTTCAACTATTGTCATGTGTGAATGAAAGGTCGCTCTTCTGATCTCAGTTGGATAACAATCAAGGAAGTATATTAAAAGCCATGTCAAAAGAGTTAGGTCACGCCTAATAGGATTGGCATCCCTTGCGTAGAGGATAGCCTCCGCCAAGTACTATAGTTGATTGATTGACTACTTAGATCAATTAAGTGATTCCTATATGCTTGGTTTCTTCGAGCTGAATCAGTAACCGAGGTCAAATTATTTCAGAAAGTCATTTAGACTATAAATTTCTCAAAAGTCCTATAGGGATCCATTCACCCCCGCTCTGGATCACATTCTGAGCGGATCACCAATCCCAACAAATTTTGGAGCCAAAACTAATTGATTGGGCGCTATCAATAAGACCAAGCGTCTTGCCTTTTCGCAAGGGCGAGATCTTATGGTTAGAGCCCTATTATCCATTCTGATTCAGTCAGAATTTTAGTTATGATCAGTATATTCCTCCCTCCTCAACATAGTTTGCACTACCAAACAGAGTTTGGGCTTGCCAAGCGACAACAGACGAAGCCCGCATTTGGTGGATTACTTTCATTGCCGAGAGGTGACTTCATTCAGAGTCCCGACTCCTGCACGCTTCTCCCGCGTGACCTCGGAGTACATCTAGTGGTGGAATGCATGAACATGTTTTTATAGGAACTCCAGAAGAGAATGTTGGGATGTTGCCGAATGCAGGTTCTTGGATTCCCAGCTAGTACTGATTCTGGATGTTGACCCAGCCTATCTAAAGAAGTTGAAATTCCAAACGAATGCTGAAGTGACCACTTATTTGGAGGCTTGAAAGGCCGCCAAGTGCTTCTCATCCAAGACCGAGCCAAAACTATCGGAGATTAGCAAAGACAGTTTCATGAAGATGATTTAGGGATTATGCCGCATAAGCGGCGAGCGATTAGTTCTCCAGCAGATTCCCTTGCCGGTCGAGGAGCCTCTACCTTCTGGACTGATGAGCCTACACTGCCTATGAAGATGATTTCTAAGAAGAGTTCTATTGCACTAGTGCCAGTTTCTTCTCAAGCGAGGTCAGTGGCAATCTTATTGCTCACCGGTGGGTTTATCGTTGATGCTGTTATTAGCCCTCACTCTATTGCTATTCAGTTCACTGGCCAAGAGGGGTTCTCTACCTATATTGTGCTAACTCACATGGCTGCCAAGCAGATTATGAGTTCTATGTTCAAGTGGCAATGTGCCGTATCTTCCATGCTGTCAAAAGACCTTCTGCACATTTCATGTAATCTCCCTCAGTTTATTGGTAAGTAAGCCATGTCAACGCCATGTATTACTCTCCCTTAGTACCATCCTACTCTTTCATTAAGGGAGTTATGCTTCAAGACTGATATCCGAGTGGAGTTGCCGAATCTCAGGCTGCTAGCACCAAGTGACAAAACTCTACGGTTTTCTAATATTCATTCATTAAAGGAGTTATCTATTCAAGAATGTCCGCCTATGGTTAGCACTGAGTGTCTAGGGGTAATCGCCCCGATGAAGTTGCATATTCATGACTAGGCTAGGCTGCCTGCCAGACGGTCCTGTTATATGAGAAGATATTTCAAGACAAGAAGGTCGAAGGTCCAAGCCTGCACCAGGTAGGTATATTCTCAAGAAGTGTCAGCTAAGAAGAGGCGGCGGCATAAGTTTAAGGGCCTTCAGCTTTGCACTCAGTCCACTTCTCCTTCTTCTCCTTTTCACTCATCATTTCTACTGCTCGGTTCTCACCCTTGGGTGGTGTACCTCCCTTCCTCTAATCTAGTTTCCATAATTTTCTCCTGTCTTTTCGAGTCTATAAACCCCAAGTCTTCTTTCTTCCCTCATCCGGAGCCTCTAGATCCTCCATTCTCTCAAGATTCTAGGCCTCAACCTATGTCATCCTTTCATCCCACTTTCGGGACTTCTTCTAATCCTTCTCCTCTGGTATCCCCAGGTTTCTCCTATTTTCCTTCCCCGACCCTGTCGGATGTCTATCATTTTCTTTCCCCGACCCTGTCAGATGTTTCTTATTCTTCTTCCCCGACCCTATCGGGTGATTCTCATTTCTTTGCTCTGACCATGTCGGATGATTCTTCTTCTCCTCTTTCTACTCTCTCCTCTTCACCCTTTCGGAGTTCTTGCCCTTTTTCTTGCTATTTTCGAGACTTTAGTCTACCTTGATCTCAGCTGATCTAGTTTCTTCTATACTTGGTTCCTTGTTTTCAGGGCCTCGACGTCTTAACGAGGGAGTTCTAGCCCTCATCTCTCTTCCTTTTTATCCTTCTTCGTCCAGTTTGGTGTCTGACGCTCCTCCGTGTCGAGGAATCTAATCTTTTGTTCACCTTTCATTTTTTCATCATGTCAAGCAAGGAATACAAAGCTCGTGTTACTCAAAGCTCATTGATCAAGTTCGCTTCAGGATAATGATTTCATGCCATGGATTTGCGAAGGTATATTTATTTCGTGCAAAGAACATGCTACTAGGGAAGAATTCAGGCATCTATTCATGGCAAAGTACATACCGAAGCATGTGCAAGACAAGATGGAGCAAGATTTTCTGACCCTAACTCAAGGGTCGATGACCGTGCTCGAGTATGAGGCTAAGTTTGCAGAATTATCAAAATATGCCCTGCACATTGTTACAAATGAAAGAAGGAAGGTGAAGAAATTTGTGGTGGGACTACAACCGTCACTTCGGACCCTTCTAGTCGCACTGGATCTTGCTACGATGGAGGCGGCTCTTGGCGCGGCTTGTCGTCAAGAGAGCGACATGAAATTATATTAAGAGGAGAAGAGGACTTCAACAAAGAGACCATCAGCACCATTTCACCGGTATGACAAAGGTAAAATGGTGATGAAGAATCTGTTGTAGTCATTCATGATTGGAAAGACCACACCACCGGCAAGGAGCAACGACAAATAAGAATGTAAACACTGCGGTAAGCGACATGGCGGGGAAGTATGCTGGATCGCCACTAGCAGGTGTCTCCGTTGTGGTGAGAAGGGCCACATGATCCGAGACTGTTCGAAGATGATGTAGCTTGTAGCAACTCGGCCAGTTGCAGCAGTTGCAGCTCCAGTAGCGGCCAGACCAGCAGAAGCACGACCCGTAGGGAGACCCCGAGCGCCAGCTCGGGTGTTTGCATTAGCTAGAGAGGATGCTGGGAAGGTAGAGGACCTCACATAAGGTACTGTCTCTATCAATAGTATTGATGCTAGAGTATTATTTGACACCAGCGTGACACATACTTTCATTTCTGAGAGGTTTCCTAGTCAATTGCATGAGGAACTCAGAATTGAGTCATTAGACCTAGACGTGCCCCTGTTGATACACACATCTGCAGGAGCGGTGTATACCAGGAGACATATACCCTCACTGTTGTAGATATTTCTTTTGTTGGTGGTGATTATGATGCGAATGTGATGTAAGAGAGATGGAAATATGATGTGAGTGGGTGATGTGCACTAACTCATGCAATCAACAACATCCAATATAGAGCATGTGGGCATGTCATCTTAACAATGTAAACTAAAGCAAGGAAGGAACTAAACACACGCCGTGAGCATGGATCAAAGAAGTAAAAGGCAAACACACACCGTGAATGTGGAGCAACTAAAATAAAGGAAAAAAATAAGAAGAGATGATGGAGGATGATGACAAATACCCAAATAAGAAAGATGTGATCGCCACCAAAGCAAATAATGCAGCAAAAACTACACTACATACCTTGGAAAGAGCTGAGTGAAGCACACCCGCCCACGGGAGAGAAAACCCAGGTGCAGTAGAGATAAACGGTCTTCGGATGACCGCAAGACGAAGACAAACGGTCCAACGATAGACCGCTAATGATCCCCAAATAGTCTGAAAAATAGTCGCTAAGTGCACCCAGAGCAATGATATGGGACTTGGATCTCCACCCCTTCCGGCCGGCCAGAAGAGCTGGGCCTCATGTAATGAGTTCTGTAGACCTGCAAAACAGTGTAGACACAAAGCCTAACCCCGTGTATGAGACCAATTGGTGCTATGATAATGGGTCGATACTCCAATCACCCATACCGGTGCACCATGCGTCTTCTCCTATCCCTAATACCTCTCGCCCCATCCGGTGCTTCCAACGCACCAAACCTTCTCCTTTTACACCTATGATTACCGCACCATTAACTTCCATGACACCTTCTTTGGCCGAACCTCCCGCCACATCCCAACCAATTCCCATAACATTACCCTCCACCAAGCCATCCGAGCTTGCCTCCACACCGGTGGCCTTCGTCGAACCTTCCATTAAACCTTTTCCTAAACCAAATAACACCCCACTGCCACCACCTAAGGCCTCCATTATCACTATAACCCCAAGGCCAATTACACCGAATCCTGCTTTGCCTATACCTCCACTAAACTCTTTTTCCAAACCTATGGTAGATCCTGAGCAGGATCCATCCCTTTTTGCACTCGGGCCAACCCCATTTGCTTTCAAGCACATCTTCCCATGCTTTGAATCCCTTGCCACTTCGCATGTTGCCATTGAGGGGGTGTTGGTGGAAATGAGGTAACCGCCTTGAGGAAAGAGTTTCTGCCATTCGCATTTCTTCGAGGGAAAAGTCATTTAAGGCAACTACTCCTCTTCGGCCTATAAAAGGTCTCGAAGGGTGTCTCCTCCTCTCTTTATCGCTTAAGGCCATCCCTTGTAGTTCTCCCTTTTTATGAAGTGTTGGGCTGTTGGTCCTGGTGAGACATGGAGGGCGCTTCAGAGGACGAAGATACAGACTGCGGTATGGGAGAGGTTCCTACTGCTCTGATTTGAAAGAGTGCTCAACAGTCGGCAGGCAGTTTGAAGGAGACCTCAACATGCAGTGGCATGTCTTCTCCCTTCTTCTGGACCGCCGAGACTATATTGGAGGAAGGTAGAAGTGGATGGATAGGGGCATCAGGAATCGCCCCCTTGTCTTGTTCTCGCCTCTCCTCCTCCCCTCCCTCACTTTTTTTTCTTTCTGTCGTCGATCACGTTCGCGGGAGGGGCGACCCTTCCAGTTCTCCTCTTTGCCTCTTTTCTCCCTCATCTGTTCTTCTACTAACCTCTGTTCCTTTTTCTTTGAGTCTTTGGGTAATGTCTTTTACCATCCTCTTTTTCATTGTATCCCGTAAAGGGCCCTTCCAAAGAGTTTGCAAAGGATTCCTTCTTCTTCTTCCTCTCTCCCTTTGGTACCTTTTCTCTGAATTTCTCGACCAGACAGGGTCAGTCATCCCATTATCTGAGCAAGTTTCTACACTGGGTAGAGTCAGTGGCTCGGTCTGAGAGTGCTAGTTGAGTTCGCGTCGAGTGATCAGCTTGTACCAGTGGGGGTTATATTTGTACTATTTCTTTTTATCCATACTGTAATGGCTATGGCCAATCCGATGTATCAAAGAAGTATTAACAAGAAGAAGAGGTCTTCCAGGGCTCCCAGCTCATCTCTACCATGAGGACTGCCTCCGTTCGATTGCTGGGAACTTCGGGCCTGTTCTTACTGAACATTTGAACACAATAGACCATCTGCCTCCTCATTCACCTGAAATTAACTCATGTCCATGAACAAGTCCTCGCTGGCCTTCAGGAAAGACTACAAGAACCCCTTTTTTGTCTAACAAATTAAATCCCATCATGTATCCTCCTAGCATGCATTCTCCACTGCATTGATAGTGTAAAAAAGATATAGATCCATGAACATTGTAGGTCATTGCACTTCTGATACACACATGCTCTTCGGTTTGAGAATCCCCCACTTGGTATCCACTTGTTGCACAGGGGTCAACACTAGCAAACCCAAGAGTCAACTTCCCCCTATAACCGACTCATCCTTAGATCACCATGTGTGTGTATCGAGTCGTGTAGGTCAATAACCTTCAGCTTAATCCATTGTCTCAGACCCACATGTTGCATGCATTAATAAACCAAAATCATTCCTAGGCACTACATGAACAAAGAATGAAAATCCCATCCATGTCCTTCATGAATAAGAGAATTCATGAACAAATTAAGCTCTACATTTACAACTCATTCATGTGTTAGAGAATGCAGTGGGATGACTGTTGCTCCCGCCAACCATGCCTGCACTTGCTAGCTCTCACGAAACTGCTCCAGTGTTTGTGGCCAGTCCACTATTGTACAGGGTGAGATTACCATTGACAAATCCAGTCCCTACACACCTGAGTATGTTAACCATCATATCTCTCGGCCAGATGCAATAAAACCATGGCCATGCTTCCAGCAAGTATATAGTTTTTTTTCTTGGTCTGGCTGCTATCCGGCGATAGTATTCTGCTCAACCCCTTTGCATGCATGGCAGCACCTACATAAACATAATTTCCCTCTCTCATACATCCCATAAATAAAAGAGGTCATGAACATATCAAGATTTCACATGCATTGCATAAACAAGCCAAAACCATTCATATGAGTGTCATAGGCAGATCAAATTTCATATGCACTATATAAATACATCAAGTCATTGATGTGCATTGCATGAATGCATTAGAACCCCATTTATGCATTAAAGTTTCCCATGCATTGCATGAATAAACCAAATCATGCTCATTCACCCCATAAATAATCCTAAATCGACTTCTCCGTGGATTCGGTCGACCAAATCCCATTTTTTGTCAATCGAAATCTGTCAACCCTGTAAGTCATCCAATTTTGGGAACTTCGGCCGACTGAAATAGAATTTTGGTCGACCAGCCGGCGCACTCCTCTCAAAGCAAAAGGAAAGTTGAAGCTTCTAGCACCCGGGCATATCAATTATTTCTCCCATATCCAGCAAGCTTTGTGCCTCTCTGATTGCTCTGTGACAGCAAGGAGTACCCATACGCATCTTTCCATATATTCTCATAAGAAACATGCATATTCATGCATAAAGGGCTACAGCTGATTAACCAGTCTAGTGAAGCCAGCAAAGCGTCAATTCAAGTAGAGCTTTGCATTCTGGTGAAATATCAAAGTCAAGAAAGCTCAATACTGAAGTTTGCATGCATGGTTTCCGACAGCACGACCACGCGGGCACCGGCCGCATCGTCCGCCGCGCTCCAGCCGGCGCCGTACTCGAACGGCACGCCGAACAGCGCAAAGAAGTCCGCCGTGGTGTAGCGCCCGGCAGCGTAGAGCGCCTGCAGCCCAGTTAGTTTCAAACTTCCGAACCCCGAAGAACACGGAGATGGCAATCAAGACCAGCCGAAAGAAATGAAGCAGCGGAAAGTTGTCATTTTGCAAGGGCAAACTCTTTCTGCACAAAGTCTAATCCTACCGATGTAGAGTCCCATGCCATGGGCGACCATCCAAGACCGGAGAGAAGATGAGATAGAAAGAATAATGGGGCTTGCACTCGCAAAACCACCAAGCACACCCACTCCCATGTGGAAGCTTCCCACACCGCAAACCAACCATCAATCCCCCTCCCCCCCTCGTTGCATCACACTATTGATGGATCAACTCGCAGAATGTAGACCTAAGAGCTCCTCTAGGTTAAACTGAAGGTCTCTTTACAGAAAATTAATGGTACGATCCCACTTCGAGGTCCTTCCTATACGTGCATGAACTGATCAGTTGCATGGGAATATTCCGAAGGAGCAAGGCATCTCGCCCTGGACATTAAACCCTAGCCGCCGCATTTGATGACGGCCTCGATGGAGAGGGAAAGGTAGATCATAATTACAGGGTATATGTAATAGTTAAAGAACGCCGTCCGGAACCATTAATTTGAGTCGTGAAGGAGAAAGGATGCCGGCTCTTGAAGGAATGTCCTCTGAGCAAAAGCAGCTAGCTGCTTTAAGAAAATGGGAGAGCAGAAAAGCTGGAGGTTTGGGAGGTAAGAGCCCCAGTGACACTAACACATGGTGGGCATGTTCTTCTTCAGCTGTGTGAGTTATACAAACGATCGACTTCTTAATTTGTTGGGTACATCCGAACCTAACCACTGTTTAGGAATAGGAATGCTAGGTGTAAGTACAGCCGATGTTCATTCATAGAGCTGTTCATGAGCTTGTGAAGTCATTTCTTTTATTGTGATCTTAGCTTGGATGAATCAAAAGGATCGTTTATTGGAAACCCACTAAAGTTTTCCATAAAATCAAGATTCCCACCTGAACGGGTTTTTTTGGGACAACCTTTAGAACCTTTTTGCATGTTTGATTAGGTTTAGAAGGAGTTTACCATCAAGTCATCTTGCATTTACCAGGAAAAATCAAATGTGAGTTTACAGAAATTGCATTCTAGAGAAATTAATGAACTTATAGAAACTAGATTATGATGACTTCATTCACGTTTTTCAGAAATTGCATCCAAGCAAACAGTAGCTTCGCAATTGCAATATATAAAAATGAGCAATACACTTCATACATGTGTGGCTAGCTAGCATGCATGCCAATGAAAAAAACATAAATACGTTTAGCATAAGCCGCAAACAAACCCCCTAAAGCAATATAAGAAAAGATATCTTAATGATTATAACTTCACATTTTGGCAGGCGCCCCTCAGGTTGTAGAGTAATGCTAAACTAAGTGTGTTTTCAAAACTAACTTAGTTTAGAAGAATTCAGTCCATTCGGGGTTCGGGGGTCCAAAATGTAAACTACTGGCCTGATTGGCATGCCGATTATTCCAACACGACTTGGGAGGTAGACGTGAGTTGTGAGAGCTGACGGATGCTGGTTAGGAGGTAAGATCAAATTTCAGGATTGGGTGAACATGTTGATATCCGTCCATGGTTCATTGGCCTCCACTTCTAATCTCCCGTACCATCCCGAGAATCCTTCGACGCCACACATCTGCGTCCTTTTGAGCACCCGTGGCTCCATTTTGATTATTGTATTCACCTGCTCATTTTGCCTCGAGCTCGAGGGATCTTTGGTTGATTGATGAGCTGGCAACGGGTTTTGCACAATACCGAAGTCCCGATTAGGCTTCTTGAGGTTAGCAATGGCCAGCTTCACATCAGCCCAGTTAATTTTCCCCTCGTCATTCATGTCATACACCCAGTCCCAAAATTGGAAGCAATTGAATATATCATGTTCGGGAGCTCGGTGATAAGGACAGTACCTAGAGGTATCGGCATTGGGATGGACCCAATCCCGTTGAGGGGGAAGCTGAATAGTCTTAGAGGACATAAGGGCAAGGAATATGTCGCCTAAAGTTTTACGCAACAGAGGATAAGAAGCCCTTTTCGGCCCAGTGAAATTGATGCTTTGAGGTGGAGGGACATTGGAATATGGCTTGGGATTATTTTGACCCTGGTTCGCATTAGTCTGAGGGGAATGGGAGACTTGGCAATTGTTAGACTTGGAGGGCGGGCCAACTGCATTCACCTGTTCATTCACCGTGACACCTTCAGTGGTGGGGATGGCCAGAGTCCTTCTACTCTTTGTGCGAGGCTCAAAGAAAGGAGGCAAAGTGGAATCCCTTACCTAGGCTTAAACTATCCGAGCTCAGTTATATAGCTGATAGAAGGTGTGGAGCTCGCTGAGCATTAAGATGGCCCTAAGCTTAGGGGTGGCATTATTCACCAACATGGTGATGGCTTGAGAGTCGGGGATAGGGTCCTCCATCCTTGAAGCCATAATTCTCAATCGATTTGCAAAGTTAGAGAAGTCCTCATCGGGCTTCATTTTCTCCATGACCAGGTCGAACAGTGTAGGAGCAATGGAAGACATATGACCAAAGTGAGCGAGGAATTGCTCAGAGACTATATCAAAGTTGAGGAGATCAATAGCTGGCCAAGAAGAGAACCAACGTAAGGCCTCGCCCTGAAGGGATTTTTGAAACAAATGGACCAGTAAGACCCGATCGTAGAGCCATTGATAGGAATCCATAAGGAAACCCAAAAGGTGATGATGGGGGTTGGTGGTACCATCGTACCTCCTATACTTAGGAGCCTTGAATCCAAGCGGGAAATGAGCATTGGGGAGTTTACGGTACTAGGCTAGCGAGTGGGGACGTGAATTTGGCATACTTTCGGCCACCGCCTGCCGAATGTAGCTTTGGATTTTCTGCCTGAATGTCGGGTCTGCTGAGGGCAAAAAGGCCATAGACCCGGCCGAGGTGAAAACTCGAAACGGCGCCTCAGGCAAAATTGGGCAACCTCTCGGTGTGAAAACTCGCAAGGGTGTACCGGAAAAAGTTAAAGGGGGCCAGCCTCAGCGAAAACTCGAAAGGGCAGTGAGGTTGGTAATGTGAAAAAAAAATCCTCTCAGTTTGTTTCTGGGCGGTTCTAAGTCAATGACTCCACCCCACCACGGTAAAAACATCATCTTGATGTCATGACCATGTCTCCCATGTCATTATGTGACACCCAGTCCCATCGGGGCGTCCCAACATTATTGCATTCTGTCATTTTCAATGAGTTTGACTCTTACGCCCCTTCGGGCTGGCAAGTCTACCTATTTCCTTGCAAGAGTTGACGCATATGCCCCTCGGCATGTCGGCTCCACTCACCTTTTTGGACTTCCCGGGGCTTGGATCCCATGCCTTTCCTGGCTATCCAATTCACCCCTCTAGTCCCACCGGGCTCGGCCTATGTATGCCCCTCTCGGGCTGCCGACCCCCCTCTCCTATTGGTTTCTGGGTTTAACTCACATGTCTCCTTCAGACTGTTAAATCCACTTACTCTTTGTCCCATCGGGTTTGGCCTATGCATGTTTCTCTCGGGCTGCCAACTCATCCCTTGCCCACTGGCTTTCGGGTTTGACTCTCGCGTCCCACTAGGGCTGTCAAACCCACCTTTTCCCTTTTCTGGGTCTGACCTATGCATGTCCCTCTCGAGCTGCCAACCCATCCCTCGCCTATCGGCTTTCGGGTTCGACTCTCACGTCCCACTAGGGCTGTCAAATCTATCCTTTCCTTCTTCTGGGTCTGGCCTATGAATGCCCCTCTCGGGCTGCCAACCCATCCCTCGCCTATCGGCTTTCGGGTTCGACTCTCACGTCCTACTAGGGCTGTCAAATCCATCCTTTCCTTCTTCTGGGTCTGGTCCCTGCATGCCCCTTTCGGGCTATCAACCCATTTCGCCTCTTGGCTTTAGACTTAACTCACATGTCCCACTGGAATTATCAAGTTCATTCTTTTGTCCCCACAGGCTTAGCCTATGTATGTCCTTCTCAGGCTGCCAACCCTATCTGCCCATCGGCTTCTGGATTTGATTCATATGCTCCACCTGGAATGTCAAATCAATCCTTTCATCCTTTTGGGTTTGGCCTATGCATGTCTCTTCCGGACTGCCAACCCATTTCGCCTATCAGCTTCCAGGTTTGACCCACATGTCCCTTCGGACCTTTAAACCTACTCCTTTACTGTCCCAACCGGGCTCGGCCTATGCATGCCCTCCTCAAGTGCCTGCCCATTCAACCTATCAGGTTTTGGATTTGACTAATCGCATCCTACTAGGGTAGTCAAATCTACCCACTTGTTCGACCCTTGTGGCACACATGTCCCTCCGGGAGTGCCAAACCCTCTCCCCCTTTCGGCATTATAGGTAAAAAAAAATGGGGTTGAAAATATTGAGGCCCCAGCGGACTTGATTAGATTGTACTTCTGTTGGACTGGACTCTGTTGTTGTTAGTTGTTTATTTCTGTTAATTATTGAATTATCCTGCTTTATTTCCTATTTTTGTGTACACCACACCTATCCTTTTAGGCCTTCCGAGCCCTCCGACTCGTGGGTGGTGGGCTAGGATTTAAATGGTATCGGGTCATTCTCGGTATCCGGATCTTGGGTCGTTACAGAAGGGGCCCCCACCATGGCGGAATCTCGCCATGTGTGTGAGCCCTCTCACGTCTCTGCTACGCAATCTCAGCATCCGTGCAGCTTACCCGCATCACGACCTCACAGCCCATAGCGCCTAGATCCTCGCCCCGAGACCTCTCTCCTTGAATAAGCAGGTGCACAACGGGAAGCTCCCCCCATGATCAAGGAGACGTTACTCCATGACCTACGGCTTTCCCCATTGAGGAATGGACCCTCACCGCTAGGATGACCTATATAAATAGACCTTCGATTAGATGCCAAGGGACATGCACAGAAGGGGATCCCTCTCCTTCCTTGTGTCGGAGGCCGACAAGCTAGCTGTTGTGTCTATGGTCATCCCTCTCTCTCTCTCTCTCTCTCTCTCTCTCTCTCTCTCTCTGACACCCTCTCTCTCCCACTAATGTCTATGCCGCCATGTCCGATTGGTAATGGAATGCATCGACGGTGGAAGGCATCGATGTTCTGAGCTATTAAAGGTCGGGAAGCTCCTCGCCAGATTCCAAGGAGCTCGCCCTTGTGTATGTGGTCCTCTCTCTCTCTCTCTCTAGGGTCTACAACGTCATCACATCTAATTGGCAATGGAATGTGTCAGTAGTGGAAGGTGTAGAGGCTAGAAAATAGTTCCTATGCCACGTATCACCTTCTCTCTTTATTTGTTGGGGAAGTCATCTCGCACCCGTGGAGGCCTGCAAACACCAGGAAGCGAGGGCGTCAGAAGGAGTCCCGGGTGTTACCCCAGGGGATAACCCTATGATACTTAAGTCAGCACCGTATTAATGAAAGGTAGAGGAGAGCGAATGAGAGAGGAGGAAAGAAGTAGTAGTGGAAGGACGAGGAGCCATGGGGATCTTCTAGACAAGTGCTCGCCAGTCCCAGCGCTCACTCGGTGAGTGCTCGCTGGGTGGTAAAGTCGCCGGGAAGTAACCTGACGCGGGACGAAACCGATCGAGACACGGGACCCTAAGCCAGCAATCAACAAGCACAGGTCATCTAGCGGCAAAGCTAACACTCGCGCACATTGCGAACTCTACTCGGGGCTCGTAGTGATGGATCGGTGAGCTGTGGCTCGCGAGAGGGTCGGACACGGTCCGAGTAGCGAGGTGAGTGGTGATGAACCACCAGGGGAACAAGTCGCGAGCGCCGGATTCAACCGGGTGGACCAATACCGAGGGGATCGGTTCAGATGTGCACTCTCTCACCGGCAGTAAGAACTCACGGAAGCAGTGGAAATATGGATCAGGCACTCCTCACACGGGCGCTGCAGTTGGAACTAATACTAGACAAGGCAAGCTGCATGGTGTGATTTTCCGGTGGAAGATCAACCTCCTGGGTCAATTGCTAATCAATATCCACACTGTGGAGTATAGAAATTAGATGTACAACAAAGGTGCGTTGAGGATGGCATCTATGCCCCTTCTCCCACTTTTCATCACACATATAACAAACGCTTTTTCTCTGCAGCTCATCTAACTATTCTTGGGAAAATCGTCGAATAGCTGGACGGCCAGGGTGGGGGGTCTGTCTAGCAATATCAAGAGGTGAATCAAAAGTAAGTTGTGTGAAGGAAGAGCAAGATGTAAATCCCCTTTGAGGCTGCACTCGTGTAGGTTTAGTTGTAACCAATCTGACAGTAGCCATGGCTTCGTCAAGTGTTCAAGGTTTTTGTATCATAACTTCATAGCGGAGCTCTTCTTGTAGGCCCCCTAAAAAATGTGCCAATAGGTGCTCATCGGGAATGCCATCCAATTCCTCATAAATGAGTTCAAATGCTAATTCATAGTCCTCAACAGAACCTAATTGTTTTAATTGTCTCAATTCAATATGTGGATTTTTCAATCTCGACGACCAAACTTGGCCTTCATAGCAAGGAGTTGGTCCCAAGAACGGAACTGGTGTGTTTTATACACACGACAGAACCACCGCATAGCTCGATCAAACAAAGCATACTGCACATGTAAAAACATTTGTTCCTGGCTTAACTGATAATATCTAAATATAAGTCTGTCTTATACTTCTAGTCATCAAACTTTGAACCGTCAAATAATGGTAATTCCAGAGGTTTAGGTCGAGGTACCAGAGGAAACAGTGGATGCCGATGAACAGCCTCGGTGATGCCAGGTTCTTGAACACTTACAGGTGAGGAAAAAGAAGTGGAAGTTTCTAGCACTGAAACTTTCTGAGCTAAGTCATCCATTCGAGTAACCATCTCAACATTGGATTGTGCCAGAGCTTGCTGTACTGAAATCTGAACAGCATGTTGAAGTGATTGTTGCATCAACAACAACTCATCAGGAGACATGGTTCTTGAAGAGGTGGAAGGGTCTAAGGACGGCTCAGACACCAAATTGATACACCTTTGGGGTTCTAACCTTGGACTCTCCTCAAGAACAGCAAACTTGTAGGAGGCGATGGTGACCTGAGCAGCCTTCTTTCTTGGAGCAGTTGGTACAACACCAAGGATGCCCTGCAAAGAAGAGGGAATAATAGCAGAGGAGGGGAAGGTAGCCACAACAGAAGAGAGCATAGAACTGGGAACAGGAACGGAGAGAAGAGGGAAAGGAGAACTGGAGGTCGGAGATGACATGGAGGAAGGGGAGATCAGATTCTATAGAAACAAACGACAACCATGTTAACTATAGGGCTGGGTCTACTATGCCTATTTATAGAATCGACTCACTAGCTCCAAATGACAATAAAATTCAACATAAATTCCCCCCCAAATCCCAATTACAATTAATATGTGAATTCCCCTTTTCCATCGGCTAACAAGCCAACTAACTAAGGTTGGGAACCGTTAGCCTGGTCCCACTGCCAAAAACCCCCTTGAACCGCCCTGCCAGGACCAGACCGTCTTCACTTATCGTCTTCCCAGGCCACAGACCGTCTTCACTTATCATCTTCACGTATCAGAAGTACAGTGAGAAGATATTGGGAAGAACTAGAAGAGAAATATTTTCTTCAAATGATGCTTGTCCATACAACTCAAACCATTCTCCACTATTTATACTCTCACCATCTTCTGAAGGAAGCTTCCAAAATTATTTAACATCCTAACCAACTAATGGGGCTCCTAAACAGCATGGAACGGGTGCTACAAAACAGAATACAAGTCCTATCAATTTCCTCCCCCTCAAAAAATGACCTTGTCCTCAAGGTCCTGGGTAACCATACAAATGGTGTTCAAGGACTGCAGCAGACTTAAGAATCTGTAAAAAATTTGGAAGCAATAGAAGTTGTAGCTTGTGGCGTTATTGCAAAATCCACAACCACAAAAATCTTTGGGACAAGAATCCACTGGAGCATTATGTCGAACATGTGACAACCTGAGCATGGTCCCACAACCCATTTTGTGGTCGTGTTTGTTAAGTGTGATGCGGCTAGTATTGTCGGCGAGATCTATGAGCAGTGGGCGGTCATCGGGGTGGGCATTCCATCGAATAGTTGACATGCAACTGGAGGTAGAGATCCTTGGATGAAGCCAGCCAATCATGAAGTTTTGTGACAGTTGGAGTTGCATAATTGGGTACCCCATCGAGCTGCTAGCTTGCAACTCAAGATTTCCATAGCCATAGGAGGCGGCTTAGGTGTGGGCAGCCTCAATGAATGGTTGTCATTGTGTACATGGCTGTAGGTAGTTGACATGATGTCAACAATCTGTTGTTTAGTACTGGCAAGCTCCTTGCAATGATCATGTTGATGAATCTTGCTGGACATTTTGTCGAACATGTTGCATGCAGCTGAAAATTCTCACATATAATGGATCCCACCTGGTTTGAAGGGTGGTGGCTTAGGTGGAGGTCAATGGGTATAGATCCTTATTGGAAGGCATATTTAGGCCTTCATAAGATCTTGCCGGCAAAGGTGAAGGATCATCAACAGCTTGACCAACATGTTTGCTACACCGGCATGACAGGGCTGGACGGTGATACACATTTCAAGGTCAATCTCGAATGAAATATAACTCACACTCTTCTTGACAAGGTATTGAGAACTTTGGTTATGGCAGTACTCCTGATCTAGTTCTCAATCTGGGCTTGGGACTTGCCGTTAAGGCATTTGGTGAAGACGGGCACCTCTTGTATACCAGGCAAGGCGTGCTCAAGAGGTGGTGCTTGTTAGAGATGATAAGGATCAACATCAATGAAGGGTGCAGTTCCAAGAGTGCCAGGAATCATGGGTGCTATAGAACAAGAGGCAGAAACAGCGGAAGGAGCAGACCCAAAATGAGATTGTAATCTTTGAAGGGATTTTGACCAAGAAATAGAATTTGTACCAATGTATGCAGCACAAGGGACTGTGTGTGAGATGCCGGAATGATCTTCGAGACAGGTGACGCATTGAAGGAGTTCATCAAGCTCCTTCCTGATATCTACCCGGGGCTCTTCTAGCATCTGGGCAACAGCAAGGATCACTGGCGACATGGGCAAGGGGGGAACTTTGAGGTGGCACAGGAACAGCAAGAGCTCTGCACAGAACATGCTTGGAGTGAGCAGCAACACCAATTGTTATGTATCTGCCCTGTTCTTGTGCTCCGAGTAGTGTTGGGTAGCCATAGAAATTGCAGGTGAACAAATAGATGAAGAGCATGGGGGAAAGATAGAGGGAGATGTACAACTTCGAGGGTCCACAGATCCTTCACACAGAGAAGAACAGAAGTACAGAGAAGATATTGGGAAGAACTAGAGAGAGAAATATTTCCTTCAAATGATGCTTGTCCATACAGCTCAAATTATTCCCCACGATTTATACTCCTGCCCATTTTCTGGAGGAAGCTTCCAGAATTATTTAACATCCTAACCAACTAATGGGGCTCCCAAACAGAATACAGCTCCTATCAGGTTCACCATTAAGGGTCCCTGAGGGTAATGCATGCAAGAGGTGAGAACTTAACTTCAACTGAAGAAAATTAGAGCTGAGCTCCGGATTACGCCATCTGACCTAACTGGTTGGACTGACTGTCCCTAAAGATGGGTTGGATCATCCACTGAACATAAAGCCTAAAGCATGTCAGACCCTGCTGCTGCCAGGATTTGCAATCAAATGGTGGTGTGCTTGTACAATGGGTGGCATGGGTGGCTCATGTGTTTGAACACCCTCCTTTGTTTTTGTTTATGGTGGGGCCCCACTGATTCTTGAACGGTAGATGTCGAAACTAATGAAACCTTAAACCAGTCAGCCACGGCATGTTCCCCCCCTGGGGGAATGTGCACTCGACAAGACCTTTGATCCTGATTGGTCGGTGTTGATTGAAAAAAAAAAGTTGAAGAGAAGCCTGGGTGAATCTGGAGTCCTGGGAGGAGAGCAAGAGGCACTTTACAGCTATGGGTTTGCGCTTAACCAAGAGGTGTTTGTTGGAGTCGGAGGTACTGGACATCTGCACCAAGTGGTACGGGAAAAGGTTGGGACCTGAGTGTGGATGTAGGAACATTCATTCAGGTGATGATATAATTTATGAGAGCCACGTGAGCTTTACATATAGGCCGTAGTGACCAAAGGTACAACTGGAACAAGCCACGGGACATTTTTGACAAAGAGGCCGGTCCCCGGGTCAGTGTGTGATAAGACGGGCATCTGCGTGTTTTACAGAGACTCTGTAATGACCCAGAGATCCAGATATCAATATACTGATAACATCGATATACCGATACTAAGAACTGGGGAAGCCACCCAAGAGGCTGGTGAGGCCCCTAAAGGATTGCAAGGGTTTTGTCAAGGGGTTGCATAATGAATTGGAATTACACGCACATAAAATTAATTAATACAACAATTTGAATTGTAGTGTGGAAGTAAATTAAATATATCAGAGTGGTAAAAAATATATACAGTAGTCTAGATTTACAAATATACAAGTCCAACCACAGAACACGAGCCCAAAAGTACAACTACTCAAGACATACCCTGGTCAAAAGTATAAAAGGACAACCGTACTACAGCTGGCAAGCTAGGTCCGGTCTCCAAAAACACGGGAACCACTAGCGGATGGCTGCGACTGCTCTCCTGAAAGAAGGAAGGGTGAGTCACAGCCAGACTTAGTAGGGTTCATGTGGATCCCTACCTCACACTAAACAAGCAAACATGCAAATGTAAAAGTAATTAGAGCATGCATTTAAAGCAATAAACATGCATTGGCATAAATTAAACACAGGTATAGCAAAGCTGTGAAACCTATCTAAGTAGTTTAAACAGCTAACTATATGCCAATTTAAGTATAGATATTAGCGTCAGGATCTAAATCTACCAATAGAATAAACTTCAGCTAACCGAGTGACAGGAAGAAGGAAGGAAAAACCCACTAGAAGGTAGAAACTAGATGCGTCCACTAACGACTTACACTGCGTCTCAAGCAACTTGCATGTCAGATCGACACAACATGTAAGAGGCATAATAGTACCAAACCAAGTAACTAGTCAGAGTCATACTCATCAGTGTTAGTCCAAACCTCTGACAACATGTGCACACATTGACTCTTGCCTGAGCCAGACTCTCTAGGTAGTTTTCCCTCTTAGTAGGATGCTACTGTTGGCCGAGGGCCCACAGAACTAGCTTAGAAGCCGTGTATGGGAAATGCCCCTCCACCTCTTCCAGGTGGGCCGACACTAGGGGTCACTGGGCTATGACTAGTGATTTCATCACAAGGAAAGTGAAAGCACTCTACTGGGATCTAAAAGTAAGCCATTGTATTATAAAATAACATTTCCGAGTCTCCGGAAGGAAGGCCTCCAATCACATGACTCCACAAAATCTCGCCCCCTTTGTCATTAGAAAAAAGGAGTAAACCCTTGTCACTCAATCAGTTAACGTCCTGGGTGACTGGATCTGCTAAATCTGCCATCTCTTGAGCTGGAGCTTCCTCGAGTAGTTGGAGGTGTACTTCTTGAGTCGCCTCTTAGAGGAATGGCTCTAGGAAAAGAACTTGGAATCTATTCTACTCTAAAGTTCAGCTCAGCAAATTTAGTCAACATCCTCTGAACATTGTGTTGGATTTCTTCCTGGAGTTGCTTGATGTAAGATAATAGGGTATCAAGAGAATCTTGCAACAGATTATAAACCTTAGAGGGCTGCCGTGCAGAGGAACTAGTTGCATGAGCATTGACAACTTATTTAAATCCTTTGGCCAATTTCTCTACAAGGATTTGAACATGATCTAATTTCACATAGGTGTTTCCTGTTGAGCTATGGTTTTGATGATAACTAAACTTTTTGTGTAATGCTTTGATTTTGATGGTTGTTAAAATCATGGTTATGATGTTCATGTGTGATTAAGTGAATGAGGATAACTAAACTAAATAGTTGATTGTTTATGTTGATTGAACCATGGTTGAGATGACAAATAGATTTTAAGGATCTAACATGTTGATTAGATGTGTTACTATATTGCCTTCAAGCTGACTCTAAATGAACAAGGCTTTTGTAAAATCCATTATGTGTTAACCTTGACTATCTTACTTGCAGAATAAAATGTATAATATCATGGTAGTCACCTGGTGAACCAAACATGTGCAAAAGTACTTTGCTTTTGTACAATCCAAAATAGATGGTATATGTCACTTACTGTCAATAACCATTGGTGAGACTCTTACCTCATCTTAGCATCAATCTCACCATGTGTATCACATATACCTCTCCTTTACACCTCATTCTTGCACCTTAAATATGAAACCCTTTAGCTCGAATGAGGCTTGCAAATGAAGGTTCTCTAAGTCCTTTGTATTGCTCATAAATGCATCTCATGCATAGTCTTCAAGAGTGAGCATTGATCGTACTTAAGGTAATTTCATGGTATGATATATGCTCAAATGGTTTAAACTTTCCAAATGTATAAACTAAGTTAAACCAAACCCAAAATATATGAAATTGATGAGGACATGAAGCCTTTGACTTATGGATATGTTTCATTGGGCTAACACTTCATTTTTATAGGACTAGGTCATTTCGGTCGACCAACAGACCTTAGCCGGTTGACCAAGATTTCCAGAACCGAAAAGAGGGTTTCCTACAGAAGTTCAGTCGACCGCCGGCCAGTGGTCAGTCGACCGGTCGCCATCGATCGACCGCCACCACTGGGTCGGTTGACCGATTTTGCTAGAACCGAACAACGTTCTGTCTGCAGATTTTAGGTCGACCGACCCAGGTGTTCCGATTGACCGACAACCTTGAAGTCCCCATTTTTGACTTTTGATTTCAAGTCCGTGGAAAGGAATCAAATTATCCTCGTGCTCCTTACTTCGCCCTCTATCTCCCATAAAAATCCCAACTCCCAGATCAATTGTTTATGCCTTGGTCAATGTGCATCAATAGGCAGATCTGAATCTACCCAGTTAGATCTGAGCTTAGGAGTCAGCCCGTTCATAAATACCCCACGCAAAAAAACCAAATGCCATAAAAATTCGTGTAATAGTCTGCGTTCGTAGATCTCTGAAAGGGCTTTCCAACTGTGCTTGTCTTGTGTCGATCCAACTTCGGGACTGATCGCAGCAGGCATTCTCACCGGGTCACGTAGTGTTGTGACAGTAGCACAAGCTCATGGACAACAAGTAGCAACGACCGTTAGGCTGGCTGCCTTGCCTTCCACGAGGCAAACCAGCATGTCTCCCTCTAAGGGATTGCCCCTCTAGGACTCCCCCTCACAGCGGTACCACTCTCGGCCCACTCGACCCACCAACCAGGACATGGACCCCACGGCTGCTAGCGTTCGCTACCACCGGAGCTGTCCAAATCGCTGCCTGTCAACCCAAGCCCGCTACTCCTGGGCCCCACTTGTAGCCCTTCACCTCCCTGCGTGGAGTGGGTAGTGAAATTACATTTCCGTAATTATTATTAATTCATTTGTACTGGGAGTACGAAGTTTGGCTGAGGTTGTCTTCCCCACGCCCGGAGCGTAGAGGTATCGTGTTCGCTCCTTAACTCAGTATTTGCTTAATTCGTATATTTTGTATGCCGCTACATGAGTGATAGGATAAGTAGCTCTTATATTATTTCAAATCACCACTGCGAGAGAGAGCGAGACTGTCCCGTGACCTGATCCGGGCTTGAAAGTGAGAGTTGACCACCCTAGCTCATTGTCGGTTTCTCAACCGCGCACGTTCGTATGCTTCCCTGGCTAAGGGACGAGCTGAGAGCTTACTAGAGTCATAGGTTCGCATCAATTGATGTCGAGTCTATCGTCGTCCTACATCACTTGTAGATCAATTTTAACATGAATAGTAGCACTTTACTAATTAAATGAAATTTTACCAAAGTGAAGACGTGGACAGTAAGAGAAAAATATTAGGATTGTAGAACTATGCTCATGAATTAGTTTTGACATTAGGTTACATGGATATTAAATTTTTAACATGGTGTATTTATTAAATACTTAAGGTATTAGCGACTGAGTGTAGAGTCACTCATATAAGTAGCGCCCAAGTTATGGTCACTATTTATTGAACTCAGAAAATCTAAACAGAAACCATGGAATCAACACTACAAAACCTATATGCATGATTTTTATTTCCAATTAACATGTTCGGCTTTGTAACTTGAGAACACCTACATCTTTTGGTGATCGGGATGACAAACAGAGAAGCCACTGGAGTAGCAGGTAGAAGATAACTCCTTCGTCCAGCAACTGTGGCAGCGACATTAGTAGAGGCGGAAGATGAAATATGTAGCAGCCTCTTCTTCACGCACGCTCACAGGTGAAAAAGAAAGCAGCAGTGGTAGTAGCAGCTACCAACCCCTCGACAAAACCCTTCCAACCCTTCAGGTGACTCACCAGCCTCTTAGGTGGCTTTCCCAATTCTTGGCATCGGTGTATCGATATTATCGGTATATCAGTATCCAAATCTCCGGGTCGTTACACTCTAGCACTTTGGAGTTTCTTCACATTATAAGAGGAGCAGATGACCTGGGCGGCAGAGCGAACGGCGTTGGGGTCGTGGGACACGTGGGTGAGGCGGAATTGCAAGTGGGCGGCCTCGACGGCAACAATGGTAGTGGAGAGGCCAGCGAAGAGGAGCTCCAGGGGCTCCCTGTCTTTGCCTGGGTGATCTCTCTCCTGCGGGTCCGGGCCAGGGTAGCAGTGGTGGTGGGCATTTGGGCGCCTCCCCGCCCAAATGACACTTTTGCCAAACATGTCTACATGTATTTTAAAAATTATGACACTTTTTCCAAACAAAAAGTGTCAACTTTTATCAATTCTAAAATTTAAGTTAAAAATTAACACGATATAATTTTTTGGGTAGAAAGAGTTTTTTTAAAAAAAGTTGTTCCCAGACACCCTATTACACAAATATGCTTCCAACAGGGCCCTTGGGTTACATAAAATCCTTATCACATCCGACCAATGGTCACATAGGGATTTAGGTACTACGAACAAACAAGGATAGTGGCTCAAATGTAGGAAATTTGAAACCCATTAGAATTATCCTTAGCGAACTCTAAACTCTTTGGGCCACTTTGGTAACAGGTTAAGTTTGGTTAGGATGAGTTAACTGGGGACGGGTGAGTTGTTCCTTGTTTGATAGTTTTTTTCTTCACCCGAGTCGGATAGGGTCAAAGTGGATTAACTCATTCCTAGGAAATAGATGGAATGAGTTAATCCAACTGGGTTAGGTTTAGGGATGGGGTGAGCTAACCCGGGTAAGCCACCCTTCCGTAACCTAACCTGTTACCAAAGTGGCCCTTTAGGATTCCATGCACTCATAGGATTCTTAGAACCCCAAAAACCTTATAAAGGGACCTCAGTGCATGCGCAACAACCCTCCATTGCTGCTATTGTCATGATCAGATGTTGCTACGTTCAAAGGAGGAAGGCTTTCCGTTTGGGGCTTCTTCTTATTTGTGGCCGCTTTCTTTGTCTGGCTTGTGCATCGACTGTAGTGATTGTTGTTGTGAACATCATCTTCCCTACCCCTCTGCTTCCATATTCTCTCTGCATCCTTCATCGTCCTCTTCCTCCAGTCTACCAACACATGTGAAGATACTTTTTTTCTTCTCTAGACAAACCCTACTAACATGCATGCATGAGAAATCAATCTCCATTGTTTATGATCTTGTTTCCCCTACATGTAGTATAGCATTCTATATCTAGTAATTACATCCACCTTTAAAGTTTAATATCTATGAAACCTGATGAGATAAAATCATGATGTGCATATTTTTAGGATACTTAGATTTTTTTCTTAATTTTCAGATTTTATGTTTCATGAAAATCATGTTAAATCAAAGTAACACTGTTCATCAAGGAGAGTGTACTACATCAGCAAGGTGCTCCTCGAGACCGAAAGAAGGTATCCCGCAACTGAGAAACTCGTGCTAGCATTGGTAACCTCGGCCAAGCACCTCCTACCCTACTTCCAAGGACACTCTGTTGTGGTGCCACACCTACAATATCTCTTACCGGCCCCGCACAGCCATCAAGGCATAGGCCATCACAGACTTCATCACAGAGAGCACTGCCCTGACTACAGAAGTATCCCTGCCAACGACGGGCCCCACTTGGGACCTCTTCGTTGATGGATCCTCCAACTCAGTCGGGTGTGGAGCTGGCATCCTTCTCCCATCCCCCGAAGTAGCAGAGCTACAATACACCCTGAAATTTAGTTTCTCAGTGTCCAACAATATCTACGAGTATGAGCCTCTCATCTCTAAAGCCAGGATGGCACAATGCCTGGGAGCCGAGCGAGTTAGAATTTATACCGACTGCCAACTAGTTGTCAGTCAAGTCAATGGGGACTATAATGCTCAAAAAATGCAAATGATCAAATACCTCCAGCTGGTGAAGGAAATAGCCTGACTATTCGAGAGTTTTTAGGTAGTCCAGATAGCTCGGGAAGAAAATTCTCGAGCGGATGCCCGTGCTCGCTTGGCCTCCTCCATCAGCCCGAGGGCACCCAGGCGGTCCTCCTTGAGGAACTAAAATGATCGAGCGTGGAATTTGAGCTCGTGACCGTTGTACGCACGACTCCTAGCGATTGGCGGGCCCCATATGTATCCTGGCTCCAAGACTCCCAAGAGCCCCCCGACCCTCGGGAAGCTCAGAGACTGAAGTACTAAGGTCGTCATTTCATCCTTCTCAACAAGACCCGATATCGAAGATCCTTCTCCGGTCCACTCCTCAGGTGCCTTGGTGCTCCATAAGCCAACTAAGCAATTGAAGACGTCCATGAAGGCATCTGCAGTGCACACCATGGGGGGAGATCAATTGCGAGGATCCTGCTAAGGCAAGGCTACTAGTGGCCTACTCTCCAGTACAATTGCTTGGCTTACATGTGAAATTTTGATCAATGCCAGCAGTTCGACCATCTAGTCCACCAGCCTGTCTCGAAACTCGTGACCCTGACCGAGCCCTATCCCTTCGCTCGGTGGGGAATCGACATCCTGGGCCCCTTTCACGTGGCGCAAGCTCAGGAGAAGTTCATCATCGTCACCATCAACTATTTCTCCAATTGGATCGAGGCTGAGGCCACCACCAGAATTATCGAGATAGTAGTCTAGAGTTTTGTTTGGAGGTCAATCATCTATCATTTTGGCATCCCCCGAGTGATTGTAAGCGATAACAGTTGGCAATTCGAATCCACTTATTTTAAGAATAAGTGCACTAGCCTACATATTCGCAACCACTTCACTTTGGTAGCCCATCCCTAGGCCAATGGGCTGGTTGAAAAAGACAACAAAACCATCCTCAGAGGAATTAAGACTAGACTCGAGAAGGCCAAGGGTAACTGGCTTGAGAAACTGCCTAGTGTACCGTTGAGCATAGGTATAGACTAATATGACACGGGGTAGCGTAGGTGTAGTGCTAAAACGGCACAGGGTAGTGTAGGTATAGTGCTAAAACGGCGTGGCATGGGCATATGGGTTTCAACGACGCGGGTGGCTTGGTGTGCACTGTAATAAGGCGCACCAGTTTAGGGAGCCTTGGAAATAAAAGGTTTTGAGTGTGTGGTTAAAACGGCGCGGGGGGGTACTACACCGGATTAGGGCGTGCCGTATTAGAGCCGTGCCAGATTAAGCCGTTTTGTTGCCATTTTTGATCCATTTTTGGTTGTAGAGTTACCTGTTGGTATTTTGATGTTAATTGAGTTAAATTAATGAGTGAATTCGAGTCCTGAATGCCCTAGAAACAGAGCCAAAGCTCGTGTGAGGTTCATACTCGAGCACAAAAACTTGTTAATTTGAAAGCACCTCTCATTGGGCCTGAGTTGTGAAGACAATTAGTTAATTAGGTCTAATAAAATTTGGACATCATCTCCCCATACCCAGGGGGTCACGGGGGAGAAGCGGAGGCATACCCACAGAATTGGGGTAAGCTCCTTAATACCGTGTGGCACGACGGTGGCTGGCAGACCCAAACGGATGGAAAACCCTGAGGGCTAGCCTACGAGGGGCACTGGTATTCCGTCGGTCAAAACATGATTGGAAGGGATGACCAATGAGGGAGGAAACCCCGAGGGCTAGCCAACGAGGGGCATACAACCCATGGTCACCACTAGTTCCCTTAAGGATAGTGGATTTAATGTTGGGCCATAAGCCCTATTGATATTTACCCCTTGACGGCTCATAAAGTCACATGCCATAGAAGGACATGACTCTATGACCCAGTGGTGATTCAGAAGAATGTTTCCCCCTCCCCAGTCATAAGACTACCATTCTCAAGAAAACAAAACACAGTATCGTATATGGAGTAGAAGAGATACAGTAATTAATTGTGCGACAACTAGATTTCCTACAATTAATCAGACACAACAAGAGGTTAGCAGGTTAGCATTCAGGGAGTCAGCAGATTAACCTTCGGGGGTTAGCAGGTTAGCCTTCGGCGGTTAGCGTGTTAGCACTTAGGGATTAACCATAAGCATAGGAATCACGGGCTCGAAGAGGCAAACACTCAGACAGCCAACAGGTAATATGTCGGAAGATGATAATGCCAGAAGACCCTGCGCCCAGTTTATAGGGACGACCCTATTCTCCCCGGTTCATGATTAGGAACGGGGAGATAATGAGGATCTAGTCCCAAGGATGAAGGGAGATGCATACACATGTATATCTCCGACAGACAAAAACATGATGAACACACAGCGTATGTGATACAATCTACACACTGGAGGGGACCTCGGGGAGGGGGAAATGTTAATGTGGCCCTTTCGGGTAGCCCAGGGCTTTTCTGTGCTAGAACATGAAAACCAAAACAACGTCTGATAAAGACTATAGAAATTTACAATGTGAGGGGAACAATATCTAAATGCAATAGGAATATTCGCACATAGAAGACCTCTCCTAAGGAAGATGAGGAGAAATTCCCATTCTCTGATCACGTCTTGAAGGTAGAGATCTCTCCCAGGATCTCCCTCGTGACCTTCAAGTCATTTGATGGCCAGGGTGACCCGGCCAACCACTTTGACAGCTTCGACGCCCTGATGACTCTCCACGGGGCTTCTGACACCATCAAGTGTCGAGTATTCGTGACTACACTGGTCCAGGGCGCTCAGGCTTGGTTCAGCGCCCTCACCCTAGGTAGCATCCGGGACTTCAAGCAGTTTGGGCGGATCTTCAACGAGAGCTTCGCCGGTAGCGGTCCCCCTAGGTTGGTAGCGGGGCTGTTGGCGCTCAAACAGGAGCAGGGGGAGAAGTTGCAGGCCTACATTAACCGATTAAATTGGAGGCCTTGTGCATCCCCCACCTGGATGTAGCCTCGGCCATAACCGCGTTGACTGGAGGCACCCACGATGAAAACCTCCAGCGTGAGCTAGTCCTGCATCCTCCCACCTCCCTTGCCAAGCTAGTGACCCTGGCATTGCACCATGCTGAATGCGAGGAAGTCCTCAGCGCCTGCTGCGGCACTACCGGCTCGGGTCGGGAGGGGGACAAGAAGTGAGCGTTGGAGCCAAGCTCGGGCCAAGGAAAAAGGCACAACTGAGATGGGGAGCATAAAGAACCGTGTCAGAGGTATGAGCGGTACACCACCCTAACCACTCCGATTTATGAGATCTATGAAGACATTAAAGGCTCGGGCATCTTCCGCCAACTCGAGCCTATGAAGGCGAAACGTCGCAACCACCGCAACCACTGCCTCTTCCACAGTGAGCACGGGCACCACACCTGCGACTGCCACCAGCTCCAGGATGCGATAGAGCATCTCATCTGTCAGGGGCACTTGTCCCGGTACATGTCTGGGCAGACGGAGGACCGCGACGCCCCCGAGGAGATCGACAACATCTCCCGTAGGGTCCACATCAACGTCATCGCTGGAGGAGCTGCGTCAGGAGGAGATAACAGCCGAGGAAGGAAGCGTCATGCCGAGCGGGCTAGCCGAGCCTCTGAGCCCTCTAAGGCCCCGCCGGTAAGCGAGCCGCAGGCCCTGGTATTCTCTGACCAGGACCTAGAAAGGTTAACAACTCCGCACGACGACACCTTAGTTGTATCGGCCACAATAAATCATTGTAATGTAGACAAAATCTTAGTCGGCAATGGTAGTTCCCCTGATGTACTTTCTTACGATTGTTTCCTCAAGATGGGTGAGAATCCATCTAAACTTCGCCGGATCCAAACTCGACTTTGCGGGTTCAACGGCCTGGCAACCTATCCCGAGGGAGCCCTGAGCCTGCCAGTTACCATCGGCACCCCGCCCAAAACCGTTACGTTTATGGTAGACTTCATCGTGATCAAGGAAATGACGGCATACAACGCTATCTTCGGCAGAGGCATCCTCAGCCGGACGAAGGCGGTGCCCTCCACCTATCACCAAAAAATGAAGTTTCCTACCAAAAGTGGCGGACTTCCCTCAGATTCTTCGAAGGTGGCATATCCCTGATTCCCTTAGCTATGTTGGGATCTATCTCAATACTCCTCTTACTTTCAATGAAGCCAAGTAATTTCCCCGATGAAACACCAAACACGTATTTCTTTGGATTCATTTTCAATTGGAACTCCATTAATCTTTGCAACACCTTAGTCAAAACTTTTGGGTGTTCTGCCCTAGTTCTTGATTTCACCAACAAATTATCCACATACACCTCTAAATATACATGCATCATGTCATGACATATCACCATCATGGCTCTTTGGTAAGTAGCTCTAGCATTTTTTAACCCAAATGGCATGACCACATAATAATATGTTCCCCAAGGTATAGTGAATGATATCTTCTCCTAATCCTCTTCTGCCAAACGAATTTGATTGTGTCTCAAAAATCCATCCATAAATGAAGGAGTTTCATACCCTGTCATATTATCAATCAATACATCAATGTGAGGCAAGGTAAAATCATCCTTTGGACACGCGCGGTTAAGCTCCCAGAAGTCAATACAGATTCTCACCTTTCTTTCCTTCTTCATGACTATGAAAATGTTTTCAACCCATTGAGGATAAAGGATGACTCTAATAAATCTGACTTTGTGGAGCTTGTCCACCTCTTCCTTCATTTTCAAAGGCATTTAAGGGTGGAAACACCTTAACCTTTGCTTTATCGAGATGGACCCTAGTTTTAGAATTAAGCGGTGTTCAGCCAGGGTGGGATCCAATCCCGGCACATCCTCATAGCTCCATGCAAACGTGTCCTTGTAATCCTTGAGAACCTCAATCAATGCCTCTTCTTCATATGATGGTAAATTGTTACTTATGAGGATGATCCTAGGGTCTTCCTCGGTTCTCAGGTTGATCTCTTTGGTGGATTCTTCTACGACGGCTAACGGCTAATCAAATCTCCTCAACCCACTAGCATATGCGCCAGCTGCATCCTCATATTCTTCATCCCCTTCTTCAATAGGGTATTCCTCGTCCGTGATCTCATAGACTCTGTACCCTTCATTGATTGTGCAATTCTCCTCACATTATATCTCTGGTAGTTGGATGGGATTTTCTAGCAGCTGAGGGATGTCTAGGAATGTCTGGCATCTACTGGCCAGATCTAGAAGGAATCGACGAGGGATCTACCTACCCTTAGATGTTCTTCTAGGTACTACCCTTGGCTCCTTATTCCTAACCTGAGTGACCTGTCCTATGGAAGAAGAAGAAGCTGAAGAATGTACAGGAAGAGACCCCTTAGAGGAGGGGTAAATAAAGTCACTTAGGGGATCTTCGACGAGTGGCCCGTAAGTCGGTGCACACTCATGGGAGATGTAGGAGGTCTCCTCAAAGAAAATGCAATGTTGAGGAGTTTGAAAATTGACATTTTTTTATTTTCATTTTCTATGACAAAATAATTAAAAGTAATTGGAAAATGAGAGAAAGGGACTATAGCTAAGGGGTTGGGAGGCTCATAGAGTAGATCATGATTGAAAACTTTAGATCAGCCATTCCCACACAACACGTGGTATCAGAGCCAATCTCTCATGATGGGGTCCAACGACCTTGAGAGAAATGGTGGAATGGTGTCCAAGGGACTAATGCCCGAAGGACATTCTATTAACCGATCACCTTTCTTCACTGTAACTAATTACCCTTCTTGGAAAAACTGCATGCAGGTGTTCGTTCACGCCCAAGACTATGAGCTCTGGCAAGTGGTTAGCAAAGGTCCCTATGAGCTTCCCGAAGATGAGGACACTTGGACCTGGGAGTAGATAAGGAAGTCTACAGTTAACTAGAGTGCTAAGCATATTATGCAGTGCTCTCTTCATCCAGTGGAATTTTCAAGATTGTCAACATGTGCAACGGCCAAAGAGATGTGCGATCGGTTAGAGATAATATACGAAGGAACATCTCAGGTGCATGAAACTAAGGCCAACATGTTGATCTCTAAATACAAAATGTTCAGAATGAAGCCTGACGAATCCATTTCTTACATGGATGCTCATCTAACTCTGCTCACAAATAGCTTAACTGATCTGGGGAAGAATTATACAGTGCAAGACATAGTGAGAAAAATCCTACAATCATTAACCCCACCTTGGCATACCAAAGCTATCGTGATTGAAGAGTCTAGAGATATTTCAACCACCAATGTAGAAGAACTCATAGGGTCCCTCATGTCCTATGAGGTTAACTTGAAGAACAAGGAGATAGAGGTAACTAAGAGGAAGCCTTTGGCTCTAAAGGCTAGAGCTAGTAGTCAAGCTGCCTCTGAGGAAGGTGAGACATCTACCAGTGAGCAAGATGAGGATCTAGTGGCCATGCTCACATGTAAGTTTAGAAGTTTCCTGAGAAAAGAAGGTAAGGGCTACATGAAAAGGAAGCCACGGTTAAAGAAAGGTTATAGATCAAATTCTGAAAATTTAAAGAGAAGTGATAGGATCATTTGTTATTTTTGCAGCAAACCAAGACATGTCAGGACTGAGTGTCCTAAAAAAGTGAAGAAAGTTGCCAAATGAAAAGGGAAAAAGAAGAACAAGGCTATGGTGTCTACATGGAGCGAAGAAGAAGAAGAAGATGATGAAACAAGCTCTATGGAGAAAGCAAAGGAAGACCTCAGTGATGAAGAAGAAGATGATGATAAAACAAGCTCTACGGAGAAACAAAAGAAAGACCTCGGCCTTGTGGCCAAGGGAGATGAAGAATCTGAGGTACATTCTCCCTTCAAGCACTTTACTATTAGTGATTGGGAAGAAGCCTACATGGAGCTTATGGATAGGTTTGACTTGTACAAAAAGGAATAAAAAGTCTTGAAAAAGAAAATCAACTCAACTGTGCATGACCATAGCATGAATGATAAGACTGTCATCCTTGAATCTGAAATTAAAAATTTAAAGAAAATGATTAAAGAGTTAGAAAATGACAGAAAAGAATGGCTGACTTGAAAGTTGAAAATGAAGACTTAAGAAATGAAATTCACGATATGACGCTAAGAATGCAAACGTATTGGAATATATGCAAGTTAAATAATGTTAAATCTTGCTTTTATTACTTTTGTTCTTCTTCAAATCATATCTCCTTTGTTCTTGTCAATTTATTGAAGCATGAATCTTAAGCATGGTCATGTTGGAAATTGGAATAATGATATTAGAAGTGTTCTAACAGTCATTCCACTCTGGTGGAACTGATTGACCGCCATTCATCTGTTTTCTGATGTTTTATAACCCTCAATTCTTTTAATGGTTGGGACTCTCCACCGAATACTCCTTCCGTCGGACTAGGACCTCCATTATGAGACCTCCATCAGTCCCCGCGAGCTTGGGATTCCACTAGGATGCCGCACAGGTTGTACCTCAAATCCTACACCTCTTAACTCGATTTGATTGCGTGTTTGTCCCTGTTCAGAGTCACGGCCCTCATGGGACCGTCGGAGTCCTTACACGGCCAGAGTCTGACCGTTTGATTCCTTGAGCGGCTCGATTGAGACTGTTTATGTACTGGCCATGTGCCAAGTCTTGCTGGTCGATTATCCTTGATATTTCTTCGACCTAGCCATGTTAAGTCGACCTAAATCCCCTAGACTAACCTGGGAGCTATGGGCTGAACCCTAGTTTGGTTCCATCATGCCTTGGGCGGTCTAGAAGCCAATTATGTTGATTCCTCTAGCCTAGCTTGGCCCATTTATTACACGGTGATGAGTGTACTGTTTAGAGCGGCCCAGTACTGACCGTGTACCATTTGTCACGGGCTCAATTCCTTTTTATTCTGAACGGCCAAATATGGACCATGTATATCTGATGAGCGGCCCATTCCAGACCGTTCCAATTTTCACACGGCCCGTTCAGGACCATTTATCCCTTGGCACTGAACTGGGTTCTCCCTTGGCCCAGTTCCTCTCCCATGGTCCAGTGTAAGACCGTTTATGTCATAAGTGACCTCGGTGTGACTATATATTTCCCAGAGCTTGGTTTCCGTGCTTTCTTGTGTACTTCGGTGGTCGAGCCGTTGATGGCTTGAATCCTGGTTTATTCTCATCTATTGCAGATTATAGCTTGATGTTCCATTTCTTTTCCTATCCAAGTCCAATAAATGTCTAGACATCACTTGGGATGTTGGATCTACCAAATCAATGCCAACGCATCATTAAGGGCCCGGTCTGGTCCTGGGAGGAGTGCCCGAAAAGTACTAGTGCCCCGGGGAGTTGTAATGACGTGGTGAGGCATTGCACCAAGTGCATGATTAGCATGATGTCTATGACATTTTATCCACATGATTCATTTCCTTTTTCTCTATGGTTACAAGTTATCAATTCCTACATGAAATCATCTACTTGATGTGCTTGTTACATGCTTGATCGGCCAGTCCTTAGTTATGCTATATCTCTATTCTTCTTGTTTTAAGCACTTTATTGTCGTTGTTCATTTTATTCATCGTGTGACATTAATGTAATTGGTAAATTACTTAAACATTGCCTGCTATTACCTACTGAGTGTTCGCTCACCCAGTTATTTCCCCCCTGTTTTTTGAGATTCATCTGTGTTTTGCTTTTGTTCTCTTGTGATTATCTATTGCTTCTCTGAATTTTTCTCTAATCTTTGACACTCTGTTTTTCTTCTTCCTCTCTTTTCTACAATGAACTCTTTATCTGTCTAGCACTCTGGCCACTCTTCTCTTCCCTGATCTTTCCTCTCGAATTCTTCTTTTCTCTCTTCTACCACTCTGTGATCTCTACTCTGGATTCTCTCCTCAATACGCTCTCTTGTCAGTCCTTAATAATTATTTATTCTTCGAACAAGAGATCTCCCTTTTTATATGTGCGAGCTGATTCTAGTGGTCCCCACACGATTTCAGTCTGGCACGGGGAGGGAGTGTTCCCACCAATAGCTTTTCAGGAGAAGGAACTTGATGCAGTCCACGTGTCAGATTTGAAGATGAAGTGAATCCACATGGCCAATCATTCTTGTGGACATTTTGCCTTGGATCATGTGCCAGGCATATGAACTTTAAAATCATGTGTCCACTTAAGTATTTAATGCTTCCTGCTCTTTAAGTGTTTGACTAAGTTACATGATTGGTTTAAGGCTTTTCATAGTAAAGTCCCTATCAACAAAATATGAAACATTTCATCAAACACTTTACCATCATATGTGCTTAAGAGAATGCATACTTAGCCAATTTCATAACGATTAGTCACACAGATCAAAAGGATATGTGATAATGCAAATGGCTTGATGCATACACACAGTGCACCGACCTGTAAGGGTATATCTCTACATGAATGCAGTAGATTAGCTGCAACTGCACAGACTTGTGTAACCCACATGTAGACCTTATACGAAAAGAGATGATGGATATAGTGCGTGTTGCAACATGTGCATCGACCTGATGAACATAACACTTTCATGAGCATCGGCCCCTGTAGACTGAATGCATGTATATGCATTGACCTTGTTGAACCCAAGGTCCTCTAGTGCACCGACCTTGCTGTACACAAGGTTCACTGGCGCACCGACCTGATATCCTACTGGAGTATACATGCACCGACCTTACTAACTACATGCGAGTATGTGCATCGACCTGACAGGTTGCAAGCATGAATGTGCATCAAGCTTATGTTCAACCTGATACATAGCTGCATCGACCTGAAAAGATTCAAACTGAAATGTGCATCGACTTGTATACTTCAACTATGAATATGCATCGACCTTATATGCTTCAACCGTGAGTGTGCATCGACCTTGTATGACTAAGTGCCTATATGTGATCGACCTTGATTTCTGACACTTAGAAGATAAATGACCTATATAACATGAATGACTTTATGCTATTTTGTCTTAACATGATTCATAGTGTGACATCATCAAAACCAAGGTTCCAACAATCTCCCCCTTTTTGATGATGACAACTATGAGTCATGTACACGTTTGCACAGATAGAAATTAATCAATCATTCACACCATTCAGCCATTCATCCATAGAAACAAATATTCAGTTAAAAATTCATTCATTGCAAACAAAAATTTCCATAGACAATGGTTTTCACCCTTCAGCTTTGTAGAAAAGTAGACACTTAGGAGCATATTTCTAATTTTCTAATTTTTGGGGTTATACTGTAATCTTTTCCTTTCTTTGTAGCCACCTCTTGAGGAGGGGTATTTTTGTACTTTTACAGATTTGGGAATCATATAAAAACTAAGGGAGAAGGATCGGCCAAGGGTTAGACTGGACCAAACTCTCTCTCTCTCTATCATGGTATCTGAGCAGTGCAAGATCCTCTGGAAGACCTTTCTCTTCTGATCGCACACCTCAGTGGACATCCCTGGCAGGCCTCTCCTCTCTTCTCTCTTTTCCCTTCCCACCGCCGCAAGATTCAAGGGTTTTAGGGTTTCAGCGTACTGGAGGTCTGGCCGCTGGGTTTGCTGGAACAGCGGGCTGTCTGCCCTTGTGTTGAAGGCGGGGAACCCTTCTTTACACACCCTAGACTGCTGCGGCCGTTAGAGGCAGTCTGCCTGACCAGAGAAACAAGGCCGGCAGATCACCATCTTCCATCTATGGATGCGTCTGACACCACCGACCATTGGCTCTGAACAGTGGGCCCTGGTCGGCCTCTTTCTAGGTCTGGAAAAGCTGGACTTTGGCTCTGATCCAGCAGCGGAAGCCCCTCTCTTGCCAGCGCACTTCAGAAATTTCCCTTTTTCTTATTCTTGGGCAGCCAGAACTCATCTCCTCCGACAGCAGTTATCAGCGGCTACTTCTTCCACACCTCTAGTTAACCATCCTTCGTGGTTTTTCACATGGCAGATAATACCTCCACAATGTCGGAGACCTCTTCTCCCCAAGTACCACCAATGCCTCCAGCCGCCATGGGTCAAACACTCTACAAATCACTTTAGAAAAATTGACACAAAATTACTGTCCATCTTGGGCCGTTGCAGTAGAGCACTCTATTGCTGGAGGTGATAAGCTAGGATTCTTGACTGATGATCCAAAGATGACCACTCCTCTAGACCCACTTTATCCACCTAGAGGTGCGACAACGGTATGATCATGTCATGGTTACTCAACTTTGTCAGTCCTGTTATTTGACTCACCATTCTCCATAAGTTGACGGCAGCAGATATGTGGAAGACCTTAGGAGGCCTCTATGGTCGCAAGAAGAATAAAGTTTGCCTTTATCAGTTGATCACAACATCCATGAATTGAAGCAGGACTCCCTGTCCGTTACGTGGTATTTCTGTGCTCTTACTACGCTCTGGAATGAGCTGGATATGAATTGTCCGGCAAAGTGGACTTCTCCCACTGAACAACAAAACAAGCCTACCTTTCGCTCCAGAAGGATGATTAGATTATAAAATTCCTGAGCGGGTTGAATTCAGCCTATGATGCTCTTAGGGGGCAAATTCTCAAAATGGACCCCATGCCATCTCTCGATGAAACTTCAAAGTTCTAAGCGAGGAATAGCGACGTCAAGTCATGGGCATAGTTGTCAAAGTGACAAGGCGACCAAGTGCTTAAGTGCTTAGGCGCCTGCCTAAGCGGGAACTCCTCCCATGCTGAGCACAAGCACAACCCCACACACAACTTCAACAACACTTGGCAAGCCCTGGCTCCATTCTCAACACAGAACCACAGGACACAACCACAAATTGGGTCATATCAAGGCAGAATTATAGCTGACCACACAGCTAAAATGTACTAGCCACTTGTAGCTTCCCAAAAAGGACCCACAACATTCTCGGAAAAGCATCTTTAGGACCACGATCACATCTCGAGAGCATAACTTCCAAAGAATACAGAAAAAAAAGGGTACTCAATCGGCATATCCGCTAACATATTTCGCCAATTCTTAAAAACTGCCAGTGCCAACAACCATAGTGCCTCAAGCAACAGCACAGCAACCAACAACATCAAGGCATACATAGCCAAGACAATCTCATACCAAGGAAACAATCCTCTCGGTCGGTCAGAATCTTCCAACCCTATGATCTTGCACCTGTGGGTTATAAGCCCACACACTTCCGCTGCGCACTCAACGCAATGCACACATGCATCACAGATAACTCAGCATTTGCATCTTAGCACACCCCTCGTCGCAATCACAATTCACGAAACAATAATGCACCACGCCTCGAGTATTGATCCTGACAACTACTGATCACAAGTCACCATAGTGTAAAGCATGAAGAGCATGGGCTTCAGCACAAACCGCAAAGGATGCGTGCCTCAGCTTATCATCCAGTCCCGAAATAATCACTGAACCTTCACAGCACAATGGTCGCCAAACACGGCACGTCGAACACGGTGCACAATGGCCCCCAAATCCTTAATCTGTGTCCAAAACCAAGCCACCACCAAAACAAAAGCAAATCAGGTTTAGAACTAACACAGTCCACACAAGAGCAGGCATAGGACTCAGGCTTCACTAAGACAGCACTTCTAAAGCTCACCTCGAAACATTGCCACAACCAGAATGAGAAAGAGCAAGCTCAACCAACAACAGCTCACTAGGGAAGAAAAGTCTAGGTTCACCCGAGCACTCTCTCAATTAAGGCATCCAACAACCACCTCAGGGGCTGACCAAACCTCAAGCTGGGATTGCCAAAAAAACATAAATCTCCTTGGAGAACTTGCACGGCCATCACACCTACAACAATTCCCATCAGCCACAAAAAAACTCGAACACCGAACCACAGACTTACGCCTGCGGGAAAACTCTACCCAATGCAACACAAATGAGTCCAACATCACGACGAAAAATCACTCGCCATCGCATCCTGATGAGAGCAAAACCACCTTGCAAAGTGCCAACACAACACATGCAAGCCCTCACGCGAGAAGCAAAGTAGTAAAGGAACATGAAACCTATGCTAGTTGGCGACTGTACAGGACCTTATGGACTCTGAGCACTGCGATATCTCAAATTACCATGTACTTTCACACATCTCTCTCAACACAGCTCTGATACCACCTGTGACGACCCAGAACTCAGATACCGGGTAAACCCGATGCCACTTGGATCCTGAGAGGCCTCCCAAAAGTGGTAAAGCGCCTAGGACTAGAAGTCTTAGGGAAAAATATGTCATAGGTTAAGTCTAAGGCTTAAGGACCCATACCTATGAACTAAGGAAGAAATTTCCCACCCATGTGAGAATTCGGTAGAGCTTGGGGTGAGATAGTAAAATAGCTCTAGATAAAACCCTCTAAAAATTCCATAGGGAATTGACCATTTGTTATTTCTCTCAGGTACTTTATTTTTACAATGGCTCACCGTGTGGATTGAGACGGCATGCTACAGACCGTTGCAGGTCTCACTCAGGCATTACAGACTATGGCACAAGCAGGCGCTAGGACAGGCGCTAGAGATTTACATCACAATTTCCAGAGTTTAAACCCTCTGCGATTCTATGGTTCCTCGAATCCAGACGAAGCTGAAAATTGGATTGATGAGATGAACCGTATCTTTAAGGTCATGCAATGTGGTGGCCAAGAGAAGGTTCATTTAGCCACATTCCAACCTAATAAAGATGCCCGTACATGGTGGAAGTTAGTTCCGGCACCGCCAGCTGATGCACCACATACATGGGAAGGTTTTCTTACATTATTCCATGCCAAGTATTTTTCTGAGCATGTCAAGGAGCGGAAGACTGTGGAGTTCGCTTCTTTGCGTCAGGGTATGATGACGGTGGTGGAATACGAGTTACAGTTTTCTAGGCTGACGCCATATGCACCTCATTTGGGGAGTACCGACTTATTGAAAGCCAATCAATTTATGGACGGGTTAAGACCCAATTTTATTCAGTAGCTCAGGACCCAAAATATCCGTACTTATGCGGAGATGGTCCAATGGGCATATTTGTGTGAAAGGACCTTGGAGAAGGTCAAAAAATTAAAAGAAAAAGGAGAGGAGTCAAGCCAAAGGTTTGATCAGCGGAATAAGAAGGAAAAGTTTTGCATCACGGAGCCCTACAAATCCCGTGATAGCAGGAAGAGATCCAGGAACGAGAGGGGTAGAAGTTCCCGGAAAAATAAGAAGGCTAAGGAGGACAAGCAAGTTATGGCGGCTTGCTCCTTCTATGAGAAGTTCGGCCATTTAGCCGAATAGTGCTGGAAGCGCCTCGGCACTTGTCTATGTTGTGGCAGCAAGGAGCATCGCATGCCAGACTGCCCTCTTATGAAGGACCAACCTTCCGGTGGTGGACGCAAGAGACAGTCTCGTCTCAATGCTGTTCTAGATGATGATGAAGTGCCCAGGGATGATGGGCTTATAGAAGGTACCATCCAAATTTTTTCCCATCCTACATTTGTACTATTTGGTACCGGTGCTTCTCTTTCCTTTATATCTACCGCTTTTCTAAAAACCTTCCCAGTTTCATCAGTTCCCTTACCATAAGACCTTGCTATTACTACTCCTTTAGGCCTTGGAACAAAACTTACAAACTACTACCCTGATAGTGAGATAATGGTAGAAGGTCACAATCTCCCTGCAAACCTTATATGTCCTTATATGGAAGGTTATGATGTAATTTTAGGTGTGGATTGGCTAGTAGACCATCACGCCAAGAGATTGGGCTAGGGTTTAGAAATAGTCAAGGGGTATTTTGGGTATTTTGCCTATGGGATGAGCATAAACGTTCAGGCACACACGAGTATGCATGAATACAAAGTAGCTCTTTATTCATCACTGCACTGAAGTTAGGATGAATCAGCCAAATACATGGAAAAGTAAGTCACTTTGGCTAATTGGGCTTAATTGGGTTGAATAGACTTTTATAGACTCGGTGGTCTAGCCAATTGGGTCTATGATGGGCCAATTGGACTTAATGGACATGATGGTCATGGTCCAGTCAATTGGGCCTAACGATGGGATGATTGGGCTCAATGGACACGGTGGTCCAGCCAATTGGGTCTATGATGGGCCAATTGGGCATGATGGACTTAGTGGTCCGAGCCAACTGAGCCTTATTGTGTATTTGGATCCAATGGTCCGAGCCAATTAGGCATTTGGGCCCAATTGTCTGAGCCAGTTGGACTTAATTGGGCATTTATGGGCCGATTGGGCTTAATGGACTTAATGGTCTCAGCCGATCCGATTGGGCTTAGTTGGGTTTTTAGACCTAATGGTCTGAGCCAATTGGGCATTTGGGCCCAATAGTCTCAGCCAATTGTCCTAATTGGACATTTATGGGCCAATTGGGCTTAATGGAGTCAATGGATCGAGCCAATTGGGCTTAATTGGGTATTTGGACCCAATGGTGCGAGCCAATTGAACATTGGAGCCGAATGGTCTGAGCCAATTAGACTTAATTGGGCATTTGGGCTCAATGGTCTGAGCCAATTGGGCATTTAGACCCAATGGTTCGAGCCAATTGGGCTTAATTGGGTATTCAGATCCAATGGTCTGAGCCACATGACTATAATTAGGCATTCGGACCCAATGGTCCGAGCCACATGACTATAACGGCCTAGCTGGTCCAAGCCATAGGAGTCATGGGCTGGACTTGGTCTGGATGGATCATGGCTCTGACCTGAGTGGAGAGTGCAGTAGTGCCTCGGGAGTTTAACCTTGGAAGGACGACTCCTTCCCAAATGAGACCTTGTGGGGGTATTTATGGGCTCCAAGGGAGGCTGGAAAATTGCGTGTACAGCCCCTACCGGGCTGTTTCTCGAAGGGTTTAACAAAATAAAACATGTTAACTGCTATCATTTTTTTCCTTTACACCATATTGGGCTGATTTTGAGATTGGGGGATTGTCAGGGACCTTTTAAGAAAACCCCTAATAACATTGGGTCTTAACAGCCTTGAAGGCTGGGGTTCAAAAATCAGCCCGATAGATGTGGCAAATTTCATAGAAGCGCCTAAGAAAATGGGCTATTTATAGCAAGGTTTGTCGGGTCGGCCGTACCGACCGTACTAGTTACACTTGCATCCTGGTATGGGGTGGTACGATTAGTACACTACCGTACTGGTACCCTCTAAAAGTTTTTTTTTGAAAAATTTGATTTTTGTTAAAACTTAAAATTTTATTGTCAGTTTTTAAAAGTAAAATTCTAATACTAGTTCATTTAACACCCTGACCGAGCTACCTTTACCTTGGTCTAGTGGCACTCCGTCCTGATCAAGCTACCTTTATCTTGGTCTAGTAGGCACTCCGCCCTGATCGAGCTACCCCTATCTCGGTCCAGTGGCACTCCACCCTGACCGAGCCCTACAAAACAGACAATATCGCCATTGCGGGTCTTGCGCCCAGATCGGCGGAAACTCCTCCTTTGCGTTAGCATTACATCTTGCTAACGAATAAACCCACCTCGACATGAGGCTCCGCGTCCTAGCCAACTTCTGTACAATGTTGCCACTATAGGCCTTACGTTTGAGATGGCAAAGAATCTCTCCTTGCGTGGCATTATTTCCTTGCCGATGAATAAACCCCCCCTCTACATCGGCGCAAGGCCCTGTGCCCTAGCCAATAGTCATCTGCTACTATCGACAGTCAGATACTACGGGTCGACATGCTGATCGTTTCCCCTCATATGCACAAAAATTACATACAAAAAAATGAGATTAAAAATAGAGATACCTCGCCGACCTTGTTCCTACATTAGGACAAGGGCAAGAATGGCTATAACCCAGCTGTGGCGAAAACCCGCAAAGGCGCTACAGGCAAAATCGGGTACCCTGCAACGTGAATACCTGAAAGGATGCGTGGGCAAAAGCAAGGGGGGCTGGCTTCGGTGAAAACCCGAAAGGGTGCTTAAGCCAGTAAAGTGGTAATCTAAAAGTTCCTCTCTCCTCTTAATGAAACTCTAGAAGGGACAATCATCAAAAGTCCCACCGGAGATCCCTAACAAACCTATGTTTGACCCTCTTCATCATCGATGAGATCGGTCGACCTCTATCCCTTAACTCGGACCTTTCGTCCATGTTAAGAACTATATCCTTTGCTTCGGCATGTAACCCGTGTCGACGAACAAACTTATGTTCAACCCTCATCATCATCGGTGAGATCGGTCGACCTCTATCCCTTAAATTGGACCTTTTGTCCCCATTAAGAACTATATCCTTTGCTTCGACATGTAACCCGTGTCAACGAATAAAATTATGTTCAACCCTCATCATCATCGGCGAGATCGGTCGACCTCCATCCCTTAACTCAGACCTTTCGTCCCTATTAAGAACTATATCCTTTGCTTCGGCATGTAACCCATGTCGACGAATAAACTTATGTTCGACCCTCATTATCATCGGCGAGATCGTTCGACCTCTATCCCTTAACTCAGACCTTTCGTCCCTGTTAAGAACTATATCCTTTGCTTCGACATGTAACCCGTGTCGACGAACAAGCTTATGTTTGACCCTCGTCATCATCAACGAGATCGATCGACCTCTATCCCTTAACTCGGACCTTTCGTCCCTATTAAGAACTATATCCTTTGCTTTGGCATGTAACCCGTGTCGACGAATAAACTTATGTTCGACCCTCATTATCATCGGCGAGATCGGTCGATCTCTACCCTTAACTTGGACCTTTCGTCCTTGATAATGAATCTACCTTTGCTCCGACATGTGACCCATGCCGACGCTCAAGGTAATATATCATAGATACCATATAGTAATACATTAAGGGACTAAGGATCGAGATACTTACCTGACTTACCTGCCTGAACAGGAGTGACATGATGCGACGGTGCATGAATTTTTACAACTAATAGATTAACCATCAATAAATATGCCAAAGAGATAAGCATGATGCATCAAGTAAGGCAAAAGCCACATAAAAATGGAGCAAACATAGCATCTCAAGCACAACAGGATTCACCAACCTAGCGGTCATGGTTTAGACTGCAAAGGGTACTTAGCGGCCCACCGCCTGACTGCTACCCATAAGGGGGTTTGAATTCCAAAATGGGGATGACCCTGATGATAGTGGTCCCCTAAGGACCACCAAGAGGCTCCAAACGGCCCATCACGTGACTGCTAGGCCCTGGGCGATTTTAAAAATTGAGGGGGGATTGTTCGCTCCCCTCTCCATTCATCCCATTCACTTACACCGACCAGCCACCACCACCAGCGACCACCCAACCAAGCTCGTTGCTGATCCCACTTACACTCGCCCATACGCGATCGGATGGCGAAGAAAAGGGCCGTGCGATGCTTTCTACGTAACATGATGGAGGAGGATGCTCCCGCGACGCTGACGGACCAAATGGAGGAGGAGAGACCGCTGCTGGCTCAAACGGAGAAAGGAGGCCCCTCCACGATGTCTACAGTGCCTGAGGAGGATGTTGGCGATGGCGATGGTGACCAGGCAATCGAGGAGGTGCCCGAGGCGATGGCCAGAGCTCCATCGTCTGAGGTAGGCCACGAGACTAAAAAAAAATTATTTTTACTTTTTAAAGCATGAAATGGAGGTAGAATAGGATGGGCATGGGTCATGGGGACCCATGGACGAGCTGTGTAGGCCCCTGGGGCCATTTCCACGATTGGAGAAATGGGGGGAATGCCATCCATCGCGATAAGGATGCAGCGATCATTCCAGCGACCGCTAGGGTTCCAAGCAGTCACACCTAGACCGCCAAGTAAGGTCAAACGGTCCTCAAAGGACCGCCTACTTCTGAGGTTTTTTTTGAATATATATGTGAAATGCATGACCTATTGATCTATCTGGATGACTAACATTGAATGTTTAATGCATGCAGGGAAAGCGATGGATGAGGATCTCGTGGCTCTAGGTTTGGGCGGTGTACCTTGCACTGTCAGACTTCCAGAGGGAGCGACTTGGCACCATGTGATTCGCTGAGTTCCTAGGGATGGAGGTGATGAGGCTGGACACCGTCCTACTCTACGCACTCCACGACCAGTGGGATCCGGTAAGCAGAGCCTTCCTATTCCCGTGGGGACACATGATCCCCACACTGGAGGACATGACACAGATCACGGTGCTACGTGTCCATGGAGCACCGATGAGCGGGACGATGCATGCAGACTACAGAGAGATGGCGTAGCAGTTGCTAGGGCTAAAGTTATTAAGGCCAGGATGACACTCCTCCATGTTGGCACGGGCAAGGCTGTAGGAGAGCTTGGGGCTTCGAGGAGCGGCGATAGTTGTGGGAGAGCTACTTGAGGAGCACTTGGGACGGCTGACAGATCGAGCTAGATAGAGAGAGTGGTAGCGGGACCGGGTCCCGAGGCAGACATTGTCCTCAGATAGTTCCTGATGTTACTACTCGGGAAGCTGATCTTCACTACAAGAGATGATGGGGTGAGTTGCAAGTTCCTCCCCCTCTTGGCAGACTTGGACATGATCGGAGCCTACGCTTGGGGCGTGGCCGCACTCGCCTTCCTTTTTAACATGCTCAGCACCACCACCCGACAGACGATACTGGGCGTGTTCTCCCTGCTGCTACAGGTAACCCTTTACCTTAATTGCTTATGCAATTATCATGATTTTGTGACCCCTATATGCTGACATTTGAAATGCAGGTATGGACTTACGTGTACCTCCCCGGCATAGGGAGAGGGAAGGAGGTACACCCCGATCGAGTACCCATCGCGAGGCGGTGGATGGCTGTTCGGGACACGGGCTCTCTACGACGCCTAGTGCGGGCTATCTGGGATGACATAGACACGCTACCATATGCATCGGTAAGACCCAAACTTGGACTTGTAATGCAAAATGATGCTTTGACATTGATGCTTGACCCTACCACCTTCCCCTTTTCATGTGCGCTGGACACCGTACCGGGATGAGGGACATGGCGGACAGCCATGGGTGGAGGAAGCCTAGGCTTATGCGGGACGAGACATCTGGCTCCACTACATGAACATGATTGAGCCACTGCACCATCGCCTGATCATTAGGACTAGGGGAGTTCACCAGCTAGAGGTGGAGTTCCCAATGCGAGAGGCGATGGAGGAGCGCATGGGGCGATCCTCACGCAGACTGACTGGAGAGATCGACTGGATCACCTGGGCGGTGGACCAGATCAGAGATTGGACCAGGCAAGGTAGGGCAATGCGAGCCTGAGCCACCAGCGAAGAGGCCTACTTGAAGGCCTACTCCCGACACTACAGAGACCAGGTCTTTCATGGCACTCGACGATCGGTATGAACTCTCAAACTTATGATTTCTAGTGATACCTGATGCACTAACAACCTGACATTCTATATGCAGCTCGACCCTCAGGGATGCATAGCGGAGCTTCAGGGACTACTTCACTCCACTATCCAGTAGCGAGATGAGTTCCAGCACTCACTGGAGCTCCTGGTGAGTTCTACTCAACCTTAGTCCAAAAATGCAAAATAGCATGCAACTGATTGACTGACTCCTATATGCAGCGGGCCGAGGGAGCACAATGACAAGGATCGAATGCTCCATCTTCCTCCTCCCAGCCACCGATAGATCGGGCTGAGCGAGATGCAGACTTCGCTCGGGCAATTGCTCGGGCTGAGGAGGCTGAGGCCACACTCGTAGAGAGTGTAAGCAAACAACTATACTTCCCTTCAACTTTATGATTACTAATGCAAGAGACTAACTGTAATTCATGCATGTGTAGGCAAGGGAGCTGGAGCTAGCGCTGAGTGAGGCCACTCGACGGAGGGAGGAGGTGGAGTGCTCCCATGAGGAGGCTACAGGGCTGAGGAGTGAGCTGGAGCAGTCCCGGATATAGGTTGTTGAGATGAAGGGCATAGTGGTAGGATTGAAGGAGGCCCTTTGACTATTGGGCAAGAAGTCAGAGCACAGTAGGATTACAAGCGGTGTGCACAGCAGTGCATATAGAGGCTACCTCACCGGCTCCTCCGACTACTGGAAGAATGAGGAGGAGGAGCGATGGTGACGCCAGGAGGAGGGGAGAACAGCCATGGACCCGTCAGGGAAGTGCCACGAGGGTACCGGGGACAGTGGGGGTCCAAGAGAGGGACCTGCTTGATGTACTATATTTGACACATGCATGTACATGATTTTGACTTAGTGAAAAACATGATCCTTTCAGACTTCTAGAATGCAAATATGTGTATGCTGACACTTAGCCTAACCATGACTCCTAATACTGACACAAAGAGAGAAAGATGCAGGTTTAAGGCACGAAGATCGGACAGAAGGGGGGTTCGGGAAAGAACACACGGGACTGATGAGAGAGATGGTCACACCAGGGCCGCTACCCCCTAGGTGGCAATCCTGTGGCAGGCTGCAAAGGGTAGATGAACATAAACTGAGAGAAATAAGAAAATTGTCCCCATGAGACTGCAAACGGGGCTAAATGGCCATAATATGACCGTTAGGCGAACAAAAGAGAAGGCAGTGAAGAGTGGGGAGAAACGGCCATTGGACGACCGCTAGTTGACCCTAGCGATCGCGTGACAGATCGGAAAGGGGAAAATAGACTTGAACCTGAGTGAGGCTCTCCAGGAGAGTCCTAATGCAAGGATAACAACGCCCAAACTATGGTAAAACCCATTCTCACTCAAATTGAGACATAGGGCATCATCGTGCGGGGTTGTTAACCCTTCCAGGTCTTGGTCGGAGAACACCAAGGCCTACTGTTCGCTCGCCTGCGGGGCCTTAAGGGGCTCAGAGGCCTGGCTTGCCTACTCAGCGTGACGCTTCCTTCCTCGACTGCTGTCTCCACCAGATGTCGCGCCACCAGTAATGACATTGATGTGGACCCCGCGGGGGATATTGTCAATCTCCTTGGGGGCGACAACGTCCTTTTTGTGCTCAGACACATACTGAGATAAGTGCCCCTGGCGGGCGAGGTGCTCGATCTCATCTTGTAATTGATGACAATCGCCGGTGTGGTGTCCGTGGTCACTGTGGAACAAACAGTGCTTTTGGCGGTTGCAGTGCTTTGCCTTCATGGGCTCGGGTTGGTGGAGATGCCTCGAGCCCTTGATATCTTCATAAATTTCGTAGACGGGGGCGATCAGGGGGGCATACCGCTCATACCTCCGAGAGTGCTCTTTGTGGTCCCCATCCCGATTCCACCTTTTTCCTTGTCTGGAGCCTTGCTCGGACTGTCGCTTCTTGTCCCCCTCCCTACCCAGGCCCATTGTGCTGTGGCGGACGGTGAGGACTTCTTCGCGCACGGCATGGCATAGGGCCATGGTCACAAGCTCGACGAGGGAGGTGGGAGGATGAAAGACCAGCTCGCGCCGCAGGTTCTCATCACGGGTGCCCCTGGTCAGCGCGGTTATGGCCGAGGCAACATCCAGGCGGGGGATACGCTGGGCCTCCGATTTAAATCGGTTAATATAGGCGTGGAGCCTTTCCCCCTATTCCTGTTTGATGGCCAACAGCCACACTGCTGACCATGGAGGACCGTTGCCGACGAAGCTCTCCTTAAATACTAGCCCGAACTACTAGAAATCACGGATGCTACCTGGGGTGAGTGCTCGAAACCATGCCTGAGTGCCCTAGGCCAAGGTGGTCGCGAATGCTCGGCACTTGATGGCATCAGACACCCCATGCAAGGTCATGAGGGAGTTGTAATTGTCGTAATGGCCGGCTGGGTCTCCCTGGCGGTCGTATGCTTTGAAGGTTGGGAGCGAGATCTTGGGGGAGATCTCAACCTTCAAGATGAGGTCGGAGAATGGGGATTGCTCCTCATCATCCACAATGGAGGTCTTTTGTAGGGTGCGCTCTGGCTCTGCGAAACGCATCTCAAAGTCTCATAGCCGGAGGGACAGCTCTGGTCGTCGCTGGGTCGAGGGGCTGTGGGGGCACTCTTGCATGCTGCCTCAACTCCCCTCAAAGGCCTCGGTCTCTGGAGGCGGCCGGCGCGCTCTAGACTTCTCTCTTCTCGGGGTGGAGGAGGCTTCTTGCTATGGGGGAGGGGCTTACGATGGCCCACCTGATCAGTTGCAGATTATCCGTCATCCCCGGAGGATGAAACGGCCCCATGCGGTTTGCAGGGAAGCATCTCCACGAGGGGGGCTTTCCCAAGGAAGTCGCGAATGCTCCTCCCTTGCTGCCTGGGTCCTCATTAGATAATTTGGACTAGATGGAAAGCGTTTTGAGCACCTTTCCTTTTTGAACCTTGCACAAAATGTTATCTGTCTCATATGGTCCTTTATAAGTAAGCAATTTTTCTATCCCTGAACATGGCTATGACAATTACTTTTTAGTTCTTCACATTCTTTTCCACTTTTGTTATATTATTTTGGATTGGTATTATCATGTTCATGAAAATACTAGTGACATTTCTTTACCTTTGTTTCGTTAAACAGTGATAAAACTTTGGTCCAGAAGCTCTAATGGTGGTGCTCCATGGTGGAGTTACTGGAGTGCTAGCATCACAAACACAATTGGCCCTGCAATGGGAATCGAAGCTCTCAAGTACATTAGTTACCCAGCTCAGGCATGTTGAAGGGTCTTTGACATATGATGGAATTTCTCACCACTTGCTTATATCTGGATCTCTATTGTGTTTTGATAAGACTAGTCTCTCTCTCTCTCTCTTTCACACACACACACCCTCTAATCCTTTCTTATTGCCCAACACTCAGTATCATATAACAAAACTGGTCTTATAGCCGTTCTATAGAACTTCCCTTGAAGTTTCATTGGTTTATGATGATTAGAAAGGACACCTGATGCACTTTTTTTAACCAACCTGCCTTAATCTTGTGTGCAACATTATCATAGATCTCCTCATTCTCTTAAATAATAGACCCTAGATACCGAAAACTACCACTTTTAAGAATGCTTTGTCCATCAATTCGAACTATATCTTCCGGTGTCACTCTCCCGTTACTACCATGCATATGCTAATGTGCCTACTATTGAGATATTTAGTGTCAATTCAAGCTTGTATGGATTAGTCTTGTTAAATGCTAATTTGTTTCTTCAGATGTTTTTCAATCTCCTTAAGGGCACTCCAGCTCCATGAGGCTCCCGCCAATGTGTGTCTGGGAGAGACATACACAGCAGCGTTGCCTCTACCCTGAACTAAACCGATGACCTCTAGGTGCCAGTTCAAAATGCCTTACAATCTTCTTATGGTGCAAAAAGGTTGCAATGATCCACCTGGTGACTAGCTTTTCTTGAAGCATGTCTTGCAGAAACCACAATGGACATGGTTGCATTAACCTTTGATACACTTAGGCTTACTTTACTATGATAGCCTTATACCACTAGAATGTGTTTGCAAAGGACTGGAATTAACATTCCACATAAGCAGAACTGAGACAGCAGCATGCAGACCTATATTCTTGGAAGTGTTAGATGCTACTGCAACAATCTGGATGGAAAAGTTACTGAAAAAATTTGCTGACCATTTAATGAGATTTTTGAGCTTCCTTTGGAGAGATGGATCCTAGGTTGGTGTAGTTTTTGATGACTGTGGGAAGTGCTCCAAAAGGCTTCTTTCAATTCCAACTTATTTTACCAAATCTCATGAGGGATTCAACCTCATAACATATTTGATGAGGACATCACGCCCCCGTTGCGAGTTTACGCTCGTAGACGACCCCGGGCTGGAGTTATCTAGTGTTAGCTTGGTTAAGAAGATGTGAAAGCGCTTTTCTCTCTATATCTATAAGAACAGTGCGTTCCGAGGTGTGAAGTGGGAGAGAAGGGTTCCAGAGTACCAATATACCTCATTTAGACCCCTTAGCAGGTTTGAAACACCATCAAACACCATCCCTGTAATGTATTTCCCCAAGCTTCCTTATCCATTCACAGACCCCACTTTTGTTTCTTGGATACAAAGTATATCCATGTGCTCCCTGAGAACAATTGCTCTGATTTCCCTCATTTTTCCTTCCCCGTCTTATTACTCAAAGACCCCCGGGCCTAACATTTGAGACGTGTCAGTCACCAACCTTTGCCCTGTGGGCTGTGGGTGCATGCTGGTCTTGATTAATTGGAACGTAAGTTGAGAGTTCAGACCAACAACCGAGCACCAGTATTATATGTGTGTGTTCTAGAATTTGATCCATAGTCTTCCGTTGCATGCATAGTATATTTCCTGGTGGCCCATGTCGGCAAAACACCGCGATGCCGAAGGAGCGAGAAGGATCCACCGGGCATGCTGCGCATTTTAATTGCTGATGCCGCTGCTGCTCCTTCCTCCAAGTGGGAGACGTGGTGCGCCCACTTCTAAAATGGCTCAACCTCCTACTCTTCCCCACGCCCCCCAATCCTCTTTCTCATGGATTGACTTGCGAAAGTTCCAACTTCCAAGTGGAGGCTGGAGAGCCATGATCAGCTGGCCTTCGTTACGTACGTGTAGAATGCCTTCGCCCGCGAGACGGGACCGCGAGTCTCCGTTGTTGCGGGCCTGGTGGTCAACGTTTAGTGGGCCCTGGGGATGGAAATAGTAGCTGGCTGGGAGTGTGGTGGTGGCCCACTCCTGATGGCACATCCTCATCTTGGCGGCGCTCCCACGCAAATATCAGACCGAATCAGGAAATGGGGCCATGATTAGTTCGGTCATTAAAATCTGTGACCAAATGATGAATAGGGTCAATCCGAAAAGGCATTTTGATGGATTGTGTTAGTCTGAAATATGGGATGAGTTACACATCTTGGCAAATTATGTTTTGGTGACCGAATTAGTCATTTAATATGATCATCCATCTGGTGTTTCATCAAATTCACCTCTCGTCTCAGCCGTTGAATCTCATGGTATGGAGATAAAATATGTAATTCAGTGTAAGTTTGTCGTGACATCTGAGTCGCACGTATTAATTTTTTATTAGTATAGTACGATATGATCGATACCATTATATCCTGCGATTGTGCCATTGCCCTATCGCTATTGTCATTGGGAAGCTTAGTCTAAGCTCACCTTCTCAGGCCGTGTGAGTGTCATGGACTAATCGTATCGATATTTAATTGATACGATCTGATGCATCTTATATCGCACGTATCTGATCGATCCATCATATACAGCATGGTTCAAAGTAACCACACGTAGAGGTTGATGATAGGGTGAGTTTTCTCCGTATATCAATATTATTATTATTATTATTATTATTATTATTATTTGATACCTCTTAATTACTAGTCGCCAATTCCTATTTTTTTGATTTTGGGTGGAATTTAAATCTGAAAGATATAACGCTGTTTTAAGCGGGCGCTAATTAATTAACACCAGTTTGAGAAGGTGCTATTTCTTATTTAAAAATATGGAAACTCCAGTGCTTCTATAAATAATCCAGGAAATAGCGGCATCTGGAGCGGGCATAATTTTTAATTAACGACAGTGTCTTGGTCGCCATTTCCTTTTTGTCTCTGTTTTGTCCCTGACCTTCTCTGCATGGTGTCCCTGTGGTTTTTGGCCCCTTGTCCTTCTCTGCAAGGAAGATCCACATCCTAGTCTGCTTTCTTTGTTTTAATCCTATCAAAGCTAGGATGTTTAGCTCTATAAATACCCTCCGGTTTTTCCCCGCGAGAGAGATTTTTTTATGCTGGTTCAAAGAACAAAGGTTCTCTGTTGCTGTTGCTGTGGAGCTCTGTCATCCTCTACTCCTTCCGCTCTCTTGTTGCTGTGGCGTAGAAGGGCCAGCCTTCACATCTCTTCACCCCTTTCTCCTTAGTATTTTTCTTTTTGTTATTTGCTTTGGCAATCTGCATGTTTACGTACTCATCTAGCATCCTCTGCTAGATCATCTCTTGGCATAGTGTTAGTTTTTTTACATATATATCTCCCTTCCCTTTACTCCTCCTAGGGGTTTTTAAAAACAAACACACAAGGTGTGTTCATGCCCTTCTTGCATAAGTTGATTCTTATAGAGCATTGATACTACACTATTGATTTTCTAATCCATATCTTTTGTTTGTGTTTGCTTGTTTCACAATGGTAATCAAAAATAGAAACCTCCTTCATCGGCTGGCCGGTTGGAGGAGGAAGTTGGATTCACATCTCACCCGCTTGCAAGGTATTCTTCGCGATCACTTTCTTCTTTTTGAGATAATCCTCTGGAGATCACACTCCTCTAGTAACATCTCATGTTCCCTTCCCCTTAGTCCTTTATCATCTTTAGATCATCTCCATGCTTAGTAGTATTAATTAATCTTTCCTTTTCAATCTTCTCTTTTTTTAATGTCTATGTGACACGTTCACAAATTGGCGATCCCGACAACATGCGAGTCTGCCCGAACACGGTCACGTCAGGCCCACCTCGTTGGCCCATATGTGTGCACCGTAACGTCATGCGCAGTCTCAAAATAAAAAGACCCCGATAACTCTCGAAACGAGAGAGGCGTTGTCTAAATCTCCCTTAAAATCACTAACAAATGATCAAATAAATAATGAGCAATAAAACTAAATATCATTACCTTTTATGCCTGCATGATCCGCTTCTCCGGTATATCCAATGGTGATCAGTGAAAAGTCAGGTTATGTCCGATCGGAGGCTTTCACAATGCCATCCATGCATTTTCACTGATGGCACAACGCCAAAGGTGCTCTACCAGTCAAGTCAGCCTCGAGAATGGAGATGAGTCACCAGGCCAGGCGGCACGACATAACAACCGGGGATCGCCCCCGAGCACAGGGCACTGCACCAGTCACATGAATTAATTGGGCATTATGCTACAAAAGAATTCTGGCAGCATAACGGTATATTTTCATAATTTCATTATTCATTAATGACTTAATGAATAAGGTGTTGGGTTCTAGATAATTAGAAGACCATCTGAGAACAGAGCACAATCAACCCTTGGGTCAGACCACGAGTTGGACTAAAAGATGATAGAACGAGGTTCAATGAGGACCGCTATCAAGAGCTTGTGGTCGAGTGCAAGCCACGATCAAGTGGAGTAGACACAGAACAAGGAAAAGGTCGACTCAATAGAACAACTGGCAGAACACGGTCAGAGACCAGCCGCTATTTGAAGGTAGTAGTCACCTGATGGCTGCGATCATGACAGTTTGCAAATTTCCTAAATTGCTCTCTAGACTTTTAATTTTTTAGGATACAACTAGCTCGGTGTCCTAGTGGAAATCCGAGACTCGCGGAGACTTACAGAGGCTTTGAAACAAGAAGACCTATTCTGGCAGAAGGAATATCTGATGGAGAGGCTCTCAAGTCAAAGAAAGATTTCCTAGCATGTGCATGTGACTAATAGCGACGTACTAGAGTATAGGCTATATGTGAAGTAATAAAACAAAAAGGAGGTGAGAAAGGAACATGTCAAAGCATAAATGAAGGTGTAGGAACTTGCATACAAAACCCTTTACTGCAAAACTATATGGTTTGGCCCTGAAAAAAACATACATGAAAATAAGCTTTTAAAACATGCAGCACTAACATGAAGTTATGATATGATCAGGAAAGGCAATTAATGAACTAAGGCATGTATAATGGCATAGATATATTGTGGAAATAAATGGGGTTTGATCTGGTTACAGGAACCAGATCACGGTTGCTAGAGGACCGCTATCAGAAAATCACAGTCTCTGTAAGATTTCTATCTACCTTCATCAGACACAAGCTAAAATCTAGCATGTAAAGCCTATTCTAGGGCAATTAATGGATGGAAAGTATTTAAAACAGAAAGATAACGTAGGATAGCATGTTTAGCATGAGGTTAATGCATGGAAAAACATAAATTTGATCACAAGTTCCTATCTTTTTATTAGTGTTGTAGGGATAGCATGCCGTGAAAAACCTAACTACGCAGTCATGGAGAAACATAAAATTCTCAACGTAGAAAGCATGAAAATGATCCAGACCAGAGGGCTTTGAATCCTAACGTGATGTTTTAGCTAGTCATGAGATAACCTACCTCTGGTATGGTCCCTAAACTTCAAATATGTTACCGGAAGAGGGTGCTAGCTCCTGTGCGTCCTGCATAGAAACTACTAGTTCCGAGTGCTCTAGCTCCTTAACCTCTTGATCTCCTAACACGAAAGTTTACAGAGGGTTAGAAGACACTAAATGTAGCGCCCGTGTCTTAAAGGATCTGTAGTGGTTCAGACCTTGATCCGATTCTGTCAGATCTGCCGATTTTTATGGATTTTTTGCTATTTTCTGACATTTTTCTGAGAGAGTTAAAGTATCTTAGTAATTTAATTGGATGATTAACGTTACAGAAGTGCATCTGAAATAAATGCAGTAATTAAAGTGCACAATTAAATTTTACATTCAGTACAATTTATACAATTTGCAGTCCAGAGTACAAGTCTAAAAAGTACAGTCTAAAAGAAAATAAAAATACACAGCCTCAAGGCATACCTTAACTCTAGCATAATGCAACTAAGAACTCCTCTGACGCCGAACTAGACCTCCAAACTGCGTGGAGGTGTCTCACACCTGAAAGAAAAAAAGGTGAACCTCATCTCATTGGCTCAATAAGGGTCCCGTAGATCCCCACCACACTAAACAACAACAACTAATAGCAATAATAAGGAACTTGAACAAGAAATTGGCGAAAAGTAAGCTACATTATTACCTGAGCCTCACGCAGGTAGTACAACACCCTAAGTGTTAAGGAAACCACGAGTAAACCACCATACTATGCCTACATGTATCGGAAGAAACTTGACCACATGCAAACCAGATGCTAGGAACCATGACCTTACGGTCGGGATAGCCACTACCTCAACTGTCGGGAGGACCATGTCTCACTGTTGGGAAACCACACCCTCAACTGTCGGGAGAACTGTCACTCGAGTGACGAGAGAAACCACCCACTAGAAGCACAGTTGGATGCGTCCATTGATGTCTTACACCGTGTCACCTATCTCACGCATAGCCATCTGCTTTCTCAAGCACGTGGCAGTGCGACACACACACATACACAACACAATTCTAGGACTAACTGGGGTCTGTGCTCATCAACACGGTGTCTGAGTCCCCAACTACATGTGCACACACTAGATAAAATCCTTAACACCTAAGTCTAACGATTGGTTTTCCTCTAGCCCGGACTCAGGGTGTCCCAGAGTAGTCAGAGTCTTCGACGCCTACTCCAAGAGCGTAGATAGAGTCCTCGATGCCTACGCAAACATCGGGGCCCACAGCAATCAGCTTAAAACCATCTCACAGGAAAGCCCTCACACTAAACAGACTCCTTAATGTCTACGAGATACCACTAGGGGTGTGTCACTCAAGATATAAACACGGTAGGAACAGAAATCACCGGAGTACCATCGGATCACACACATACATGGCTAGGAACTTGATATTGCCCTACGTCGCCAAACCACAAGAGCACAAGGCCAGATAGCAAAATCGACGATTATCGGCCCACACAACTCACGTGAGAAAACCCTCCACAGAATACCAAACCACGTGGGAACAACCCTCTGCGGAATACCAAACCACACGGGAACAACCCCCATGAAACACGAGGTCACAAAGGACACTCGACACTCGAAATCGAGACTACCACAAGTCCGGGCTGCTAAAAATTGCATGGGAGGCCACATCCTTGGCTGCCTAGCAAATTGGGGCAAAGTACATTGGGCGGTAAGCTCCCTGGCCCTCCAAGCTACCCTCCCCTGTGTGGCCATATACTTGGCCGCCCAGCACAGCATTGGATGACCAAGGAAATGGCCGCCCACCAGAATGGGCGACCACATCCCTGTCTACTCTTATTGATTATAAATAAGACATGTCATGAAGATGCATTGATGACTTAGTTTTTTTCCCCTCTGTTGCAGATTAGAGAGCAAAAATATGCAAATTTAAGCATTATCCAAATTGTCTCTGAAAGAACAACATTTTTGGAGATTCATTGAAGGTCCTGTTGCTGAGAGTACTGTTGGAATACATCAAAGGGGGGCCTTCAGCATATAATGCTAATTTCACACGCAATGGTGGCCCAAAGTTGCAACCCATATATCACATCAAGCATGGCTTCAGCTAATCCTAATTTGGGCATGTGCCAAAGAACCCTATGTAGAGGTAAGAGGTGACCGAGGCAACCAAGGGGTCTCCTCAAGCCTCAAACGCCTAGGCGATGGCCAAGGGCATTTGAGGCAACACTTCGTTAAACTATAAATCGGTCAGATATGTACATATTTCATTAACTATGTCAACAAGACATATAAAATCTATAAGAATACTTAATTTATACATGCACATGTGTTATAGGAATGGGCTGGGTGGCCCAAGTGGGGTCGGCCCAAAGGCTTCCATGGCCCTGCCTAATTGCCGAGGGAAGACTGGCTAAGGCAAGGCTAACTGCTGGCACCTCGCCTAGGCAAGCACCTCAAGCGCCTTTGATAACATGGCAAGAACGATAGGCACATATTCATATATATTAAGTGAACTTTCAGCAAATCGCACCGTGCCATACTATATCAAAACCCATATGAATATTTTGAATGCCTTATTTGCTCTTAGGGATACCATCCAAAGGCTGAAATCAAGGTGTTTCCTCATCAGGAAGATACAATTAACACTGGCCCATAGATCAGCAGGGAGGATCCAAAGTACACAAAAGAATCAGAAAAGCTTCCAAAAAGGCAACAGTAGAAAAATGACAAAATAATATCAAAAGGGCACTCCACACACCATAAAATGATATTTCGAATGATATGCATACATTGGAAAATGTTCAAACAGCACGGTACTCTCGGAATTACAAGAAATGGAATTCTTCATTACAATAGCCAAAAGCTATGATGTCATTAACAGGCATTTCAAGGAGTCTCTTGGAATCACATCATTCAACAAACAGGGTTTAGATCCAAGTTTCCAAGCCCAAGAACAAAATAAATAGAAACATGATCAAATGACTATCACATTGTTATTTACCCTTCCAGTGTCTTGCCGTAATTATCACTAAACACTATTCCTATACCCATACAAAGGACTAAATCAAGAGAAAAGTATGGCAACATTAAACTAACAAAACAAATGTGCTGCATGAAATTCAATACCACGAAATGGAGCTCAAACTTGAACAAACAAGGATAATAAAATGTACAGTTACAACCCAATAGAACTTAAAGAAGATCAACATTGCACAGGAAATTTCAAAGCAATGTATGGACCAGTTCACACGTGAGCTTTTACTGTTTTGAAAAGTGGATGGTACCACAAAGATATTAATAAAAGAGAGGGATGTACAAGTATAAGCTCTTAGCTCTCCTATACAAAAGAAGAAGCAGAGGCATCTGTACCCATGAAGCTAGAGTAAAATAAGAGAATTACATTTTTCCACTTTACAAAGTGTCCCGCAACTTTCCACAAAACAGAAAATCAAACCTAGACATTTTGCAGGAACTCGAGCTTCCCTTGTGAAAATTCTTCCATTCCTCTCCCTCCAAATGATCCAGAAGGTTGCGTGCAAGATCAGCTACCAGAACTGGCAATCGATCTTGGTGCCCCACTGCGCTTGTCCATTTTTGATGAATTGTTGAATCGAGCCTTCAACAGGTTTGGCACATTTGAATTTAGTGAAGATGTGCTTCCATTCTTTGGTAGCAAAGTCAATATATAAATAAGTGGTCCATGGATTCCTCCTCCGTCCCACACATGCTGCACACAGTATCCACCCCAGCCATGAACTTGGCCAGTCTATCCTGTGTAGGAAGACAGCAATGGGATATCCTCCAAATGAGAACCTTAACCTTAAGAGGACTAGCTGGCCTCCAAATTTGATGGAACAGAGGGTGTATGGTACCCCCATCAGTAATAAAGGAGTATGCCGATCTAACAGAGGACACTCCTGTGGGGTTCCATCTCCAAATCCATTGATCGCTAGAAGTGAGACCCAAGTTGAAACCTTGGAGTAATGACAAGAGGTCAGTCACTTCTGAAATCTCATCATCCTTCGGCCGCCGCCTAACAGTGGGCACCATCCATTTCCTGAATCATTTGCCTATCTCACTAGTATCCGTGTCAGTAGTAATGTAAAAGAGCTTGCTGTCAGGGATCTTCCTCCACACCATCTGTGCAGCTAGAAGAAACACACCTGTCCATTCCCAATTTTTATCTGCACAGAGGCCCAGATTACATCTGCAGCTTGCAGGATACCTTTCCAGACTGGTGGTACGTAGGTAAGCCTGTGAGGGGTTCAGATCCTAAGACCGTCCTCTCAGATAATATTTATCTTTTAGTAGTTGAAGCCAAAGGCCATCCTCTGCAGTCCCAATCTTCCACAACCATTTAGCAAGGAGAGCCAAGTTAACTCAAAATTAAAGCTTTATGTTGTTGTCGTCTTGTACCAGAGTCTATCGTAGTAAAAGTGCCATGAATTGTGATGTCATGTGTACCTTTTGCCAATGGGAGCCTGAAACAGTCGACCATCTTTTCTTCCTTTGTCAGTTCAGTACATAATATGGGAAGCGTTTGGCCTGCTGACTGGGCTTCTGCTTTCTTTTCAATCTGTTGGGGAAATATGGGAAGGATTTCACAGATTCAAGTGCACCCATTTTGTGGGACTAATCTTCAAGCTCGTCACTTCTTCCACTTGCTATTTGCTGGAGCATTTGAAGGCAATGTAATGAGACCATATTTCAGGGAAATTGGCCATATTTGGAGATGCTTGTTTGCAAGCCTTACATTACACGTATTTTTGGTCTCATAATCTTCTTAAAATTAATATTGAGTCTTGTCATGGGGCTCTTAGTAACTTGTAATCTGTTTTAGTCCCTGCCAGAGCAAGAAATCCAAAAATAGAATAACACCAAACACAGCAGGATCCTCTGCAGATCGTTGGATCTCGACAATAAGAAACCTGCTCTGATACCAATTGTTAGGGTGCCAGGCCCAAATTCAGAGGAGGGGTGAATGAATCTCCCCTATAAAATGCCTAATTAAAAACTTCTAACTGGAGCACAGATGCAGAATTAAAACAGTTAAGCTCTGCGGAATGTGAAGGTCAATGATGTGCTTGATCAAATAGTTGAACAGCTAGAAGGTAGACTCCTAAGCAAGTCAAAGTCGTAGACAGAACCAAATCAAATATACGTATGCCTGAAATCCATTCAGTTAGAACCATAGATGGAACGGTCCTAAGCATTCATCTAGCGCTGCAGACACAAGGATGCAAACCACACAATGCTCAAGAATTTTTAGATGGTTCAGTCTGCTACCTGCAGACCTGCGTCCATCCCCCACTCAAACCAGAGTGAGGCTTCCTGCTGATACATAGCTTAAACTGCTGGGCATTACAACTTGCCTACAACGGCTGAGCAACACAGCTTGCTATCCGAGGTATCCACCTCGCCCGCTGAGCCTCACAGCTTGCTGTCCAGAGAATCAACTTCTCTGCAACCGCTGACACAGAGCTTGAATGCAGACAATAAGGAAAATAAGAAAAATAAGAAAATAAGGATAGATCACAGCAACGGAAAGCTATAAAATAAAATCAAATAGACTGTAGCTCTCGCAGGAGCAAGCTGGCTTGGATCGGATCCAGAGTCTAGAGAAAAATGATCTTCAAGCAACCTCAACTTCTTCTCATCGAGGTCAAACCTAAATAACAAATGCCTGGAGTTAAGAATACTAATAATGAACTGATTCTTTAGATCTAGCCGCATTGCCAAACAAGACTTTGTATCCGGGATCGATGGTCTACCGTAGGAGCATTTGGCAACAATGGCAAAGTGGAGAGGCTCCTCCGACCTACGTATTTCATCTGTCGAGAAGAAAATCGCCAAGTGACCATCGTCTGTGAACGCAGGCATTTTCCGCGCCAAATCCACCTTCCTTGGACGCAGAGATGCAGCCAAAGTTTGGGCAAAAGAAATGGTCCGTGTAGTCTCCGACTTGGGACCCGCTCCTCCATCCTCGGGCAGGCAGAATGTCAGTTATTAAAAATCTGATGTGAATCTAAAATCACCTCCGGAATCCGCCCACCTCGCCTCCGAAACTCCCTTCCCCGTGCTTTTAATAGATTTCGGGTCAAACTTGTTTTCATCTTCCCACTCTCTTCACCAAAGCTCGGGCACCTCCGTTCCATTCTGAAACGTGTCGGGACGAGTCAAAAATCCTAATGACTAGAATCTATACTCAAATGCGTTTCCAAACATGCCTAAAAAAATCACTCGGAATCGAGTTTCGGATCATAGTGATCCCTTGACACCCCTAGTTACTACCATCAAACCAGTCTCAAAAGTTTAATCTCGCAAATAGCTTTGCAAGCTTGTAAGTTTTTGAGACTGAGGTGCTTCAGATTCTGTAGTCACTGGGTCCACATTTATTTAACAAGGAGATATTGGGCTTTAGAAGATGTTCAAGAAGTGGTGTTTTATACAAATATATACAATCACATAGGCAAGATTATATCATATAAACGGAATAAAAATACACAACATGTTGATGCATGTCACACAATCTACCCTTCATGCTTCTAATAGTTTTTTATACAAATGCATCACTCATCCTAATGTGGACCTAGGTATGCAAGCTTGCTCCCTTGCACATGCCAAGTTTCTTTATTATTTTGCTGAATTGATCTTGGTTTAGGGAGTATGTGAAGACAGCAACTGACTGGTTATGTGTGTCCATGAATTCCAATTCAAGGACCCCTTTTTCTACATGATCTCTTAGAAGGTGATTGAATGTTAATGTGCTTTAATCTACATGGTTGTATAGGATTTTGACAAGTTAATTGCACTGGTATTAACACACAAAAATGGGAAGATATTTCATTTCAATATTCAAATCAAGCAAGTAATTTTTGATCTAAAGTATTGGGTTCCACAACTTCCAATGGCTACGTGTTTAGCCTTGGCCGTTGAGAAATTTACTGAATATTATTTCTTGGAGGCCCAAAAGACTAGGCAGCCACGAGAAACTACTAGTACCCACTAGTACTTTTGTGATCAACAGTGAAATCCGCACCGGTGTGTGCAATCAAATCAAATGAACTGCTGATGAAAAATCATAAGGCAAGGTTTATTGTGTCAATCAAATATCAAACGATTCGTTTAACAATCAAAATTGAAATTCTTTAGGATATGACTGAAAACGAGCACATAGACAGACACTTTATTAGAAGTCAGGATGGCATGCTGTGGGATACAGTGGTGGTTTGATCATACCTTGAAATAATATGTGATCTACTATTTTACGATTTTACTTTTGTCTGACCTTGGGATTATGACAATTGTATTTGGCAGAGGTTTTGCTTTAGCCATCCCATACTTCTTTGTCACCTCCAGTGTATACTTGGCTTGATTTATGAGGATGCCTTTGAACGTTTGCTTTACCTGCAATCCAAGGAACATGTGTTAGTTTTCCCATTAAGCTTATCTCAAATTTTCCTTGTATAATTCCTACAACTTGATCACATAAAGCGTTATTAGTAGTTCCAAAAATGGTAACATTCACATATACTTGAACCACTAAAATGTCTTTACCTGATTTTCTCATGAAAAATGTTTGATCAACCTTACCTCTTGGAGCTATTTTCAATCAAAAGATGCGAGCCTTTCATACCATGCCTTGGGTACTTACTTCAGTTCATACAGATCTTCCTGCAACTGGTGTACATGTCGCAGATGTTTTGGGTCTTCAAGACTTGAAGGTTGTTTTCCAGTCTAGCAATTGGCACATGGTACTCATCAAAATCACTTCCTATCTCCTGGTGGTAATTGAGAAAATTCTCATCATTTTTCATCTTTGCAAGGTAGTCCTTCAGTTGATTCAAGGCTTGACCATAGCTAGCCTGTCAATATGGGCATGTGCTTGATGATTGTCCTTGGATGAGAAGTGACAAATTAAATGCAGAAAGGAAGAAAAATTTGCATGCTAGACATGGAACTAAACCTTCAGGACCCAAGCAAGCTTGGGTACCTAAGAATTCCAAATGAGAATTCTCGGTGCAGGGTGCCTTGGAGCTGAATAAAGGATCAGCTGGAAATAAAGGCTCAAGGCATAGGTTTCTAAATAAATTTTAGTTAATATTAATTCTGCAAGGTAGTCTCTCTTAGTAGTTGATGCAGTTAAGCCTCTTCTTGCCCTCAATAAATCCTGCACAATTGGAAAAAAAACCTTTGTGCTTAATTCATGAAGAATCCATTATGTTAACATAATTGATAGAAAGATGAGTTGCTCGCTAGTGTGTGCTACTTCCTATTTAGCAGCCATATGGATTTCCTACTCATAATTGTTGACCATTATTTTTGGTGATGTCTGTCATGGTTGCATACAGTCCAACTCATCATTCATGTGGACACTTAACCTTCTGCTTAATTGTCCTAACTTAAGCAAGCATTGAATAAAGGGGTAGTCTGAGGGTTTGCACTTCATCCAAAAATTCATTGCAAATATTTTGAGCTTGCATATGTGTATGCATTTTAAAGATCACTTGTGTGGTCTCATGCACTCTCAATGCATTATCATGTCATGACTTTATGGTATATTAAATGGTGTTCAGAGAATGGGTGATTATGTCTATCTGGAAACGCACATGATGCGTGAGGTGATCTGAAGATCTAAGTTCTCCGCCAAGTACCATGGGTCAATTGCTCACATAGGTCCTAGACTGCATACCCTCTCTGTGAGTCTCACTAAAGACATCTTGAAATTCATCCACAAGTTGAGGGGCAGGTATCTTTAAAATCCAATTGACATGGTTGCATATTGTCCATTCTTAAATTCATCATGCTGATTGCATATTCTCAGGGGGAGCTCAATCTATATTGACAAATTGTTCATACTTTCTATCATGTGCTTCGTGGTTAATGATTCTCTTTGAAGATTGAGCCTCAAGCAAAGTGAAAAGCATGTTTGAATGCACTTGTTGATGTGTGTTTTTCAATTGACTTTCATGAAAAATAAAAAAATGTTTCATGACAATATTTAACAAAAAAAATATTTTATCTGTGCTTGCTCATGTTTATAGCATTCTCTGCACATCTTCAGGGGGAGTGTTCAGTGTCTATTTCTATTCTTCTACCCAAGTGTATTCCATGTTGTCATCAGCTCTTGCATCATGTTCATCATCTGCTATGTTCCAGCTTGGGTCTGAATTGCCTTGAAAATCTGAATCTCATGGAGGACTGCCTACTCCAATTTTCTTGAATGCCTTGAACTCTTGGGAGGATTTCTGTCTGTAGCTGAGCTCATTTATTAAAGTAAATCGTAAAGAGGAATCTTCCTTTATGGAGTTCTATGATTGCCCAAGACATGAAAACTGTTGGTTTAAATTTTATCATTTCTTGAGCTTTAAAATTAGCAGGCAGGGCCCACCGGGGTCAAGCGACCCCAGGCGGGTCTGCCCAGTCCCGCGGGCGACCCCCCAGGGTCGGGCAACCCTGGACGGGTCCGCTCGACCCCGGTTGGATCTCCCGCACCTACTTCTTTGTATAAACCCCTGGTTTTGGGGTTTTTTCAGCCTTGTTCTCGCAACACATCGCGTGGAGACAGGAGGGAGTGCTCTCCTTGTTCGTTTTTCGCCTTCCCCACGCCGTAGGCCGCGAAGAGGGGACTTGTGATACACATGCATGGGGCTTCTTCAGTAATGTGTACACCATCCTTTGCATCTCATTTTCTTGTTGCGAGGGTTTTCTTCGCTCCTGTTGAACATCCAAGAGAGGAAAACTCCACCCCTTTGGGGTTTTGCCTAGAACCATGCGATCCTGACAATCATGGTGGGTTTAATCCGGTTCTCGACCACCTTGCTTGCTGCGAGGGGTCTATAATTGTAGAGACATACGGCCACAGAGTCCCAACGTGTGGAAACATTTCATGGAGTGACGATACACCGAATAGTGAACCCCGACCAACTCAAGGGAAAGGTCTCAATTTATCTGAGACAAATAGTGGGTGCAACACCCCTCTAAACTAGATAGTCTGAAGTACCCACAAGCTCGGCCACCTCCATACACATGAAGACAGCAAGCTCTAGGGCTCCCTGCGGCACTACCAGCTCCTACTCTCCCGAACAACTGGAGCTCTGTAGAAGCCTCCCGCTACCTTCCAGAACCACCGTGTCCAAAGGCAGAGGGGTAAGGCAGAGTAGCCAGTCTACCATAGGTTGGGGCCACCCTAGTTCAGCCTCAAAAGCCCAACAGCCACCTACGGAGCCTCCACTGAAGGCGCCTCCTGCAAGCAAGTCAGATCCTGCAATTCACCACTCCCTCGGATTGCAAACAGGCAGGGGCCACCGCTCGACCACCCTTACAATCACCGACATGCGAAGGCCGCTACTTCGCCATCTGCTACTGTACCACCTTCACCTGGCCAGAGCCGATGAACTGCTACAGTGCCTCCTTGACCCAACCGAGGCTGAGGCCATCATCTACCATCTCCACCGATTGAACAGACAGTTGAAAGCTCGAGTTTGGAAGAGAAACAGTACCGGGTCCAACAACAACCCAGTACGCATCCGATAAGCCCGCTACCCCATGACCCCCAATATCGGGTAAGTCATGGGTAGTCGAATGGGAAACAGGTCCAGAACAGATTGGATCCAGGTCAATGGCGTAACCAGATGCCTGTTGGGTCTTCACCGAGTCTGGATTTGAACCGCGGGCAGCTCCAAAGGGTGAGGTTTTTGAATTTGAAAGCCCCTTCATCTTGTCCGGCACCAGCGACTACTGCATATCCGGCCACAGCTCGATTCTGATTGAGATTGTCTCTCTTGTGACGTCCATTGTGAGGACAGACGAGATCTCCTCCACGCTCTGATTGAGATTGTCTCTCTTGTGACGTCCATTGTGAGGACAGCCGAGATCTCCTCCAAGGAGGGTCTTCGGTTGAGTGATTGGCCCTTGCTCGAGATGATCTCGATGTTGTTGGGCCTTGGGGCTTTTGTAAATCGCCTTCCGCATCTGCCTATAGGGGCATGAAGAGCTGACTTCTCGAGCAGCTTGGGTCTTGGCTTGCTGTTGCTCTGCCGAACCTCGAGCTTGGTGCAGGTCTGACATGTGGAGGGGAATTCTTGCCTTAGCCCTTATGACGGCTCGGGCCTCCTCTTTGGTGACCCATATTTATTTGAAATGGAGTTGTCACTCCTCGACGGAGTTACTCCTTCTCTTGGGCTTGGATGCTTTAGGGATTGGTCGGCACGACTATCCCCGGTTTGCTACCAGTGCGCCAGTCTTCTTCAACTCCGCTCTGTCCTCCCACATTTGTCGTGGAAGCCCGAAGCGGTTGGAAGTAGTAACAATGGGTATATGCCGGTCCCGTGGCAGAATCGGCTCACCTCCGTCGTGCCGCACGTGCAGGTTACCGACAATTACTGTCTTGCCGGATCTGGAGATGTCCGTGGCAGGTTTTCTACTCCTACGATTATTCCGACGCTTCTTTTGCTGGGCCGGGGTGGAGTTGAAACCAATGTGATTGACTGATACCCAGTTTGCAGCAACTCCGGGGCTTGGTGCCCTCAGCAAGTGCGGCCACAGTCACGGGGACGATTCCCAAAAAGTATGGTGAGCCGACGACAGTCGAAAAATCGCCGAACACTGCGTAGGTAGCTAGGTATCCAAACCCGGCACAGTTGGCAATGACTAGGGGGCTATATGTCACTGTCGCCATTGCTGCGTCTACTAGCGCTGCTTTGTGCTTGTTAGTCGCTTGCCGCAATGTGAGCACCTTCCTCCTCCTCTCCTGTAAGAAGAAAAAAGCATTACAACCTTAAAGAAGGCATGGCTATTCTTCGACAGAAAGAAGAAAAGTGGGAAGTGTCTCATTGGATGTGCTCGTCTATTTTTCCACAGGGGCAGATCCACACCTTAGGGCGTCCGTTTGTTGGACTAACATGTACATATTTTAGCATGTATATTGTCGACTCCATGGTTTTGGATTTATCAGACGATTTAGGGTTTGGGTGCTGGACACTTTCCCACCGATCGTGGTCGATGTTTATTTACATCAGAGCACCCTTGATTAATTGCCGAAGAAGTCATCGGCCTTCGCAATATCAGCCGTGGTGTTGAGGGTATATTTGTGACATTGCTAACAAGCACACTTGAAAGGGGTGAGGGCGTTTGTGCCACCACTGTGGGTATTAGGGGTGGTTTTTGGCCCAGGTGCGGATTTGAGGAGTGTTTGAAACTGGTGGAGGTTTGTTCGCAGTTTGGCATTGACTGTGAGGTAGGTTCCAGTTTAACACTGGCTAGGGTTTGAGTACAATTTGACTCTTGCTAGGGTTTTGGTATAGTTTGGCACTTGCACAGTTTGGCACTGGCTAGGATTTTGGCACAGTTTGACAGTGGCAATGGTTTAGTTGTAGTATGCATAGTGGCTCGTATATAACCAACAAAAGGTGGGGAAGGGGAAGAGTGCCCATGGGCAAGCCCATTGAATTGGGCCTATTAGCCTATCTAATTATCCCTATGACTCAAGACTTGGGTAAATGACTCATAAACCTAGGTACTGGACTCAAATAAAAGAAAAATTACATAATTTATGACTCAAATAGAATATGAAAATTACATGAATAGATTCAAAAAAAATAAGACAGACGTGATGGCACATGCCGACGATCAAGCCGAGCCTCGAAAAATATAGAGGGGCAAGGGATGCCCCCATCAAATGGTCTCTGCTGTTTCGGTCGGATGAGGAGCCATCGGTGTGTCTGGTGTGGATTGAGTTTCCTAATCTCCTTGTAAATCTATATCAGAAGAAATTTTTAATGTCCATTGCTGCTAACGTCGGGCCAGTGCTTCAAGTAGCTCATGCATCTGAGTTCCTGGTGAACACCAAGGCGGCTAGGGTTTGTGTTGAGTTGCAACTTCTTAGTACTAGGCCGAAACGGATATGGATTGGTATGGGGCTGAATTTTGGAGGTTTTTGTCAAGAAATCAAGTATCTCAATGTTCCTTCGTATTGTTTATCCTGTAAGCGGCAAGGTCATGATCAGGAAACCTGTAGATCCAAGTCCATGTCAGACTCTAAGGCTACTGGAAAACCAGAGGCTGAGTTGGCCCCAAACAGTTTGAAGCCAATGATCCAAGTGAAGGAAACGGAAGAAAATACTTCAAGGTCTCAAGCAGTCCAGCCTGGTGGACTAGGGTCTCGCCAAGATCAAGGGTTTGCATCTCGAATCTAATCTTCAGAAGATAAAGGCCTCTCGGATTTGGATATTAATTGCCAACAGGCAGTGCAAGTTACTTCATCTACTACAGTCGAGGAGGATTTGATTTCTGGGCTACAGTTGGCCATACATCAGCAACAATCCCAAGGCACTGGCAACACTAATACTTCTTCTTGTCAGCTGCTCCCACTAGGCCAATAGCAACCCGGGAGGGTAACTGCTGGCCTAGTACACATGTACCGCTACCCTCCCCACCTAGTACACATGCTGATAATGGTCCCTATCAATCGAAGATGCCTGCTCTGAATCCTCCTTCCTCATCATTGGAAGTCTTACAACCACCCCATGATACATCTAGCAACCAGGAACTAACTACGTTGCATGGCTCTACATTGGAGATGACCTCCCAAGGTATGGCAACTGCGACCCTTGGGGCTAAGGATAATGGTTTTATGCCGCTCTACCACCTAAACCGTGAGGCTTCACTTAAAGCTGACATAGGAGGAATAATAACTAGAACTCAGGCTCGCTCGACAGATGGGGTGGTACCTAAATCTTCTTAATGGATTCTACACTCTTTTGGAATATTCATGGTATTGGAAATGGGGCGTCTAGAAGATCCTTGAGGCGGATCATCTTGAAGCACCGGCTAGTTATTGTTGTAATTTGCGAACCAAAAATACCTCTATCAAAAGCTAGCTCCCTGGCCAAGTATCTTAAGATGGAAAATTTCCTCCTTGAAATTTAAAGACATTACTAGGAAGGAAAGAGACACACTTACTCAAATAGATACGGGAATTGCTGGCACATATCCTCTTCGCGTTACCATGCAGCCTCATTACCAGAGTGGCTTTGCCATACAACTTTCACTAGCGGAATTACCTTATTCCTCAACTGATGATCGAGCCGATCTTCAATATGAATTGGATACTCTGGCATAGATAAATCCATCGCCACTTCAAGCCACATAGACTCATCAAGAACATGCGATGAATCTAGCATATATTTCCTTAACATTGAAACATGGAACAAATCGTTGATTCTTCCCATCGCAGGTGGCAATTGAAGATGATAAGCATATGGCCCACTTGCTCCAAGATAGGAAATAGACCAATGTACCAAGGACTGAGCTTTCCACGCCTGCCAAATCTTATAACTCCTTTCATCGGAGACACTCTAACAAAGATAAAATCTCTTGGCTCAAATTGCAAAGGTCTTCAACGTCGGTCGGTATAACTTTTTTGATGACTCTGAGCTATCAAGAGTCTCTGCCTGATCAGATGAATTGACTCTACACTTTATTGTACCAATTCTGGTCCTATCATCAGTCGATCACAGACCTCAAACCAGTCTAATGATTTACTACATGGTAGACCATATAAAGCTTCATACGGTGCCATACCAAGACTGGCATGGTAGCTGTTATTATATGCAAACTCTACCAATGACAAGTGCCGGCTCCAGGAACCTTTCCAGTCAAGACAACAAGACCTCAACATATCTTCTAATGTCTGAATGGTTCTCTCAGACTACCCATCAGACTGAGGATGATATGCTGATTTGAATGTCAAATCTGTGTCTAACGCCTTTTGGAAAGTCCTCCAAAAGCCAGAAGTAAAGCGTGGGTCACGATCAGATACAATAGACATGGGAATCCCATGCAATGGCACAATCCTTTCAACATAAAGTCTGGCCAATTTTTGAACATTCCAACTCACTTTAATGGGCAACAATCTAGCTATTTTCGTCAAACAATCAACTAACAGCCAAATGCCATCATAACTCTTAGGAGATCGAGGTAAACCCACAACAAAGTCAGTAGTCACATGATCCCATTTCTACATTAGAATTTCAAGATGTTGCAGCATACCTCTGGGTCTTTGATGCTCAGCTTTGACTTGCTGACATGTTAAACATTTAGCCACAAAGTCTGCCACATCCCTCTTCATACCTGGCAACCAGAATTGCCTCTTCAGATTGTTGTACATCTTTGTGGTTCCAGGATGGATGGTATACCAGGATCCATGTGCTTCACAAAGGATAGCACTTCTAAGAGAGTCTTCAGCTGGAACATAAATTCGGCCTTTAAATCTCACCACTACATCATCACAGAATTCAACATCTGGCATCAATACAACATGAGATAACTTAAAATCTCCTTGTTGTGACTATTTGATCTTCTGATAAATGGCTGGAGTCATCACCAGACTAGCAAAAACATCCAACATCAGATCATCAACCCATGATCAACTCTCCAAGTGCTCTCCAAGCCAAAGTGAAGCCGGCATGTCCCGGGCAATGCTGCGCGTCCGATAACGTCTCTCGGTGGTGTCACGCCGGTCTCGAGCCCTGGTGTCCTCACCAGCACATGAAACCACCGGGGAAGCAAAATGATTCCCCGAACACGTACACTGTCGTGAAGCCGTCTCCGGAGTCCCGACAGCGAAAAAGAATCCTGGGTAGGCTCGCAGTCGTCAAGCCTTTGAAGAAAATCAATAAGCCGCGGCTACCGCGAACAGTAAAATACACGTCGCCAGTCTATACTACGATGAGTGAATCAAGTTATCCATCAAAAGTCATCCATCAAAATGTAAGCATGCCAGGCCTAAAAAGCTTGGGGAGCAAAGAAGAGCATAATTAACCCAAGTGCCAGCCCCTCCAGCGGCACGCTTAGGGTGGCCTCCAGTCGACACACCCCTGAACGGGCCACACCCGGTGCACTCCGAAGCAGCCATGCCCGGCCCGCTTACAAAACCCTCCAGCCGACACACCCATAACGGGTTCTAGCTGGCACACCTTCAAGATGGTCCACCCGACAAGTTGCCTGTTTGCTCCACCCGCACGTTGCCTGCTTGATCTGCACGGTGCACCCGCCAGTCACTCCAATAATGCACCCAAATGGCTTTAGCCCGGTGCGGTCCCGAGCACCCTCTATCTAGTGCGCTTGGTTCCTCCCTTCGCCCGGTGCACCCTCAGCACATTTTGCGCCCAGTGGGGCTGGCAGGTCTCCTACCTAGTGCATCCCTTTTCCTTCATCACCCGGTGAGGCTGTCAAGCCCTTTACCTGGCACGAGGTATGCCCTTCTTCATCCGGTGAGGCATTTCACCATTCAGACCGATGCTACCGGCGGCAAATACACTAGTCACTGCGTGTAACCCTTGGCGCGCAGCAGGATCACGTTGAAGCCAGCTGAGACTCTGCTAAGCTGTCGCCCCCCAGTTAAAACACGCAAGCATCCCCTGCCAGGGGACAAGATTGGAGGGGTCAACCTCTAACTAACTCCCAACGTGACCGGCATCAATGCCAGCAGAGGTATAAAACCTCTCACGTTGAAGAAGAGAAAAGGAGAGAGGACCTTCTTCGGAGGAGAATACACATAGAGGAGGACTGCAGAAGGAAGAGGGGGTGAGAGTTCAAGAACTGTTGCGTCTGGGAGACTCGAAGAGGGCCCGAAGAAGAAGAAGAAGCCAGGGAGAAAGGAGAGAGAGAGAGAGTAAGCAATAGAGAGAGAGGGAGAGGTTCTGAATGTAGCAGGAGGGAACAGAAGAGGGAAGGGAGCCTTCGCCCCTCCTTGCCCCCCGGCTCTCTCCTTAGATCTCTTCCCCACTTGTCCTGTCGTCTTGATTCTCCTCCCTTTCTATTTTGGTTGTAATGCACTGTATTTGGCCCCTTGGTCATGGTCTATACCACTCTATTCTATGTGAATGAAATACCTTTTTCTTTTCATTATTCTGGTCGGTCTTCCTATTCCCCTGGGTGCTCTGTTTTGGCCTCGGTGTGATACCCACGACCTGTTTTAGGGACCGTCTCTTGATAGATGTGTTCCCGCTTACTTTTGGCAATCTCCCGGGCTGGGGAGACTCTGCCGAAATTTTGTCAGAAATGTATTTTCAGCACCCATCTTCTGAGTTTGTTTATTTTCTTTGGTCTACTTTTGTGTAGATAAGATGGCCTCCAGCTCTTCTTCTTCTTCTTCCCGTGTCGTGGTGATGTGGGAGAATGTTAACACCTTGGACCGGTGCCATAAGTAGCTGGCTATAGTTGCAGAGTCTTCTGACTCAGAAACTGACACAGTAGACATTGACAGTCTTCTCATTATTGGGGGCAATTCTTTAAAGTATGACTGCGAAGATGACATCAGGCGAGATCATCCCAAGGACAAGCACTTAATGTCCTTCCATAGGCGGTTTAATCTTCAAGGGAAGAGAGGTTTGTTCCTTGTCCAAAAAGCTGAGCAGGCATTGCTAGTTGAGAGGGACAGCTTGACAGACTTCATAGTGCACGGAAGGCCCATCTACCTGCCTGGTGAACCCCAAAAATGGAGTGTTGTGCTCGGACTCCAGGGTTTAGCTCTAGAGGACAGATTGTTGGCCAGAGCGCCTGAGTTTATACCCGCCCACTGGAATGAAATTACTGGTCGTGTTGACCGAGAGAAGCTGATATTTGGTCTATTCTTAGCCCCGTTGAAGTGGGGGTACAGAGAAGAATCATTCTTGCTGGACTCCTTAGCGGTTTGATTCAAGCACCAGATTTCTGTAGGGTGGCTTGCCGACTTGAAGGCCACCGATGCCCATGCATTCAGACCTAGAGCAGTGGAGTTCACAGACTACGTCCTGCAACACTATGCTCCTATCTTGGTTAAAGCTAGTGCATACCACAGTGTGTACGCCTTGAGGTACCGCTATCCTATCTCCAAGGGTTTATGCTACAGTATGATTGAAGTATTTTTCCCAGAGTATAACACTTTCTATACTTCAGAGGGAGAGACCTCTTTAGACCTTTAGAGTCTTTCACAGCTGAGCGGCCTGCCGATTGACGGTGAGCCGTATGAAGAAATCTGCTGGCCAGATGGGCTGAAGGACCAGATAGATGACGAAGGTCGGTATCTAGAGGGCTTCACCTATCGCTACCTGATGAAGGTGTACCACACGCTCTGTCGCTTGTCGCACCATACCAGAGAAGAGCACAAGCCTGGGGAGAAGAGGCGTGTGTGGATGGGCACCTGGCTTCAATATTTATTCAGTGGAGAGTGAAAGTATGATGACTTTCCCACTATTACACCGACTACTCTGAAGCGAAAGAAGAGGGTTCGGTGACATGTCGCTTTCCCGCCTGTTTTGAAAGAAGGGCAGCAAGGAGGCCTGAACCCTACTGGTGTTGATGTAGTCACACTCTGTGCTACATATCTAACTTATGGGATATGTTCCTTTACTCTCTCGCAAGGCGACGAGAGCATGATCAGAGCTGAGGCCATCTATCTAGCCTGCTTGATGGCTTGGGGCACAAAGCTTTCTCTCTGCCCGGTGGCATTGTGCCTGATTTATAACATGCTGGGAGACTTACACTGGTTTCATCTCCCCAGGAATTTGCAGACGGTTGGTCCATTACATTTCTTCAATGCCTGGGTCTGCACATTATTTCCAGAGGCTGCTCCTCATGGGTTACAACCATTGCAACTTATTCCGAGGATGAAAGAGTTTGCTAGTGCTGAACTGACACAAACTGCGGAGCAACTCTTTACCATCAGGGGAAAGCTGACCAAGCTTCTGATCGATGCTCCTGGAGTTCTTCACTTCTGGAGCTTGGTAGCCCACTCCAGCTCGCATGTGAACAAGATGAGAGGATGCCGTCTCTTTGAGACAGAAGAGTATGTTCATCCTATTTTCGGTGCCAAATGTACACGGCCAATTCTGAAGCCGGAGTTTGTTGATTGGGTACAGGCGATTAGACCAATCATCCTAGTCTTCCGGAGGAGCGCCATTTTATGGCTGGAGTCGTATTATCCATTCCGATTTAGTCAGAATTTCAGTTATGATTAGCATATTCCTCCCTCTTCCACACAGTTTGTGCTGTCGAGTAGGCATTGAGCCGGCCAGGTAGCAAATGACGAGGCTCGTGTATGGTGGGATTACTTTCACCACCAGGAGGAGGCTTCATTCAGAGTCTTGGCACCTGCTCATTTCTCTCGCATTACTCCAGAATATATCAAATGGTGGAACATGTGAATGAAATTCTATAGAAATTTCCACCAGGAATGTTGGGCTATTACGGAACGTAGATTCCTAGATTCTTAGCTAGAGCCAGCTTTAGACATTGATCCTCCTTATCTGAAGAAGCTAAAATCTTGGACCAATATAGAAGTGATGGCCTATTTAGAGGCTTGGAAAGCTATGAAGCATCACTCGCCTAAGGATGAGCTGAAGCTGCCCGAAATTAGCAAAGATGTCTTCATGAAGACACTTCAGGGGCTATGCCACATAAGTAGTGAGCGGGTAGTCCTTCAAGAGCTTCCTCTGGCAGTGGAAGAGCCCATCCCTTCTATAGCCGAATGGCATCCTGAGATCGACAGTCTCTATCCTTACATGACCTTCATTAGAGGGGAAGATCGGTGGGATGCATTGCTTCGTTCTCATGGGCTCTCAGTAGGCGGCCCGACCAAAGTCATTCTAGGGCAGCCTCTTCTTCTTTCCTTCAAGTATGCTGATGGATGGGGGCTGGACCATCTTGGGTTATATTATCATCTGTCTTCTCGTGGCCATTCAGACTTGGCGTCGCTGGCTGAGCAGAGCGAGATGATAGGAGATATATGTTGGCTAGTTCGTGAGGCTCCCTCAAGAGACAAAGTGCCTTCGCTGTTCTACTAGTCTCTTTCCCCTTTATATATGGGGCAGACAGGTATTTTATTTCTTTGCTTTGGTCTTTCGGCCTATTTCTGCTTTTGTTGCAATGTACGTTATTCTCACCCTTGTGCATGTGTAGTCTGACTCACTTCAGAGGAGACTCGGCACTTCAGGGAGCTGATAATAAAAGCTCAGAAGTCGACATACTTCGGGATTCCCGATCCGACTTTGACTACGACACCCTTGCCTCCTGGTGATTTGCAGAAGCGAACAAGGTCTCAAGTGAGGGAGGCCGTCAGCAAGGCCAAGGAGGCAGTTACCCGGGTGACACGGGCCTGCCGAAAAAATGGTACAGAGCTGGAACCGACAATTATTTCCCTACCTGTAGTGTTGTTTGAAGAATTTGAGACTTCTCGTGTGTAGACGCCTATAATGGAAGGTATATTCTTCTTTCTTCTGCAACTCATTTCTGTTCTGGTCGCACTGGCTAATAATTCTTCCTTGCAGCTGCTACCGCTCCCACTGTAGTGGTTGCGTAAGAGGCTGCCGCCCATGCGGGAACTGGAGATAGAGGGGAGGGAGTGCCCGTAGCTCCCATCGAAGGAGACACTACAAGAAAATTGGCCTTTACCTACGTTTAAAAACGTAGGTATAGGTCCAAAAAACGTGGGTAAAGTCTTTAGCCACGTTTACTTGCCACGCTTCCAAAGCATGGCACCGTGTGACTATAGGTTATACCTACGTTTCTATGAAATGTAGGTATAGTTCAACCTATGCCTACGCTTTCAAAGCGTAGGAATAGTCCAGCAAAAAGCGTAGGTAGATATCGACCTATACCTATGCTTTGAAAGCGTAGGAATAGTCCAGCAAAAAGTGTAGGTAGATATCGACTTATATCTACACTTTGAAAGCGTAGGAATAGTCCAGTAAGAGCGTAGGTTAAATATATATATATATACACATATAATTGACTATACCTACACTTCTAAAAATGTAAGTATTACCTTTTACTACATAGTAAACTCTTTGCAAGGACCTCAGAGCACGGGTTGAGTCCTCTCCATTCATTGCTATCAATCTTTTGATTCTTCCCAATATTCTCATGATATGTCACCCTGGGCACTTTGATTATCATCTCTATATCATCTTGAGCAATTCATGCTCCTGCCGCTCTGGGCATCAATCTCTTGATTAGTCTTGCCGCCCCGCGCATCATCCTCCTGCAAGGCATTCTCGCCAAATTCCTATCTAGGCATTTTCATATCATTCCAATTCATGACAATCAAATGATTAGCCAAGTTGTCATCCTCATGACAAACAATAGACCATGATGCTTTCCATGTTTCACGCGATGCTATGCTTTCATGCTATTTATGCTATGCCATGCTCTGATGCACTTAATAATGCTTTGATTCATGCTTACTGTGCTTGTTATGCTTCAATTGCAAATTCACTGCTATTCTCTATATCTTGGCTAATGAATTTTGAGTGCAGGAAAAAGCTCTTGGTCCCACCGTCTGGGTCTCATCATCATCCAAGTCCCCATAGTATTTGCGCATCATCTCCCAGTTCCCCACATGCTCATTGCTATCACCATCTCCCTGTATGCATTTTACTATATGTTATCTACGCTATTAGATTATATCAAGGACCTTGTGGCTTTGGCAAATCTAGAATTTGAGTTCCCCTTCATCAAAAATGATGATGATTCCAGAGGAGTCTTAGTCACACGGATAGGCTGTCGAGCCGTCTAAGATTAGGGCCGATGGTCCCCTTTTCGTGAATTGGTGTGTGGATAAACGGACTTCGGCTTAGTATCAGCTTACGAAATCGGTTTCTTGACTCAGTCTGGATAGCTTAACAATATTATACTTGATTATCTTATATTTTCGTTTGTTTTAATTTTTCCTTTAAACCTAGTATGCGTTCATGTAGGAATTTGAATCAACATTGGAAAAACCATTCTGATAAGTTAATTTTGAGAGTCAAATTGATCATAATCTTTCCAGATTTGAGATATTCATTGTTGAATTGAGTCCTCAGTTCGTCTTGCCGCTGTTTTTGGCTGTTTCTCGAAAACTCTTTGTTTGGATTCTCTATCCTCTTATCTTCTTTTCCCTTAGATCCACATTGGTTGCAGCACATCCACATTGGCTGGTAACCGCACTTTAATGGTGAAACCTACAGGTTTGTGACCTAGGGTACTTCCACCACGCTAGAAGTTGATCATTCTTTTATCTCCTTCGTGTCCGCGTGCACACTCCATCTTTCATCCAAACATTGCTGCTTTCTTTGAACCTCTTGAGATTGCTTCATCTCAAGCTTTGGATTTAATTGTCATCAAGTGATGTTGATCGCATGTCTCATCACACCTTGGCATCTACTTTTCAGTTCACTCTGCTCCCATGCAAAGCAAACGCCAAGGCGGGGCAGCTGTAGACACACTAAAATTAACATTTCTGTGAGTGCATCTCATATTGCTTGTGATGCCCCAATTTGACCCTCAAATCTGCTTATTTGACTGATTTTTCCAAAGAATAAATGAGATTGAAGGTCATGTGAGTAGGAGAATTGAAGCCAAGCTTGTGAGTATTAAGTTTTCTTCTAGCTTACCTTCCCTTTTTTATTTAATTTTTAGCAAATTCTCACTTTATTTTTCTTCTTCTTTTTCTTTGTTTTATTTTCAAGATTATCCACTCATTCCCCACCCTAGGAGGTTTTCTAAAATACCTTGGCTCACCCTTCTCACCTCCAAAATCACCATTGATATGAGATCTACCCTCTCTAAGTGGCATCTCTTAGGCCTAATAACCCATGCAAAACATTATTATGAAATCTACCTAGATTGGGCTGCCATGGGTGCTCTCATAGAGATGTGGCATCCTCAAACCCATACCTTCATTTTCTCTACCTTTGAGGCTACTATACTCCTAGAAGAAGTGAAAATTCTTTTAGGATTAAGAAGGTTGAAGCAAGACGAGGAAGATAGCATGGCATAGATGCCAAGAAAAATGAGTTCCCAAGAAGTATTGGCGAGCCTCATAGCAAGCCAAAAGATGATCGATCAAATCTGTGCCTCCAAGGATATCAACTTGAGGAAGCTTGCGGCGTGAACCATCAAAACGTTGTAGTAAGCCAAAGATGAAGACTTAGAGGAACTTATGAAGGTGTTCATGATATGCATAGTGGGAGTGCTCCTCTTCCCTTCGGCGGATGATTTTCTAGAAGAAGAATGATTGAGCACGATATATGAAATATGGGAAGGTAAGAGGATCAGCCCGGTGGTTCTAGCTTACCTCTATAGCAGGCTTAACTCAGCTAGTATGGGAAGGCCTCTCTACGGGTCTATGCTTCTCTTCTCTAGTTGGGTGGAGCTCCATTTCAAATTTGATCCGATTGAGGTGGCCTAAAGTACCTCTAGGGTATCCCACAAGAGTCCTGTCCACTACATGACTAGCACGGTGGGGCTAAGCGAGAAGGTAACCAATCGTATACCAAGGCTCAATAAATGAGTGGAGTGGCAGGAACACCTCAAATCAATGGCCCAAAATATGTTCACTTGCACACCGGGGGCCCTCCTATCTCAAAACCTCCGCACTAGATTTTCCTCTGACGTGGAGCTCCGACTAATCGGGATGACCAAGTTTGTCCTCTACAATGCGCACTGATATCTCTCTCAAGTCGGCCTCCCACGCCATGCATTCGAAGAAGCGTCTCATCTTCTGCCTATCAAAAAGAGGGAATTGGGGACAAATGGCGATGAAGAGGAGACAAAGACCATCCAAGCTATGTGGCAGATTAGCAACTTCTAATGGCTTGCGGAGCGGATTTGTCACGCCCCGAGCCATATGTGTACAGCGGAAGTCACTCGGGGAATGTAGACAGTCTGCAATACGCCTCAAGCTAGCAATAAAGATCAGAGCGCAATAACATACACATAAGAGGAATGCACAAGGGTTGATAAAAAATTCTAACTTTTATTAATAATAAGGATTTAAAATTAAATCCCGCCGATGATTCCGCCGACCAAAGTGCCCTCTGAAATAAATCTCAGAAACAAGAACTCAACAATGTGAATGCTAAGAACTCTCATGTGAAACACCATGCTTCAAAGCAAATAAACAAATTATGTCATTATTATGGTAAGCATGGACACCTTATGAATAATTATTTTGTCATGAAAAGGGATGATATGAATGCTGGTAGAGAGCATGCTAGGAAATTCCACACTGTTCAGAAAAAGAGCATTGAATGTTTTCACTGTGGAAAAATGGGACACATTGCTACATAATGTTGGTCTGTCAAGGGAAGAAAAAATTCTTTTTCTGAACATGTTAAATTCTCTGCAAACAAAAATACTTTTGATGAAAATAATGTTGTTTCAAAAGGTAGGCACCTTATGTGCTTTAATTGTGGGAAGCTAGACCACGAAGCTTCTGAATGCAGGCTGGCTATTCGTAGAAGATACAATTTCCATGTTAAAAGTGACAACATTCATGGTCATTCATAGAAATCCCATGTTTATGGTCTGGATGCAGTTGCCTCAGTCATTGCATTAAGGATGAATAGAGCAGAAAATCATGGTCTAGACAAAGGACGCGATCTTGGAACTTAAAGAGAGTTGTGATTTATCACACGACCATAATTAAAAAGTGGTCCCAATGATGAATGTGATCTCAATCCAAAAAGCAGGTCTGAAAAATCAGCTTCTGCCCAACAGAGAAATATATACTTTGTAGGGGTATCATCGGTACTAGGATTGCATCGAAGCAAAGGAGATTGGGTTTCTCTGACTTAGATGGAAGGTCTTGGCCATACACTTGGCTAAGATGAAAAGTTATAGGTGCCGAGTTAATGGCATCATCGGTACTGGGATTGTACCAATACAAGGGATATCTGATTCTGGTGGGACCAGAAATTGGTATAGGAGCATGGTAACTCATCACCAGAGCTCCCGAGCACAAGCTTGCTCATTGATGGCTATTGGGTTTAGTTGATCGCCGAACTGAGGAAGCGGCACGTGGTATAGTTTCAGGTGTTTCCCATTGAGGGGTGGGAATTGAACTTCCCCTCGATGGTTGACAATGACATAGGCTCCACCTTCATAAACTTTCTGGACTATATAAGGTCCTAACCAATTTTCGTTTAATTTATCTTTGGGGGTGACCGTCATAACTTCTTTTCTGTTAACCATGACTAGGTCTCCTTTCTTGAATTCGTACCTACTAACGAGCTTATTGAAGGCATAGGCCATATGGGTCTGATAGACTTGTATATTCTGTTGGGCCTTAAGCTGCTGTCCTTCCAATTCGGAGAGCTCCTCCAGTCTTCTTTCTGTATTTGTATCACCATCGTTAACCAATTCGTGCTGGATTGCAACTCGTAATGAGGATATTTCCAACTCTTTCGAGATGACTACTTCCGAGTCGTATACTAGTGAAAACGGTGAGCAACCCATTGGGGTCTTATACACAGTATGGTACATCCACAACATCTCATACATCTTCTCTTCCTAATCCTTCTTGCTAGAGCTAACTATCTTGGCAAAAAGCTAAAGAGTGTTGACAGCATATCACAGCTTAGAGTGATGGTTTTCTTTTTTTTTCTCTCTGTCTTCTTTTGCTTCAACATTTGCCCCTAGAGTAGGGCACTTATTTGTATCTTGTATTTCTTTCAGCTTTCCACCATAATCCAAGGGGCTTGAGATGCCCTTTAAAGCGGATTGTTCTTCAACTGATGCGATGAGGCCGTGTCGACCGTCTTCTTGAGGTTGGGCATTTGGTGAGGATGTGGTGGGTCCACTCTATGCTTGCCTATCCACAGTTCACCCTTTTTAATCAAACTTTTAATGATATCTTTGAACACAACAATCCTCACTCGAATGCCCTCTCTGTTGGTGATAAGGGCAAAATTGAGAGTCATCTTTCCATCTTGCAATGCTCAACCTTCTAGGCTTCGGGAGGACAACCTTGCCACATGCACGGGTCCATACGAACATCACTTGAGTTTTCTCCTTAGGAAAGGAATAGGGTTTCTTCATCTTGTCCCTCAGTGAGGGCGCTTGTTCGGCAGGCTGAATGGGAGGAACCACGGCTGCCTCTTTTGTTTGCTTCTGTTGTAGCTCGAAAGCCTTAAAATCTGAGACGCATATTCCCTTTTGCCCCAGATGCTCGCCGACTTGGGGCAGTAGTAGCCGAGTAATACTTTGCCAAGAAGGCGTCAGCATCAGTTGTCAGCTTATTTAGTTGTTCAAAGGTTCTGACTTCAATGCCCATCACCCTTCGTAGGATTTTATCTTTCAGATTTCTTTCACATCTTCGAATGGTGTCCTCGTAGCTCGGAGGGCTCTTGCATCTTTCATGGGGGTTTTCCCCTCTTCTTAAATAGTCCGGAGTGGACTCATCATCTTTTCGTTTGATTTCATATAATTTTACCTTGGTGACTTCTCCCTTGGCTGACTTCGTTTCAGTTGTTCACTCCTCACTTGGCTTATTCATTGCCGCTGAAGCCGTTGGATCCGAGTGTGGGTTGAGTGGGTTTAAGCCCATTTCTCCCATTTTTCTCTTCATTGTTTCAATCTCTTGGCATAGCTCCATCATCAGAGCGAGCCCAAGCTGGTATGGGCTAGGGATGCTGCCCCCCATCTTAAACTCAAGTGGGACCATCGTCCCCTTGGAACTATCATCGGACATGTTCAGTCCTTCAAAGCTTTTATTCTTGCCCCCATGCCTGTACGCAAGGGAGTATGATAGCATACATCTTCATCAGGCAGCAAAGAGTGCCCCCACTCCGCCCGGGGCTGATTGGCATGGCAAGAGGTAGAAGTTTCGGGTTGATCTGCCTTGGTCGGCATGAAGCATATCTCTTCATCATCTTCTTCTTTAGCCATTCGGCTTGTGTCGGATAAGGCCGACAATGTATTACAAGAGAGGACAATGCCTCCTCTTCTATATTTTGACTTCTTCTACTTCTTCCCTTCTGCGGCCGACATGTTCCCCCACAACGGGTCATTCGTGCTCTTGGCATTCCAGATTTGCTTTCTATATCTTGTATCAAGTCCGAAGTTATGGGTGTCAAATGGAGCAAAGGGCCTTTAGGAGAGCTGCTGTTTTCATAGGCTGTCAAGTAGGGGACTTCCCTACCACCTACTTGGGCCTTCCTTTGACTCTTGGTACCCTTGGTACAGAGACTGTCAAGGGCTAGTGCAAATGTTTCATTCCAGACTAGCAAGATGAAAAGGGGGGGTTGGTCTCTTATGGGGGTCAACTGGTGCTCTGTAGGTCCATTTTGGACACTCTCCATATCCACTTTTTGTCCACTTTCCGGATCCCCCAGTCAATGACTAGGAAGCTTAAGTCTATCCAGGCAAGTTTCTTCTGGCATGGAGTGGAGAGGGTGGTAAAGGCTAGCACGACATTGCTTGGGGCAGAGTTTACAAATGCAGGGAGGTAGGACTCATTAAAAACATCAGGGATTTCAAGTTGGCTCTATTGAGTAAATGGATTTGGAGACTTGGCAATGAGGATGGTGGTCTATGGGGTACAATCATCCACCAGAAGTATTACACCAAGACAAGAGTGTGGGATCTCTCCAGTCACTCTTAGCATCGCACCTCTCATTTTTGGAGGGGCATCATGAAGAGTTTGAACATCATCAGGGCAAGCACTAGAGTGAAGCTGGTGAATGGTGAGAAATGTTTGTTTTGGGAAAATAGATGGCGCATAGATAGCCCGCTCAATGATACTTTTCCTCAACTACATGCAATCTCATTGGAGCCATTGGCAGTCGTGACTCAGGTATTCGAAACTCAGCCAAGTGGGGGTACTTGGACCCCCATGTTTAGAAGACACCTGAGTGATGAAGAGCTTGAACCGCTTGGGCATCTCCTCATTTTGTTGCAAGAACACATGATAGATGCAACTCAGGCAGATGTGCGGATTTGGACGTGAGAGAAAGATGGCTGCTTCTCAATCAATCGACCTACAGGGTCCTTGTATATAGCAGGTTGTGCCATCCTTTGGCCAGGCAAGTTCGAGAACCAAAGAGTCCCCTTGAGGTCAATGTGCTCATGTGGAGGATTTCTCACAGGAGGCTAGCAACCCAAGACAGGTTTGGCACTTTTATGGACGGTATCCAACCAATCAGTCCTATATTTAGGGAGGAGGATCCATCTGTTTACTAGCTGTCAAGTTGCACAAGAGGTTTGGTTCCATGTCTTCAGCAAAGTGCAGTGCGCCTTTCAAACCATAGTGAGCGTTCAACAGCTGCTCGGGGAGTGGCAGGGGATGCCCCCTCAAAGCAGACATGTGTCTCTAGTGGCTTATCCTTCATGCCACATTATGGGCCATTTGGGGAGAGAGAAATAGCAAGATCTTCATAAAAGGAGGCTTCAGTCCCATGGAGGATTGGGGACTTTGTTGGGGAGAGAGTCAGAGAGTGGGCCAATTTCCTATGTAATGTAGGTTCACATAGTTCTCATTTTTTGGGCTTGTTGGGGAACTAGTGTGAGACACATCGCCTTGATGTGGCTTTTGTACAGAGATGTTTTGTAGGCAGACATAATATACTTGTGCAATACTACTTGCTGCACACCCAGTGTATAATTACTTCTCGTGTGAAAGTAAGCTTTCTGAAGTTAACCATTGCTATTCGATGATGGAAACGATTGATGACATTCACATATCGCGCTATCACTCTGGGTAGTGGTAGAAATGCCTCCAACAATATTGGCAGTTCAGATTCTCTTATGAAGGCACACGCGCGACACAGGAAAGTGGTTGATACCGTCCATGCATGATGCTTTAGAGACTCAGTTTTGGTTATTGTACTGTTGAAATTATGAACAATTTTTCTTCTTCGGCTTCATATGTTAAGCCACTATTATGTGCGATGGAAGGACTTGGCGACTTAATTAGAAGGCACTGTTTGTAGAACAGGAAGTTACACTTCATACAGATGATGAGTATACAGAACAGCTGAAGCCTGCTTGACGATTATACCGTCCTGTGGTCATGAGGTAATGAACTCGAGCGAACGAGACATGAGATCGTATGTGATTAATTTTGCCTTGAAAATGCTAGTCTATGCATTGTTTATAATAATTTCTTGTATGCCTCAATTGCAAAACTCTGACCAATCCCCCAAGTGTTCATCAAATCTTAGCATTGAATCCAACATGTGGCGTCGTCAACCTGACTAAAAACCACCAAAGCCTACGGATCCGAGCTCAACAAAAAAAGGATCAAGTGAGTTTATAATTAGATCCATTCACCTGTGGCGTGCTTCCTGTTGGCAGTACCTCTCCTTTCCCCCAGCATCTTCCTGAGGCGAAAACGTTGGTGGACGTCGAAGGAGTTGAACAAGCCCCACAAGCATCCTGCCGTAACTCCCTCTCCTCGAAGTTTAGGGGGGCGGTGGTGTTCTTGTTTCGCCATGAGCGCTTGCTCTAATGACCCTTAGAGCATCCAGTTTCCCTGAACGACAGAGAACGATCAGAGTCACTCTGTCATGAATCCCAAGAAAATTATATCTTGAAACAGAGAAGAAAGACGTGGTGTAAACCCAATTCTCGGATTCCGGGTTCCATAACAACGACGAATACGGCGAGAACCCACAAGAATTCCGATTGCAAAAACCGATTTTCACGTTACTTTGATGCCGATGGGCGAAGGTACATAACAAATAATGCTAATAGAAGCAGAAGCTTGGACGGATGACTTCCATCAATTGAGGAAGGACTAATTCTTCAAAGATTAGGGAACCAACAGGGCAGAGAGGAAGAAAACCTTTGTGGCCTGTGTGTGTGTGTGTTTTGGGGGGGGGGGATGCAGATGATGGGTCCATTACAGAGATAGCAGAGTGGACCTTCCTTCTTCGACTGGGGAGAACGGAGGAGGCTGGCGACGCAGGGAGGCGGTGTGCTGGTGGAGTATATAGGGTTTCCCCAGCTGCTTGAGGACGCGAGGGGAAGGTGGAAAGGGGTGGGACGAAGGCGTCGAGATGGCCATGGGCCTGCTCCCTGGAAAGGTGGGTGATGCCCAAACCTCCTCCTCCCAGCCACAGTTCCTCTCTCTCTCTCTCCCTGGGTGTTGTGTGTCTCTTTGTGGAATGCTTCCTCTTCTTCGTTCTTTGTTCGTCGGACAAGACGCCTTTTATACTCCCAGTGGTGGGGAGCCTTCGGACGCGACCGACGGGGGTGGGAGTGTGGGGCATTGATGAAGATTTGACTTGGGTGTCCTCGGTGGCAGAGAGGGTAGCCAGCGTGGCACCTCCTCCATTCGACACCTCAGCATGGCCATTGCACACCAAAAATCTGTAGGGGAATGGCGTAAGATCTCCCTTGCCGGACGCGCCGTTGGGGGAAGCCAGGGCGTGCCGTGGAAGGCGCACACGGGTGTGCCGCTGAAGAACCCAAAGAGGGCGTGCCATTGAAGGGGCGCAAGGGCGTGCCGTTGAAGGCCCATATGGGCGTGCCGCTGAGGGCCTTGCAGAGCGTACCATTGAAGACTCATATGGGCATGCCGTAGAAGTAGATTTGGGCCCGTTTTGGGCCCGATTGACGATCCACTTAGTTCTCTTCGGGGCCCACGAGTTGTGAGACCCCAGGGGTTGGTTCCTCTTCGCTGCCATGACTCTGTGAGTGGCTTCACGGTAGTGTACTATTCGTTCGGAGGGTCCAGACGAGACGTGTTCTCCGCAATCTCTTCAGTTGAAGTTGTCTATTGACGCTGGAATGGTCAGGACACGCGGACGTGTAATTTTACACATCCACAGGACTCAACGGAAAGTGCATCGACGCACCCACCAAAGGTGCATCGACCCTGCCAGGTGGTAGTCCTGGCCTGGCTGCCACCATCAGGTGGTGGTCAGTCGCGAGACCACTACCTGGAACTGACATACAGCCAAGTGACGATCCCCAACTGATCGTCTAAAGCCCCCCTCGGAAGGAGGTGGTCTCTGGTATGACCGCCACCTCCTTCCGAGATAGAAAATGATGAACTTCACGAAAATGCCCATTCCACACCTCGATCACGCCCAGGTGATGGGGAAAACAAGGCGAAACTCATCCCCTACCCCTCTAGCATCAAATGATGCCCAACAAACATTCAAAGGCCTCAGAAAACACTAGATCCGGTGCTCAAACCCTAAAGCATGCAATTCCCAAACCCAGCTCAAAACACACCCCTCTCGGCCTCACCTCGGCCTAGAGATCACGGAAATGAAAATACAAAGAGTAGGGACCTGTCCCCCTACCTCAAAGACGCGAGAATCCTCCAAAATTGACGCCGATCCCACTTCTACACACGAAACCATGAATGCCCATGAGCTCCCCGTGAACCACCACCATCCTTATGCTCGCCTCACCGCTGCCGTCGTCGCAGCAATCTCCTCGGCCCGCCGTCTGTAGCCGAAGAGAGAGGAGGACGCCGGGCTCGTGCTCAGACGGGGGAGAGAGGGGGTTCACAATGGTCGAATGGGGGTTTCAACGGGTGGAAGGCAGAAAAGAAGAAGAAAAGAAATGTGTTAGGGATTTCTCCCTAACCCTCCCATAACTAAAATTACATTTATGCCCATTCTAATAACATGAAATTTTTGAGGGCCCACGAGCAGCGAGCTTCCCCGGGGGTTGGCTTCTCTTCACTGTCGTTGTTCCGGAGATGGCTCCACGACAGCATACTGTCTATTCGGAGGGTCCAGACGGGACGTATTCTCCAGGGTCTCTTCAGTTGATGTTGTTGTTGCTGTTGGACTGGCGGAGGCACAAGGGCGTGTGATTTTGCACGTCCATAGGACTATTGGTCCCAATGAAGTGGGGAAGCCACCCTCGAAACTGACCCTCTTGTGCTCGACTCTCAGCTCCCTACAAAGTGCTTGGCAACTGAGAGTAGGGGGTCTAGTGAGGAGGGTAAATCCAACTCAGCCCATAACGCGCCCATCTACAACAAGCCCAACTTTGCCCAAGGCCTGCCAGTGTACCCAAGGGCACGTGACATCTGTGGCCCATATAAGCACGGCCCAATATGACTCGACATCAGATTCGGCAGTGCTGGATAGGCTACAGCCCAGGCACAATGACTAGCGGAAGACCCTCCGATGACCGACCGTTACTCCCATGACGTTGGATCCTACCCTGTAATAGGTGAGCATGTCCCATGAGCACCGTAAGACTCGCCCAGGGATTGGTTGACTCGGGGTACTTGCCCCTCAATGAGAAATTCCCACCATAATTGTGGGGGATATTACTCCCCTACTTATGTCTTTCTCTGCTAAGGGATAGGCTCTCGACGCCATGACAACTCCCTCTAAAAGGGACATCGACAGAGAAGAGAAGACATGGTGAAATTTCTACCAAAATTACACACAGAGAATAGAGCTACTGGTCCTACTACAATAAACGAGAGGTCACACCCTTCCACGCCCTGAGAGAGCATCCCTCCTATGCGATCTTACAACCCAGTGAGCAAACTCCGAGTGCTGACTAGGAGCGGCGAGCACTCGTTTAGAGGGCCTATATGTCTCTCAGATCTCCCACGGTGACCTCCATCCTTCCCTCTCTCCTTAGCTCTTCTCTGCACCTTTCTTAAACTATTGCTGATTTAAGCATCGGAGGGTTGTCTCATGGGGTAATGCACAAGGCTCCTTTTGACGTCCTTTGCTTGTGGTGTTTGCAGTCTTCCACGGGTGCCGAACGACTTTCCCAACCAATAAATAGAGAAGGTGGTACGTGACTTAGAAATCAGATTTCTATCGTTAAATTTGGCCCCTAATCATGTTAGGAGTTCATGTTAGTTTGTTATATTCATGATTTCTGCTGTATCATGATTCTTGTAGCATGTTTTAAAGTTATTTTTACATATGTAGTTTCATGCCAAAGCTCCATAGTTTTGTACTTAAGGATTTTAATGCAAATTCCTGCACTATTTTATGCTTTGAATCGTTCCCTTCTCATCTCTATTTTTGTTTTATTAAGTTCACATGTAGCGCGTATTCTGGTACGTTGCTATTAGATCACTTGCACTTGATATGTCACGCCCCGAGCGCGGAAGATAACTCGGAAGTGGCGTGACGATGTCTATAACGATCAAGCCAATCAGAGCGTAGATCCCGCGTTGAGTCACCAGAAAACCCAGGAACTTCCCAGATCGAACTCCAAAGGCACATTTTGCTGGATTGAGCTTCATGTTATACCTTAGGAGGGTGTCGAAGGTCTCAGCTAGGTCAGCGAAGTGGTCCTCGACGTTAGGTGTCTTGACAAGCATGTCGTCGATGTAGGCCTCCACGTTCCGACCGATTTATCCTTCAAAAATGTAGTTGATCAGCCTCTGGTATGTTGTGCCGACGTTCTTCAGCCCGAAAGGCATTCAGGTGTAGCAGTATACATCGAAGTCGGTGATGAAGGCTATCTTCTCGCTGTCTTCAAGATCCATTCGGATCTGATGATAGTCGATGTAAGCATCCAGTAAACTAAGCAATTCATTACCGAAAGTCGAGTTGACTAGTTGGTCGATGCTCGGCAGTGGGTAACAGTCTTTTGGAGTGGCCTTGTTGAGGTCAGTAAAGTCCACACACATTCGCCATTTGCCCAAAGCTTTTGGCAGGGATGAATCCATACCTTCCCTAAATGCTCTGGGAAAAGGACGGAGTACCTTATTACTATAAGCTACTACTGTTTACATCCTTACAACATGCCTCAACAATGTGCGTCCATGTGTACGTGCATTCTTGTACCTAGGTATATGTATGTACATGATTTATGGGTGCATACACTTGCGCACGTGCACGTACGTGTGCACGTGTGTGTGAGAGAGAGAGAGAGTGTGTGTGTGTGTGTGCGCGCCGAGGAATCAAACTGTGCAAAAGTTCACACAGCAATCCATGCGTCAAACCGGCTTTATATCATCAAGTCATCCTTCTCAGACCATCAAAGCAGAAAAAAGAGACTAAAGAAAACCAGAGAACGTGGAGATCAACAGTCTTTTCCACAACATGTACATATGTATATATATATATAGGAGTGTCCTTACATGTCAACAAAACCTCATCATCCAAAATCCTCGGCGCACGCCATGCAAAAGGGTTTTGTCCATGATCCCCCCCCCCCACCTCCATCGATCATGCATGTCCCCTTTTGATAATGAACAAGGGAAAAAGCTAGTTAGGGCTCTGACTAATTTGTGGGTATGCTTAAGGAACCTAATTAATCAAAACCTAACAGAGAAAAAAATATTGAGAGAGAGAGGGGGGGAGAGAGATGACGAGGGTCCCATCCAACCACATCATCCCCCACACTGCTCCCCTTATTATTCTTAAATTGGTCTCCTTCCACGAGGGGGTGGGGTCTCACATGCAGTGCTTATCAAAAAGCTGTGGGGGATTCTATTCTCTACTTTGTTTCCCCACTAGTGGGTAGGTCTGAGCTCGTATAATTAAGCCCCACTCAGCAGCCCCACAGGGAAAATATGCCATGGGTCCTTCAGTACTGAGGCTTTTATGTGTGGCCCCCACCCCCCATTTCTTTTACTTGGCCACCTTACCACCCCCAACAACACTAGAAATCCATTCACACACAAACATTGCATAAACACTGTGTATTCCTCTGTGTGTGAGGGTGCTTGGTGGTCTTGGTGCTCGTGCTCGTAGTCATGATCGTCTCTCTGAAGTGGATGGATGCCCGAAGGCGTGCAATTACTGCACGCCTTCGAGGACGACCGGGCCGGCGACGGCTGCGCCTACGCGCACCCACTGCGGCAGATCGTCGATCTCTACCATCTCCGCGTCGAACGGGCCTTCCAGCACGGTGAACCAGCCGGCGTCACCGCCAGCAGGAGCGCCGTCGCTCGGGATGCCGTTGTGGCCTTCCAGCACGACGCCGGTCAAGAGGGCCGCGTTGTCCGCCCCCAGATGGGCCTTGGCCTCGCGGCCGGAGCCGCCAGCCAGAGGGGTCTCGTTGAGCAGGACCGGGTCGGTCTGGGTCTCTGCGATGGTGACGATATTGGTCATGGTCTTTGCTCCAGCGCAGCCCGGTCAGTCGCCCCGGGCTGCACTCGTGTCGGCGTCGGTTACGCGATCCAGAGGACGGCGTTCGCGTTGCGCTTGTTGATGGTCAGCCTGTACTTCGAAGTCATGGCGAAGTAGTAGACGTAGCGGTCGTACATCCTGTTCGGCTTGCGGTTGACCATCCAGTGGCCCGGCAGCGGGCGCAGCTTGATGGTCTTGCTGTTCAGGAAGTAGCAGCGCTTCGACCACGCCGGGGAGACCGGGCCGAACATGCTGTCGATCTCGTCGAAGGTCGGATCGTACTCGACCAGCACGCCCTTGAAGTACAGGTCGCTGGTCGCGCCGTCGATCTTCGGGCCGCCGGTGCCGCCTTCGCGGATGACCACCTGACGCTGGTTGGTCGCATTGACCGCGTCACGGTAGGCATCGTAGAAGTCGCCGCCGCACAGAATCTTGTCCGGGGCCGACTTCTTGCCGTAGCGGGTGCAGTCGCGCCACGTCTCCTCCATCTCGGTGATGAGGTCCTCGGGGTTCGTCACGTTGATGGGGCCGTTGACGTTGTTCTGCCACCAGCTGGCCGCGCCGCTCAGGCCACCGACCGTGGTCGACGCCGGGGTGGTGCTGACGAGCAGGTCGAGGCCTTGCGCGGCCTTCGGGTCCTGCGTGCCGTCGAGCAGCATCTCGAGGTTGAACTGCTCCTGCACGCCGTCGCGCAGGTCGTCGTGGTTCTGGGTGAGGATGTTGTAAATCTGGATTTTCTCGGCCTCGGTCACCGTGGACGAGCGGTCGTCCGTCATGGTGATGCCGTTGGCCGCCAGCTCGTCCTCGTTCAGCATGAAGCCGTCGTGGAAGTTGAACCACGCGAACTTCGCCAGACGCACCGTATCGCGACGGTTGTAGTCGACCTGATCGTCGCCGTAGTAGTTCTGGTAGTTCGAGTCGTATGCGATATGCACCTTCTCGTTGTAATACTGGTTACCACCCGGCGCTTCCTTCTTGCCGGCAACCAGCCACTGCAGCAGCGGGCGGTCGTGGCCGATCTGGTCGACGGGGTTCTCGCTGGAATAGACTTCCAGCTGCTTGTTCGCGCCTGCGGCGAACTGTTCCGGGGTCATGGGCATTGTACAATTCCTTGTTTTCTTCCTTTAAAGAATCATTCAATTTTCTTGCCCATTCAATTCCCATATTAAGATCTTCATTGACTTTAGCTTCGAGATTTACATTGATTTTCTGAAGATCATATTCTGTCTTCTCATGCACTCTCATGCATATCATGCTAAAGGGAATTTGAAAATTCTACTCATGTTAGCATGTACTGCACTTTTAATACACCATCATGTCATGACCCTTTGGTATATAGAATGGTGACTTGTGGAATGGTGGATTAAGTCCAACTAGAAACTATCACTATGCATGAGAGGATCTTCGGATCAAGTTCTCCACCCAGTACTATCGGTCTAATGCTCATATAAGTCATGGATTGCATACCCTCTTGTTAAGTCCCGCAAAGGCATTTTAAAGCACATGTACAAGCTAAGGGGGAGCCAGCATAAAGGTCCAGCCTACACATCTACTTAATGCCTAATCTGAATTTTTAGCATCATGATCTTCACATTTGAATTGACTGCATGTTCTTAAGGGAAGGTTGATTTGCTGTGCCTCCTTCCTTTGTATGCCTCTTGAATGAAATGGATCTTTCAAGGAGAGCCTAAGCTTCAAATAAAATGGAAAAGCATGCTTGAAATTGTTTTCTTGATGAGTAAACATGGTTTCGATTGTTATGATCACAAAATGGAAAATTTGCCATGATTCATATTTTATCAAAAAGAAATTTTGCTGAATGCCTTTAGAATCTGGCAAGACCTTATGCCATCTGAACCTGAAAAACCTGCTGAAATCCTTCTGGCGGCAGAACAGGTCGACCCAATGCATACTCAAGTTGACCCAACCATGTGAAAAAGTTGCCCCTTTTGAATGATTCAGTGTGCTATCTGCTAAACTGCGTTGACCTACAGGCCTTGGTGAATCGACTCAACAGTTGCATTCTTCTTGAATTTGCACTCTGTCTGTGCATTATGCGTTGACACCTTGAAGTGCCTGCGTCGACGCACCAGTTCATCTGATGACTTATTCACCTCTTTCAATTGTCATCTTCAGATTGAACAATGATCACTCTTATCTGATAAACATTACTTCCTTTGTATCCCCCTTGCAACACCTTTGCAAATCATTCTTTGAAGGGGAGACTTTATCTCTGACAAAATTGTGGTATCAATGCACAAGTGTTCTTGCACTCTCCACATATCTTGGGTTCTCACTTGCTGTGTTTCGAGCTCATTTTTGAATCCATCAAAATGCAGCTCTCAATGTCTCTTGGAACTCCTGAAAATTTGCCACATGTTCCAAATTGCTAGAACATCATCTGCTTGCTCAAATACCTGACTGCCTGCCCCAAATTCCTTGAACACCTTAAACTCTTAGGAGAATTTCTATCTGTTGCTGAGTTCATTTATCAAAGTCAATTTTAAAAGAAGAATTTTCTTTTATGGAGTTCCATGATTGCCCAGGACATGAAACCTCTTGGTTTAAGTTTAATGAGTTCATGAGCTTTAAGCCAAATAGCCTTGAAAGTGGACAACAGAAGGATTTTTTTTCGCATTTGTACTTGTCTAGTAAGATTACTTTATGTCCTTGTAAATTTTAGATGCTGGAGTTTTTTTTGACTTTTTTCTTTTCTTAAACCTAGTAGTCTAACTAGATTTTAACTCATATTAGTTAAATTTATTTGACAGTAGATTACCGCACTTAATGCGAGGAATATTTTTACACATATGCTTATATACTAGGGTAATGTTCATTAACATACATCTGATAATCTTATTTTTTTAGTATTTATATAAGAAGGCTAGTTTTATAACTATCCCCTATTTTAAATAAATACATAAAAATGGAAACACGCACCTCCTTGCTCCACTTCTCTCACCTGCCCGGAATGAACTCGTAGTCGGGAGGGCCCCCTTATCTGCAGTGGCGTCTCCGCCCCCGACAAGCCTCGCCCTCCCAAACAGCACCCCCTCACCCTCCCACCCCGCGGCCATGGCGGCGAGGCTCGTCTCCTCCTCTCCCTCCTTCCTCGTGCCGCCGCTGTCCCCCCGGCCCCATCGCCATGGCCGCCACCTGAGCCACCCTCTCTGCAGGCCGCGGAGGGCAGACACCAGGGTGAGGATGAGCTTGCACGGGATCCCCCCGCCGCCGGGGATGGAATCCGTGGATATCCAGGGGATCATCGCCCGGGCGGAGGGAATACTGTACACGCTTGCGGACGCCGCCGTGGCCGCGGACCCCGCTGCTGCTGCCGCTGGTGACCCCGCTGCTGCAGCGGCTGTGCAAAAGAACGGGGGGTGGTTCGGGTTCATATCGGAAGCCATGGAAGTAGTTCTCAAGGTTCTTAGCTCGTACCTTCTCTTGTTTAATTTCGGAGAATGGAGAATTGTGAGCGACGCGGTTGAGCGGCTTTTGTTCTCATGGGGGATACTGGGAGCTTCTATTGGAGGCTTAATCTTGATTTGGATGTGAGGTTTTCATGAGAGACCAGCCAGTGGCTCCTCCGAGCTCTTTGACTTGATTTGTGGAAAGATAATCTTTCTTCCAGCGGACGGTGTGCGGTCAATTTTAGTGCCTAATTGATTAATTCCTAGTCGAGAATCCTTATGGGCTTATATATATTTTATCTGGTGATCGTTGATGCTATGGGAGTTTCACACGGGGTACGTTTTCACAGTTACGCCATTTAGACACTTTCTGAATGCGTGGATGCAAGATTGTCGGTGTAGATTTACCTCAAGGATTGTTGAATTATGGGTGTCTCATGGGAAATACCTTGTGTTTGCTAGCTGTTCTTGGCTAATATTTGGACACTTTCTGAATATGAAGATAAACAATGTTAGCACAATTGTGGGTCAGTGGGTGCTGAACTATGGATATCTTTCTGGTCTTGGCTAAGAAGTAGAAGTGACAGATACTGATGATTATTTTTTTTTTTTTTTTTGCGTGCATCAGCACGACATTCTTTGAAAATTTAAGACTATTGATAACTTCAGGACCCCCCCTAAATTTAGCGAAATCAAACAAGTACAATTTGTGTATAGCCGCCACCGGCGCCGCCGCGCGCGGCCGTGTAGCCATAGAGGCTGTAGGCCTGAGCCGTGTTCGCGGTGACATCGTCAAAGGTCAGGCTCGAGGTCGCCGATCCGCCCTGGCCGCCCGCGCCGCCGGGCGTGTTGCTGTAGCCGCCGCCGGCGCCGCCGGTCGCGACCTGCATCAGCTTGAGATAGCCGCCGCGCGTCGCGCCAGAAACCACGTTCACCAGATTCGAGGCCGCGCCGGCGCCGCCGACGCTGCTGGTCGCCGCGCCCCCGGCCCCGCCAATCTGGCTGGCCGCCGCCTTCGCGGAAAAGCCCGTGGCCCTAGCCGTCAGGTGGCTGACCGCCCCGCCCGCGCCGCCGGCCTGGCCGGTTCCTCCCTGGCCGCCGATCTGGCTCGCCTGGGCGTAGGCCACGCCGCCCGACAAGCCGGCTTCGGAGGCGGTGGCGCTGGTCGAAGCAATCGCGCCGCCACCGTAGCCGGAGCCGGCGAACGGCCCATAAGGATATATCCCGGGGCCGGCTGCGCCGCCCGTGGCGCTGGCGTGCGCTTCGACGCGATAGGCGCCCGCCGAAGTGTCCGCCGCGTTCGCAGAACAGCCGCTGACGCCGCCGGCGTAGCGTCCGCCCCCGCCTGACGCAATGGCGGTGGCGTAGGTGCTCCTGGCTCCGGTCGCGCTTGCGCTGGCGGCGCCGGCGCCGCCGCCGCTCGGGCCGTAGCCGCCGAGGGCGGTCGAATAGAGGGTGAAGCGGCTCGCGGCCTGGTCGTCGAAGGTCAGGCTCGACGACCCGGAGCCGCCCCAGCCTGCGCCCGCTCCACCGGTCGCCGATTGCCGCAACTCGAGATATCCGCCCCGGGTCGATCCCGACACGGCGTTGACCAGGCTGGCGGAGCCCCCGGACCCGCCTTCTGGTCCGCTCCCGCCCGCGCCACCGATCGCCATCGCGACCGCTTTGGCCGAATAGCCGCTCGCGCTGGCCAGCGCCGACCCCGCCGAGCCGCCGCCGCCGCCGAACACGACGTAGTTGGGAAGGAACTGATAGCCGCTCCCGGCGCCGCCGGCGCCGGCTTGGTCGACGGCCTTCGCATAGGCCCTGCCGCCGGTCGCATAAGGCGCATCGGCGACGGCCTTGGCGAGCCCCGCCGCGCCGCCGCCGCCGCCATCGTCGCCGCCCCCCCCGCCGCCTCCCGTGGCGTTGGCGTAGGCGTTGACGGGGTCGGAGCCTGTGGTCGCGCTGGAGGCGATTGCGGTCGCATAGCCTACTCCTCCAGTTCCGCCGATGAATATGTTGGGCGGCGGCGGGTCAGCGCCCAGCCCGCCCGCGCCGCCGATCCCGTTGGCCGTGACCGAGACGGCGAAAGCCCCCTTCACCACGGCGTTGGCGACGCCGGCTCCACCCAGGCCGCCCGAAGGGGCGCGGGCCGCCCCCGCCCCTCCAACGCCCAGCGCGACCGCCTTGACGCCGGGCGCGGTCGGATTGTTGGCGGAGATTCCGGCATAGCCCGCGCCGTTTAGTTCCCCCTAGCAATCTGCCAGTTTGCAGATCTACGGCATAGTCCCTAATTCTTTTATTTTCCCACCCCCTAAACCACGTCATAAAAATCTCAAAATATTTGTGTGTCGTCCTCACATCCCCCCTTCCACCCATAAAATTTTCAGAGTCTAGATTCACCATTTTTCTTTTGGTCAAAATTTATTTTCAGGCAGATCCATGTTTGTCCTGTCAGTTCTGTAACTTGAGCCAGAAAATCACGGTGTTTGCAGAGTTTTCCATTTCCAATCTTATTACTGGATGGATCTGTAAAAATATATATCTTTTAGCCCTTCAAGTCTACTTACCAACGGCACCAGTTTTGTTTCGATCCGCGTTCGGATCTTAGCACAGAAATCATATTCATGGAGGCGCGCAGATCTGTCCCGAGTCAGGATAGCAGAAGTAGTCCATCGGATAATTTCTCAGAAAATACGCCGACTCAGATTCAGCCGCCTCCGAGTTTAGAGATCGAAGAGAAGGATTCCACCGGCGTCTCAGCCAATCACCTCGATCAGAAGTCGACCGAAAGCTGCCGTCCCAGCAGCTGAGTTCGCTTACTGTCCAGCGAGTCAGAACAGTACCGAGTCGGACTAGCAGCCCGCCTCCGGCCGGAAAGCCCTTCCGGCTTGCTGCCCATCAACCCGAGTTCACTACTCCCGGGTCGCCATTGTAGCCTTTTACCTCCCTACGTGGAGTGGGCACTGAAATTTATTTCTGTAATTTATCGATAATTATTTATACCGGGAGTACGAGTCTTGGCCGGGGTCACCTTCCCCAAGCCCGGAGCGTGGAGGCATCATTTTCGCTCCCTCACTCGGCATTTTGCTTACTTCGTATATTTCTATATGCCGCTGCTTGCATGTGATAGGTTAATGTAGCTCGTTAAGTATTTTAATCACTGCTGCGAGAGAGGGCGAAACCCGTCCCGTGACCCGATCCAGGCACGAAAGAGAGTTGACCACCCTATCTCATTGCCGGTTTCTCAACCGCGCACATCTGTACGCTTCCCACGCTAGGGACAAGTCGTGAGCTTGCTTAGAGTCTCAGATCCCGCATCAAGTTGGTGTCGAGTCCGCTGTCCATCCCGCATCATGACGCATCTCTCGCGTGGTCCTTTGGACCATTCTCCTATTTTTGTCTCTGCTTTGTAGGAGGGGCGCGTTTTAGGACGGTTCATCTTTTAGAAAATGTGGTGTCTCCACCAGGGCTTCAGTCAGATTGTGAGGCAAGCTTGGGAGAGCTTTGATATTCATCATCCCAATGGTCTCGTTCGTCTCCTGGTCAAGCTGAAGAGTCTCAAGACTGTGCTGCGTTTATGGAACAAAGAAGTTTTTGGTGATGTCTCTCAACAGGTACGGCAAGTGGAGCTCCTTGTGTAGTCTGCTCAGGAAGCGTTCGATGCTGATCCTATCTGTCACGCCCCGAACAAAGGCGGAATTATCGGGACGTACAGTCAGAGGCACGCTAGAATGAATTTAGTAAAATAATTATATTATAATCATCATGAACTCAAGTGGAACACATGCACAATATATTATAATCATCAAAACTATTATCAAAGACAGAGAGAGAGAGCAGTGAACCCAACAGCCAGCATTCGAAGCCTTCGGTTCTTCAATCCACATCGTATCGACGCACTAAGTCCAGAACAAGAAATTGAATGCCACCACGTCGAAGCATCAAGTAGCTGCATCGACATAGTTTCACTCAACTTTCAACATCATGAAAAGTGGCAACGGCCTAAAGATCTAAGGGTGAATAATAGATGTTAAAGGTGAAAAATAGATCCACAATGGTGAAAAATAAATCAGTTGATTGATAAATGGCTCCGCAACTCTGAAGAACGACCGAGCTCATGAAGAACTTAAACGAGTCACGTGCCAGTGAAACTCAAATCTTTGGCCCATAAATTTCAATCCACGTGGCTGAGTTTAGGAAGATTCAAATTATCTAAATATTCTCCTTGCCACCTAGACCAATGGATTATTTTGGTTATGAATCAAATTTTCAGTAGAGCGGGAATTCTCTGCTATATATATATCAACCGCTCGAAACCAAAAGGGTTGCCGCCATTGCTGAATTGTGAATTCCAAGTGAGAGAGCTCTTACACAGAAAAAGAGAGAGATCCACCTCGAGAGAAGAGTGTTCTTGAGTGCAGCCAATTTAAATCTTTGATGGAGAGTGCTTCAAATTGAAGCTACAGCTCGAATTGCTTTGTCGATTCTTTCTTTAGCTATCATTTGTATTTTTGTTTTAGTTCTTATCAATTCAGTTCGAAGTCGTTTGTTTCTGTTCCTTTTGAGAATTCAGAAGAAGGGAGATCTTGTTCTCTGGGTTTCCCTCTGTGTCATCAGAGGAAGGGAGAAATTGTTCTCCGGGGTTCCTTCTAAGAATTTAGAAGAAGGGAGGATTGTTCCTCCGGTCACTGCATTGTGCAGTGGGTTCGATTTCTGTTGGGAGAAGGATCAAAGGTTAAAGGATTTGTTTTCCTTGGTGTCAAGCTGTGGAATCTGCCATTGTTACAGATTGAGTCTGCGTTTGTTTTTGCATTGTACAAGGAAGCCTCACTCTAACAGAGTGAGGGGTGGATGTAGATTGTGGGTCATAATCGAACCACTGAAAAATCCTTTCGTCTGATTTGTGGTTTGCTTCTCTTAGTATCCTTTGTGATTTGCAACAACTAAGTGGTATATCAAAAGACGTCGCTGGAAAGATAGGTCAGGCCTATTCGGAACATTATCCCTTGCGTGAGGAGATCGTTCGATCAAACCTCTACCACGTACTGATCTTAGTTGTTGGTTGTATGCTGGTTTGTTGCGTGGTGAGCACGCATTGTTGATATTTGTGATTGTGCGTACCCAATTCACTTCATTATCCTCTGCACATCAACTTGTTGTTCATTGATCTGATCCGGTACTTGTGTTTGAATTGCTTCAACTTTTGGTGCTAAACCATAGTATTGTACATGGGTTTTTAATTTGGTCATTTGGGGTATCTGTTAAGGTGGTATCAGAGCTTAAGCTTATTAAGTCTTAGGAAAATGTCAAGTTATAGGACTAAGTCTAAGGTTCTAAGGATTCCCAACCTATGAACTAAGGAAGATTTATTTTCCAAACCCACACGAGATGGGGAAGAGCCTGGGATAAGATAGTTCACTATTAAGAATTAACATCTAGACAAAAACCTCATGAATTCTAGGAAAATGATAAAATTATTTATTTTCTCAAACACCTTACTTTCTCAATGGCTGAAAATCAGCTAACTGGGAGGCGACGCAACAAACCATTGCGGGTCTCACTCAAGCCCTTCAAAAGGTGGCACAGGCATGCGCGCAAGCTGGTGCGGGAGATCTACGTCGCAATTTCTGAAGTATGAACCCTCCTCGTTTCTCTGGGTCATCTGATCCCGATGAGGCAGAGAGCTGGATAGATGAGATGGACCATATTTTTCATGTTATACAATGCACGGATTAGGAGAAGGTCCTGCTAGCAACCTTTCAATCAACAAAGATGCTTGTACTTGGTGGAAGGCCACATCGACTCATCTACCAAATGCACAAATCAACTGGGAGGAGTTTCTCGAGCTCTTCCATGAGAAGTATTTCTCGAAGCATGTCCATGAGAGAAAGGTAGTTGAATTTGCCTCTCTAAGGCAAGGGATGATGTTGGTAGTGGAATATGAGCTACAGTTATCACGTCTAGCACCGTATGCTCCACATCTTGTCAGCACGGAGCTACTAAAGGCTAATAGATTTATGGATGGATTAAGGCCTATTTTTGTCAAGCAATAAGGCCCACAAAATATCCTAACTTATTTGGAGATAGTGCATATGGCACATTTGTGCACGAGAACCCTTGAAAAGGTGGAAAAAATCAAGGGGAAGCGTGAAGAGTCAAGCTGTAAGCATGACAAGAGAGCAAGGAAAGAAGAAAAATTCAATATCATAGGAACTTACAAATCTCGGGATGGCAAGAAGAGATCCCACAATGGTAAAGGCAATGGCCAGAATAAAAGAGTCAAGAAAGAATAGAAGGAAGTCATGGAGGCTTGCACATTTTGTGAGAAGTTCAGACACACCACGGAAGAATGCTGGAAGCGCCTTAGTGATTGTTTATGTTGTGGTAGCCAGAGCACTGAATGCCAGATTGCCCGCTTATGAAGGATCAACCCTCAAAGAATGATAGAGGACGTAGGTGACAAGGTCGCCTAAATGTCGTGATGGATGATAAACTTACTAAGGAATGTGACATGATTGATGGTACTGTCCTAATTTATTCGCATCTGACTTTTATTTTATTTGATACTGGAGAGTCTCATTCTTTCATTTTCATTACTTTTGCAAAAACTTTACCTGTTTCCTCGGTTCCCTTACCTTCGAACCTAGCTATTACTACACCTTTTAGGTTCTGGAACTGAGCTCAAAAATCACTATCCTAATAGTGAGGTAACCATAGAAGGTCATAATCTTCCTGTAAATCTCGTATGCCTAGACATGGAAGACTATGTGGAGCTCTTTTAGAAATGGCCAAAGTCTATATATATGCTACCTACGTGAGAAATCTCTTCTCCTAGCCTAATCAAGTATTAAGGGGAGAAGAAGAGATTATCTCCCCCCTTTCTCCCTCTTGCTCTCTACTCTCTCTGGAAGCTCTCTCTCTCCAGAAAGGGAAATAATAGGGAAGATCGGGCCGGGAGGATACCGTCGCTGCGTGAGGATCCGTGTGGATCAGCTGTAGAGGCCGTGCATCTGCGCGGCTCGAAATTCTACATCAGGCACTGCGGACAACGTCGTTCCGCGCAAGGTATAAATATGCAACCCGTAGTTAGGGGTTGGAATTAACACGTCGATTAGAGCATGGATCTAGGTTTCTATCGAGCCGAGTTCGGGTATATAAATTTTTTGTTATCCACTGCGTTGCCCGAACACCGCTGTGCGAAACCTTACAGAAGAGTCCACCCCGATGCCTTCACGTCGGTAGGTAGGGATGACGAGATCTCCCTCATGAACTCTTCCAAACTACAGCCTCTTCTCTCCACCAATTCTTCAGCTTCTACAGAGGGGAGGGAGCTACAAATGCTTCTTCTCCAAGCTTTTCTTCCTTTCTTCCACACGTACAGCTCTCTAGGATGTCGCTCTCTTCCGTTCTCTATTTGCTTCCTTCTTCCTTGTCTCTTCTGCCGTGCACACCAAGAGCATGAGCAGATAGGGGAACAAAATCTGTAGTGGGCCCCACCTCTGGAAGATACATTTGTCTGCCAATCATTTTCTCTAAAAAAGTAACATTCCAGAAGCATTTTTGTATACGAACGGATCCCAACGAGTGATTGCGGATCTTGGAAATGGACCGCTATTGAACTTAGATCCGTTCTGGGTGAAGTTGATGGTGTCGACACTCCTGAGCCAACAGGTCGACACGGGTGCCATGAATGCATGCGGCTTAAGCCGCCGTGTCGACACATGGCCCTGGTGGTGTCGAGGCATGAGTGCCAGGTAGAGATGCTTGGCTATCGCACTGAACTGAAGTGTCGACACTTCTTGTGAGTAGTGTCAACGCACTGTGTAACACCCCAGAAATTTAAATAGAGAATAAATGATAAACACTATATAATATTAGTCATACAACAATTTGGAAAATAAAATTTTGATAAAGGATAAAATAAAATGGAAAAGCTAAAATAAAGGATGAGCATCAATATCAATTAGTAGGCTCTTAAACAACCCTCAAAATTATAAAGGCCATGGGCTCCCGTGTTAGCACGTGTGTGTATTAAATAGTTAGTGGGTTTAAAACACTAAAACCCATAGAGCCATTGATATAATTATCATTGTTTTTGTTGAAGGGGAACTCAAATCTCAGATTCGTTTCGACCGTAAGGTCCTTGACATGTTATAATAGCGTAGGTATCATATAGTAGGATGCATGACACAGTGACCAGATGTGACACATGGTGGGACATTGGTGCCCCGCCTTTTTTATATTTTTGTTATTTTTTATTTTTTTTCGAAACCTGCACTCTTCCTCATTACCTTCCCCTGATCCCCTCTTTTATCTTTTCCCACACATAACAACCCCATAGTGCCCGCGGGGGGGGGGCGGGAACGGGGAATGCAGGCTCAGTAGTAATCACAGTGTTCATTATATAGAAAACTGGACTGCAGATATCATATATCAGACAAAAGTCCTTCAAAGTATGCATAAAAAGGGAGGATTCTTCATCACATCAGTCGAACAACAAAATCATAAAACTAATGTGTTTGCATATGACTAGCAACAGACTTTTCTCCCTTACATAAAAACATAGAGGATAGAATACTAGACGTATTTATGGCACGTTTGACACAAAATTAAGTATAATCATTTTGTGCAAGCAAAGGGAATGACATTCTATGAACATGTGTTCATATAGTCTATCGACTCACAAGACTATCGATACCATAAAACATGCAATGGTCTCCAGCTTTTGCCTACAAGGTACATCTAAAGCAAACAAATGACGAAAACATTCCACCATGCAGTTGCCTAGTGACCCCACACCCCAGGCCTAGAAAAGAGTAAGGCATGAGGTCATCAGACAGCATTGCTTTGCCCAGATATTTAATCAGGGGAATGCTGCCATGCCACACTCTGGTACCACATTTTTTGCATGCTCAGCAGAGCCATCCAATTATTTGAAGGGATGCGACCTGCCTTTGGCACAATTCTATTTCAAACATAAAATGTGTGGGAAGTGATCCCATCAAATAGTTAGATGGCCCCTATAAGCTAGGGAAAAGGTGTCATACCAGAGTGTGGTGCTGTAGCACTTGCTATCTGTAATGATCAAAAGGCAGATCCATGTAAGACAGGCATTAGAGAAGTCAACCCCCAAATAATGGCCATGAGCTTCAGATGAAAACAACAATGCTAATTCACACCTCCAAGTTAATTCCTATAAATTTGTAATTGTACTTTAGAATGGGTTTGAGAGTAGTGAGAAGTCAGGTGGCAGGGGATTGGAGGAGATGCTATGGACGGCATGATACATTTAAATGTACTACATCATGGTATGCAGCATCGCTCGGTGCGTCTCGGTACTGGGCGGCACGTCTCAGTACCAGGCCCGACCAGTCAGGTTCGGCCAGGTTGGTACTGGTACCGGTGGGAGAAAGGAGGGGAGGTCGCAGATGATGGGGGGACATAGAGGGGGGTCGCAGGAGGGGAGGAGGTCGAAGGGAGACGGGGAGGGGGCCGTACCGGTGGGAGAAAGGATGGGAGATCACGGGCTGTGGACGGCCGGGACAGCGGCTGCGCAGGTCAGCGGCGACAATGGTGGAGGGAGGGAGAGAGGGAGGGGGAGGAGGAGGAGGACCCTCGGTGGAGTGGAACGGCCAAACGGCAGTCATTGGTGACGGCGGCTCCAGACGGCGGCGACGGCAGTGAGGGGCAGACGGCCGGTGGAGAGCTCCCAAACCCTAGGGCATCGGGGCATCGGGTGGGAGGGGAGGGAAACTGGGAAAGGGCATCGGGGAGTCATGCAGGGGTCGATACTTGACCAGAGTAATGGTATAATTACGATTCTGATAAATCTAGGTAGAATATGGCTCCAAAACTAGGTGCCAAGACATTAGGAATAAGCATCCATATATAATGGGTACTTGTCCTTGACATGATCAAGCTAAAAGATTTAGTGTCCATGACACATAACTCTTTAAGGATATTAATGGCATAGTGTTTCCCCATTCCATTAAAGAGAATCTTATGACTACCACATAGCACATCATGAGGGCCGGTATGCCATATCAAAATGACATGGCCAAATCAAGTATCATGGGCTTTTGAGCGTGCAACCTGCTCGGCTACCTTGAGGGAATCCACGGCTAGCGGAGACTAATGGAGGTCTCTATGACAAACTCGCTAGTCCAAAGGAACGAAATGTTCAATGGAGAGCTTATAAGTCACGGAGAGTTAAAGGTGTAATCGATATAAATTACCGAGAAACGCGGGACTATATTCACGGACTGGAATATAGTGCCTAAAACATATAACCTACATTACATACTATTAATGACAGGTTACTGTGAAAACTGTCGAAAAATTAGAATCAGGAAAATAGTGCCTTTATCTAGGTCGCTAGTTACATATATAGCGCCTGCCACTCTGTCACTAATTCAATATTAACACAGATTATTATTTCAGTATTTTCAGAAACAACGCCCCAATCTGGATCGCTATTTCAAGTTCTGATGACTGTCTAAACAGTCGCTGTTTAACACATTTTCTAGAAGATTGCATTTTAATAATTTTCCAGAATATCACAGGTAAATGACGACGATTATTAGGGCGTTATATTTAAACGTAACGCCTTAAGCCAGGGCGTGAATTCAGGTTATACAGCAATTGATAATGAACAAGATCAATAAATTTTAACAGAAGAGAATCTTGGATCTAAGAACATGATCAGGTAAGGAAAAATCTCATGATGTCAGGTCTATGCTCATGCAGAAATTTAACTATTAGGGATTCAATTTATTAAATTTTGGTCATGCGTTGAATTATTAAATACTGGTATAAATAACGCCTTGAGCAAGGTCGTCTATTAAATGATGCCATCCAAAGAAGGCGTGGAATAACGTCGAATAACTGGATTACTGGTGTAAATAAGGACTTAGCCAGAGGCGTTTCTTAATTAGCGCCTTGGAAATAGTCGCGTATAAAATAAATAACGCCTGGTGTCAGGTCGCTATTTCTTTAGAAAATAGAAAATGCAGTGAAACACCTTGAAAGTCATAGATATCTACATGTATGCATGCTCTATTACTTGAAATTTGATCCAACATTTGAGATTTAGGATCCTACCTTTTGTACTTGACAGGGGTTGTACTAGGACTGAAGAGAAGATGGTGCTCTGTCACGAACGGAGTAACAGCAGCAGTAGCACAAAAGATAAGGGCTGCCTGTCTCCTTCTTGCTGCAGCAACACCTAGAGGAAAGGAGAAGACAGAACGCCAAGAGCAGTTCGTAGGAGGAGGAACAGAAGTCTTCTAGCGATGTCAACGAAGTCGTGCCGCGCACGATGGAATCGTCCACGATCACCACCCGGCTGGGCTTCTTGTACGACGCCAACCGGTCCCCGACCAGCGCCGTCAGCTCCGCGTTGAACAGGTCCACAGCGGCGGACAGCTCCGCGATGTAGACCTCATCGCGGTGCACGCGCTTGATGAACATCGGCAGACCAGGGGAGTGCGACACAAAGTCCAGCCACTTGCGGCCAGACACCCACAGTCCTCCTTGGATCTGCGGCATGTGTTCGCTTGGAACCTTGTCCGACAGCAGACAATCGAGGTGCAGGTGGTAGACCTTCGTCTTGATCTCCTGCAGCCCGTCGTTGCCGATCAATCCGTCCGGGCTGTAACCCGCATCGCCGCGACGCATGAAGCCGACAGACCGGTCCACATCGAAGTCGGTCAGCAGCGAATACAGATCGCGCGCCTCCTGTTCGTACTCGTGGCCGCGCTGCATGTGCGCATTGGTGTACGCCTCAAACGGCGAGGGACCAGCAACGCGCTCGCCGGCCAGTGTCAGGAGGTACTTGCGGCGGGTAACTGATTCGCCGCCACCGCGGCCTTTCGCCATGACTGTCGAGAACTCCGAAGCCGTCGGAATGCCAGCACGGGCGGCCAGCCATTCCGCGGAGTTTTGCTCGCAGGTGAAAATCTGAAGGTCCATCACTTTGCGCCTCGTCCACGATCACGCAGGGCCTGAACTGCCGCGTCGTACCGCTCGGGCCGCAGCTGATTCAGGTTCTCGATCCGCAGGAATTTCAGGAACTGCGTACGGTTCGCGCGAACCTCATCAATCAGCGCCTCAAGGTCCGCGAGCTGCTTGTCCGTGATGACGGAGGTGCTCGCGGCATTGCCGTCGTCGTCATCCTCGTCAGCAGTGGCGATATTGAAAATGCCTTTCAGCAGGTAGCGCATTCCGTACTGCTTGGCCGATCCGACTGCATGCGTTTTAGTCATGACGTCCCCGCCTTTTGCGCCCTTGCCATCTGCCGGCATGTCCGTGTGATACGTTCGCTTGTAGGAACCTCGCGCGGCATAGCAAAGAATTCGAACGTGGTCAGGCTTTGGCGAATCCGCCTCGTCAAAGCTCAGCGAAAATCCGTGCTTTGTGTAAACAGGACGGACCACGCTATCCATCTTCCCGTAGGTGGCGTACCAGCTGCGGGTCTGCTTGTTTTCGGCATTGGTTCCGATGCGTCCGATTTCAGCCTGAGCGGCATTCAAAGCCTCGTTGAACTCGGCCTCCGCCTGACGCTCCAAGATGCGCTCATGCATCAGCATCAGCCGTTCCATCTTGTCGATATCGACACTCGGATCGCGGGCAGCGCGCTCGATGACTTGGATCAGTGAGGATGCTTGCGGCTCCTGCGCTACCGGCGCGCTGTCGCGTCTCTCAACCACTGCGTTCATTTCATTGCTCCTGTTACAGCACACCACGCAACCGCCGGGCATTCGCCTCAGCCTTCTGCGCGGCTCGCTTCAATTTCCACTCGGCCAGGTTCCCATATCTGTCAGCGATTAAGAAAAAATGTCAAATTAATAATAGTCCACCCGACCTCAGTTAACCTATCTTACTCAGGCTTAACTCGTTACCAAGCAGGGCCTTAGTGATCAAGGAATGGTGCTAGGTTGGAGGTGTAATTAATCATAACATATCCTACCCCGACTTAACCTGTTATCAAGTAGGGCCTTAACAATCAAGGAATGGTGCTGGGTTGGAGGTGTAATTAATCGGTGACATTACTTCGTTAATTAAACAAACACACACCTCCATGCAGACCCTTGCTCAACCAACTAAGCTAGCACCAGCTAAAAATGCCTTCATGATCTCCAACCTTCATGACTCAGAATTAATCGCTCATCGACATTGTGGAAGAGAAATGGTCACCGGGCAGCAGTCACATTCCCACGTTCTTGCCGGCAGGGGAATAATAGACTGTGTAACCCACTGATTAGCTGATGAATAATCTCTTTGTACATCCAAAAATATAGCATATGTCTTGGAATATTCTTATGTTTAATTTAATAGATAAAAAAATTTGTTTGCCTGATATATGACAAATCCAAGAGTGAATTGAGTTTATTGAAAAATCACGACTGTTTTTTTTTGTCATGTGACCTAGTGGGTGTAGGACCGAGAGAATTACGCGAGGGGAACGGGAGAATCAGGTGTTTGAAACTAACGCTCCTCAAGTTTTGTGAAAAATGGGGACAAGTGATTCCGCTAACTAATAACTTGACATCCGTAAATAATTCGAGAGTGAGTGATCCTACTCCACATGTTGGGAAATAAAATCTAACCTACGACCTCCCCACCATTAGGGAGGTGGTGAATCACCTTGACACATCTCGCGTCCTAAACATCATCACTACTTTTAACTAATTATCTAGCACTATAAATGATTTGAGGAGCTAGCTAAGTTAAATGGGCACTATCGCAATCACAAACTATGAGAGATGAGAAATGGAGTAATCACACCAATGGCCATGATTTTTTATAATTGTTTGGACTCCACTTGAAAATCTACGCCTACTCTCCCACACCTGTGAGACATTTACCATACTAAGATCGAAGTTTGCAAACAATACGCATAACGCACACAACGAGGAACACCCACATACACGAACTAAACGTCCACACACATACACAAGATGCTAATACGTCCACGCGCAATTTTTCAATGAAAATACAAAGGAAATCGTGAGAAAGAGAGTGATGGTCGGAGGAGTGATAGTCTCAAGTGACGTTTGAAGCACGTCTCCCCGTCTTGTCGAAGCCGTATGTAAGGAGGATGAAAGGTTTTCCACCGGTGACCCATCCTCGCCCTCATTGAGCTCCCTTCGCTTAGAAATGCAAGTTGAATCAAAGATGAGGAGCAACAGAGGAGACATGACGGGAAATCTCACGAGCACACGAAAAAAAACTTCGTTCTTTCTCTTTCGACAATCTTTAAAGGGAGAAAATCTTTCTTGTAGAGGTAAAAATTTAATTTTTATGTCAAAAATTCACTACTGCAAAATACAACAGTATAGAAAACTGAATGTAGCCATGAACTTGGTTCAAGAGCTTTCTTTGGAAATCCTTCTCGACCTAACTCAATCTCTCTTCTTCTTCTTCCTTCTCTCTTTCTTTATAGCTCACGAAATGGCTTTCTTTCTCTCTGATTTGCTCTCTTACTTTTTCCTTCAAAGAATGCTCTCACTTCACAACAAATTCATATGTTTAGCTCTCCCACCTTTGTTTGCTTGAAATAAGCACTGACATTTATAGAACCCAGCATTAGAATCTTCGATCTGGCGTTTCCTTTGATTTGAATTTCTGTTTGTCCAAAAGTTTTGAAGGGAATTATCTAATATTTCAGCTTAGTATGGAACCTGTCAGGTGCCTGGGATCATGTGCCAATGATTGGGGATCAAGGGCATGTGACTCCCTTAAGTTCTCCAAGCCCCTTTGCCATTTTTCATCATTGAGAACCTATTTTATACCCTTAATATCTATTTGTCAGACATATCTGCTATTTGTCACTCTTACACTGAATAGTCATCACCTTAGATCCTCTGCCTTTGAGCTTGAGCTGCCACCTTTAGTTATGTGTCACCACTAAAGGTTCATTTGTCACCACTAGTGAGCGATTTTTCATCCATACTACACATTTGTCACCGTTACTAGCTTATTTGTCACCGTTAGCAAAAATTATTCAGCCTTAGTCACATATTTGTCATCCTTAACCTTTCATTTGTCAGCCTTCATAACTCATTTGTCACCCTTATTCCATGAAAGTAATCGACTTTACCCTTCTTTTATATGTTGACAATTTCGTGATGATGGAGTTGACTCCAAACCTTGACGGAGTCGGCGTTTCTTCTTTGCCTGCACGACCCGATCTATTTTTCACACTTACGCATCTATTATGCACCCTTAGGCATCTATTATTCACCCATAACAGTCTCCTCTTCTTGTGCCTTTGGGTTGACTTGTCTTCATGGTGATAGTGTGCAGTCTGAACTTTGATTTCCCCCAACAATCTGAACTTTCAAGCTTGCTTTCATCACTTCTAGCTTGTTGGTATGAAGTCTGAGCTAGCTGGAATGAGTCCGAGCTAAGTCTGAGCTTGACTGCTTCAGATCCGAGCTTGACTTTATTAAGTTCGAGCTTGACTTCATCAGGTCCAAGTATAACTTCATTAGGTCCAAGCTTGTCTTGAGTTTCACTGGACTCGACTCTACTTTCATCTGGAATCGATGTTTCTTCTTGCAGTTTCTTCACTCTTCTGAGCCCACCTATTTTTCACCACTAAGGACCTATTTGTCACCACTAATGTCCTATTTGTCACCCTTGTGGAGTTATTTATCAGTGATTTATCCTTCAGCTAGCGGGTAGACTTAAGTCGACTTTGTTGGTTGCTTGAGTCGACTTCAAACAACTTTTTCTGCTGAAAATTATAGATAGCTTGTAATTTGGAGTTGGCTTCTTGAGATCTTTTTCTTCTATCAAAGTCATCAAATGTAAGCAACTTGAAACCCTCCCTCACCTTGGTTCGCCCCCTCCCAGACCCCCTCATAGCTAGGGGTCGCCCCCACACCCATCCACACCATTTCTCCTCCCATCTATCCTATTTCTCACCCCTCATCTCAGCTGTCACCCAGAGATAGCAGCTGCAGCAGAACTAGATGTGACTCGTAGCATCGATCCTGCCTCGCTTGAGCAGATCCAGGTGAACATCCCAATAGAAACACGATTTCTCCCCGAGCTAGCTTTCCAATGAGGGCTCTTCTACCTTCATCTGACGTTCGTGCTGACTAGGAGGCCGATTCTCATCGGCCTGCACAACCGAGCTCCGACAGAACACCAGAAGCTAGTTGTAGACGTCACCAGAATCAGACCTGTAAAGATCTTAGCGTGATTTTTGGTTGAGGCAAGCTTCCCAAAGTCCTCTACCAGCCTTAAGATGAAGGAGGCCGTTCGGGCTCCAGAGCACCTCGTTCCAGCCTTCGTCCCCAGACTGCGCAGATCGACTCCAATATTACTAGGTCAGACCCCCTGTCACTCTTCTGCTTCCTACGCTCTACTCCGACTCTTCTCAGAGTCTCATCAGTTCCTATTCGAAGCCGACTCTCCCATGATCGCGTTGACCCCAGACCCACCCTCATCAGAGTATGGAGGAGCATGTGGTGGGATTTTCTTCAGGCGACTGTAGTTCTAGGCCAGACAGAGCTGCAGCCGACCAGTCCTGATCCTAGGGCTGTCCCGCCCTCACCCGAGCTCTGATCGAACCGTAACTCCTCCGGCACATCCCTGAGCTGACCCAGATCATTTTTGTGTCAGTCCCGCCGCTGGCAGCATTCGGAGCAGCCCGTGGTGACCCTGACACTGGCATACTGTCCTGCAGGACCGGTCAGGCTAGAACCGGACCAGTTCGTGATCACGCATCCACCGCAGCACCGATCAGACTTCCGACGACCAGCCACTCCTGCAGGGGACTCCTACCTCACCTCCAGACATTTTGGCACCAGTCCCACCTCCAGCAGCACCCCGTGGAGTCCGTAGCCTCCCCAGCGCTAGCTCACTATCCTGTAAATCTAGTACAGAATTCACTACTAGCTCCTTTCCCAACCCCCACGCTTGGCTAGCTGACCGCCCCTCCCTACGTGGAGGTAAATTCGGTTGTAATAATTAGTTTTCCCACCCCACGATCACCCTCCTGCGAGAGGTGTAGTGTTGTACTTTCTGATTACAGGTTAGAGCTACACCGACGCAGCGTGCGGGGTATCCCCATGCTTCCCCGCTCGCCTCGTCTCTGGTCGGGATCGGTGTCATCACACCAATCAGGTGAGCATCTGGTCACATCCCTTGCTGGCTTATCTCTTGCTTGTTTAGTATTACTCCTGGCTACGTCGGACGGTGAGTGAGCGCCCGATCTCAAATCTTATCAAATTGTGTGTCCACCGTGGAAGTGAGGCAAGAGCGACCCTACAACTCACGCCCTCGGCATGCTGGCCACCCGCGAAATCGGGCATCCCAGGCCCTTAGGCTTTTAGGGCATTGCGACCCTCACTATCTTCCTACTCCGGACCCTCTCGATCTCTCATATCATTCTCCCATTCCTTTAGGGCATCGCGCCCCTTTTCACTCTCCCTTTCTATATTTTCTATTTCTTTTCCTCTCAATTCTCCTAGGGCATCGCACCCTTCGTTCTTATTCCCCTCCGAGATCTTCAGATTTCTCTTCTTTCCTCCAATTTATCTTCCTACTCTTCCAGGGCATTGTGTCCATTCTCACTCCCTTCTTCCGACATCTCCGGAACCATCTTTTCCCATACCTTTTCCTAGGGCATCACATCCCTTAGTAATTTCTTCCTCTGGAATCTCCAGATTCTTCTACTCATGATTTTCCTCCTCTACCTTCGGACCTTCCGGATCGTCCACTTTCGATTTATCAATTTCTTCTCCTAATCCCTCCTATTCCCTAGTCTGACCTGATCTCTCCAACATCAACTACTTTGGGCATCTGCTATTTTCCCACTGCTTTCGAGGCTTTAGTCCTCACCTCTCCTCTTAATTTTCCCTTTTCTTCTGTAAACCTTCCATGTAATCAGGGTATGTAATCAGGGTTTATGTGCCTTAGTAAGAGAGTTCTACCCATCACCTCTCTTCCTTTTCTCTTTATTCGTCTAAGTCTAGTTTGGGCACCACTCCCACTTATTAAGCCACTTCTAATCCTTGCTCTTTATATTCTTGTCTGCCAATTAAGGACTGTGAATCTCATGTTTATCAGCATCGCCTCCGATAGGTGCTTTCTCTTACTAAGTTCACAAGGTAATGTATTTGCATAAGTATGCATTTTTCATTATTCTATTACTTCTACGCACAATTTTCAACTCAAAATGCTTCTTAACATAATTAAGAGTGGTAGTCTAAGCCTATGTCCTAGGTTTTTGTTTAAATCAATGTCACCAGAGTCTTTAGGCTTGCTTTTGCAGCATCTTTTGGTCATAAGAACCTCGCGCTGGGAGTTCAACATTTTCTCTCCGCTCATTAAGGGCGATCCTTAGCTGGGCACCGCACACACTTCACGACGTCCTTAACCGTCTCTTTTGGTAAACACCGTCACTACTTGGGCCATGCTAGAGGGCACGAGGTCTTTTCTCTTCTCTACTCGGTCGAAATATGAGGGTAGAGGTAATCTGGGCAAGACAACTAACCTAAGCACACCCCGACAAGAGGAAGTCTCAAATAGGGACAGTCTATTATGACCTTATTCTCAAAGTTTAAATCTCAATTGTAATATCTTTCAAAGTCCAAAGGACACACACAAAAAAATAAGAAAATCAAATGAAAAAAAGAAAAATTTAAAATACTGACATGGCAAGAGGGCAGTACAATTTCCCCGCGAGACGTTATGAGCCAGGTCATATGTGTGCCTAAAAGAGAATCAAGGTTCAATGATATGACACAAAGTCTCGGCGTGTGCCGAGGATGAGAAGGTTCTGCTGGCAGGTTATTGGTTGCTAGGTCCGGCCTTGTCATGGTGGACCACCGAGTGATTAAATGGATGTGTTGTAAACTGATACAATGAGATGCCAATCCAAAGGACATTAGGACCAGTGAGGTCTCTATGGCCCAATCCAAAGGACATTACCTTCTTCCTTGCTCCTCCACTGGCCGAAGGAGCCAGTGAGGTACTCTCTATAGGTGCTAATGTGCACACCACTCGGGGTCCCACTACGCGAGTGTCATCTACATACCAACTAGAGTGCTCTCTCTAGGACTCTAATCTCAGCCTTGAGATCCCTAATCTACAGTCGAGAATCCTCAGCCACTGCTGGCTCTGTGCGAAGGCACTCCACCTTTGCACCTTTACACCTCTGCGTGAAGGCGCGTCACCTCCACTACCTCTGCCTTTGCCCTAGCTAGCTCCTCTTCCAGTCGAGTAGTCTCGCTCAAGGCTGCCTCTAGCTTCCTCGCCTGCATCTTGAATGTCATTAGTCAACAATTATTTTCTAGAAGTATGTCTAAGGAAAAATTACATTGCTTACCCTCTCGGCGAGTGAAGCCTCGGCCACCTCGACTTGTGCAACCGCCTAATCAAAATTTGCATCTCGCTCGGTTCGATCTACTGGAGCCTGAGTGGAGGAGGGGACATCTGACCTGTGGCATTAGGCTCCCTCAGCACACTACATATAGGAACAGGTTAGTCGGTCTCATAACATTTCATTTTGAGTCTAAGGTTGAATAAGGCTTACCAAGACATCCAAGGAGCGCTGGGCTCATCCCGTTGCTAGATCATGGAGTGGAGCAACCCCTAGAGCTCTGCAACGCATCCCTGGGGATCAAACTGCCTTTGAAAGTGTCAGCATGTCAGCATCGCATAATCATAAGTCAGGGGCTAAGGTTTAGAATTTCTTATCGATCATCGAGTGCCACGGAAGACCTGGCCCCCGTAGCATTTCACATAGGCTGTCGAGTAGGCCTCATCCGTGTCCACTCTGGAATGCACTACCTGGCCGCATTGTGTCTTGTCCCGTATCTACTCCTTTGCCAGGGTGATCCAGCCGATGGCTCTTGAAAGACCACGTGAGTGCCGTCCCACATGCTCCTCTGTGGCGGTCTCTCAAGTCGTGAAGGTGACATCTGGTTGGTGCACTCCCTAGGTCCTCATGATCAGTCAATGATGGAATGGCTCCATGATGTTCATGTAGTGTGGCGAGAAATCTCAGCCAGAGTAGGCAAGTATAGCCTCCATGCACGGCTGTCCCTCGTGCCCCTCATCCTGGTATGGCGTCCAGCGAACCTACAAGGCAGAGCAAGGGGGTGTGTAAGTAAACATGCATTCGCATTTAGGTTTTGAGTTTAGGTTTTATCGAGGCATATGGAAGAGAGTCAATGCCATCTTGGATCGCTCGTACGTGGCGTCTGAGCGAGCCTAAGTCACGCTCAGCGACCCATCGCCTCGCGATGGGTAAACGATCGGCATGTGCCTCGTGTCCCCTACCTAGGTGAGGTAGGTAGACATATGTCCGCACCTGCATTACATACATGAAGTCCCGCGATCCTACCAAATCTCTTGCTCAGGCTAGTGCCTCCCCTTCTTCTCCCGTCGCCACTTCCACTACTTCTATCCCTAACGCCACTCGACGCGTTGTGTCGATACGTCGACGGTGAGCACCATGACCTCCCTCTTCACCCTCTCCACCTCCATGTCCACTACCACCATCACCTTTGTCACCATCCTCACCACCATCGCCTTCATCACCATCCATTACCTCCATCACCTCCACCATCTCCACCACCTTTGCCATCTCCTTCACCATCGTGGCCCAAGCCTGAACAGGCTATACTCCCGCCTCCACCTTTGCTTCCACCTGAGCCTATCATCGCCATATCGCCTGCGTCTTCACTTTATATCACCATCCCAATTAAAACCTGTATAGCATCAGAACCTATTACCTCCACTTCTCCATCCACTTCCACCCTACGGAGCGGGTGTGCATTACCGTTGGTGCCCCTCGGGTCTGGTCCCCGTGGAGATAATGAGCCAAGTCAGGACCGTTCGATGTTGGTTATGCATCTCAAAGTTCAAGAGTTTATCTGCCGAATGCCGATACATGTCCTGGTCCAAGGCTATTTTGGGGAGGATGAGCCTCTACCACCAGTAACAGTTGCTAAAAAGAGTCCCCTTGCCTTGGTGCCAGTCTCTTCTCGAGCGAAGCCGGTGCCAATCTCTTTGCTCGCCAGAGGATTCACTATTAATGCTATTGTTACCTCTCGATCGATTGTTGTTCAGTTCACTGGCCAAGGAGGGTTATCTACCCGGATCGTACAAACTCATATAGCTGCCAAGCAGATTATGGATTCTATGCTCAAGGGGTAATTCGTCATATCTTCTACATTCTGCATGGACATTCTGCACATTTCATGCAATCTCTCTCAGTTTATCAATATGTTAGCCGCGTCAATACCATGTATTACTCTCCCTCAGCTTCATCCTTCTATTCTAGTAAGGGAGTTGTGCTTCAAAATCGATTTTCGGGTGGAGTTGCCAAACCTCATGTTGCTTGTGCGAAGAAATAAGACTCTGTGGTTCCATGATGTTCAACATTGTGAGGGGTTATCTGTCAAAGAATGTCCACATACCGTTAGCACTGGGTGTCTAGGGGCAACCACCCCAATGAAGCTACATGTTCATGATCGGGCCAGGCCGTCTGCTAGATGGGCTCGTCATTTGAGAAAATATTACAGATTGGGAAGCCCGAAGGTCTGAGTCCGTGCCAGGCGGGTCCATTTTCAAGATGTTTCTGCCAAGAAGAGGCGGTGATACAAGTACAAGGGCCGTATATGGTGCATTCAGAGGTCCACCTCTTCCTCTCCTTCATTTCATTCATCATCTTTTCTCCTACTCGGTTCCCACCCTTGGGTGGTGTACCTCCCATCCTCTAATCCAGTTTTCATGATTTTCTCCTCTCTTTTCGGGTCCACAAACCCCCATTCTTCTTTATCCTCTCATCCGGAGCCTCTGGATCCTCCATTTTCTCATGATTCTAGGCCTCGGCCTATGTCATCCAGCGTGATCAACGTACACACTATCTTTATGTTCTGAAGCGGAGTTCGCCATATCCCCCTTCACTCACGTCCATGAGTTGTAGGGATTACGGTGTATTCTTACTCCCATAGCTAAAGCGCCCCTCCCCCGGTCAAGCGCTGTGTCAGTTTTGGTCATCTCATGGTCTGATATGAAGTTGGTCATATGCCCCTTCCTGTTTCTCACTAGGATCAAAGGGTTTGCTCCATATGCACCCTCCCTTGGTGTTCAGGTAATTGTCTGTAAGAGCTTTGTCGCTGCGTACCTCCCCAGATCGTGAATCTAGTGATTTGGCCCCCACGGTTCACATTTCCTCATAATGAACCCAAGCAATGACCCTTGGGCCTGTCCTATTTTGCTCATCGTTAATGTCCCGCTTAAAACACTCATGCGCATATCACTGTAACACTGGCACGTGGCCCCAATGGAGAGGGACTGGGCTCGTTAACGTTGTTAGCCTAACCCATGACCCTCCTCACTTGGGACTATATCAGTATTTCTCTTATTGTTTTGATCGTTTATCGATATGCATATAAACCCATCAACCGAGAAAGGGGAACATTCTCCATCTGACGAGTCCCTCGATCTGATTTCTTTTAAACCACTCATGGACCCTGGGGGCTTGCTTCTTTATAACATGGGCCCCGGCGGATCCCACTCTGAGGGTGAATATCAATGGGCCACCCTGTCCGACAGTCATTCACTCCACACCTCTTGATTATGGTCATAGAAGCCCACAGGTTATTGGGGTCCCTTGTAGGCTAGTCCTCGGGCCTTCAACCCCATTTGGGTTATCGGGTCACCGTGTGATCGGCCTCCTGGCAGTTTATGAGACCGTCTCAGACTCTTCCGTGGGCGAATCTCCATTTTATCGCCTACAATTCCTGGGCTCGGAGAAGTGCTGTCGAAATTCTGCGAGGAACGCGGTTAAAAGAAAACACATATATTAACAATGCTAATCATGATAATAATAGTAATAATAACAAAAAAATAAAATAAAGATAAATAAAATGAAATGAATAAAAGGCCCTTCCATGAACAAAAAATGTCTGGACCCTCTCAAAGATGGACTCTGTCTGACCTTGATTTGGGCTGTTGCGTCGACACCCTGATGCCCCTGGGTCGACTCCTCCAAGGTCGAGTGAATTGGCGCCTTCACATTTTCCCCCTGCGCCGTATCACTCTCGTGCACGGCGATCCACTCCCCTCATCTCCCTTTTTATTTTTCCACTGTGTCGACCCACCGCCTCACCTCCTTTTTACTGCACCTTATCACTTCCCTACCATGTAGATTCACTACCAATTCTTTGTTTCCCCTTTTTACTTAATAAAAGAAAAGAAAGTCAAAATGCCCGAAATGTTGAATCGACGCCCTTTTACATAAAAAATGCCAGAAACGTTGAATCGGCGCCACACATCTCCCCATCCCCTTTATATAATAATAAAAAAACACAAATGCACGCGTCGATTCACCCTTGCATACCCCACTACGCGTTGTCTGATCTTCCGATGGCTTCAGATTCTTTTGACACCCTGGTATTATCAATGATTCAAGATTTCCGGTTGGGGAGGTTCTCAAAAGCAACCATATAATCCCTGTACCTCACTAGGAATGATATCGACTGGAGGAGAATGTCCTTTATATCTGCACTCAGTATCATCGGATCATTAAAGTGTGCAACCACCTGATACACACTGCCTAATACAGTCACCTAGTTCTTCACGGTAGACATCCCAAGCTTCCTTCATATGCTTTTGTTGCTCATTGCAAGATTTTTCTCTTATTTGCTTGTCAATCTTGTCCAATAAAGTATTCAATGATGTTTGATGCGACTTGTAGTAAAAAGCCTGCTTAAAATATGAAGAAACACCAAGATGATATAATAAAAGCAAGACATCTAGTAGCTCCTCCTCTCTTAATATAGCTGAAGATAAATGGCTTAAACTTGAAACAGTCTCCAGGTGTTGCATAGGATGACATCCAAAAACATGTTCTGACTGATCACTGCTAGTTGGTTTATTCACAATGTCATCGTTCAAGGTTCCTGCACTGCACTCTGCAACAACATGAGCTGACCTCTCAGGAATAGGACTACAGCTGGCCCTAGGGCCTTTGGATGTAGACCTAACTGAATCCTTCGGTATTTTTAAAAAAATCAACATCAAAGTCGGAACAACAACATGGTTTTTGCTTAGTGGAATGTGTCACTATTGTATCTTCAGAATCAAAACAGCCTTCATCCCATGTGACTTCTTCTGTTTCTTCATGATTAATAGGATGAGACTTCATTAGATGAAAAATGATCCTCCAAGCCTCGGAATGCCAGTCCGATGGGATCAATTTTGAAGAGAAGCCTAGTAGGAAAGCTTTGTTTTCCACCTCTATGAAGAAAACCTCCGGATTTTGTTCTGGATCCACTCATCCACTCACAGATGCCTTCCAAAGTAGACCCTTCAGATAGGAAATGGAGAATCACCATGTACAAAGAAACTAAAATGGAATTATTTGATGCTCCAGATGATGCCATTTTATGTTCTGCACCTCTTACCTTCATTATAAAATTCTACAGAAATGTCCTGAACACTGATCCAGGTGACTGAGTGGGTAAAATTGGAGGTATGAATTTAATGACCAGCTAACAGAGCTCCCGTTGTAGCTCCTCAATCTTATTGAGGGCCCCAGACAAGGCTGTCATTGTCAGCATCATACTAGATTCCATGTACGTGTCTTCGGAAGAACCAGACTGCCAAACAGAAGGGATCAAACACTGCAAGTCCTACTTGTTTGGAAGCTTTCTGGTCAAAAAACCTTCCAGTGAGTACTCATAATCTGCTGGCTTCCATCAGAGAATCATCAGCTCATGCTTTAAAACATCACAAGCAAAAGCGAGATAAGGGTATGATCCAAAAAAGGGACATTTTTAGTACTTCTTCTGACTTCTGGCTTGTAGAACTATTTGTTTTTGATGGTCACAGAAAAGTTCAAAATCTTTTGCCAGGAGTCTGAAAAATAGAAAATCACATTTTCGCGATCCTCGGAACGCACCGAGCGCAATGGTACCACTCACGCCCGGGTGAACGACCACATTTGCCCTCAACGGCGTGCCGAAGGATTTGCCGAAAACTGGGTCGAAAATCGAAAAAACGTATGGAAAAAGTCGCGGAACGCCTCCGGGCCTCCGAAACAACTCCGGATCCCGCCGATCCGAACACGAAAGATGTCCGGAACGTAATTTCAGACACAATGGAGTCGGACACTCCGAGAAAACAGATCTGGGACCCGAAAATAAGGATCCGAAATACCTAAAAGGAATCCGATAAGACTCAATAAGGATCCGGGGCATCACAGACATTGTCGAGATTGTACCGGTGTTTGTGCCTGTATCAACTCAGCCACACTATCCATGAATTGAAGCAGGGTTTACAGTCTGTGACTAGGTACTTCTGCACCCTCGTAAGCCTGTAAGATGAACTCAGACTGTTACCATATGGCTAAGTAGACTTCTCTTGAAGATTTGAAGACCTACTCATCTCTCCAGGAGGATGATCATATTGTTAAGTTTCTGGGTGGGGTTAATGTTAACTACGAGGCTCTACATGGACAGATCTTGAATATGGATCCAACTCCCTCTCTTGAGGAGACATACTTTAAGGTTCTTAGCGAAGAACAATGGCGTCAGGTTATGGGCAGCAAAGCTATTGTCCTCTCACCTCCTGAGGTTGGGGAGTTCTCTACTTTTACCAGTGCCTTTAGTAAGACGACTCCTAGTGGTGAGAAGAAGCACAGTGAGAACAAGTGTGGACATTGTGGCCGCACAAATCATGATTCTGATTTCTGTTGGGAGAAATATACCAAAAAAAATTCCAACAAGTTCGGGAAAAAGGGACAGAAAGTTGGAAGCAACATTGCCATCACCTAATCCTTTGCTTCTTCAAGCGACTCTACTCAAAATGGGCCTACATCCACTACGTCAATGGCATTCTCCATCTTTGATATTGCAACACTCCAGCGGCTCCTTACATAGCTTCAAACTGTCTCCCAAATCACTTCTTCTTCTGCCCCATCAAGTGTACACGATGCTCCCTTAAGTGGTACCACTCGATCTCCTGGGAATTCTTGGGTGATCTACTCTAGTGCCACTAACCACATGATTGGTGTATATCTACTTTAAATTCCTATACTATATTCTCTGGTCAAGATAAAGTCACCATCGCCTGATGGCACCTAAGCTACCATTGTCGGCAAGAGATCCATCAAACTCTCTAACTGCTTGACCCTGGCTTCTACCCTTCATGTTCCGTCACTTTCCATTAATTTACTTTCAGTGAGTATTACCAAAAAATTACGTTGTTTCATAACCTTCTTTCCTACTCACTGTGTGTTTAAAGATTTAGAGACCAAGCAAATGATTGGGATTGGCTGTAAGATAGATGGCTGTTGACCCCATAAAATATTTTTACAAAATTCAGATTTTCAGAAACTTCTGAGGAAGAAATATGCACGTATTCAACATTAATGGATTTGATTCATTGGTTGACATGCTAATGTACTTTCTCTTTAGAGTTTTGTCATCATCAAAAAGGGAGAGATTGTTCAGTCTCTCTGAGTGATTTTGATGATAACACAACCCTGAACTTAGTTTCTATCTCGTGACGTGTCAAAGTGATCAAGAGTGAGCATTAAGCGTGCTTAAACGTGTTTAAGGCTATTTTGTGAAATGACAAAAGCTCAAATAGTCTAAGATTTGCAAATGCATAAAAAAAGTCAAATCAAATCCAAAATACATGGAATGAATTAGGACATGAAGCTCTTGTCATATGGATATGATTTATTGGGCTAACAATCTATTTTTACAGGTTTTACAGAGTTCGGTCGACCAATGGATAGGGTTCGGTCGACCAATTTTTTCAGGGATCAAAACTCTGTAAAAGGTACAGAGTTCAATCGACTGATGGAGGATTTCGGTCGACCGAAATTTCCAAGGATCAGAAATCCACAGGGCTTTATAGTTCGGTCGACTAACCGGAGACTTTGGTCGAGCGAACCCCTTGAGGCAGCAAATGTTGACTTTTTGATTCTTGAACGTGGGAAGCCATTCTCTTTGATTTCTTTAATCCCAAAGCCACCAAACATGTCATGATTTGTGGATCTGTGTTTTGGCATGTCCCTTGACCACCCAAGTTATATAAAAATATCTCTTGGGGGCAAGAAACCCTAATCAACTAAGGGAGATCAAGGGAGGCCATAAGAGGAGATAGAGTGCTGCTACAACACCTCCGTGAACAGTGTTTCGTCCAGGAGATTCTTCATCCATCCTCAACTTCTTCAAGATCCTTTGGAGCCATTCAAGTAGAAATCAAGAGGAGATACGAGCTTCATCCAAAATCTGCATCTACTCAGGGGAAGCTTAAATCAGATTTTTCTTTTGTGTTCTTCTTCTAAATCTCTTGAGCTTCAAGTGTTTTGTGTTTGTAATCTTCAAACATCTGTGTGTGTGCGGATCTACCTAGAACCGTGTGTGTGTGTGACTTTCCTTCACATTTCTGTGTGGTTAGGTGCTTGTGCACCTTCGTGGGAGTTCCGAACTCTTCACGAGTGTATGTGTGTGTGTTGATCTTGTAATCCTTTACAAGATAGTGTATGAATCCTCATAGATCGTGAGGGGTGGACGTAGGTTATCGTTGTTATATCCAAACCACCTAGAAATCATTATTTCTTATGTGGTTTGATCCTTTTCTCCTATCTCCATTCAGTGCAAGCACACACATAGATTAAATTGTTTGTATCTCTTGAGTTAGATCTAGCATAACTTATCATTTTCACATTAGATCTTTGGTATATTAAAAGGTGGGTTCGGATCGACAAGGCAAATCTTATCAGGAAGGTAACACTTTTGCGTGAATAGAATCTTTGGATTCACACCTCCGCCAAGGTACCAAGGATCCGTTGTGTATGAGAGGTTTTGACAGATCCTTTTATTAAACAACATATCTAAGTTTCTAAAGGGCAATTCTACTATATCGTCGAAGACCCGCAATCGTTGTGGGCAACACACTCTAATCACACTCCCCATTTAGATAGTCACCAACTCAAGTCTCGTGTGCTGCCATAATATCATACTCCAGGGGAGCTTGGTTCTGAATAGCCCGAGAGACAAATGGAGCCACGGTGACATTGAGAGCACCCCTAGGAGATTGTGTAGCAGCAGTTGGACCTCTTAACATCTGATCTTAAGAATTTCTCAAAAATTCTGACAAACATCAAATCTACTCCCAAGTTAGTGGAAGTGGCAATGTCAGTAGAATTTGAAGGTTCTAGAGAATAAATCCGAGGGACGGGTAAGCAAACTCTGACTGCACCTTAGTGACTATGACGAGAAATATACGTTCGACGACTCGAAGATGTTGTTGAAAATTTTTTTCACCGGAGGTGAGAAGTCCGATGCAATCACAATGGGAGGATCAGATGGAACCAGAACATCTTCGGAAAGATTTTTTTGGGCCAGTGGAATATCATCTGCTGTTAAAGTGTAGGAATCCGCAGAGAGCTCTCTCAGGCGGTGGAATTACAAAAAATGTGCATCAAACTACGATCCGCGGGGGGTAGAGGCTTGTTCAAACACGGATAAACAGGTGCAGCAACGGATGCTGGAGCCTGACCATCATGCTCAGAGTTAATCCCTAGAAGCGTTCACATAATCACATCAATGTTCATTAGACTGCATATACCCGGTCACACAGGATTCACCCGGATGAACAAGAACACCTGTACTAGAATCACCAGGAGGGCAGATCGCAATATCTTCTATTGCAGCAGCTGGCTCGCCCAAATTACAAACATCCACACCATCCGCACTAGCACCCAGTGTGTTTTTGGAACAGGATGGCATCTATCATCGCGACTATCTGCCGGCATCATCACGCACGCGCTGGGGCGGGTCTTCATGGCGACCAAGATCATCATTCTGGGCTTCTTTCAACGGCGCCGGTGGGGAGGGGGCCTTGCGATCATGTGAGACTTCTTGCAGGAGGCTGCGTTATGACCCAATCAATGGCAAGATGTGGAGAACAGAGGAAGGTTAGGGAAAGAAACATGTTGTCATCCGCCCCCACCAGGATGGCACTAGGAAGGAGTGGAAACTCTTATAAAATGCATGGGCTCTCTTTATTTCAGGATGAGTGCTTTTCTCTCTCTCTCTCTCTCTCTCTCTCTCATTATGGCCCTTTTTAGGGCCTGTTTGTTTCTCGGGTAGGATAACTCATTCGACTCTTTTCGGTCGAATGAGATATTCGACCCCGTATAACTCGACTGTGTGTGAGAGATTTCAGTGGGTCTCATAAATTTCTCTCTCATCGGATGAATTATCCGGCGACGCTATTCTAGAAACAAACTGACCCTTAGTGAGTCATGTGTCAATAATTTAAATTTTATTTAAATTTTCGTTGTTGTCACCTAATCTTCATCGTCCATCGTCTTCTTTCTTATATTGTTACATACATTGCATGTACTTCACGTAAAAAATAAGTTAAAATCTACTTTGCTTTTGAAATTGCTTCTTTGGTATTGAACTAAAGTTTGATGGTCAGAGTCTGGGATAAGAACATAGACTAGCGTATTGGTTATAGATGAGATGCAAGAAAATTGTTTATCTTTAAGTAGCAGTCCTTATAGGAATCATAGAGTAACATAAATGAAAACCAATACGCTAGTCTATGTTGACAGATGACTAAATGATGTCACTGGCATTGAACTCGAAATTATTTTTGTAAGATCAATCAATTTCAGATTTTGGAGATGAACATGTATAAGCAATAAAACTGTTGAGCTTGTACATCAGTGCTACCTGGGTTTCTTTTGGGTGGGTGGTGGGAAGCGGGGTCAGTTTAGAGAGATGGACCCCAGCTGGCTGTGGTGCTTAGCAGTAGTCCCTGCTGCGGTGGAAGGGGCATAGGAAGAACCGGGGGGGAAGGTATCGGCAATACAAAATCATCATTAATGCAGCAAACTGCTTCCCCTCTAAAAAATTCTCCCACTAAATGATCTGAGGACAAGAAGATAAAACTGAAGTAAAAGCTATATTGCATCTCTTCATTTTTAGTTGTACAACTATTCTGCCTGAATTCTTTAACCAATAAAGTTGTCAGTGTTAGAGTCTGGCATAACATTGTCCTTGCTAGTGGGCTCATCTCTTACTTCTTCAGCATCCTGACACCGAATTTTTTCTTCTTCTTCTTTTGGCCATTAGACATCTTTTGCTTTCATGTGCATCACTAACAAAATCCACTTTTAAGGATGCATCACTTGGACTTGCAGTGATAGGGAGTAGAATCATAAAGTCACTACTCAAGAACTCTTTACGCACTAATCTGAACCCTTTAATGTAGAAGATCTGCTGATTTGCATGTTGTTACTATGGAATTCTCCCATTCATACTAATTTCATGATAGTTCACATATAGGACTGTGGCTAGGTACGTGGCTATCTGATTTGCATGCTGTTACCATGGTGTCACATTGTTAGTTATGCCTGTGGCTAGGTACGTGGACTTGGGGTCCATATAGGACTGCACAAATTTAATGGGTTCTAGCCCCATGTTATACAAAATAATCACATCTCGATGACTTATGGAGGATGGAAGACCTGCCACACCACTGTCATTGCCCTTGCCTACTGGAGTAGATGTAGTTTAAGTACAAAGTATGTCCTCATTTGACAGCCAGACCAGATATACTCACATGTGTATTGAATTTCAAGTGAACATGGTGCACACCATGTTAGTCCACTTATAAATGCAATATGCACAGGATGAATGGCTGAAGAAGTCATTTAACGGGTGGGAAACAGGCGACCCTTCCGCAGAAGTGTGGGAGAACGTCGCTCGTTCGCTTTCCGGTGATGTTATGAATGAGGATAGGGAACTCAAACAATCATTTAATGATTGGGATACAGGTTTTCCTGCAGCCGGTGGCTGGGACAAGCTCAATGAAGCGCTTTCTGCCGGAACGATGAACAGAGACGAGCACCTTAAAGAATCCTTCGATCATCTTTGTATGTCCAGCATAAGTACACATCCAATGAGAGCAATGATCTAAGTTGGACCCAAAATGTAGGAGATGCATCTTTATTGGATACAAGAAGGGGGTGAAGGGGTTCAAGTTCTGGAATCTAGAGTCTAAGAAAATGAGGGTTAGCACAGATCTTATGTTTGATGAGGCATCAATGCTCAATGAGACTGTAGAATGCTCTGACAGGAAAGAAGACACTAATGCAAATGCACAGGTAGATGCTATGGAGTCCACGGCGTAGGTGGAGCTCTGCCAGAGCCCATAGATAGACATCATACCACAGGGTGAAACCTTATAGAATGCTCAACAACAGTAGCCACATGAGCAACAACAAACTTTTGGTAGACCCAAGAGAGCTATTAGACCGTTAGTGAGATATGGTTTTGAAGATATAATTTCTTTTGCTCTGATTAAGTAGCACTTGTGGAGATCCAAGTTCTTTTCAAGAAGCTTTTGTTTGTCTGGAAAGAGAAAATTGAATAGAGGCTATGATGGAAGAAATGGAATTGATGCACAAAAATCATACATGAGAGTTGGAGGAGCTCCCTAAGGAAAAGAAAGTCTTAGGATGTAAGTGGGTCTACAAAAAGAAACAGACAACATTAAAAAAAAGGAGAAAGGTACAATGCAAGATTGGTGGCCAAGGGGTACTCATAGAAGGAAGGGATAGAGTACAATGAAATATTCTCTCCAGTGGTGAGACATATATCAATCAAAATTCTATTACTTATGGTGTCCTAACTAGATTTGGAGCTAGAACAATTGGATGTCAAAATAGCTTTTTTGCATGGAGAAATGGAGGAATAGATTTTTATGGAGCAACTAGAAGGATTTAAGATGGATGGAAAAGAAAAATCTGATATACAAGTTGACAAAGTCAATGTATGGGCTGAAATAGTCACCTAGACAATGGTATAGATATTTTGACGTATTTATGTTAAAGATTGACTATACTTGTTATGAGTATAATTGCTGTGTTTATTTTAAAAAACTTGTAAATAATACATGTATTTTTTGATGTTGTATGTGAATGATATGTTAATTGTTGCTAAAAATATGGATGATGTTAATCATCTGAAATCTTTGTTAAACAAGGAGTTTGAAATGAAGGATCTAAGTGCTACTAAAAGATTCTTGGAATAGAAATCTCTAGAGATAGGAAAGTAAGGAAGCTTTGGGTCTCTCAGAACGGATACATCTAAAAGGTGTTGGAGAGATTTGGCATGAGCAATGCCAAACCAATAGGTACACCTTTAACCTGTCACTTTAAGTTATCTGTTGCACAATCTCCATAGATAAAAGCATAAGTGAATAATATGCTAAAAGTTCCTTATGCAAATGTAGTTAGATGTCTACTGTATGCCATGATATGTACCTGTTCTGATCTTACTTATGCAATGAGTGTGATCAACAAGTTCATGGCTAATCTAAGTAAAGAGCATTGGCAGGCTCTGAAGTGGGTGTTTAGGTACTTGAAAGGAACATCAAATAGGCTTTAAAGTAGAGCCATATTCACCTAGGCGCGAAGGTGCCACTGAGCAAGCGAATCCAATCTTGGATTCAGAACAAATACGTACTGCCCTTTGACCGCACGCTGCATGACTCCGAACTGCGCCTGACGGCTTGGCCCCCGCTAGAACCACCGTCCGCCCTAGTCCATCCATATGTTTTCCCTGTTCCTACCCCTCCCTCTACGGTAATCGAAACACTGGCCGATTTCATCGGAGCAGCGTGCTTCTCACCCGCATAGACCTTGCTCGACTTGACGGCAGGCTGACGTCGTTTTAGCCAGGGCAAGATATTGCGAAAAAGGGAGAGAAAACCGCTAGTCTGGTTTGGACGCATCCGGGACATCTGTGCCGAACAGTGGATCGTTGCGTGCCCACACTTCATACCTGGCTAGCTCGCGGTCCACTTCCTCCTCCGGCTCCAGCGGGACATATATCGCACCGAACCGGCTGGCGTAGACCAGCAGGCGCCGGCATTTCTCCTGGTAGCTGAGAACTTCGTCTTCCTTCTTGTCGGTCATAAACATCCTTGCTTTAACGATGCGTTGCTATGGCTGCGCAGCTTCTTCTGCGAGCTGGCGTACTGCTTCGGCGCTAAGCGCAGGGCCGCCTGCGGCAGCAATCAGATCTGGTGGGTAGATGATCGGTTTGCCACGAGTCTTTGGACGCAGCCCTTCGCCATGCGGAATAGCGGGGCCATCCTCTTCCATGTAGCGGCGAACGTGTTCCCAAAGCATCCACAGAGTTTCGTCTTCGAAGTAACCCTCATTGCCGATGCTCACATAGCCATTCAGGGCGTGATTTTCGCCACCTTCGCCACCCCAGAGCAGAAACAGGTTGTAAGAGTCGTGAAAGGATTTTCCGGCGTTCGTTTCCATATGTTTATACGTACGGACCCTCACCTCCTCCCAACTTACCGTGTGCCACTCCTGAGGCGGCGATCTCCAGAATTTCAGGAACGGCATGATGAAGGCAGGAAGGTAGGTGATTTGATGTGTCTTTCGATTGAACACTATTGGCCAATCAGACACAGACATAAACAGACGCCGGAACGACCAAGTAAAGCAGAGCAGAAAGAACAAACCAAACATGATTGCCAATGTCGCCATCATCGGATTGGGCGTGCCCGTGAAGGCCAGAATGGTGGCGTAAACCATCGAGCCCAAACCAAATCCAGCAGCCATCATGCCACCCCAACCCGCCATTGATTTCCCTTTCGCAACCGGCGAACCGACGGCGATTGCATTTGGAAAAATCGCAACCAGCGCATCACGCGTACTGGCCAGCATATGCGTGGCCCTTTTCTTATCGTCCGGCCCAACTCGCCATGGGTTGAAGCGACCGGGCGGCATCAAGCGAAACCGATCTCCAATGCTGAAGCAAGGATCTGGTTTGTTCCAAACCTCTATCAGTACATCGCACTCACGCGGTTCCCTGCTCACTAAACATTCCTTGCTCGGGCACTGTATCTTCCGCCAACTTAGCTACTCTACGTTGTTTTATAAAACCAGACAGAAAGTATCGACTCTAAGAGTCCACACTTTTGGCCTGGGTATTGGTTTTTCTTCTTTGGACAGAACAGGTTGCAAAAAGTGTCGACTCTAAGAGTTGACACTTTTGCTCTGGGTCCTGTTTTTACAAATGAGACAGATTGCTTTGAGAAAAGTGTTGACCCAATGAGTCGACACTTTCTCTAGTTCGTCCAGATCGGGATTTCTGGATTGTTTGTGAAATGCCCATTTTATGGTCTGATTTGCTTGGGCTTTTTACACCAATAGCCTTAGGTTTTCTCCTATAGATTGGGTGTGATTTTGAGAGAGTTTTAACATGGGCCTTGTGGTCTTTTTATGCAACCTTGCTTCTTGTATATCTAGGCCGCATTCTCCCATGATGGGAGGTATTCCTCCAAGCTAACTTCGTTCTATCTGTTGCAGATGAAGGAGGACGAGGGTGAGGGTTCTGATCTACTTGGAGGAGGAAGAAGAAAAAGAGGAGGATGCCGTCCATAAGTTCAACTCTACGGATCTGTCCCAATCTGAAGGCATCTGCTAAAGACTTCTCCCTAGACATCTCCTACGACCTCGGTTGGCTTCCACTCCGCGAAAAAATGTTCCAGCACACCCTACCACCTCTACGAACGAGCTTCAATGCAGATTTGAGTGGGATCTCTTCTTCTCTCACTTCCACTGTTTCATTTGAGAATAGATTGAAAGTTTGGGCGATTATTGTATATCCTTTATTTTGTTAAACTTGATATACAGTGTGTGTGGGCAGAGCTGTGACTCCACGTATGTGGTTTTATTGTGGGGAAAGTTTCCCCGTGGTTGGTTGTATGTAGGCAGAGCTACGTCTCTGTGTGGTCTTGTGTTCGGGGTTTGTTCCCCGACCGTGCATGTGTGTGTGCTGCAGTGGCAGTGTTTTGAGGCAAGGCCTCGTGCTGTAGTGCGTGTATTCCTGCGAAAGCAGCATGTGGTGTTAGGGTTCATCCCCGTGTTGCTACGAAAGTAGCATGTAGTGAAGCCTCACCAGGTTCGGTGAGGGGTGGGCGTAGGGTTCCTATCGTGGTCCCGAACCATGTAAAAATCCTTGGGTCTCGTGTGAATGCCTGTGCAATTGCTCATTTCATCTACCTCCCTTCACAGGTCAATCTAATAGATTTTTACTCACTGCACCACTACACACTGCCACCTTTGTAATCTGTGTTAGGCATAAATTTACCTATTAGTTGTATTGTTATTACGAGTGAGATCGAAAAGTTTGAGAGAACATCTTAATCTCACTTGAGTTTGGGTTAACCAACGTTGATAGTTTTAACTCCACTGTGTTCTGTAATGAATGTTTTTTAAAATCTGCCATCTCAGCAAGGGGATAATTCAACCCCCCTTCTTGTCCACTATCTCTCTGGGCCAACAATTGGTATCGGAGCCCTGTCTCTGATTTTTTAGCAGACCTTGCGGTCTAGGAGTAAAGATCATTTTATGATGGCTAGTTTGAATGTAGAAAAACACCCCGAATAGCACACGGGTCGAGCTTGGATCCACCGAGCCTAAGTGAATGAATAAAACAAAGGCAACCAAAGACCAGTGGCAAAAAAGAGAATAAGGGTTTTTCTAGACAAAGAATTGTAAAGGGAAACAATTCTGTAAGACTCTAGATGGCAGTTGATTGATGAGAAAATATGTAGCCAAGACAACATCAGCCCAAAGACTTTTAAGGTGGTGACACTGAACAAGAGTTCCTTGGCTGTCTCAAGAAGGTGACAATTTTTACGCTCGGCTACACCATTTTACTGAGGAAAATATGCAGGACAGCTCATGGATGATGCCTTCATCTTCAAAAAATATATTGATGCTGCAATCAAAGTACTCGCATGCATTGTCAGAGCGAAGAACTTGGACAGATTTACCAAATTGAGTTTTGAACATGTTACAAAACACCTAAACATTATGAGGAACTTCATCTCGAGATTCAGAAGATATAGCCAAGTACAATGTGAATAATCATCAATAAAGGAAATGAAGTATCGATAGCCATCTAAAGAGGAGACAGGGGAAGGGCCCCACACATTACAATGTACAAGTTCAAATGAGGAGGTGCTTTTACTTATAGAAGAAGAAAATTAAGTCCTATAATGTTTCGCCAACTGGCAAACTTGTCACTGTAGCAACTTGACATCAACTAACTCAAATAAAGTGAGAAACAAAACTCTCAATGACTTAAAGGAAAAATGCCCTAAACGAGAGTGCCACAACTAAACCTCTTGTAGTCTTCTGCCCAAGCTGGGAGGCGCTGATGACTAAAGTGCACTCCTCTCACGAGGCTGGAAGATATATAGACCATCCACTTCATGGCCAAGCGCACATGTTGACGCACATGTCTTCCCAGACATACACAACCAAATCCCCTCCACATCACTCCCAACTTTTCCCATATACACCAATGTCCTCAGGTCTGTTGGTACTCCTAATTACTTCACATGTTGCCAGCGCATGTCTTCCCAGATGTGCACAACCAAATCCCCTCCACATCACTCGTAACTTTCCCTACATACAACCAACCATCAAGGTGTTCAACAGTGTACGTTTCACTTTCCTTGTTGCTTCATATACCCATGACAAGGACATATAAAGCCTGACACAAGCATACTTCCTCCTTTCACTTGCATCATTATGGATTAATAGCCTAACTATGTTTTCCTTGAGCAAATTACACAATGGATAAAGCACTCTCCTCCCTAGGCATATCATGCAAGTTTAACTCGAGGCCAAAGAATATAGAATTTTGTCTCCACCTTACCATCCTTTCATGAAGTTCTCTATTGCCTACACTTAAAAATACTGTACACTTCTATTCAGATCCCCCCTTCCAAAATTATTGAACAGACCTACAACTAAATAATATACAACAAAAACAAATCAACATATAAAAGAAAAACCAAAACAACTCACCAACTCAAAGAAGACAAATTATATAATTAACTAGCACGAACCCCGACACCCATTCAGAACACCTTGTCCAATTTATATACATGGTCTAGATTTTGGTGATCCTCAAACCCGGCGGCTGCTCCACAAATACTTCTTCCTAAATGTAACCATTTAAGAAAGCACTTTTAACATCCATTTGAAAAGGCTTTATGTTAAAGCAACAAGTAAAAGCTAATAAAATCCTCACAGTCTCAAGTCTAGCTACGGGTGCAAAAGACTCATCAAAGTCAATTCCTATTTCTTGGCTGTAGCCCTTGGCAACAAGCTTGGCTTTATTTCTAACTACCACTCCTTAATCATTGAGTTTGTTTTGGAAGACCCATTTGGTTCCTATCACGGAATGGTTGTTAGGTCGAGGCACGAGGAACCACACCTTGTTCCTTTGGAACTGGTGCAGTTCTTCCTGCATCGCCAAAATCTAGGAATCATCCTTTAATGCTTCTTCTACAGAGTGAGGTTCAGACTGTGAAATTAAAGCAATGTAGTCTAAATTTTCTACTTCCCTAAGTGATGGTCTTGTTCTAACTCCATCTTCCACATTTCCAATAACATCTGTCGTTGGATGGTCTCTAGCAAAGGTCCATTGTCTTGGTAATTGAAGTTCTTCTTGATTTGCTTGCTCCAATTTTTCTTCTGATTCTTCAGCATTAACCTATTTTTCTGAGGTCTTGGGTTCAACATTTTCATTTTCAGCTTCATCTTCTTTTCCTTGATTCTGCAAAGTAGAAGAATTATCAGTAGCTTCAAAAAAAGATTCATCCATTACTACATGTGGGCTCTCCTCAACCACAAGAGTCCTTAGGTTGTACACTCTATAAGCTCGTGAAGTAAGTGAGTACCCAAGGAAGATCTCTCAATCACTTTTAGCATCAAATTTGCCCAAATCAATTTTTCCATTATTATGAATATAGCATGTAGAACCAAATGGTTTAAAATATGAAATGTTGGACTTCTTACCTTTATAGAGTTCGTACGATATTTTTCTTAGAAGAGGCCTTACCATGGCTCTGTTTGTGATATAACAAGTGGTGTTCATAGCTTCCGTCCAGAAATACCTCAGTAGGTTGTGTTCGGCGAGCATGGTTTTGGCCATTTCCACGAGAGTCCTATTTTTTCTTTCCACAACCCCATTTTGCTCAGGGGTTCTCAGAGCAGAGAAGACACGAGCATACCCATGTTTTCTATAGAATTCACTAAACTCATGGTTATCAAATTCTTTACCATGGTTGCTCCGAATGAATTTGATGTGGCACCCTTTCTCATTTTGAACCTTCTTGCAAAATACTTCAAATTCCATCAAAGCATCACTCTTGTGAGTTAAGGAAAACACTCAGCTAAATCTGGAATAATCATCCACAATCACGAAACCATATAGCTTTTCACCTAAGCTATGAGTCCTACTAGGCCCAAAAAGATCAAGATGAAGCAATTCAACTGGCCCAGTGGTTGAAACAACATTCCTGCATTTAAAAGATGATCTAGTATGCTTTCCTCTACTACATGCACCACAAACTTCATGAACATTGAATTTCAATTTAGGCATGCCAATGACCAAGTTGTTTCTTGATAGTTTGATCAAAACATTAAAACTTGCATGACCAAGCCGATGGTGCCATAACCAAGCATTATCGGTGTTATTGGCAACAAGACAAAAATTACTTTGAGTTGTATTATCTAGGTCAATTGTATATACATTATTGTTTCTAAATCCTACAAACTTTATTTCATGAGTGTTTTTATCTACAACTGAACAATGTGAGGAGTCAAAAATTACATTGCAGCCTACATCACACAATTGACTTATGCTTAGTTATGTTGTAGACCATTGACAAGTAAAACTTTTTCAATGGAATGAGTTGAATCATTACTGATCTTACCTTCGCCGATTATCTTTCCTTTATCTTTCCCCCCAAAAGCTACTAATCCACCATCTCTCTCTTGTAGGTCTGCAAACGTTTCTTTATTTCCTGTCATATATCGCGATCATCCACTATCCAAATACCATTTGTTCTGTTGTGCTCTCAAGCAGACCTACAAGTTGAAACATACACTTGTCTATAACTTTGGTACCCAAGCTTTCTTGGGTCCAAGGGGGTTAGGCACATATGATCTAAATGAACTTTGCATTTTCCTAGCAAATCTTTCATCATCAATTTCCATTAGTCTGCATGTATACATAGCATGACCATGCCAGCTGCAAAAAAAACATGAGATGATTCTTTTGATTTGATTTTCCTTTTTATTCACATTCTTAGGAATGTTGTGCATGTGTGTGCTCTTCACATGGCATGTATGAGTAGAAGATGATGGTGTTTTTGCATGCATGATTAAGGTTTTAGTTGTGGCCTCAAATGTCTTATTCTTACTAGGGTCATACCCCAGCCCTTCCTTTTGGAAGTTCACAATCACACCCAAAATATTGTCTAAATTTTGTTTTCCTTTTATAAATCTTACTAGGGTGTCTTTTAGATCACTTATCTCATGTCTCAACAACTCATTAGTTTTCTCAGCTTCAAGCTTAGTATGTTCAGAATTCTTGAGTTCATTGCTTAATTTCTCCAAATCCTCTTTGAGCTTGCTATTTTCATTAAGGCATTCCGATGACTTTTCATGATTTTGTTGTTCCTCTCTCATGCATGATAGTTCTTCAAACAAGGAAACTTTAGATGCAAGAAGTTCATTCTCATTCTTAGGACTTTCAACCTGAGAAGTTAAGTCTACATATTTTACACATTGGCTTTCATCATGCACTTGTTGTTCAGCCTTTTTCTTTAAAGTTCTATTTTGAGATTTGACTTTTCTAAATTTCTCATACAACACTTCATAAGCAATTTGCCACTGCTCACAAGTAAGGTTTTTAGAATTGGAGGTTACCTCAGTTGAGTAGTCCTCGTTGGCCATTAGACATAGGTTTTGAACTTATTCGTCTAATTCATCATCAGAGTCAGCATCGCCTTCATCTTCATCGCTCCAAGTAGCAACCATGGCCTTGGGTTTCTTGAATTTCCCTTTTTGAACTTCTTCTAGAGCTCCGGGCACTCTCCTCGCTTGTGCCCTGATTTCTTGCACTCATAACAGATAATCTCCTCCTTCTTGCTGCTTTCTCCTTTCTTGGTGAACATCTTCTTCGGAGGTTTCTTAAGTTGTCCTCCTATTCTTATGGCTTTTCTAAAAAATCTTTTTGCTCTCCTTATAATCATTGCCACAAGTTCTTATTCTTCACTGTTGGGTGTGGATCCCTCATCATTGTCCTCTGAGTCTTGAGGGTTGATCTTTAGAGCCATTGTTGTTGCAACCTTCTTCTTCTTGCTATCCTCCTCGCTCCTTTTTATGTTGAGGTCATAAGTCATTAAGGAGCCTATTAACTCATCGAGCGTCAGAGTACTAAGGACCTTTGAGTCTTCAATGACCGTGGCTTTAGTATGCCACTGTGATGATAAAGACCTTAGAACTTTCCTCACGAGGTCTTGATTTGTATATTCCTTCCCCAACGCCTTCAGTTCATTCGTGATTTCCATTAATCTGGTGAACATTTCAGAGATGGACTCATCTTGCTTCATCATGAAGAGTTCATAATCGCGAACCAACAAATTTACTTTGGTTTCCTTTACTTTTGAAGTCCCCTCATAGATCAAGCGAAGCTTGTTCCACATCTCCTGCACAGAAGCACACATAGAAATTCGTGAGTATTCATTGGGGTGAATCAGACATTGAATTATATTCATTGCTTTAAAATTTGTTGCACACTTCTTGATATGTTCTTCTTCCATTCATTCTCATCATCAGGCAAAGCATAAAGAACCTTTACTGATAACACTCCAGACATCAAATTCTTGTGCACGGAGAAAAACATATATCCGATTCTTCTAATATGGATAATTAGAACCATCAAAAAATGGAGGCCTATGAATCGAGTGCCCGCACCAAGAAGGTGTGTCACCCACTAACCTCCCAACAACATTAAAAGGAAAGAGTTGTGAGAGCCCACATTACATATAATCGAAGCCCACTCTCTCACTTGCTCCAAAATAAAGGAGACAATCCTTACCGAGACTCTAGTTTCTCTTCTGAAGACTCTATTATTCTTTTCACCGAATAAGGCCCAAAGGGTGGCATGGAGGATGAGCCACAAAATGAGCCTATCACCTTGTGAGTCCATTGTCTGTGTCACCTTCCTATCAATAGCTACACATTCTCCGCTAAGCAAAGTGTCTGGGAACCTGGTCAGAAGCTATGTCCACCCCTCTCTGGAGGAGGAGCATCCTAGGAAAATATGATCAAGGGTCTCCTCCTCACCTCATAGTGAACATAATGTCGGCATACCCTCTAGGAAACGTGCCAGCCTATCGCATGTAGGCAGGCGCCCTTGTGAAATCCTCCATATAAGTAGTTTCACTTTCAGGGGGACTTCTAGGGGCCCAATTATGCGATGCCAAAACATGTCTCACTCTCCCATCTACATTCAGATTATATGCTTATGTGACTGAGAACCTTCTTTCCTTGTCCCACCACCACCACCTATCAATGCCACTTACATTTGGTGCAAAATCTAAGAGCAAGGATAGGAGTTTATCCAATTGATCAATCTTCTCCACCCTAAGGTTTCTTATGAAGGATGGAGCTCAAGTGCCTCCTTGTTCTGTCCCTCAAAAAATTGGGAGACTGATGCTGCCAGTGTAGAGGTAGTCGCACAAGAGCCGCGGAAAGGTGTCTTCTAGTGTAAAGTCACTATGCCACTTGTCATTCCAGAACAAGCACTTCCTCTCCCTCCCCACCCGGACTCATACACTAACCATAATGATATCCCTATAGTTCAAGATACCCCTCCAGATGGGTGAGATATAGTGTTGAGAAGCTGGGGTCTAGTCACAACCCCTTACTCTCCTATAGTACCTCTGCAGGATCACCTCTAGCCATAGCCCTCTATCTTTAGAGCCAAGCTTCCACAACCATTTGCACAGTAAGACCTGATTGAATTCCCTTACATTTTTGAGGTCTACTCCTCCCATTTCCTTGCTCTTGTAGACTTTGGCCCATGCAATATCATGTCAGTCTTTGCTTTTGCTACCATTGTCACGCCAGAAAAAAACTTGATTGAACCGGCTCCAGCTTCTTTGCTATTGTCCTCGGGATCTGGAAGATAGATAAATAATAGATTGGGAGGTTATTCAATGCCAATTTGCAAAACACCATTCTCTCCCATAAGAGAGAAGTCTTGCCTTCCAACTTGCCAATCTAGATTCATACATTTGTATCGCACTGTGCCAATCACTGCAATGTAGCATTTCTGGAGACAATGATAGGCCCAACTAAGAGATAGGGAATTATCCTATTTGGCAACCTAGAATGAATGCTGCTCTCCATAGAGCTTACTCTTCTAGATTAATCCTCACTAAGTGGCTCTTGCCGAAATTCACTTCAAGCTCACTGAACCTTGCATTCATTTCAGACATAGTTTCATCATACTTCATTTTAAACAACTCGTAGTCTGAAATAAGCATATTCACCTTGGTGGCTCTTACCTGGGACGTTCCCTCATAGATCAATTCCAGTTCGTCCCACATCTGCTTGGTGGATATTTAGGCAAAAATTCTTGTGTACTCCTCAGGGTGAACCGCGCACTGCATACCGTTCATAGCACTCTAGTTGACATTTGACAAATGAATTTGTTTTCTAGTCCATGTGTTTTCATCTTCAGGAAGTTGGAATAGAGCGTGGCTAACAACTCTCCATAGCTCATGACTCTGAGCTCGTAAAAACACTTCCATCCTATTCTTCCAATACAGATAGTCAATACCATCAAAAAATGGGGGTCTATTAATCGAATGTCCCTCAGTTAAGAAACTGTGAGCATTGTCATTTCCAGATCTTCCTGGTTTGTTGGACCACATTGTGGGAAACTCACTCTGATACCAACTGATAAGAATGGCGGTGCAGATCTAGAGGGGGGGTGAATAGATCAGCACCTTTACAAGACCGACTTAAGAAATTTTAAACTCAATGTTCAATTTTGATGATGACTCACTAGACAGAAGAACAATGATCTTAGTTCATGCCACTAACGAGAAGCATTCACAAATACCTTAAGTGCACAAAACTGGTACTAGGCAGAGGACCAGTCTTAAGACTTCCTCATGCAAGGTGAAGCTATCCAGATAGGCCTGACCTATCATTCTAGCAACACCTTTTGATATATCAAGTCTACTTAATGACGGGGATAGAAGATATGGAAATCAACCACAAGCACACAGAGATTTTTTAGGTGGTTCGATTGCTTCAAGCAATCTACGTCCACCCCTCACCTGATCAGGATGAGGCTCCCCTTACACAAGCAAAAACCACGGAACAACTCTGTTACACCAGCTGATTACACAGCTTGACTCCAGAGGAACACCCTCCTCCCTTCCTCTGATATCCCAAAGGGAACTGTGCTCACCAACCTGATGAACACACCCCTGATTCTACCCCAGTAGAACCAGTGACCCTACACTAAGGCAGCATACGAGGAACCCACCTCGCACCCTGGTATACAAACCAGAACGTGATTAGTTAAAAATCGATCACACCTCTGATCAGTACAACAATGCACCACTAGAGAAATACAAGATGAACGGAATCAAAAGATAAAAGAAAAATAAAGAATGAAAGGCAAATTACAGTCGAACAAAATCAACTGTAGCTCTAAATGTAATTCAAGGGCTTCCTTTGAAGGCTCCTTCTCAAGCTTAGCTTTGATCTCTCTTCTTCTTCTTTTTTTTCTCTCTCTTTCTCTTTCTTTTTCTGTGGCTCATGAGATGTCACTCTTCCTTTCTTATCAGCTCTCTCTTCCCTTCAAACAGGAACTATCACATTCAAGCTCTCCCGCCTTCGTTGCTTTTGAAAGACATGAGCACTGGTATTTATAGAACCGACCATTTGAATTTTTGAACTGATTTATCTAAATTACCTTGCAACCCTTTTGTCGTGGAAGTAGATACCTATAGCAATCAATCATCAAGAGACTTGTAGGACAAGATGGAGAAGAAAAGGGTGGCAAATATATGAGGTAACTCGAACATGATGGAGTGGGAACAAGTTCAGACTTTAAAAAAAGGAAAAATTAAGGGAGGGTGTAAGACCCTGAGTACATCAAAAGGGTCTACAGAAAAAGATAGAAATCAAAGGGGAGAGTGAGTACTAAAGCCTCAAAAATAGTGGGAGAAAGGATAGATGCCCTGATCAAATGGTTGGGGAGGAATCGGGTCAGGCCCGAGATTAGGGGGAGTCAGGGGGATGAATCGATAAATAGTAAGAGGTGGATCCAAAGGTTCTAGGGGATTTGCAAGAGGAATTGAGTGATTGACATCTAGAGGTTCCGAAGGATTAAGAGAGTTGGATGATGAAAGGTTCGAATGTTCTGGAGAAAAAAGAAGATGAGGGTAGTGATGCCCTGGGAGGATAGGGAGATGGCATGATGATTTAGATTGGGGAGATGAGAAGCTTCTGGAGGAAAAGAATGATTAAATAGAGATTGAGAAGAAGCATCCAAAGGTTCTAGAGGAGGAATAGGAAGATGAGAATTACATTTGGGAGAAAATTGGGAGGTTCTGAATAAAGAGGGAGATAAAGTCCTAGGAACCCTAAGGAAGGAGATGATCTTGGTTGTCCAAACTTAGAAGATAGAAAATGTCTTTCTCAACCAATGGATAGCTCAAAGAAAGAAGTTGACTAACAACAAGAAAGATGATACAATAGAATCAAAAGAAGATGGGCGAATGAATGCCCCCTCAACATTGGACCCTTTGCCTTTTAACCTTCATTTAGGCCTCTTCCTCTTCGTAGTTGGCGTCCTCTTAGGCTTGACCCTGACTATATCATCCTGGCTTCTTGGCTTTGCATGTCCTCTCCAACAGTGGTTCCAAACAAATGGTCTTACTTTTCTTTTATTAACTAGCTCAGTTGGTGTAGTTACTACCCATTGGCTCTCATTAGATGAATTCCTTGGACATTCATGCATAAACGACAACTCTCTTAGCAAATAGGAAGAGCAAACTTATAGTGTAGGAAACTCGACACAAAATAGCTTCTTTATTGATGTGAAAAACAACTCACTTGATGAGTAAACAATATCAATTTATGGTGGCTTCTCTTTTGGCATGAGAAACTTAATATACAACGCATTGCCTAGGGCTCTTGGATTATCCTTCTTGAATGTGCTTGGCAACATGAGCGCTCGCTTTCTGAATGGAAGCTGAGGGTGTTGGTTGCAAGGACGGGATCTAAAGGGGGGGTGAATAGATCCCCTACTAAAATCTTGTACTCAAAATCGCAAATGATCCCAAGTTCAAAGCAAAATGGAAGCTAATACTATAAACTATGCAAGCTGGTAAAGATCAAGTTCAAGCATGGAACCAAATGAAGACATCTCACAGAATACTCGAGCTACAGCTTAAAATAGATTAATAACCACTGAGTAAGGGTTGACTTGCAACTCCTAGAAAAGTTTAGGGATATTTATGTAGTTTGTATAGACCTGAGGTATTTTTGTAACATTTGAACTGGACAGAAATTTTCGTGTAATCTTGGCATGAGGCGCAAGACTCTCAGGAGATTGTTTCCCTTTCTTGAGCTATCATGGATTGTAGTCTACCTTCATGCGCCCATTAGCGCAATGCTGGGGATCGACTTGCGCGATCAGGTTGTGAGGGCCAAGAGGGCAGCGTCTCTTGCGGGAGGTTTATGAGGGGTAGAGCCCTCTGGATGAAAAATTTCTTATAATCCCTCTCCAAGAAGTGACACAAGGGACATAACCACAAGGGTATCTATGTAGACCTTTTTTGTAAAAAGAGCAATCCAAGGTTTTATCCGGACCAAACTCTAAGAATGAGGGATTTATCCGGAGCGAAGTACCCAATGGGGGTTTTAATCGGACCAAATGCCCCGTTAAGGGGTTTAACCGGTCGAAAACACCATGTTTATTTTTATCCAGTCCAAAGCGCCCATTGTAGGATTTTAACCGGTCCAAGGTATCACTTTGAAGATTTTATGGTTTAACCGGGGCAAAGTCCCCAACCTAGTGTTTTATCTAGACCAAAGTACCCATTCTAGGACTTTAACCGGTCCAAAGTCCGAGTTTGAGGGTTTTATGGGTTTAATCGGGACAAAGTCCCCAACCAATGGTTTTATCCGGACCAAAGTGCCCATTCTAAGGCTTTAACCGGTCCAAGGTCCCATTTTTGAGAGATTCAACCACTTTCTCGACAAATTCTCAGACTGTACAAGACCCTTTTTGTAGATGATCAAGACTTATACACATTTCCCAGATGCATCCCAGACTTTGACACAATTGCAAGGCTCATAAGGCCTTTTTTGCAAAACTTATAAGTTGGGGGGATCATATCATTTTTTCCAGAGAAATACATGAATCACATGAAGATTGTGTTGTACATAGGCCAAGAGAGGGGGTTTTACAACATACCCTCACTGGGAACACAGCATAAGCACGAGCACAATCCCAAGAATGGGCCTTCAGAAGCAGAAGCACAAGAATCCTCTGCGATCTCTCCTCTCTTTCGTTCTGTTTGTGTCCCACCTGGGGTTCTCACTGAGGCATTTATAGAGCCCAGGAGTAGTTATGCACGGTTACACCCTTTATGCAGTCCAAAGGAGCCAACCCAAGGTTTTAACCGATCCAAAGTGGCCATTCTAAGATTTTAACTGGTCCAAACTCATGGAATGGAGAAGTTTACCCGGGCCAACTACCCCAAATGGAGTTTAACAAGATCAAACACCTCACTAGGAGATTTATCCGGTCCAAGTAACCCATTAGGTGGTTTTAACCGGCCCAACCCCCCCCCCAAATTTGAGGGGTTTACCCAGTTCAAACCCTCCAAGTGGGGGTTTATCCGATCCAAATCCCCTAAGTGGGGGGTTTAACCGGACCAAACACCCCAAATGGGGGTCTATCCAGACCAAACACCGTCAGGCGGGACTTTTTAGCACGTGTATTGCCCTAAGGGGCTGTCCTAGTAGCCGCAATGACCTTTTGATGTGGCAAGGTTGGATTCTCGGGGTTGTGAGATGTGTAGCCAGGCAAGCAAGGAGGTGTTCCACCTCGTGGTAGGTATAGTCTCAAATCATTTGATTTGCGGCTTAGGTATTTCCCTAAAATTTCACTGTTTTCCATTTTATCTGTGTTTATCTTTGTGAATCCCCATGAGTGTGTCGGGAGTTAGAGTCAGTGTCCTGTGTGTTGGTAGTGGAGCTACTTGTGGGGGGTTATGTGTTCATCCCCCTTTGTGTCTTGGCATGTAGGTGCCGATGAGGTTGTGTAGAGTCAACTGAGTGGGATCACCAGTTGGGTTAACGTAATTGTGCTGTAGGGTTGGTGTTGAGCCTCCCGATGTGCCTTTATGTTAATACCTACATGTGTAGGCGAAATGTCAAGTGAAGAAGGGAGTCTGTGTTCCAGAACCGAGGAGTGTGGGCCCCTCCAACTCCATTGCTAGATTAAATTAATTAATTGGAGGCCGTGTTACGACGGATGTCAAGTTTTTCCTCATTTCTACGGAATAAGCTATGTAGAGTTGTGCAACAGAAGTGCGGTGGGCCCATAACTCACAGGCTCTAGGATCGGATAGGTAGTGGCGAATGGCATGTGTTTCAATAGTAGGCGAGTCCTAGAGGTTTTGTAATCAGCTATAGAGAGTTGTCGTAGGGTGAGAGGCTATGTTGGCCATGTGAATGGCCTGGGTTGACGTGTGTCGGTGACTGTATCATGCTGAGTAACACTGGTAGAATTGAGAATCAGAAAGCTCAGCGGTGAGAATTGTTAGATGAGGATAATTATGGCGCCAGTTCTTTCCATGAATTTTGTCACGCGGCTTAGAGTGGAGTCACTTAGCGATTGGTATTGGGGTAGGTCATGGCCGTCTAGGCCGATTATATGGCGTTGATGTGTGTTGCTCAGCGTTGAGCTAGCAAATTGACCGACCTTGGTCGGTGTGGATGTTCCAGGGGTGGACCTGAGCAATGAGAGGTATTGGAGTTGAGGATAAGATCCTTTGTGGATGCCATGATGAGTGGTCGAGGGAGCTACTGGAGTTGTTTAAGCGCTCTGATGATATGTGGTTTGGTGCACTGGTTGTTCGGTGGATGTAGTATTCGAGACCAATCAAGTGATGTGGTGGTCGAGTATGAAGAGCTTGGCTATGACAAGACTCGAGAGAGTTTGGAACTCGGTGCATCTTGTGGTGCCACTGTTAGAATTGCTATGTTCCCTTGGCTCAGAAGGGGTTTTGCAAGGGGACATTGTATGTAAGACCCCTGATTTTTAGATCTGACTTCGTGGGTCACGGATCGTGTCCGAGTGGATTTCAGACCTTTTATAATGATTTTTCAGACACATTGTCGGCATATTTTTGGATTATTATGGGTCCGTGGTGGTGCGTAGAGTGTCCCGACGTTTTTCTAAGATTTTTCAGAGTCCGGTAAATGAGGTAATTACCTCAAACTCGTGGAGTTGTCTTAAGTAAGACAATCTTGAAATGATCGTTTTCTAAACTTAATCGGGTTCTCGTCGAGTTTCAACTCAATTTAAACGACCAGATTTAAGGCCAAAATGGTAAACCCTCGACCCGTTGGCACCCCCTAGTAGATGGAGTGAATTATTTTAGGGTGTGTTTGGTTGCAATATCATACACCTAATCTCAATAAGAATTGTGGATAATATGTGGTTATTGAGAGACTGTGTTGGGTTGTGCTGTATCAATTTCAATGGTATTGTGTTAAAAGAGTATAGTACCATGCCAAATTTAATATAAATCAAAATCTATTTTAAAAATGATACAATTCTGACATTGAGAGTTCAAAGTAACATACTCTCTCCTCTTAACATTTTAATTTTGTTGTTCTTCCTTAATAGCCATCCTTGACACTCTTTCTACGTTAGTATTAATATTATATACTCTAAAAATGTTGATATCAAGATTAATAGTCCAATAAAAAAGGGCATTGTAAATTTACAATTCATGATTGGCGACCTATGAAAAGCATTGACGTACTTCTTGTTGACTTTGATGCGTGTGCATATATGTGCTCTAACACTGTACTCTTTGGAGTATTACTCAGTATTCCCTTCTAAGCTCCCACAGAAGCTTACTCCTTGCTTTCACACACTGCAGATTCCTTTTGCAGCTCTAATAGACAAAGTCATCCACTAATCCTTTTTCAAGATACATCTTAGCCTTGCATGACCTTCCAGTTAAGGGTTTACGAGAGCATCTTCGAAATGTCTGATGTGGTCATTTTAGGCGCATTTGCCCATGCAACAAGGATGAACATGAACAATGCATTTGTTATAATGATAAATATACAGTTCTGATTTCAACATGGGTGCATATCTAGAGGCACCTTTGACACATTCCTTTTTTCGTCTGATTAACACATTGAATAGAACCATCCAATCAAGTGATCAGACACCATCTGATCATGTGCATAGACGGCTCCTAATCAAGATGGCAAAAAAAATGTGGTGCCATAATATTTCAGAAAAAAGAAAGAATAATGAATTACGGGGAACATGCATGCCAACGTATGCAAACAGAACCTACCCCAAGAAATAAGGTGGGGGGAGAGTGGGAATCAAAATTGAAGAAAGAATCAGCTTTTTGTTTGCCCCAGTTCAAGCTTGGCATCTGCAAGACCATTTAGTCGGTCTTTCAAGAGCTTCACATCCTCTTCAATGTGGGTATCGCCTTTGAGAGGAAGAATGGGGGCCGTCAGATGCTTGTCTGCCTCCACAGCCCAGCTGTAAATTATCATTCCCACCACAGCCAGCATCATGCCAAGTATGTTCTTGACCGTGAGGGCTGAGTCGAACAGTGTCCACCCCAATATCAACACACAGACCGTCTTCATGTGACCAAGAACTTGGAATGATGTGGCAGAGAAGCGCCCAATGCACATGTACTGGCTCATGTTGCAGAAGACTGCGAGGGAGGCTGCATGCGGATGATGTCCGACAGCTTGAAGCCTAGCGCGTCCTTGTAGAACGCGCGGGTCTTGGCGACATCCGGCGCGCTCAGCACGACGTGGCCAAGGCCCTGGCCAGCGGTCAGAAAGCCCGTGACGCCCGCCGGCGAGACGAAGGGCACCTCCCCGCGCTCGGTGGGGCCATAGTAGATTTCGACGGCCAGGCCATCGGGATCCCGGCAGGTCAGCAGACCCGTGACGCCGCGAAGCTTGGCAAGGTCGGGATCGCCGTTGCCCACATCGACGCCGGCCGCCGACAACCGTTCCGCCACAGCCGCCAGTTCGTCCGGGCCCGCGACTTCAAAGCCGGCGTAGGCGATGTCGTTCTCTTCGCCGGGCTCGACGCTGATGCGCCAGGCCTGGGCGTCGATACGGAACCGCAAGGTCCCTTCGGGCGCATCGACCGGCATCAGGCCGAGGATCTTGCTGCCGAAGTCGGCCCAAGCGCCAAGGTCACTCGCTTTGAAGCCCACGTATCCGAGAGATGAGATGGTCATGTCTTTTCCTCCCCTTGAGCGCCGGATCAGCTGCCGAAGCCGGTGGTCTTGCCGCCGGTCGCCGGGTTGTGTTCCAGGAAGTTGGTCAGAAGGCTGTTGAACTCCGCCGCGTGCTCCACCTGGGCCCAGTGGCCGCAGCGGTTCAGGATCACCACGCGGGAATTCGGGATCAGTGCAGAGGTGCGCAGGCTGGTCTCCATCGGCACCACACGGTCGTCGCGGCCGTGAATCATCAGCGTCGGGATCTGGGTCTGAGACAGTTTCGTCAGCGTCTCTTCGACACCGGCGAACGGCCCGGCGCCACGGCCCATGGGGGCCTTCAGCAGGTTGCCCAGATGCTCGCGGTTGGCGAGAGCGCCCTCGGAGCGCTGCTGGGTCAGCTCGTCAGTGACGAACGAGGAGTCATAGACCATCACCGTCACGAGCTTGCGGAAGTTCTCCGGCGACGGGTTGGCATAGGTCTCGAAGATCGTGCGGATGCCTTCGGACAGGCCGCCGGGCGAGAAGATGTTCGGCAGGCTGAAGAGACCGGCGCCCATGGTGACGGCGTGGCTGATGCGGTCCGGATAGGTCGCGGCGAATTCAAGCACGCAACCGCCGCCCATGGAGTTGCCGACCAGGGCGGCCTTCTCGATGCCGAGTTCGTCCATCAGGAGCTTCACCGCCTCGGCGTTGGCAGTGTTGCGGGTAGTTTCCGAGCAGACGAAGGCGTCGGACTTACCCCAGCCGGGGAAGTCCACCAGGATCACCCGGTAGCGCTTGGAAAGCTCCTGGAAGTTCTGGTGGAAGTTGCTCCAGGCGGTGGCGCCCGGCCCCATACCGTGCAGCAGGATCACCGGATGGCCTTCGCCGGCCTCGTTGTAGTGCAGGCGCCACTTCTTCGTTTGGACGAAGCGGCTGGTGGACTCTTCGGTATGCAAAGTGGCTTGCGCGGCAGACATCTCGAGTTTCCTCCAACTGTTGTGCCGCGGCATTGCCGCGTGTCTATTCTTCTCATTCTATTCAAACATTTATGAAATTCAAAATGGAGGGTGATGTAGTAACAAGGTCACTCCACTTAAAACAACATCTGAACAGCCCTCATCTCCTGTTCAATCTGAGCATCCTTCACTTCGGAGTCCAGCTTAGTCTCTAGCTGCCTCTTTTGAGTCTTCTCCAGGAGCTACACCTACTCCTAGTCAAATTCAATCTCCTGCTGCAGATTTTAGGCATTCTCCTGTTGCAACTTCCAGTGATAGCTCTACTGGTAACCAGTCTAAAAGCTTAGAACAATCTACTTCAAAATACCCTCAATAATCAGATGATGCTTCTGCTTCACCTATTGGGGAACACCATCAATTTTCTCTTGCTAAAAGCCCTCATCGTACAAGAGACTCTACTCCCATTCAGTCCTCTCCACAGTCACCACTAGAAACTCCTGTTGTAGCTGTAGCCTCACAGCAAGTTGGCCCGTCTCAACCAATGAAGGAGGTATGCAACTGAGGTGGTTTTGGTTTATACCAGCTAACTTTACAATCCTTCAGACCAGTTTTGAAACAATGGCTTCAAGCGTCAATGATCATATCAGTGAATTAGAATCAAGACTTGAAGGCAAATTGCTCCATGTTGAATCTGAGTTAGCTCTTATCAAGAAATAGATTGAAGACTCTTTGGAAAAATGAATCAGCAACATCCTCAATGATCTTCACCTCCAGATAATAACCTTGAGACTGTTGCATAATTCCTTGGTTCAACAAGTCAAAGCTACTCTTAAATCATTGGCACCTCCTGCAGCAGAACAACCCCTGCCATCTAGTTCTAGTTCACAAGAAGCACCTCTTCCAAAGGCCAGAGCTTCTTTTATGTCTACTCCTGTACAAGCTACTGGACCTTCTCTTACAGCCTTTGAGGAACATATGTATTTCAGATTTGATTAGTTTCAGACTAGCGTCAACCATTCTCAAGAGCAATTGTCTGAACTCATCGAAGCAATCAACACAAGAGTCACCAATGTTGCTCAATGTGTGCTTAAACAAGGCTCTTCACAGCACCACCTATGGATAGCTCTTGATCACATTGATTGCACATTGATTTTTCTAGAGTCTGATTGCTTTTGTCACATCTCGAGCCATTTGTGTACAACGAAAGCAACTCAGGGAAAACATGAGCAGCCGGTAAAATGTCTCAAGCTAGTAATCAAGATCAGAGCGCAATAGCATCCACATAAAAGAATGCACAATAATTGACAAAACTAACTCTTCATTGATAATAATACTTCAAAGTACATAAATGTTTGACTCCTTGACATAAGTCAACTAGGCTCTATGAATAAAAGGAAAATTACATTATGACTCAATAAAGAGAAAAATTACAGGACCAGACTTTAGACCATCAACAACTAAGGATAACTAAGTCTTCTCACATCCTTCATTTATCATCACTCCCGGACCCGTCGCTAGAATACTCTGAATCCTACTCACTCGAGTTTCCTGAAAAGATTGGAAAAGTAGGGTATGAGCACACTTACCAAGTAGGTATCTTCACATCAGCATGGAGACATGCTTTAAGTAATTACATTTTAGCTCTAACAATGAAGTGATGAAAAGTACGGTAAAAACATGCGAATAAATCATAGTAACAATAAGAGTGAATCATAGAGATATGAAGATTATGGGGAGACAATAGAGTATGATCAAGCAAGAAAATAAGATAAGTGGCCTTTCAATATCAAGAATGTACTTCATAACCATAAAGACTACGCACTAGAAAGTCATGAACAAGAAAGTACTAGCAAGCATGTGATTATCACAATATTGTCTCATGATTTTCACCCGTCTACAAAAAAAGTACTCCCGACGGAATGCGATGCCAGTATTCATCATACCCCATGATTTTTAGCACATTTTCGGCTCTCTGTCGAGGGGCTAGCGTGGAGCCCTTGGACATAGTCCGTGCCCTCTCTTGCATCTTCAAGTTATAGATCAAGCTACTTTCATGAGAATAAAATAACATTCCGACCAATGATGTGCATTTCAACAAGCAGTTCCAAGGTAAAGTAACCAAGGTAAAGAACGCATCGAAGTATGATCATGAGAATTCAAAGAAAGATTTAAATCAAGGTCATGTTACGGAAGGAATCTGACAACGTAATGGGATATTCTTAGATTTTCATAAGTCAATAATCTCTCGTTGACAAGTGTTAGGTTCCAGACAATCATTAGACCATCTAGAAACTTAAAAATCTAACCCAAAGGTCAAACCTCAGGTTAGACAGGGTCATGGATTATGCGGTCATTTTCTGGACTGTTTAGGGACTCATGCAGTCAAGGCAGAATCGATAATAGATGCATGCGGCCTGGTCAGGACCATTTCTGTGGGGTTGAAGCCAAAACAAGAGGGTTCGACGTAGAGTATTGATGTGGTCATGGGTTGACCATTTACGGATATAGACGATCACGGGCCAACCGCTAAACGGAGCTTAGCGGCCGTCTGAGGGCCATTTCTAAATAGAACTTCTGAGAAACACCAGTAGTGTAAGTGCTTTCTAGACAATTGGGTTTTGAGGATACAACCAGCTTGACATCCTAGTGAGAATCCCAAGCTCACGGAGAGTTACAGAGGCCTTGAAACAAGATCACCTAGTTCGGTGGAAGGAATATCCAACAGAAAGGATAACTAGTCCAAGAATGTGTGCCTATAAGTGCAAAGTGTATCTAATGACTCCGTACCATAATATGTGTCATATACTTAAGAAAAGACTCATAGATAAGAAGGAATCATGTAAAACAACGATCAAACATTAATAAAATGAGTCCATCTATCATTTGAAATACAAATTTAATACAAGAGTATAGTGTTTTGGCATGAAACTAACTTAAGTTTAAAAATAAACTTTAAGCATATGTGAAACATGGAGTCTACTACTATGAACCATTGACATAACCAAGTTTATGAATGCAGTACTTAAAATAAGAATAATACCTAATTATCTAGGCTTATCATATGATAAATATGGCTATTCTGCATTATGTCTCGGTTAACCATAATATAGAAACTCAAAAAAACATAGCGGTCTCCTGCGGACCGTTTACGAGCTTTAGCGGTCTATCGTAGGGCCGCTAAAGAGCTCTGGCGGTATGAGGAAGCCCGTTTCTTCCCCTATAGCAGAAGAAGTAAAACCAAAGAATAGGCCTAATCTAAGGCAAAATAGATGCATAGAAAACTATGCCAGTGGGTAAGTAAGGCCTGATACGGCTATATAAAAACATGGAGATGCAGGGGACTGCATAAACTAAGCCAAAGTTTAATTCTTCTCTTAAAGTGTAAGGGTAAGTATGCAACTTAACCTAATTGCGTAGTCATGATCAAACATGAAATACTACCAGTAGAATGAATGAAATAGAATGAAATCATAGGGTTTTTATTCCTAACATGTTATTCTAGCCATCCATGAGATAACCTACCTCTGGAAGTGCTCCTATGAATCGAATTTCTAATTGGAAGAAGGTCCTAGTTTCTGCACGTCCTGTGCTAAACTAGTAACTTCTTGCCCCTCGTTCTCCTTAATCTCTTGACCTAAATCCATAAATTTGGAGGATAGGTAGAAGATAGAAAGGGGAACAAAAAGTTCTAAAGACACTACTCGTACTAATCTTGTTTAAGGCTTCTAATCTTCTGATCTTCACTGGATCGTTGCACTATTTCCTTTAAAGACTGTAGCAAACCCATGGCTTGCAGACGTCCTAACTCTCCAACGGTTGGATCTTCTAGCACAAAATTTGGAGGGGAGTTACATAAAACTAAGGAAAATATAAAGTTCTAAAGAACCAACCTGAAATAATGTCTCCTTACCATCGAACAATGTGAGCAAAAATAATGGTTCGTGTAGGTCAAATCTGCGAGGTGGCGGCGTGAAGAATATTCCGGAAGATATTGACTACATTGCTACCGCGATAGTTCGGACTCCGCCTGCACCTGATGGCGACCCGGAGTATGAGCTTTACCTGTCCATAGCCCGCGCCATCCTCGCCGAGCGCGAGCGGTGTGCGGAGGTGGCGCGCCACCTAAACGGGTGGGGCGCAGATTGCGGGCGGGGCGGTCATGCGGAGCATATCGCAAAAGTAATCGAGCGAGGTGCGTCATGAGCATTCGCCTACGCACGGTCGACGGCGTGCGCGTGGCGCTTTGCGGCTACGAAACCGACGCCAAGCCGGGCGACTTATACCTGGACGACTCCGACCACTACGCGCTTGCCGCAAAGTTCCGCCTCGATTGGAGGGATCAACAACTTACCGGCTGGCCCGAATACACTCAGGAATGGGCGGTCATGGATACTCAAAAGTTGAGGGACGCGAACGAGCGCACTGATTTAGGAGTTGCCGCATGAACCAATTCCACGTCGGCCAGGATGTCGTATGCGTGGACGACAAGTTCGATCGCGTCACCATCCCGCAAGGCATAACCGAGGGCCAGGTCTACAAACTAAGGTGGGTAGGTATGTACAAGAGCTACGTCGACGGCGACTTCCTTGGAGTCAAGCTTGAGGGCGTCGAGCGAGGCGTCTGCCCGACCTATGGCCATGACGACCCTCCGTTTGCTGCACGACGCTTTCGTCCGCTGGTAAGCAATCCGATGCAGTTCCTGCGCGAGATTGCCAAGGATCCAGACTTGCCGGTGCAGGGTGATGAAGGGCCGCTGCGCGGTGAGCCATTGCCGGAGGACGGCGAGGGTGTTGAGAGACGAGAGCGGGAAGTGGAGGTGGTGGAATGACGATGATTGAGCGAGCGGCTCGCGCCATTGCAATGGCGAATGGGTGCGCGTCTGGAGACTTTGCGACATATCTGCCGCACGCCCGCGCAGCAATTGAGGCGATGCGCGAGCCGACGGAATGGATGATCGGAAGCCGAGACGCCAGAAGTGCAGGTTATGCCGGCGATATCGACGATGTCTGGCGCGATATGATCGACGCCGCCCTCACGGAGAAATCATAATGCTCGCACTCAAGAAAGACGTCGCCCTTTGGACGCCATGGGGTGAGCTTACCGCCCCACCATCCCGCACGCCGGCCAACGACAACACACCGCCGCCGCTCCCGCTGACCAAGCCGACGATGATCGGGCTTACCGGCCGTAGAAACGTCGGCAAGTCGACGGTCGCCCGCCTGCTGGAGAAGGAATACAACTTCGTTCCTGTGCACCCTTATGCGGGCGGAAAGGTCGCGGCGGTTGCGTTCTTCGACTACATCACTGGAGACGCCGAGACGGCCCGGGAAATGGTGTACGGCGACCTGAAGGACACGCCGTCGGAGTATCTGCCTGGCGGTGTGTCGCCGCGCTACTTCATGGAGAAGGACGGCCACTTCCGCGGCGCTGGGCTTGGCCTGGAATGGACTTTAGGTCTCGAGATCGACGTCTCTCACTAATTTAGGTAAATTTAGTATCAAATCTACTTACAGTTTTATCAAAGAGCAGACATCTATTTCTAGTGCAATGCTCAGTAAAATCTGGAATCCAAGATTTCCCCCCTCGGGCTTCTTTGTTCTGTTGGAAAATATTGAAACATGTAGTCCCCGTGGACAAGCAAATTCAAATGTGTGGAATTAGCATTGCTTCAAGTTCTGTATGCTGCCTTAATTCCCATGATATAGAGGATGAAAATCACCTATTTGTTGACAGTGATGTGGCCAAATTCCTATGGAGCAAATTTGCTCCACTGCTTTTTAAATCTTGCTTGGAAGCCTCCACAATAAGTAGCAGGCTGAGATCAGCTATAAATGAGGCTGTTCTGAGCAAACCGAAAGACTTTATATCTTTGTTGGTTTCTGTCATGATAGTCTGGGAGATTTGAAAATTTAGATGCCAAGTAAGATATGAAGGCAATAGAATCAGCTTTGAAAAGATCTCGGAGCTGATCCTTGCAGACTTAAAGCTCATTGTGAACCAAATTAGATTTAAACAGGGAACCAGCAATGAATATCGGACAATTCTGCATGGTTTTGGCATATCAATTAGTAGCTATCACCCATCATACATTATTGTTCTTTGGAAAGCCCCTATCATCATTTTCTCCTTAAATGTGGACGGTGCAAGTAAAGGTAACCCCGGTATCTCTGGGGGTGGTGGCTATTTCAAAAATCTTTATGGGCAATTAAAATTGGGTTTTTCATATTATTACGGTGTTGGATCCAATATGGTGGCAGAGGGTTGGGCTCTTCTTGATGGTCTCCGGCTAGCACAATATCATAATATCCTAATTTCAGCCATTTTTACAGATTCTTTAGCTTTGATTGAGATGCTGAAATAGAAAAGAGATCCCCCATGGTCTTTACTTCCTTGGTGGGCACCTTTGCAACAAACTCTCTCTTCCTTCCATTGCCCCATTATTCATTCATACAGAGAGGGGAATCAACTTGCAGATGCACTTGCAAATTATGCTGTGCGAGTGAGATGTAACTTGGAATTCTTTTCGATTAGGGAGCTGCCAACAATAGCTAAGGGATATGCTATTGCAGATGCCAATGGCATACCTAATTTTCACAGGAGGCTTGTATAGTTCTTTTTTCCTCTCTTTCTCTCATTGTACCTCAGAGGCATGGCCTCCTGTGAAAATATATTCTTTTGATAAATCAATAAAATAAAGCATCAAGTGGTGTTTGGTGGAGTGAGAACATTCCCTTCCTCTAGAATGTGGGTGCACTCTCCCTTCTTCCCATTTGATGACTTGGTTTTATATATATATAAAGAGTAGGTTAGCCCACATCCTTACTTCTAGATTAACTACCCTCCTATCAAATTAAAAATGGGTTAACTCCGGGCTACTTTAATCGGATTGAGTTAGCCCACCTTTAGCCTAACTCCATACCAAAGTCAAGCTAAAGGACGAAGCAATAAGATAGATAAAAAGTTAATATACTTAATACTGGACAAGGTATAATTGGCGTTATCCGTGGTTGGAACAAAAACCGACCACGCGTTACTGGTTACATTATATTCCAAGATGTTATTAGCGCTGAAGGGCGTACTCATATACACATTGCCTTGCGCATCCGTCGCGAGGTAACCGGGTTGGCCGGTGAAATCCACGCCTGCCGTGCCGAGGGTTCCCAAGTAATTTCCGGAGACATCAAATTTCAACAGTCGTCCGCTGGCGACACCTTCACTCACATAGACATTGCCATTTGCGTCTTGAGCCAGCCCGGTCGGTTCCGCCAAAGCGACGCCGCCGATGGTTCCCGATGCAAATACTTTGTCCAAAACCCAATTAGTGCCGATCGCGTCATACTGCAACACGCGGTTGTTACCACCATCCGTCACCAAGAAGCGAGCCAGCGGCAAGGGCGCGGAAGTTATCGTCTGCGTGACGGATTGGTTGCCGTAAGTGACGGTGATGGTCGCCGTCCCGAATCCGACCGCCTGAATGACACCGCTTGAACTTACGGTCAAAACATTGGTGTCGCTGGAAGTAAAGCCGATGTTGCCGAAGTTATTCAACGGCACGCCGGACACATTCGCAAAGTTGCCGGAGACCGTTATCTGCTGCTGTCCCTGCTGCAACATATTCGTATTGATCACCACCGAAAGCGTCTGCAAACTGCCCGGATCGGCCACGACATTGTTGGGGCCGGCCGCGTAATCAATCGCTACATTGGTGGCATCCAGCACCCCGGAATAAATACGCAATTCATCGTAAGAAAGGCTGGCGGAGGGGTCTGCATAATATTGCGATAATCCCAAGTAATCATAATTATCCACTATATTGGCCAGGTCTTGTCCTGAAATGTTTGTTGTCTGCGTTGCCAGCACGCCATTGATGTAAAGCTTCATATAGCCCGCCAGCGGATGCACGACGGCCACGATGTGAACATTTGTCTGTCCATCCAAACCAGCGGCATCCAAATCAGTTTCTCCCGCTGCTGTCAGCAATGTCAGCTGCGAACCACCTGATGCGTTGTGCGGCGTGAAAAACAGGCTGCTGGTTGCACTGACGCCATTGTTGTTGCCAAAGTCAAACAATCTTGCCCAGGGATAATTGGTGTTGAAGCTGGCCCAGGTTTCAATGGTCAACACATCATTGCTGCTAATCAGGTTGGGGCCACAATCCACGAAATTGTAATCATTGGGTCCGGTCGGCAACAAGACCAGTTGGCCGTTCATGAAAGTGTAATCTGAGCCATAGATCACGCCATTGGCAGAGCCGACGGAATCACTGGCGTCGCTAGTGAAGCTATAACGATGAATAAGCGTCGTCACCAACGGAACCACGGTGATCGAAAGTGTGTTGGTCAGCCCGCTGTTGCTGGCGGTGATCGTAGCTGTACCAACGCCAACGGCCGTCACCAGGCCACCAGCGCTGATGGTAACAACGCCGGGTTCACTAGAACTTAGCACCGTACCCGGATCAGTGATGATGTTCACACCAGATTGCGCCACAACTACAGCTATCACACCGACACCTGGCGCATCGCCGGCGGGTTCTCAGGCAAGCTGCCCTGGTCGAACATGGGCTGGGACGTGTCGATGACCTACCAGGACCTCGACAACCACTACAACCTCGAGGACATTTCGGTGAACCGGCTGCAGCTCGCCTTGCGCGGCTTCGGCAGCAAGGCCAGCGACAGCGCCGCTAACCAGTGCACGGCGGCCAAGACCAACAACTTCACCCAGAACGCCGGCAACGCCTCGCTGGGCTGCTACTACCTCAACCCGTTCGCCAACGGCTTCCAGCAGAGCCTGTCGAACGTGCCGGCCAACCCCTACTACATCGGCTCCAGCGCCATCGCCGGCTACAACGACGCCGCCGGCGCCCGCTCGGAGTTGACCAAGTGGATGGTGGCCAAGCAGTACAACGAGATCGAGGCGCGGCTGTTCGTGGTGGACGGCATCCTGCACGGCGACGCCCCGTTCAAGCTGTGGGGCTCGCAGCCGGTGCAGTGGGCGGTCGGCGCGCAGTACCGCTATGACCGCACCACCCAGAACCCGGACACGCTGTATAACGCCAACGCCACGCCCTGCGTGGACTCGCCTCCCTATGGCGACGGCGCGCCGTTCTGCCCGACCACCTCGAATGGTCCGTTCCTGTTCAACGCGGACCTGCGTCCCTACGACGTGACGCGGCAGATCGAGTCCGGCTACTTCGAAGTGCGCCTGCCGGTGCTCGACACCCTGGAAATGACCGTCGCCACCCGCGCCGAGCGCTACGAGGGCATCGGCACCACGGTGAACCCGAAGCTGTCCGGCAAGTGGCAGGCGCTGGACTGGTTCGCCATCCGCGGTTCGGTGGGCACCACCTACCGGGCCCCGGCGGCGACCTATGTCACCGACACCTTCACCCGCGGCCTGTCCAACGCCTCGGGCACCTATCGGGCCAGCGACCTCTACGGCAATCCGAACCTGAAGCCCGAGACCGCCTTCACCTATGACGTCGGCGGCGTCTTCAAGATGTGGGGCCTCAACGCCACCCTGGACTACTGGAACTTCAACTTCAGCAACCCGATCACCACCGAGCAGACCGCCGACATGGTGAACCTGATGTTCACCACCAACCACTGCGGCGACGCCGCCTACGCGGCTCTCCAGGCGCGCTTCACCTTCGATTCCAACGGTTGCGGCAAGGCCAACATCCTCTCGTACCGCACCAACTACATCAACGGCGGGCGGGTGAAGACGTCAGGCCTCGACTTCCAGGTGACCTGGCAGCCGAACAGGTCGATCGGTCCGGGCGACCTGACCATCGGCGCCGACGGCACCTACCTGATCAACTACGACGAGGCGCCTTATTCCATAGAGGGGCACGCGACCAACAGCGGGTTGGTGACACGCCGCGCGGGCACCTACAACGCCCCGCTGTTCACTGGCTACAACCGCCTGCGAATGAACGCCTTCCTCAACTACCATTGGGGTCGGCACAATCTGCGCTGGCAGATGCGCTACGCCTCGGGCACATGAATAGAATGACCCTCAGGCATCATGCCCTTGTTTGCCATTGATCGGATCTTTCTCTTAGATCGTTAGACCTAAATGAAACAGAGCCCTTGCTCTGATACCAATTGAAGTCCCGTGACAATGGCACCCAAGAGGGGGGTGAATTGGGTGTCTTCAATTTTTTATGAAATTTCAGCTTTTACAAAATATGTGATCACATGAAATCGAGCACCATTCATTTAGTGAGCTGAAAGTTTTGAAGTCAAGAAGAGTCAAGCCTCTCAAATAATCATGCAAATGGCTGTGTGGCCAAGCTTTCCCGAAGGATTTCTTTCGGCTGCATATTAAACTTTCTGGATTTCATTCGATTGATAATGTGGAATCCCTGCATACTAAGAAATAGACTGTCAAAATATGCCATATCCTACTATCTGTGTGCGAAATCAGATTTAGATTCTCTAATATCAGTTTCACTATCTGTGAGGAATAAGGGAAGGATTTACCCGTGAGACTAAATTCATCTCTTCTATATCCATCCATGTCTTACAGATGTCAGATTTGTCCCCCACAATATATTTAATGATGCACATGTAACTGAGGTATTAAATTCTGATTGATCTTTTTCATGTTGATGCTGTAGTCTACTGCATTCCTCAGTCCCAGCGGTGTTAAAAGATGTAAATATGGAATTGTTAGCCTTAAAACACTGATGAACTGGTGGAGCTCAGAGCACCATCCTCAAATAAAAGCTGAACATACGATAATAAGCAGGCAGAAGCTAATTCTGTGATTCGACTTAGTACTGAGCATTTACCCTTTGGGCATTCCAAGTTAAAGACTTCCATGGGAAGAGCAATTGATTGGATACATTACCTCAGTTCCTAATTTTTAAGAGCTCTGACTTTCCAGTTGCTGAGCTATTGTGTTCATGTCTTGTATATCAATTCTACAACTGTTGAGGATTATATTTCTATCTTTTTTGATCTTATTATTTCTTGTATCAATGGATCATGTTGCCTTCTGTATTTTCAGGGCCTACAAACTTGCTTGGTTGCTTTGTTGTCACGGTATGCCTACTAAATTTAAAGTTACAATCTTTCAAACTTGCTTTTATTTGTGTATATTGGAACATCCTGCTACATTGAAAATCTGGTTATGTAGTTCCGAAATGGGGTTGTTGTGTATCCTTGCCTTTGTACATTTTGTGAATCATAAATGGCTTGCAAGACTTTCCTCGGTTTCGTAGAATCTGGTTTCCTGTTTACCCACAACGGATTAAGCTACCATTTGATTATGTGCATTTTCCATTTCTTCTTTTTAAATCTGTTTACATGTTTTCTTAGATTAAGCTAACTTTCTAGTGTAAAAATTAGAAATTTGTGATGCTGACAATATCAGAATATCAGGATGACTCCTCTTCTAAAACCGAAGTTCAGTTTGTTTTTGTTCTATATTGCATGGTTTAAGATTTGTTTAATTCATGATGTATATTTATAGTCGTATTCGTGTTATTCGAACGCAGGGAGTATGTCTAGACTATTGAATGCATTAGCATGCCATTAAATAAATTTGGAACTTGAAATCCACGCATTACAACCGTGAAAGCTCCCACATGGTTCTTGTACCCGCAAGGCAAATTAAATCCAATCAAAAGTCATTATTCAAGCAAACACCAAACCATTCATTCATTTATATTTGCTAACTCCAAATGAAGAAGTGAAATAAAAATCAATAGCCATGCCATAACCAAGTGCTGCATTTCATTCATTAAGATTTTCATTACACACTACATGAAAACTTGAAGACATTGACATCGACTCTCATGGACACTGTAAATGTAGCTGACTCAACGGACTCACATACAAATGCCAATACAAAAAATTGACTCACATTCCAAATGGCAAGCATTCACACAAACATAGGTACACGCATGCAACATAGGCTATATAAACCTGCACTGACTACTTCTCCCCCTTTGGCATCATCAAAAGAGGGGATGGGATACAAGAAAGTCAGACCAAAAGTGAACTACAAGACCCAAGAAACAAACACTAAGGTGAAGAAATAGAAGGTCCTCAGTTGCCGTCTGTAGGAGGCCCCTGATCGCCAAGGCTACGCCTGATTTCAGCAAGAGTGTGATCCTGGAATTGAAGGTGGTGCTGAATATTGGCAAGGCTGTTCTCATGTGCCTGGCCACGGTGCTGGATATCTAGAAGGGTGCAGTTCATGAGGTGAAAGGCCTGGCGTGAGTCTTCATGGCTAGCAGAGAGGGTAGTCATATGAGTGGACAAGTTGGCCATATTAGTGGATAGGGTATCCAAGACTGTGGAGAAGGTATCCATCCGACTAGTCATGGTGTCCATGAAAGTGTCAAGCTGGTGAAAAGATGTGTCAATTTGACTCCCAGAGTCAAAAAGTTTGTCCCCAAAGGTATCCACACGAGTTTCTATCCTATTGAGATGCCTATCAATGCCCTCAAAATCTGCCCCAAGAGGGCTGCCCAATGGCTTGGGAAGATGACTCCCCATGATGAAACAGTGGCGGCATATCTAGATCTACATGAAGTGAAGGAGGAGGTGGAGGCTGCTTGTCCACCTGAGCTGGAGGTGGAACTTACTCTTGACCTTGTTATTGCGGTGGCTCTTCTTCCTCTCCCTTATTTTTAGATTCTTCTCCATAGACACTTACCTTTCTACACAATTCACCATCTAGACCGCAATAGTACCCAAAGTCTGAGAAGAGCTTGTGTTTATTATACATATCATCCTGCCTTACTGGAATTGACACTTCTCCTACCAAGCCAACTCCAGCATGAAGAAACACCCCTGTCAACTATGTGGCATAAGGCAAGGATCGCCTTCTTTGTGTACGGCATGACCCTATCAAGTCCGTCATAAGGCATCCCATGTTGATCTGATTCCTATTTAAAACATGGTAGAACAAAAACCTATGCACTTCATTAACCTCATCCCTGCTGCCACCTTTAGGATAGATAAGAGTAGTAAACATATGATACATAATCCGCTGCAGCGGTGGGAAGTAAATGGCATTCAACTTGATCAGGTTAATAACTTCATGAATGTATTCACTATAGGCCATGGGCATAAAAGTCTCCACAATATGACTATGACCAAATGTCATATCAGCGCCCCTAGCGGACACTCCTAGGGCCCTCTCAAACAGTACTGAATCGACTGTAATCTCAACTCCTTTTACAATTGTGTATAGATGGTCATTTCTCATGTTCAGGTGCCCATAAAATTCTTGGACAAGACTAGGATAATACCTAGAGCATCTTGTAACAAAATCAATCCACCCATCTTGTATTTTAAAAGTAGCACTGAAATCTAACAATAATTCATTCACCTCATCAACATCAACCAAACGAGGGTTGAGAATGGGCCGTAGGTGCATCGACCGAGCACGTGGAGGTGCGACTGTCCACTGTGGTGGAGGAGTTGGGGCTTCACCTTGCCTGGCACTAGATTCCCCTTGGGTAGAATGCCGAGTGCTTCTTCTAGACACCATCTTGGACTTGAAAACCACTGTAGAAACCCTTGAAAGGACTGATGTCTTCCCATGGGAGTAGAGAGACATTGGGGGACACACCAAAATGCGGTGGAAGACACTTCTCCATAATCTGGAACCCTAGGAGGAAGCTTCAAAGCCACACAAGCCACTGCACGAAATCTATGCCAGAAGACGGTGAAGATCCCGATCTTGTGCAGATGGAAGAAGGAGAAGCTTTTTGGGGTGGAAATGGGTGTGCTTGGGTGTTCTAGGGTTTGAGAGGAGGTTAGGATAATGAATGAGGGTGACAAGGTGAGAGAATGGGGGTGGAAGCCCCCTTAAAAAAGAGTTCGGATGCAGTTCATCTGGCCCGGTTCGCCAGTTTCGGTCGATCGAAAGGTTTGGTCAGTTGACCAAACTGGTTGGCCTTTTTTTGCATTTCTTCATCATTTCTCTTTTTTTTTGATTCAATCTTTCCTTGTCCTTTTTCTATGACTCCTTCTCCCCCCCTTTTTTTGTTTTGTTGAAGGGAATGGCTTGATGATCAAAATGATGAGGCACTATGAGCTACTTCAGAGAACCCTCTGACTCTCCCCCTCAGGAAATGCCTCAGATCCGCAGGTCACTAAGTCTACATTTATTTACTAAGGAATATTTGGCCTTAGAAGTTTTCCAAGGTGGGGACTTTATATATATAAATACAATCAAGCATACAAGGTGGTATCATACAAGAACTAAAACAAAAACACATAGGATATGCATGCCTTTCACACAATCTACTCTTCATGCTTCTTACTTTTATATATATGCATTACTCAATCTAGTGCAGACCTAGGTATGTATGCTCTCACCCTTGCACATGCCGAGTTCTCTTCTTATTTTACTGAATTGTTCCTGGTTTAGGGGTTTTGTGAAGATATCAGCCAATTGATTTTATGTATCAACAAATTTTAACTCAAAATCTCCTTTTCATACATGATCTCTCAGAAAATGATGTCAGATGTCAATGTGTTTAGTTCTAGAGTGTTGAACTGGATTTTTAGATAAATTGATAGCACTTGTATTATCACATAAAATTAGAATTGATTTCACTTCAACATTCAAATCAAGCAATTGATTTTTTATCTAAAGTACTTGAGCTCCACAACTTCCGACGGCTACATACTCAGCCTCAGCCATTGAGAGAGCTACTGAATGTTGTTTCTTAGAAGCCCATGAAACTAGACATCCACCAAGAAACTGACAGTACCCACTAGTACTTTTATGATCAACAATATGTCTAGTATAATCTGCATCGGTGTATGCAATCACATCAAATGAACTACTGATGGGAAATCATAAACCAAAGTCTAGTGCGCCAATTAAATACTAAGAAATTCATTTTACAGCCAACAAATGAGATTCTTTAGGACATAACTGAAAATGAGCACATAGACATACACTGTACTGAATGTTAGACCGGCATGCTGTTAAGTACAGTAGTGATCCAATCATACCTCAAAATAGTGTACGATCTAATGTTTTACCCTTTTCATCTTTGTCTAACTTTGTGGTCATGGCCATCGGAGTCGACTTGAGTTTTGCTTCTGCCATCCCGTATTTCTTTAAAAGCTCTAAGGTGTATTTGGCTTGATTTATGAAAATGCCTTCAGACGTTTGCTTCAGCTGCAATCCAATAAAAAATGTAAGTGATGTGAAACAACCTCGGACCTATCTTGCAAGCACAATTCGCAACCCAATCGGACCAATAGTGGCGGTGACTCACTCGACGCTCAACCCAAAACCCGGGGTGACTCGGCGATGCCAAGTGGAGGTCGTGAGGGCTGGTACCTTGCTGGTAGAGGGCTAGAGTGACCAGAGGGTCTCCCCAAAGGGTACGACAAGTCCGATTCTAGAGGCCTACCCGATGCCGAGGGCGGGAGTATTTTTCCTATTTTTCTATATTTTCTAAATTTTTAAAATTTTTCTATATAAACCCCCTTCACTCTCTCTCTCTCCCCATTCTCTCTTTCTCACTCTCTCTCGTCTCTTTCTCTTCCCCTCTCCTCCGGGCAGCCGACGAAGGTGATGGCGGGCGAGGTGGAGACGGCGTGGGGGTGAGGAGAATGAGGACGGGTCAAGGATCGAGGCGTGGTGGCGCGTTGAAGCTCGGGTGCACGTTTGTGAACCGGCGGGGGTTTCATGGCATTTTCTTCACGGATTGGCGATCTTGGCACGTGAAATCTTTGGTGGAGGTAGGGAGATGGATCCCCAGCTCGTGTACTTCCATTCCCGCGATTTTGGTAGGTTGTGGCGTGCCCAGGGGGCTTATTTGAGCATTTTGGGGAAAATACATGTTTCTAGGGAGTGAGCCAGATGTAGCGTTTTAACTATATTTGGGATTTAAATGGGTCCTCTCGGTGCTAGGGAGGTAGGGGACTAGTTCCCCCTTGTTTTCCCCTTCGTGTGGGCGTGAACGGGGCGTGGAATGGAATTTTCATCGAAAATTGCCATTTTTGGGTTTGCGAGAAGAAGGTGGTCCTAACAGGAACCACAAAGGGTTGAGGCGGCTCGCTGGGGACTGCTACGCGACCCCCGTAGTGTCGGCCGAGTTGGCGGTCAGAGGGAGACCGCCTGGGGCACTTTGCGGCCTTGCAACTAACCGCTACTATCTAAGCAGCGGTCAGGCCAGGACCGTTCGCAGCCTTCATCGTTGTGGGCATGTGGCGGTCTGAGGGTGACCGCCTAGGTTCCGTGGCGCCCTAGCGACTGGCCGGTACTCTCTGAAAACCCTCACTGCCAGGGCAGGACCACCAAGTTCAGGTGCGGCCCAGAGGTGATCGCCCTTTTGACCATGTGTTCTTGGTAAGTTGCAGTCTGATGTGGACCACCGGTCGGGCTTTGTGGTTCAGGGGGGACCGCTAGTTGGAGCCTTGCGGTCCAAGGAGGGCCACCTTTCGTTAGACGGTCCAGGGAGGACCGCCACCCTATTTTTCATCCTATTCATGTTCCGATTGCACTGTGTGGACCCCCGATTGACCAGATTTTGACCCAATGGTCAGCCTTCGGTCTCATGGATGTCCCGGACACCCTGGGGTTTCTGTGTCTATGTTTTGGGGTGTCTGGAGGTACCATGCTATCTCGATTAGTGTGCCCCTGGGTTTGAGAGTCTGGGTGACTCCATATGTTCCGGGCTTTTGTGTTACGCTTGATCGAGTCACCGTGTATCAGTGTGAGTGCGGTGAGGTTTCCCCCGCACATCGTTCGTTTCTCCAGACGGTGGTTTCCGAGTGGGCCATGCGTAAGGCCTTGGACTGCGAGTCCAGTCACTTAGCCCGGGGCTGAAGGTTTCCTACTTTTCTTTAGGATGGGGAAATGGCTTGGTGGCTTGTGAGTTGCCTTAGGAACCATGCTTTTTTGTTTTCTGCGTGGGCCGTTGATAAGTGTGAAATTATAAAAAAAATAAAATTTTAATTAGTGCCACACCTCTGCATATAATTAACAGGAGTGTTGCGCAAAATATTATTATTATGGGAGAGGAGGTGATCTCATGTCCGTTTGTCTTTGAGCACATTCATGGAGTAAGGTTAGCTTGAGTTATACTTTGTGAGACAGCCTATCTTAAATAAAGAAGTCTTTATTTCGGATAGATAACTTGATTTTGATAAGTCAATAGTGAGTTCACTTGGTTCCACGGATAGGTTAAAACTGAGAGGTGTTAACCTCGGGGTTAACTCTCACGTGTCCAAATTAACCAACTCCTCTAATCAAAGCATATTTTGTGCTAACATAAAGATATCATGGAGACACGTGGGGGACAACCCGGTGCTGAAACTCGTTGGGGACTGTTTAGAATGTTGGATTGACGTGTGCTCGGAACTCGGAAGACTCACCCTTGCCCAACAATGAGATGTAGTGCTCCTCGTATCAAGGAATGGATAATCTTACCATTACTTAACCTCTGAAGTCAATTTAATATATATATATACATATATATTGACTTTGACCTTGTAATATTGGCAAAAGTCACCTCAACTCTTAGGGTCATTTTGACATCGGAACTGTCGAGAGATTAGTTAAACTGATGAGAGAGGAGGAGAGTGAGGCCCACACTCTCCCCTCACACACTAAATGCTAACCGGGGTCGGTTAGTGCAATCACCCTCCGAGAGTCGATTACGTTGACCCTACCCGATTAGCAAATATGACCTTATTGATCTGTCAATTAACTCCCAGGTCAAGTACATTAACCTTAACTCACCTTTGTTAGTTTCAGGATATACTTTAACACAAGGAAATGGGCACTGGCTTAAAGTCCTATTTCAGATAAACCTTGATTTTTGCAAACGCCGACTTAATTTTTTGTTAAACCTCGACTCACATCCGCTTTAACGTCTGAAAATCCGTGATTGCTCCACGTGGAGTACTGAGGAGACTAAACAGACTCGCGATTGGTATTTATTTTTTTTGTGTCACCTGCAGGGTCCTGGCATATTTTTTTCTGCATGGTGGATGTAGAATAGTCGAAGTAGCTGGAGGGTCATACATCAGCAGCCTTATCAGGGGGAATTTAAGTGAGGGCCGAGGGATTTGGTCCGACCCTATACTTGAGAGAGAGGAGAGGACACCTTGTCTGGGTACGAATTTGGCCCAATCGAGACGTCACAACAACCATGTCTCTCTTAACTTTAATCGTGTGCGGTAAGATTGTCAATGGGTCGAGTCAGTATGATAGGTTTGTAGATCTGACTCGATTTTGAGTCAGATCATAAAGTCTTTTTCAAATCGTGAGTTATTAGTCAGATTTAAAAACTCGACCCGATTAGGTTCATGGGTTGATCTCAAATTTTAAGTTCAGCCTACTGGTCGACCCGATCCGTTCTCTTTTTTTTTTCACTTCCTTTCAAATTTAAGAATTACTTATTAAAAGTATATTATTTTACTTAATTATAAAATGTATTGAAATCGAAGATATCTATAGCTTTTATTTGGTTGCTATAAGAGTGTATAAATCATATATGTTTTTATCGCAAAATAATTTAGGCTTGGGTATCAAGACCTCAAAATCGATCACATATCATAGTTAGACTCATTACGACTTGTTAATTTATTCGGGATATTAACAAGTTTCAAATAAGAGTAATGCTTGGTGCACTTACTGCACTAGTTACATCTACAGGTGTAATTAGTGTAATATTTATTATTTTTTTAAAATTTTTTTGAGTAGTCCTCACGTCTAATTAGGTTGGTGTGTCATTCACGTCACCAGATGACGTGACGTGGAGACTAATTAAATAAAAATTTATCTCACTGTGAATAGTAACTGGTGTAATTAGTGCAGTGGGTGCACAAAGCATTACTCTTCAAATAATCTCGATCGAGTATAATTTCACCCTGCATAGGGGATTTATCAGGATAATTGTTACTGTAGAGGTAAGAAAATAGATCATACGTCACGTACCACATTCTCTATTTATTTGTTGAAAAAGTCGTCCGGCACTCGTGAAAATCTACAAGCACCAGGAACCAAGGAGGCGTCTGAAGGAGCCCCGAGCGTTACCCCAGGGGACAACCCTCCGATACTTAAATCAGTAACGATTCAAAGTAAGAACAGAGAAGAGCAGGGGGAGAAGAGGGAGAGAGTTGGAGGTCGCCGTATTAGATCCGAGAGATATGTAGACCTTTCGGGCGAGTGCTCGCTGCTCCCAGTAGATACTCAACTAGTGCTCGTTGGGTGGTAAGGTCGCGTGGAAGGGTGGCTTCTCTCTCAGGGGAAGTGCTCGCGTATGACCTCTCTATTACTATAGCTCGGTTCTCTTTGGAGGATTCTTAGCAGAAGATCCACCGTCTCCGTTCTTCTCTGTCGATGTCCTTTTTATATGAGATTATCCTGGAGCTGGAGGTCTATCCCTTTACAGGGAAGGTCCTGCATAATAGAGCAACGTCTTTCGCGATTGACGCGATAGTTTTTCGTTGGAGGGCGAGTTCCGCGGCGTCGGCCGTTCCTTGGGCGAGTATTAGGGCGCTCGTGGGGCGTGCTCGTCTCTTATGGGTTAGGGGCCGACGTCATGAAGGTAACAGTCGGTCATCGGAGAGTCTTCAGGCGGTCATCGCGCCTGGGCTGCCGCCTTCTGGTGGCCGTCGAATCCGATTTCGAGTCGTATTGGGCTCGACTGATTGGGCTGTAGCCGTCACAGGCCTTTATTTCTGGTAGCAGGGTCTGGGCCATCGTGGACTTGTGGTATCGGGCCCGTTATGGGCCAAACCGAATTTACCTTCCCTAGTTACATTTTTATTTTATTAAGATGTCTACATTTCAATTAAATGGAGAAAGTCTCACGTCAAAATCATGTATTCTACATTTCTACCGTCCTTGTCCAATGGCGCAATTGGATAATCCAATTACTTCTTCACCTCACGGAAAATCATAAAATCTTTACGTTCAAATGTTAACTCTCTCGTTATTTAGCAAACGGAAAGCTATTAACTACCCCAGGCGAACCACCTTTCTTCCCCAAACCCACGGCTGGAGGAGCCCTTCCGGAAGAGCACCAGCTTATCATTGATGTAAAGGAGGATATCCATCGTGTTGGCCGAACGGCACCACTGGTAGGTCGGGCGAAAGCGGATCATGAACATGTCGAGCGAGTCGCCGCGGAGACCGGTGAGCATCGACACCCGCGCGCGGGGGAATCTGTAGTCGATGTAGTAGTCCTCTTCTTCCTGCTTCAGCCGTTCTTTGAGCCGGCGTTTTCTGACCTCGCCTTTTGAGAAATAGCCGATGGGGCTAAAGCTGAACCCGGGACCGTCGCCGGGCCGCTTCTCATTCCAGAGCTTCACCGGATGCTTCTTGTCCAGCAACCATGCATAGTCCTCGTGCCGGTGCAAGGAATCGAGCTGATAGCCGTTGGTTTCGGTAACCTTGACGGCAGGAAGGGTGACGACCTTCTCTCGCAAATACACGGTATACTCCGAATCCAGCATGTCGCGGCTTACCGGTAACGTATCATTGAGATACCCCGCGGAGGTAATGATAAGTATGTCACCGGGACGCGCGACGATGCGGTAATTGCCCCCGAGATCGGAGATGTTGTGCTGCCCTAACGCGCGGTTGCTCACGGTCACGCCGGCGAGGATATCGTTGCTGCTTTCCTGCCTGATCTTGCCGGAGAGATGCGCCGGGGGCTGCGACGGCTGTGACTGCATCGGCTTCAGCAGCTGCGCGGGCTGCTGCGCCAGGGCCGTCATGGGGATCAGCAAACAACTTAACAGCCAGCAGTTAGTTGCATTCATACGAAGACAGTTGGGATAACCAAATATGCAAATTTCCAACCTGCCCCGCTAGCGGCGGGCCGAGGATTAACATAAGTTTAGAGCGACTGCGCGCGCAGCTCATCGGCGGCGCTATCGTTGCCCACAGGCTGCACCGGGGGAAACCGAAAGATAAAGATTGCTGCCACCAACGGGACCGCGTAAATGGTATAGACAACAAAAAGAGGGCTTTCAACGGACAGACCAACGAGCCAGACAAGAAGCAGGAAAGCAAGCGCTGTCAAGGCCAAAGCCACGACGGCAACAATGCATTTTTTGGACCTCGATCGCCATGGTCGCCGGCCAATACGCGATACCACCGCCAACAACAACAGGAAGCTGGGCAACGAAAAAAGCAGGCTTATCAGAAAGGCCTCCCAATAGGCCCCCCAAACTCTATACCTAACCGGCAGCATGAAACACAGAAAAAGTATCGACCCGACAAAGGCACTGGTCAGCCAGACCAGCAGGGAATACAGAAAGATCGCCTTGAATTTTTCTTTATTGGTCATAGTGCGCCTTGAATTTAACAAAAACCAACGGCAAATCAAAAGCTGTTGCCGGCAGGCGCCGCGGGCGTAGTTGTGGGCAGTCGCCGGGGCGCGGCCGCGGGCGCCAAGGAATGCTGGGCTAGCACACTTAATGACCTCACCGAAATGCTCAGCAGGCTGGGCCTGTTCCGGGCTGATAATGCGGAAGCTGTGCGCGTCCGGCTGTCGACCATGGCGGACCGACTGGGCATTCCGATCGAAGCCATCCCAAAATTCCTGGAAGACTATGGCGACATCTTCATGTCGCTATCCTATTACCGCCAGTGTCTGGACCAGATTCTGCCGCAGGTGCAGAGCTTTATGGATGGCATCGCCATGATGCGGGCCAACCGCCAGATGTCGCAGGACAAGGGGTTGATGGACATCATCGCCATGATCGAGGCCACCATCAATGGCCGGCTGGCCAGCATCACTGGCAAGATCGAAAGCTTCGAGCGCAGCACCAACGACATGTGGCACGACCTCACCGCCGAGAGATTCAAGAAGATCGAGGCGCTGGTCTCGCACTATCATACCTCGATCGGGGCCGCGCTGTGCGCCCTCAGCGTCAAGATGACGGCTTGGACTGACCAGTTCCCCACCAACTCGGGCGGAATAGGCCGCCGGGCCGCCTTCATCATGTCCGACATGCGCCAGGGCATCGAGCATATCCAGGCCACCACGCAGGATGATGCTCCCATGCTGTCGGTCCTCAACGGCTGATCATGTCCCCGAACGCGCGCGCGGCGACACGGATGGGCAGACGCGGACTGTGCCTCGTCGAGGCCACGGGCCGGCCAAACCGTCTGACGGTGCGCCCACTGGGCAGCCTGCGGGTGATCGGGCCTGTGCCGGATGACGGATGCCGGGCGTCCATCCTTCTTGCCTATCATGCCCGGACCGCGCGCCGGAACCTGGCGGCGCTGCTGTTGCGGGACGGTCACCATGTCACAAGCTGCGACGACGGCGATGCTGCGGTGCGGCATCTTCAATCCAACCGGATCGACCTGGTGATCACGGGCCTGATCATGCACAACACCGACGGCCTGGAGCTGATCCATCGCCTGCGCGACGAAGACGGATCGCTGCCCATCATCGCCCTGGCCGACGAAAGCGACCGGATGAGTCAGGTCTATCTGCACTATGCCGCGCTCTGCGGCGCCCGCAGCACGCTCACCGTTCCCGTCGATCCCTTGATATTCCGCGACCAGATCAACCTCATTTTGCACAAGTCAGAGCCTGTCATCCGCGAGGCGGTGTGATAGCCTTGGCAAAAATCGCAGGGGTGCGACCGGTGGCATCTGGGACCGTGCGACTGGGGCTACGGGGCCGTTTGATGGCACTCCCGCTGGGCGATGCTGCACTGGCGGCCGGCGAGGAAGTCCTCCCGGATGATGGCAAGGAAGCGCTCGGTCAGGGATTCGTCTTCCCGCTCGATCTGCTCGCCCCCGAAGCGGAAGCGATCACGTCGAACATCCCACACGCGTCCGTCGTAGACGATCGCGGACTCCACGACCTCGGCGGGGTCGTCCACGTCGGCGAGCGGGCCGGTCAGCAGAGCCTCGCGCTCCGCGGGCGTCACCGGCTCAAACCTCGGCCGGCTCGGCCACGGGCTCCGGTGCGCCCGCACCCTCGCCCGCACCCTCGACCTCAACTGAGTTAAGACTTTTTTACCATTAAGCAACCAGCAGACTGAATGCCTTAAGACTTAAGTCTATCGGGGCACTTCTATTTTAAGCTACATTTTTTCTTTTTTTTTCGAGCAAAGTGGGATAGAAAGGCTTAAGTTTTGTTGACCCTTCTTGAATCATTGCATATGAAGATGTGGCTTGGCCTTTGTGTCATAAAGCCAAAAACTGAAAATTATGATGTTGACTTTTTGGTTTGAAAGTTAGGATTGGGTTTGAAACTTGGTTGACCTTTATGGTTTGGAGGCCAAGCGTCCAAATGGAAATTGGCTGACCTTTTTTTTTTTAAAAAGCCAAGGATGGGAATTAGGGTTGGTTAACCTTTGTGATTTAGAAGCCAACAATTGAAATTAGGGTCGGCTGACCATTGTGGTTTGAAGCCAAGGAAGAGAATTAGGGTTGACTAACCTTTGTGGTTTAAAAGCTAGCAATTGAAATTAGGGTTGGCTCACCGTTGTGGTTTGAAGCAAAGGATGGAAATTGAGGTTTTGCTGACCTTTGTGATTTAGAAGCCAAGTATTGAGTTTGGGGTTTGGAATTTGGCTGACCTTCGTGGTTTGGAAGCCAAGTATTGAGTTTGGGGTTTGGAATGTGGCTGACCTTTGTGATTTGGAAGTCGAGAATTCAAGTTTGAGACTTGGCTGACTTTTGTGGTTTGGAGGCCAAGGATTTGGGTTTCAGACTTGGTTGACCTTTGTGGTTTGGAAGCCAAAGATTGAAATTGGGGTTAACTATTTGGAAACTTGAATTTGGTTGATGCCTTTGCCACAGTGCGACAAAACCTTTGAACAGAGTGTCTAGAGTGATGATTGATGATTAACAAAGTTTTTTTTTTCATATTACTGATTGTGACACCCTTTCGAGTTTTCATGCTGAGGGTTACCCATTATTGCTTGAGGCGCCCTTTCAGGTTTTCATCTCAGCCCGGGTTTTAAGCCTTTTTACCCTTAGACATCCCTTGTTGGCTTGATGAGAACGGCTAAGTTCGCCGGGGGACCTCAATTTTAAGTCCTTTTTTGTGGATCAATCTTCTCCGGGAAAAGACATCTCTCGGGATGATTGTTGTGAGAATTCGTGCTCCGGTGCATAATACAATTTTAAGTGTTTGCCATTGAGCGGGGGAAAGGGATTCTCTCTTTTATGGTCCACAACCATGTATGCGCCTCCCTCATATAATCCTGTAATGACATAATGCTCATGCCAATTTGGTTGAAGTTTGCCGCTAGACCTTCTAGCCATTACTTCCTTTTGTTTGACCATAACGAGGTCACCCCTCTTGAACACCCTTTATCTTGCAAGTTTGTCGTAAGCATGTGTCATCCGGGCATGGTATGCTTGTAAGTGTTTATAAGCCTCCAACCTTTTCCTTCCAAATTAGAATGCTCTTTAAGTCTTCTTTCTATTTCATTTTGTTCTTGTCTTTGTAAGCCTGTGTGTATTGCCACTCGGTAGGATGCCATTTCAATTTCTGGCCTGAAGGCGGCGCGGCTGGCGACGATCAAGGCCCATGTTCGCGCCAACCTGACGGCGGGCCTGTCGGCGGGGGCCGTGGCCGCCGCCCATGGCCTGACCGAGCGCTATGTGCAGCGCCTGTTCGAGGCCGAGGGCGTGACCTTCTCGATCTTCGTCAGCCGCCAGCGTCTGGCGCGGGCCCGCCGGCTGCTGCGCGATCCGCGCGCGGCGGGTCAGGCCGTCAGCTTGATCGCCTATGATTGCGGCTTTGGCGATGTGACCCATTTCAATCGCCAGTTCCGCCGGTTCTATGGCCAGAGCCCAACCGAGGTGCGCGCGGCGGCCAAGGCGCCGGCCTATCGCGCGGATATCCACTGAGGCCTTCGGTGGTTCTCAAGCCGTTGCACCTGACGACTGAGGCCGAAGCGCCGCATCGCCGCGCCGAACTGGCGCGCGAGGTGTTCGGCCGCCAGATCCTGCGCCTCGATGTCGACCCCATCCCGGACATGGAGCTTCAGGTCGACCTGAAGCTCTGGAGCCTGCCCGGCCTGAAACTGCTGATGGGCTATTCGAGTGGCGTGACGACGCCCCGGACCCGCTCCCTGCTCAGCGATGGCGACGACGACCTGTTCATCTCGCTCAGCCGTGGCGGGCGGCTGCTCGCCGAACAGCGCGGCCGTCAGATCATGCTGGAGGGTGGGTCGATCCATATGGCCTCGAACGCCGAGCCGATGTCCTTCGTGCATCTCAACACGCGCTCGATGGCTCTGCTGGCGCCGCGAAAGGCGATCGCGGCGCTCGCGCCCGGGATCGAGGACCGCATCGGCATGCGCCTGTCGCCGCCGCCACAGCTGATAGGGCTGCTGCAAAGCTATATCGCGGCGATCGCTGGTCGCTCGGTGCTGCCGGACGGGCCGCTGGTCGATGTCCTGGCCCCGCAGTTCTACGATCTTGTCGCCCTGGCGCTTGGCGTCGGGCGCGATGCGCGTGAACTGGTCGCCGGCCGGGGCCTGAAGGCCGCGCGGCTGAACGCGATCAAGACCTATGTCGGCCAGCGCCTGGCCGGCGATCTGTCGGTCACGGCGGTCGCGGCGACGCATCTGGTCACGCCCCGCTATCTGCAGCGGCTGTTCGAGGCCGATGCGGAGATGGGCATAGGCGAGGGCTGGGAAACCTGCCTCGCGGCCCACGAACTGTTCGGGCTGCCCATGTGGGCCGCACTGTCGGCCAACATGCTCGAGATTTTCGAGCCACCAGAAGACGTGACACGGCTCCACGTGTTCGCCGATCACGACGAGAATTGCGAGGGGCAGGCCGCAGCCTATCTCCTCGCGCGCAGGCTGCATCGCGCGAAGCGGTGTCAGGTGCTGGTCCATGTACCCAGTAATGCTGCCATGGACTGGCTTGACGTGTTGAACGGTCGGGAGGGGGCGTGAGCAAGAACCCCTCCGCGACGTTCTATTGGAAAGACTGGGAAGAAGACCCAGCGTTACGGTCCTGCTCGCTTGCCGCGCAGGGCTTGTGGATGGCTTTCTCGCCGCGTCAAACCAAGGGAGCGCGTTTGACGGAACATCACTTTTGAAGAGGTAGAGTTCGCCGAGTTCCTGTTGTGCGGAGGCGATGCCCGCTTCGGCCGCAATGGTAAGCCATTTTCCCGCTTCGGCGCCGTCCGACCCCGGCGTGTGAAAAATCAGGCTCCCCAGACGATAGGCCGCTTCGGTATGATTATGCATCGCCGCGTTGGTCAGCAGGGTTTTCGCCTTCGCGGTATCTTTTTCGACGCCGCCTTCGCCTTTGAGATAAAACATGCCGAGCCGGTATTCCGCGTCGGCGTTGCCGAGTCGCGATTGGGATTTCAGTTTTTCCAACGGGACCGGGGTGGAATCCGGCGCGCTTTCGGCGACGGCCATGATCGGAAGAGTGGCAATCATCGCGATAACGGCGGTTCGAGTGCGGCGAAGCATGTCCGGAGATTCGTCAAAAAGGGAGACATCGTAAAGCCCGGAGCGAGTCGGGAGGTTGGCTTGACGCCCGCCGCGCCGCCGTTTCCCTGCGAACCATGAAAGTCATCCGGGCCAAAAGCGCAGGTTTCTGCTGGGGCGTCGAACGCGCCATCGACACCGCGCGCCAGTATGCGAACAACGGGCAGCGCGTCGTCTATACCGACGGGCCGCTCATCCATAATTCGCAGATGATGCACAAACTCGAAGGCGAGGGCATCCGCGAGGTCGGCGATTACGAGAGCCAGGCCGCTTTGACCCTCGATCCGGAAAAGGACAAAAATGCGGTCATCGTCGTGCGCGCCCACGGCATCTCGCCGGAACGCCGCGGCTACCTGAAATCGCTCGGTCTCGAGTTCCGCGACGGCACCTGTCCGGACGTCGGCATCATCGCCGGCAAAATCAAACTCTTCGTCCGCAAGGGCTACAACACGGTGATCTTCGGCGACCCGAAACACCCGGAAGTCATGGGCCTCATGGGCTACACCGAGGGCCGCGGCTACTGCATCACGAGCAAGGCCGACATCGACGCGCTCGTGCGCGACGTGCTGATCGACGATCCAGAGGCCTTCGGCGTTGACGGCGATGATGAAGCTGGCGCTGACCTGGCCAAGCGGTTTCAGATCGGCGATTTCTTCGGGATGTGGGAGGCGGCCGGGGGCGTCGGTGGCGGTGGAGAAATTGGCGGCCCAGTTTGTCGCGGTGCCATCGCTGGGCAAAGATTCTGGAGCCGCCAGCGGGGCGGAATCGAGTGCAGCGCCGAAAGCGGAGGCGGACTCGAACGAGAAGCGCTGAGCGACGGGACGAAGAGGCGCGCCCGTGAGTTCAAAGCCACCATCGGAGCCTACGCCGGAACCGATGCCGACGTCTTCGAGTGCGGGAATGTTTGCGTGAGGGATTGAGATTGCAGGCGCGCCGGCGGCGTTTTGCGCTGTCGTATCGAGCGATTGCGAGATGTCGCCGTTGGAACCTGGGTAGGGCGAGGCCTGCGTGGCAGCCGTGACGGGATTCACGCCGAATCCGCCGTTGGGTGAGTGCCCCGATGATCGCTCCGCGCAGGAGGCGCGATCGGGCGAGGTAGCGGATCGGCTCCAGCCGACCACCGCGCGCCGCGGAGCGCGACGGAGGCCGATTCGTCACCCCGACCCCGCATCCGATCCCGTGGGGCCGGTCGCCCACTGGTATCAGAGTGGCATATTCGGAGGATGAACATCGCACTGTGGATCGTGGCCGGGGTGATGTGCGCGGGCTTCCTGTTCGCGGGCGGGAACAAGCTGCTGAGGCCCTACGAGAAACTCGCCGCGTCGCCGGGCGCGGGGTGGGCGAACGACTTCAGTCCTGCGTTCGTGAAGACGCTCGGCACGTTCGAGGTGCTCGGCGCGATCGGGCTGATCCTGCCCGGCGCGACCGGCATCCTGCCGATCCTCGTTCCGATCGCGGCGTGCTGCCTCGGCGCCGTGATGGTGGGGGCGGCGACGGTCGAACTGCGCCGACACGAACCCCAGCACTCGATCATCGACTTCGTGTACCTCGCGGCAGCGATCTTCGTGGCGATCGGGCGGTTCTCGGGCGTACCGTTCCGCTGAAGCGACGCCTGTGGAGAGCTTCCGCTGGGCCGGCAACTCCTCCTGTCATAATGCTCGCATGGTTGTGGATCTGCTGGACCGCGCGATCTACACGTACTCGGATGTCGATCGCCTGATCGGCCTGAACGGTGGCACTGCTCTCCGTTGGCTCGAGGGGTACGCTCGCGGTGGGCGTCGGTACGAGCCTGTCCTGCGCGAGTCGGCGACGGACGCCGATGTCGTCACCTGGGGCGAGCTCGTGGAGGCCCGCCTGCTCGCGGAATTCCGAAGTCAGCGCGTCCCCGTCCAACGGATGCGGCCCGCGATCTCGCGGCTCCGTGAGGAGTTCGGACGCTACCCCTTGGCCCATGCGCGCCCCTACTTGGAGGCCCAAGGTCGCGAACTGATCCGCGTGGTGCAAGACGAGGTGGGCCTTGATCGCGGACTTCAGCTCGTCGTGATCCGCAACGGTCAGCTGATGCTCGCCGAAGCGACGGATCGTTTCCGCACTGCAGTCGAGTTCCGCGATGATGTCGCGACGTCGCTGCGCCCAGACCTGAGGACTCCACTCGTCGTCATCGACCCCGAACGAACCTTCGGCCAGCCCGCCGTTCGTGGTGTGCGCACGGAGACAGTCGCGGAGGCTTTCCGCGCGGGTTCGACCCGCGAAGAGCTCGTCGACCTGTTCGACCTCACCCCCGAGGAGGTCGACGCCGCACTCCGGTTCGAGCTGATCGCGAGCAGCGACCGCGCTGCGTAATGAACGAGTTGCGCGTTCCGGTGTATTTCACCGACGAGAACGCGCTCGGCCTGGGCAAACTACTCGTCCGCGCCGGCCGGTCGGTCTATTTTTACACGTCGCTTGATGGCAAGGACTGGCAGATTTTGCGTGACTTCGCGGTCGATCCCGCCAGGCCGCTCCAGGTCGGTTTCCTCAGCCAGTCGCCACTGGGCGAACAATTCACCGCTACGTTCAGCGATATCGGACTCAACCAAACATGCGAAACCGAATGCGGAATTTGGGGGCCTGAAGTGAGTACCCAAGTTTTCGCGGCGAAGGGGCTCTACCGTAGCCCCAACTACGTCTCCGATGTGCCAGCTGGTGCGGCGCTGGTCGCGGACAATCTCGTTGTGCCGCGCCCGGATATCTACGAGACGCACCGAGGCGCGGAGCGTCTTCCGGGCGTGTTCCCGGACGGCGTGGACATCACCGCCATGGTGGAGTTCCGAGGCGTCCTCATCGCCTATGGCGCTGGTCGCCTTGCGCGCTACTCCAGCGGCACGTGGGTTCAGTACACGGGGACCTACCTTCCGCCCGATGGTCCGCTGCGAGATTCAGAAGGGGAGACGCTCCCCGGCCGCGTCATCTTCCACGAGGTGGGCGAAGCGCTGTATTTCACCACGTCAAAGGGCGTCTTCCGTCTGGAGGATCCTCTCTCACAGCCTGAGTTGTCGGGCGTTATCCAAGCGCTTGCTGGAGTCGTCACGCTGTCAGTGGGAGTCGGGACGGCGCTGCCCCCAGAGTCCTCAGTTGCGTTCCGCTATGTCTGGGGGAAACGGACGACAAAAGGGCGGCTGATTCTGGGCGCTCCCTCCGGACGCATGGTGATCTACAACACCAGCACGACCGACGCGAAAGACGTTGTCCATGCGGTTCCGGTCCCTGCTGAGGTTCGCGATGTAGACGGCTATTTCCTGCAAGTCTACAAGTCGCAGACCTTCCCGCTCAATGTCGCTCCAGACGATGAGATGGCGCTGACCTATGAGCGCGCCGTCTCCGAGATGGGGACTGGTTCAGTCTTCACCTTCAGCGACATCGACCCAGAACCACGTGGCGCTGCTGCGTATTTCGCTCCCAGTGTCGGATCTCTTCAAGACTCGAAATATCGACCGCCGATGGCTACGGACATCATCACCTTTGGTGGGTCGACAGTCTTTCTGAATGCGCAAGGGCCGCAATCCATCGATCTTACTCTGCTGGGTGTCAGAGGGCCTAACGGCCTTCAGGTCGATGACGGACTAATCTTCCGCTTCGCGGATGGCACTGCCGAAAGCTACTATGGAGCCACGTCCGAGGGGCTTCCGGGCAGTGGCACCTTCCAGGTCTATACGACCGGGACTCCCGCCCAAAACATTGCCGACACGACGAATAGCCTCCTGCGAATGATGAATCGCCGTACCAACGGGAAGCTGTACGGGCAATACTTGTCCACCGACAACGACTTCCCAGGGCAATTTCAGGTGTCGGCACGCACTCTAGATCAGCCTGCGATCATCGTTCGCGCTGGGCAGACCCGGCCCTGTTTCGCCCCTGACCTCAACGTCCTACAAATCCCATACTCTGTGTCCAGGAGTGCTGGCGTTGTGACGGTGACGATGTTTGCCGGGTATCCTCACGGATTCAACGTTGGCGATACTTTCGTATGGAGCACAAACCCGACCGACGCCATCAACTTCCCGCCTGGAGTCAAGACGGTTGCAACCGTCGTCGATGTATCTGTCGGTGGGCGAGGGCGGGCTGACCGGCCAGCGCTTTTACGTGGGGATCATTCATGACCTGTCGGCGCTCAGATGGGAGACCGAGCAGCGCGAAGGCGCCGACCGGCTGTTGGCCCAGATCGTCCAGTCCTCCGAGGACGCCATCACCAGCGTGGCGATGGACGGCACCATCACCAGCTGGAACGCCGCCGCCGAACGGATCTATGGCTTCACCCCCGCCGAAGCCATCGGCCGCCACATTTCCATGATCCTGCCGCCCGACAGAATCTCGGAAGAAGAAGAGATCATGGGCCAGCTTCGTATCGGCCTGACGCTCCAGCATTTTGAAACGGTGCGCCGGCACAAGAACGGTCACGATGTGCTGGTGTCGCTTTCGGTGGCGCCGATCTTCGATGCATCCGGCACCATGATCGGCGCGTCCAAGACCGCGCGCGACGTCACCGAGCGCAAGCGTTCGGAAGAACGGCTTTTGGGCATGCAGAATGAGCTGGCCCATGTCGGGCGCCTCAGCGCCATGGGGCAGATGAGTGCCGCGATCGCCCATGAACTGAACCAGCCGCTGACCGCGGTCGCCAATTACGCCACGGCCGCCCAGCGGCTGCTGCAGAACGAGGTGCCCGAACCGCGCCAGCTGCAAAGTGCGCGCGAGGCGATGGAAAAGGCGGTGACCCAGACCCTGCGCGCCGGCACCATCATCCGCTATCTGCGCGATTTTGTGGAAAAGCGCGAAAGCCGCAAATCGGCGGAAGACATGAACGAGGTGATCCGCGAGGCGGTGTCGCTGGGCATGGTCGGGCACAGTCACAGCAACGTCAAGCTGACCCTTTCGCTGCACCCCAATCTGCCCTGCATTCCCGTCGACAAGGTGCAGATCCAGCAGGTGCTGCTCAATCTGGTGCGCAATGCCATGGAAGCGATGGCCGACGTCGAAAAGCGGGAATTGATCATTTCCTCCGATATCGGCGAAGAGGGGTTGCGCATCACGGTGCAGGATACCGGTCCGGGCTTCGCGCCCCAGGTCGCCGCCCGGCTGTTTCAGCCTTTCGTCACCACCAAGGCCGACGGCATGGGCATCGGCCTGAAAATCTGCCAGTCCATCATCGAGGGGCACAGCGGTACGATCCAGGCGCGGCAGGACGGGCCTGGCGCCACCTTCGTGATCCAGCTGCCCTTCTCCTGACGAGCGACAGCAATGACCCAACCGCTGCCACCCGTCTATATCGTCGATGATGACGAAGCCGTGCGCGATTCCATGCGGCTGCTGCTGGAAAGCAGCGGCTTCATTGCGCGCGATTTCGCCAGCGCCGACCTGTTCCTGCAGGCCGACAGCGGCGACATGGGCTGTCTGCTGCTGGACCTGCACATGCCGGGCATGTCGGGCGTGGAACTGCTGCGCCTGATCCGCGCGCGCGGCGTCAAGCGGCCGGTGATCGTGATCAGCGGTCGCCGCGATCCCGCCCAGGATGCGGATGTGTGGGCGGCCGGCGCCTCGGCGCTGTTGTCCAATATGGTTTCATTGTTGATGTGGGGTTTTGCAGCGGCTTTGTGAAGCGCGCCGACGCCTTCCTCGACATCGCCGCCTCCGACGCCTTCCCGCTTTTCACGCCGAAAGGCGAGGAATCGTGGGTGCCCAACTGGCGACCGGACTATATCGAGCCGCAGAGAGGCGAAATTGCCCCTGAAATGCTGTTCAGAACCGGCGACGGCGACGACGCGACGGTGTCCGGCGGCATCCAGTCGCGGGGTCCGGATCGGTCGCTCAGCATGCAGTCCCCCACCTCGTGCTCATGCCATCACAGCAGGTCGCCGCTATGTCGAGCGATCCCCAGATCGCGGGGTAGGACTGGTCAACCTCATTGTCGGGGTCATCCCGCTCGGGACGATCGTGCACGCGCCGCGACGCGACGACGGCGCGCGACGCGCTGAGCCCGCCTCAGCGCAGCCCGAGCACCCCGAGCACGGCGGCCAGGTCTGGCGCCGGGTTCGCTGAATATGGATCGGGGCTGTAATGAACCTCATCGACAGCGCCATCGAACTGGTGGCACCGGGCCTGGCGAAACGCCGTGCGGTGTCCCGCCTCCAGCTCACCCACCTCCGAGCCTATGAGGCTGCCAGCCAAGGCCGCCGGGTTCGCAACTGGAACCCGCAGGGCACCGACGCTGACAGCGAAGTGGTCCTGGGTGGCCCGCGCCTTCGGGCGCGCAGCCGAGATCTGGTCCGGAACAACCCTCATGCCGCCAAGGGCCTGACGGTGCTGGCCGACAACATCGTCGGTCCCGGCATCATGCCCCGTGCCAAGACGGGCAACCCGAACAGGGACAAGGAGATCAACAAGCTCTGGGCGAATTTCGTCAAGGTCTCCGACCCCGCCGGCCAGCTGAACTTCTATGGCCAGCAGTACCTGGCCTGCCGCGAGATGATCGAGGGCGGCGACGTTCTCGCCCGCCGCGGCCTGCAGCGTAAGAAGGTGACTCCCCCTCCCGGCGCCAAGCCGGAAGACGTCCCCATCAGCCTGCGCATCGACCTGATGGAGGCGGACTACCTCGACGACACCAAGCAGTCCACCGGCGGCAAGACGATTGCCGGTGGCGTCGAGTATGACAAGAACAACGCCCGCATCGGCTACTGGCTCTACGAGTCGCATCCCGGCAGCTCATCGAGCACCGGCGGCGCGACCAGCAGCAAGCGCGTCTCGGCCGAGGAGATCGCTCACCTCTACGAGCCGCAGCGGCAGCAGTCGCGTGGCGCTCCGTGGTTCTCTCCCGTCATCATCGCCCTCAAGGATCTTGACGAGTACGAGCAGGCCGAAATCGTCCGCAAGAAGATCGAGGCCTGTGTGGTCGCGATCGTCACCAACCCGGACGACGATCCGATCAGCCCCGGCATCAACCAGGCCCCCGGCGGCGTGGTGGATGCCAATGGCAATCCGGTCGAGCGCTTCGAGCCCGGCCTGGTCGCCTATGCGCGCGGTGGCAAGGACATCAAGTTCAACAACCCGTCCGTCACCGCCGGGCAGCCTCGCTGCAAACCCTTCTCTCTCTCTCTCTCTCTCTCTCTCTCACACACACACACACACACACACACAGTCACACACACACGCACGGTTGAGAAGCTTCGTGCGGCCGCATAGCCTCGCGCGCGCCATGTCAGATCGGGCGGTGCCCCGGTTGATCGGGTTTCTGTATACAAAATGGATTCGGGGACCATGATCATGCAGTCCCATCGGACAAACTAACCAACCTGCCTCCATCAACTTATTAATGTCACAGTGGAGAGAACCTTCATCCCAATAAACTACCTGGGGAAGTGAGCGGCGATCAGAAACCGACGAAACAAAGTTCCCCAGTTTCGTTTTTCCTTTTTTTTTTTTGGATCAAAGTTCCCCAATTCGTTTTCCTTACCCAGTCTAATCTTTACGTACGTGTTGATTTCTCCGTCGATCGACAAAGGAAAGGTTCCGCCATTGGTTTGTCCTTTTTGTAAACGCTATAGATATCAGAAGGGGCTTGGTTGTCATGTTCTTATCTGATCGACCGAACAGGTAGGTAGGGAGCTGGCCAGCTAGCTACAGATAGATAACATGACAAGTAGAAGATTGCCTTTGGCTGCAGCAGGGCAGCAGCTCAGGATGGACAGACACGACAGCAAGGCCATCCTCCACGTCTCTGCAGTTGGTTTGTTTGAAGGAACTCTGCGTCTGAGAGTTATTAGCTAGGGTTGGCCGATTTTTACTGGAACAGTGTGAGTTTGCTTATTAACTTATAGGTCGGTGTGAGGCACTTTGATGGTGCGCTCAATTCTCAAGGCCGCGGCATCGGCGCCGTCCTCCTTACCCCTGAAGGCATCACTATCCCCTTCGCCTACCAACTCTCCTTCTCTGCCACCAACAACATAGCTGAGTATGAGGCTCTTCTGGCTGGGCTGAAGCACGCCTACCTTCTAGGCGCGCGACACCTCAACATCATAGGAGACTCTCAGTTGGTGCTGCGACAAGTTCTGTCAACTTATCGCACCCGTGACCCTAAACTAAAACCCTATCAAGATTTGGTCACGCTCTTGGCTAGGCAATTCCGCAAACTCATCTATGTTCATGTTCCTCGATCTCAGAATATTCTTGCCGACTCGCTGGCATCTCTTGCTTCCTCTCTGTCCTTCTCCCTTAGTCGCTCCACCGAGACCATTGTGGTCCAACGGATGGACGCTCCCTCTTTGCAGGATCCTTGGTTCGACAACCTCAGGAAGATTGTGGAAGAGAAAGCAGCCAAGGAAGAAGTTAAGGAGGTATCTCTAGCAGAATTGGAAGAGATCTTGGACGAAGATGAATTGCCATGGTTCCATGAGATTGAGCAGTATTGTCGGGATGGTTCTCTCCCGGAGGAAGCCAATGCGGCGCAAAGAAAAGCCATTAGAAGAGTCGCCTCGAGATACACGATTATCGCAGGGGAATTGTATAGGCGCGCTCTTAATGGAGTCCTGATGAGATGCTTGGACGACGACGAATCATGGAAAGTAGTGGAAGCTGCTGTGCAAAGGTCCAAAGTCTATATAAGGACCCCCCCTCTCTCATTTGTACCACTTTTGGATGTTATAAAAAAATCACTTTTCCTCTTAAACCTCTTCTACAATAATCCCTCTCCTCTCTCTCTCTCCAACTCACTTTCTCTCTCCTACAAGGGAAGGGGGCGGCCTCCTCTCTCTCTCCTCCACCTCACCTCCCTCTTTATTTCCCCCAACCACCTCTCTCTTCCCAAAGGGATCATTAACCCCCACCCACCATATCTCCCCAAATCCTAGGCAAATCTTCCACTTCCCCACCATATCTCCCACCCTCCCACAAAATCTCCCCACTATCCTAGGAGATCTTTCCCTTCCCTAGGGAGGATCCCACCCCACCCAAGACCCCATTACTTCCCCCCACTGCCCTAGATCCCCAAGACACTCTCCCCTAGGGGGGAAACCGCCCCTCCCCTCTCCTCCCTTCCCTCCCTCCATCCTCCCAACCCCCATCACCCTCTTGCATATCCCCACACATCCACCCACCCCCAAATCACCCTAGCATCTTTCCCTCCCTCCACCACTGCCCCACAGCCCCTCAAGCAGCCCTCCCACCACCCTCCCACGTCCTCAACATCCCCTCCCACCAAGTGGAGCCTCCCCAATCCCCTCCTCCTTCCAGCCCTCCCCAAAGGTGTTTCCAGCCCGTAGGCAGATTCTGGCCCGAAGTTGCAGCCAGTTTCCCACCCTGTTCCTGGCGGATTCGGCGCTCGACCTCTTCATCAAAGTTGTGCGTCGCCGAGTCTTCTTCGCCTGCGAGTTGGAATCACGTCAATCCGAGTTCGTGGCCGCCCACAGGAGGCGTTCTCCCCCGACTGCGCGAAGAAGGACCTGGTAGCAACCTGAAGCTGGTTGAGGCTGCCACCACGGCCATTTCCTGGAGGATTCAAGCTCGGGGGTCTTCTACAAAGTTCTTCCCCGTCCAGTCAGCTACCTGGACCAGTTGCCGGAATTCCTTTTGAAGGTCGGTGGCCGGAGTTACCATTTTCTCTCCTTGGGTGGTCCTGTCTGCCTCCTGTCTGTCTACTCCGACCAGTCCCCCTTCAACGGGACCTCCCCGCCTCCATCGACACCGGAACGAGACGAGACCAGCTCTGCTGGAAAGAAGACTTCCACACGGTTCCAACGCCACCGACCCCACCCCGATCGGAGTTCAGGACCGTCCGGGGCGTCCTCTTCTTCCTGGAGCAGAGCTGCTGCGCCTGTTCGGGACAGGAAACAGTGGTCCTGCTTCCGACGCTCCTCCGGCCAGAAACGGCCTCGTCAACCAACGGCAAAATTCCGGGACGATCCCTCGTCAGCTACGGACGATCCGGCACTGGTCTCGCCCTTATCGGAGTTCAGAAGCTCCCGGAACAATTCCGACAGCGACTGACAGTCCCCTGTTCCAGCAACCGGCCTGCACCGACGACGGCACCGAGTGAGAGCGCCGCCCCCGTCTTTCCCCTCCCCGCTTGGCCGGCTGAAGGCCCCTCCCTCCATGCTTTGAGCTTTTATTTACCTGATCATCCTTTGTTCAGCTCCAAGACACCCTGCACCCAAAATTCTCATTTTGAATTTTTAGGTACCCAAATTTGCTTGGGTCCTTGTTAGTTAGTAGCCCTTCTAGCAAATGAATTTGATTTCTTTGCTGCATGTGTACCATCACTTCTCATCCAATGACAATCATCAAACATGTGACCATATACGTCACAATAAAAACAGCACACACTTAAATTGACATTCTTTCCATGTGCTTGTGCATTGAGTCTTTGTGGGTGAGCATGGATGTCACCATGTTGATCATGAGAGTGACTCCGACCTTTCAGACACCAACAGTCCTTGACTGTATGGCCAATTTTTCCACAATGGAAGTAGCAAGGAGGAGGGTTTCTTCTAAGAGCCTTGGAGTGTGTCGACCTGTCCGGATGAGTGTGTCGACATACAAGTTCATACCTAGACTTCTTAGCATGAGTGCGCTGAGGATGCTTTCTCCTAGTGTTGACCTACCCTTTGCCTTAGACTTTCACATTGTTCCTTCTATTTTGGCCTGCTCGTAACTCATCATTTTTCAAGGTAAGACAATTATGCACATGTGACCAAGCATGCCACAATAAAAGCAATGAACATTCATTTTATAGAAGGCATGGTGCTTAGCATTGTCATTCCTAGCATGCATGTTAACATAGGTAAAATCAACTTTCTATTTTTGATAGAATATTTTCTTTTTATGATTTTTACTTTTCTTTTGATTTTTTTTGCTGCATATGGTTTTGGGGGAACACTAGATGTGCTGGCTTCATGTGAGCCAGAAACAAAGAAGGCATATATCTTGTTCCCAAAGGCCTTCTTGTTCACAGGTTTATACCCCAAACCCTCTCTTTAAAGGTTGACCCTAGTCCCCAAAATTCTGTCTGGATTATCTTTGCCCTGAACAAATTTTGACAGAGAATTTTTTAAGTCCTTGTTTTCATTCTCCAAAGAGGAGACGTGTAGTTCAGTTTGCAAGGTCCTCTTCACAGGCAGCCAATTACTTATTGAGCATGGCATTCACACTTGTGTAGTTTTCAATTTCTTGCTCTAAGGATTGCAGCTTCTCAAAGCCATCATTGTCAACCTACTTGCCTTTCTCAAAGGCAGCTAGCTTTTTAGTCAAGATAGTTATTTGCTCCTTTAATTCTTCATTTTCTTGAAACAGTCTCACATCTTGGATTAACCCATCAAGCGTTGTTTGATAATTAGAGATTGATTTAGGTTGATTCTGAAGTTGCATTTGTTTTGTGTATTTTTTGAGTGGTTTGTTTGTGTGATTTGTGTTTTATTTCGGAGTCAGTGTTTGTCGAGTCGAGTCATCATGCAAGCTCGAGTACCCATCCCTTTCGAGTATGAGGCCAATCGGATTATTATGCATGTGTTGAAGGCCTGCTAGGAGAGTATGGGTTCCGCTCCACCTCAGTGTGCCGGGTCTAGTCATCTACGGGACCCAGCGGTGACCCTAGTGAGTTTTGCACATTTGCAGTCATCGCGATCAAATCCACGCCAGTTTCTTCAGGGTGAACTTGTGTTATCTCGACTGCGGCCTCCATAGACGAGTTCCTGTGGCAGCCGACCACTCCGGCCGTGTTACAAGTGAATATCTGGAGATGGCTGCTTCTCTGAATTATCATAGATTTCAGAGATTGCCGCATCATGAGGGAGGTGTCTTGAATGTCTTCGGACTGCCCCCGGACAACTTGAGTAGTATCATTTTGCCCTATGGTAGGGCACATCATACATCGTGGCACTTTGGCTCGTGCCTGAGTCTTGTAGGTACAGTGGCCTTGTAAGGTTACTCCGCCGTGCTTCTTATCATGAGAGTAGATATCTACTCGTCGAAGGCAACCCAAAGGTGTTCGTTCAAGATACGGTGAGACCGACATCTTAGTCTTATCTTCTTTTTCTTCTCTTCTTCTCACGGGTCTGTTGATCATGACAGACCTCGGTGTAGGTGAAATCAGGGCCCGTGCCTGCTTGGGCACCCACACTTGATTGCATCTGGTTGGGTTTGGGATCAACCCGCCCTTCATCTTAGACTCAAAGTGGTCCATCTTGCATTGGGCCAGTGCTTGGAAGGCATTGCGCACCGGCACCATTGAAATCACTTTGTTGGGAGTAATCATGGCCTGTCGGCCACTCAGGAACACTCGGATGTTTCCGATTAGTACGGATTTACCTGAAATAGATAGTCAGCTTCGCAGTACGTCGAGGTTCATCTTGGCCACCCAACCGGTAGCCGGTGCACACTTCCAGTTGGCGGATGCACGAGAATCAAAGTGGTAGACATGGCAGCCCATCGTAGAAGCATTAGTTGGGGTCGCCTCAGCAATGGTGACTGATTCCATCTCCTGGACCTGCAGGAGCTCCGCAAATGCGACCCCCAAAAAGTTGGGGAAGGCGACGACTGGCGGGAAACTACCGAACTGAATCGGCACCGCCAAATAGCCATGGCTGACATGGCTAGCGACAACGAGGGGCCCAAATGACATGGCCATCATAGTTGTCAGAATGCAATCTGCAGTAGAAACATCACACAGTTAGAATTTTAAGCAGAGGCTATTGAGCCCCTAATCTTGGCAAGGAGATGAAGGGAGGTCCAGTCCCACCGGGCGTGCCAGACTTGTGGACACACTATTCGGGACTCTTCGTTCTTTTCATTAGTTTATTCATTTTTTCATTCGTTTATTCAGTTTATTGGTGCGAGGGCATGCCAGTCACCTAGGTGACGATTTATGTGGGCTTAAAGAAGCCCAGGGTGCGCTCATTCTGACTAATCAGATGATTGTGTGTATCGTGTCGGGACTAAGGACCCGCCGTACCATAAAGGCTACGACGTTACTTACATCCCCTCAGAGAGGGGAAAACCCTTGATTGATTACCAGGAAAAGGGGCCCAATGGCCTGAAATTCATATTAATGAAAACAAGAGTAAAATCTTAGACTGTGTTTAAACAAACCCCGCATTAGGACGTAAACGTTCACCGAGGATCTAATGAACGAATTTGGACCTGGAATTTTTATGGTGGATAGAGGGGAGAGAGAAGAACACGCACATAGGTCTTTTGAATCAACCTGACATCGTTTAGGGGCCAAGAAAATTCACCTCCTAAGATCTATTCTGCTGGTCTGCTCGCTAGTAGATTTTGAGAAGGACGAACAGGTGGCTAGGAACTGACCTAAACGATCTCTGATCGACCTCAAATTTAAACTGAAAATGACCTATAATGGGGGAAACTTACCCTCAAAGTTTCGTCATGATCCAACTGTCGGATCTCCCGTACTAGCCCAAACACCGAGTTACTATCTAGGAACTCCGAGTTTGGGGCAGCAAGATGTAGACCGACTTGTGGTGGCTTAACGACGGCACGAACGGCGGCGGCGGCGGTGGTGGACGTTCAAAGTAGGTAGAGGAAGAAGGGAATAGGAAGAGATTTGAGGGAGATAGAAGAGTCTGGATCAGATCTAGAGGAGGTTGGAGGAAGAAGGGGAAGGGCAGAGGTGGGGAAGGCTAATAGGGAAGGGAGGCCGGTGGTGGTGCTGGGAGGGGTGGCTGTGAGGAGGTTACACGGTGGCTGCTGGGTGGTGAGGTTGGGAGAGGTGGCGTTGAGAAGGGAGTGGAGGGGTAGGTTCTGTCTGCGCGGTGACGAAGGGCGGTCGGTGAGGTGGTGCGGGTGGTGCAGTGGAGAGGAGAGTGGAGAGAGGGAGGCGGCCGGCTACGGTGGGGGCGGCTTAGCAGAGAAGACGGGAGCAAAGGAGACGGGAGGCTGGGCGGCGGCTGTTAACTGGAGGGTGCAGAGGGCTAGAGGGAGAGTGGCTCCGAGAGGTTGTGGGTGGTCTTCCGGTGGGTGGCTGTGAGGGCGACGAGGGTGTGCGCAGGGTCGCCGTGGCGCGGCTCTGGCAGTGGGGAGCGGAGGTCTCACGGCTATGTTGGCAGTGGAGGTGGCAGGTGGAGTTTGGCGTGGAGGGTGGCAGTGGGAGGAGGAGAGGGTGTGCTGGAGGAGAGGGGGGGTGGCGGTCGACGAGAGAGAGAGAGAGAGGGAGCGGCGGGGGCTTCGTGAACGGGGGGCGTCCGCGACGGAGGTGGTGGAGGTGGCGGGGTTAGCAGAGAGAAGAAGAGGGAGGGGCGACCGGCGGTGAGGAGTGGAGGGTGGGGCAGGTGCGACCGGAGGGGTGGCGATCGGGAGAGGGGCCGGAGGTGGAGGTCCGCAGTGGTCGGGGTCACCGGAGTGGCATGCAGGGTGTGGGTAGCTAACAGGGAAGGGAGGCCGGGCGTGTGGAGAGGTGCGGTGGAGAGGGTGGACGTGAGGGGGTCTGCGTGGTCGAAGGTGGCAGTGGCGACGGTGGGAGCGTAAGGGAGTGAGGGGTGGCGTGGGTTCGCGTATGGGAGTGGGGGGTGCAGCGGCAGATGGAGGCATGCGGCGGTGTTGCCGGGGGTGGCAGTCGGCGTGGAGGGAGAGTGACACGGTGCTGGCGGTGGTGGAGGAGGTTTTGCCTCAGCGATGTTGTTTCTCATCTTGGGCCACCAAAAGCCTTTCTTCTCGATAAACGAATACATGAACTTCTCACCGAAATGACCAGCAGCATGAGCTGCCTCGAGGAGAGAGGATTGCTGTTGAGGAGAAGGGATTGTCTTGCCTCTCTTCTCCTGAGCAAGCAACAACTTCTCTTCTTCAGTGAGAAGATGAGGTTCATGAGTGAGAGGAGAGGGTGGAGGTGGATGAGAGAGGACAGAGAGAAGAGGATGAAGAGGTGATGAGTTGAGATTGAAGAGGGGGCAAGAGTGGTGAGAGGAGACCCACTCCTCAACATCATCATCATCAAACGACGCTGTTCTCTCTGTATCAATGAAGAGGGACGAAGAAAGAGGAAGATCGGAGATTTTGTCGTCATTATTTTTGTTTTTGTGAGCGTCACTCTTCTGCTTTCCTTCCCCACTTCCGAGTGTCTCTGTCAATTGATGCCGCTTACGAGAGGGTTTGGTTTGATGAGAGGCATCGATGGAGGAGGCACAGAGGAAGTCGGATGGAGAAGAGTGAAGTGAGAAGGAATCGAGGATGCGAATGTTGTTGTGAGTGCCCCACGTATCTACATTGTCTGCGTAACTACTCATGTACATTCTTGAGAGTGCATCAGGTATGACATGTAGCACACCAGGACGATACACGATGTCCAAATCATAGTCCAACAACACATCCAACCATTGTTGCAGTGCAACACACAGATGTTGCTGCTTGAGAATGTGAATGAGTGGTTTGTGGTCGGTGATCACGATGACGTTACTGCGACCGTGAATGAATGTGTGGAACTTGCGAAGGCAGTAGATGACCGCCCACAGCTCTTTTTTGTAGATGGGGTAACGACGCTGAGACTCATTCAGCTGTTTTGAAACTATTGCGAGGATATTGTTTGGAGTGATGGTGTTGTCATCATCATCAGGCTGATAAAGGACACCACCAATTCCTGTCTGACTCGCATCGGTGGCAATCACGAAGCGTGCGTTGAAGTCGGGGAACTTCAAAAAGGGAGCAGTAGCGAAGGCGCGTTTCACAGCCTTCCAGTGGTCCTCCAACAGAGGGGACCACTCAATCACCTCTTTCTTCTTGATTTTCTCAAAGGGGGCAGTGAGGTCAGAGTAGTAACGAATGTGATCACGGAGGAACGTACCAAGACCAAGAAAGGAGGCCAACTCAGCACCAGTGGTCGGCTTCGGCCACTTCAAAATGATCTCTTTCTTCTCTGGATCAAGGCCAATGCCGTGAGGAGTGATGAGATGACCGAGGAGTGAGAGTTGGTGATTGCCAAGGTGAACAGATGAGGGTTTGATTCGGAGGTTCACTGAATTCAATCGTTCGATGATAGAAGAAGCATGCTCAAAGTGTTCTTTCCATGATTTTGAGGAGAAGCAGATGTTATCGATGTATGTGAAGGTGAAAGGCATATCACGGAAGAGCTGAGCGATGAATCGTTGGAAGAGTGAGGGAATGTGTTTGATGCCGTAAGGACAACCTACAAACACATATTGTTGTTTCATCCACGTGAAGGCGGTGTATGGTTGTGATTGAGGAGCAAGCTGAAACTGAAAGTAGGCCTCACTGAGATCGAATTCACCAAACAACTTGCCACCAGCGAGTGTGGCGAGCATGTCGGGGATGTGAGGGATCTGGAATCGATCGTCTTCGATGAGATACTTGTTCAGCTTGCGAATATCAATGCACACACGCACACCAGTCATGCGGCCTTGGTCATCTTTCTTCTTGACAGCGAGAAGAGGAGAATTGAACTTGCAACCACGAGGAGCAAGCTTGATTCGTCCTTGTTGCAGCCAACGCTGCAGCACTTCATTCGTGCCTTTTTCTAACGCTTCAGGAAGAGGATACTGACGAGAGAAGATGAACTGCTCATCTTCTGGACGTACAGATAAAGTAACGACACTTCCTTCACCAGTGCAAAAGCCAGTGATGGCTTCATTCTGTTTGAGGAGAGAGGAGAGTGCTGCCAAAAGCTTCTCTCTGAGTGGTTTGTACTTCTGTTCGATATCGAGAGGGGTGGAAGCGGATGGTTTGTGAGGAATCTCTTGAGGAGGAAGTTCACCAATGCCGAAATCATTGATTTGGCTGGTGAGAGACAAGGGATCTTGTTCTTTTGTGGTGAAAAGAGGAGAATGAGTGCTGTGATTATCAGAATGAGAAGATGTGATCACAGCACTGAGAGGTGAAAGATGATGAATGAGAGATGACGAAACAACGCCATCTCCATACAGAAGATCAAGATTCTTTGGGAGAAAAGAAGGCTTCATGAAGAATGAAGCTGTACGAGGATTATCGATGACGACTCGACGCTTCCGCATCAAGCCAGGTTGTGAAATCACACGAATCGATGACTGAGATGAAGAATGAGAGGAAGGGGAATGTTGAGGAAAGTGAACAATCCTATCACCGGATGTAGGAGTGAGTTCAACACGAAGACGGGGATTGTCCTGTTCACACAAAGGCTTGTAAGCGGCTTTCCACAACATGCCATCTACTTTGTCTTCCACATCAACGGCACAGAGTTTGACATAGTAATCAGTGAGTCGTTCATTCACATAGTCATTGATGGTTGAAGATGAAGGTGGAGATGATTCGACTCGACTCTCATCTTGTTCTGAAACGTAAGAAAGTGTGTGATTCACAGGAAACGGAGAATGAGAAGAGGGGACACCTTCTCGAACAGTTTTGAGAGGAGAAGGAGGAGAGGAGATACGAGACGGAAGAAGGAGGTAATCCATAATGTCATCACACGGGAAAAGATGAGGTAAGATATCCACACCTAGAATGAAATCGAAATCCATGTTCAACACTTCGAATACCTTCATACACGAATACGGCTGACGAATGACACCACCACTGAAGTGAACAGTGACGGGGATCTTCACCGTGCCGATTCGCTTCACCACTTTTGATCTCTCTGCCATGGTGAGGAATTGAGGTTCGGAGGGATAAGGAGGACGAACGGAAAGGTGAAACTGTGTAACGAGCGCCATAGAGATGGCACTAAACTGAGCACCGGTGTCATTAAGGAGAGGATGAGTGCGACCGGGTAGTTTTGATGAAGTGATGAACATACAACGACGCATTTGAAGAGGAGCGATGACAGAGGAAGGAGTGTATGGAACATACTCATTGATGTGATTGATGCTGCCTCGTTGAGGACAGTTCTCGATGCGGTGACCACGTTGATGACAACCAAAGCAGGTGCCATTGAAAGGTAGGATGTATTGTGTCTCTCGAGTTGCTCCACGAGGGACCGAGCTACGATCCGGACGAGAGGAAAAGGATTCGTTTGACCTATTTTCGTATCTCATGCTCTGATTAGCACCACCACGACCGCGGAATCGACCACCACGACCACGAGGGCCGCGTCCACGATCGAAACTGACACTGCCAGTGTTACTATTTCGACTATTGTTTGTGTTATTGTTGTTAGTGGTGGTGAGTGTGTTATGATAAGAGGAGGAGGAGGAGGAGGGAGTGGGAGACCGGCGGGGTTTGAATTTCTTATTCACATTGACAGGATGACCTCCAGCGGCCATTTCAATCTTATTCAAAGATGAAGAGGAAGAAGGAGAGGAAGAGGAAACGGATGATCCGGTAGTTTGAATGGTGAAGAGTCTTTGCTTCTTTCGACCTTTGAACGAACCAGGTCGTCTACTGTGTGAGACACGACGGGGAGTGCTTTCACGAAAGCGTTTGATGATGTGACGACCGGCTCTTGGCTGCAAACCTCGCTCCACGTTTGCAGCGCAATCATACAGCTCTTGAAGAGCCTTGAATTCAAAGGGATGATGGATGTCAAGAGTCCGACCTGCGCGGAATTTGGCGATTTCTTCGCGAATAGGAGGGATGAATCCTCTTTCACAGGTAATAATGTTAGATTGTGTATCAATTGGCCCTCCATGAGCAATGCGACATACTAGTGAATGAAAACGCTCTGTGTAATGGTGTACCCGTTCTCCGTCCATGGATTGTGTGCAGTGATCCAACTCCGTTAAGAGTTGATCAATGAGTTTCGGGTCGGTGTACTTCTGTTGGAACTTGTGCTTGATGTCGGACCACTCAACGGTGGTGACAAGCACATTCTTTTCCATCCATTCTTGCATCAGGCGGTCAGTGAGACAAGAGACCAGCACCGTACCGTACTTATTTTGAGGGACGCTGTGCAACTTGAGGACTCGATCAAGCTGTTGAAGAAACTCATACGGGTCGTGCATCAGCTTGTTGTGGGGGTCTCGGAAGATGGGGAAATTCTCTTTCGAAGGCATTTTGAAGACTTGTTCAGTTGTTGCCGATTTCGAATGGTCACGACGTAACAAAGCACAGGCGGGTTCAATACACTTGAGATTCATCTCTTCCGCAGTGTGACACATGCGGGTATAGTCTTCAAACGAAAACTTGCAGGCAGCCGTCGGCGCGGCAGAACTGGCAGTTGAACTAGAGGTAGTAACAGTAGTTGGTGTTGTTACTATAGATGAGGCAGAAGAAGAAGAAGAGGAAGACGAGGAAGAAGACTGAACTGGTACTGAAACGGGAATTAGAGAAGTTGTCGAAGATGTTGAGGAGGTGGAAGAAGGAGGTGCTGGCGGAATAATATCGCCAGCGGCAGCACTAAGTTGTGGATTTTCGTTTCGTTTGACTTCTTCAATGAAGTCAGCATAGTTGGCAGACGGGCAGTCTTTTAGAAATAGGGTGAAGGCTTGGTAGATTTCATCAGGCGTTGCGTCGATGAATTTTTCTCGTTTGCCGCTAACAACAGCTCGCAGGACCCGGCGAACTCCGGTCGGCTGTTGTAAAGAAGACGCGGTGGCTAAACGAACTCGACGCGCTTCTTCCACGCGTTGTGCACGACGCGCATCATCAACGGAAGATGAGGAACGGGAGAACGTGCGGCTCTTGAGTTGGGCAATGTTCTCAAGCAGTAAACGCTGCTGTTCAATAAATCCTTCATCATCCAGTGCTTCTTCAATGTTAATCATGTTGTCTTCTTGAATTGAGAAAGTGTTTGGGGTGTGTTGAGGAGGATAAGAGGGCGGTACGCCAGGTGAGCGAGATGAATCGACGTCCATATCAGACGCCTCAGGCGAGGACGATGATGAAGCCGGTGCGGCGGGTACGACTTGTGGATGCAACAAGGCATACAGCCGCCTTGCCGTGCGACTCCGGTCTCGATCATCTCGATTCATCCTTAAGAAATGTGGATTAAGCAGGGTTTAAATCGATTAAACGTGGGAGTTTCAGACTCTGCCACGAACCCAAACATGGAAACACACGACAAAACACAGAGATACGGTGTGAGTATTTGTATTTCTCGTTCCAGAGAGTCATGACTGACTTTACAAAAAGTACGAATCACACAGTGATCTCAAACAAGCATACTCATCTCACGCAGAGAACCTCAGACAATCACGGAGGTGACAAAAGAGTATGATCCAAAGAGCAAAATGTTTGCAGCAGTGAATGTGGTTATAAATATAGAGCTAGCACTCCGCAGCACAAGTTTGTGGCTGGGTACGGAGGTGAGTCACGTTTGTCACTACGTGCTCTTATAAAGATATAGAGAAGGACTCCACCCTCCTTCCTATATCCGCACAACAATGCTTTTCAAAGATGAATTGCACTGTGCACTTTGTGTCTTATATAATTAATATAAGTGTGTAGACACAAGTAATAAGCCATAAGGCCAGTAACTCGATTAATGTTCGACATATATGGGCCCGCAAAGGTTCCCCACATCATGTCGTGAGCATGGTGACACACATACCATGCGGCAAAACACCGACATATATAATTCGACCGAATACACGATCGAATGTCGTGCCTTTCTCACAAGGCAACACATGTCTTCACACGAACACCCATTCATCTGCCAGATACTGAGGTATAAGGAAATAAGGCGCATTGGTCAGATAAATCACCCACCACCAAACTAAGGCAAGAGCGAACGAAATTGGTGGAGGATGTGTGTCGTCAAACAATGTGTGTGTTGAGTTATGTAATCGAGTCAGAAAGAAGTAATAGGGTGTATGACTCGAAAGTCAGATTTCGTTATCTTTCAAAAACAGGTTGAAGGGGCTTGAGACAAACGTCAGGAGGTGAAAAACGGGGAAAACCACGATCCACGAACCGAGTCGGAGGATCGTGAAAAACCACGATTACACCAAAAACGAGTTGAAACACTGATCGATGAGACGTTGGATCGAGCGAGCGATCGAAGAGATCCGAAAAGCGGATGAGGGGGAAAATCGATCAACGATTCAGCGTAAACGAAAAATGTCAAGCTTATAGAATAAACAAGAGTAGTTCTTAAAAAGTTTGTAGTGCCAGATGAATTATTAAGGATAAGAGTAAGAACTCCTGAGGTTTATTCAAGAATTAAGCAAGAGTAAGATGCTCTTGAAAACTATTTCATAAGGAAAATATCTGGCACGGCAAAACTAAAGTCCGAAAATATTGAGTTAGGACTTAAGGTCTTTGAGGCTGTGCATAACTAAACAAGTGGCACTACATACCTTCCCCACTTTTGATGATGAAAAAGCATCAAAAGTAGATGTGGAAAGAGTATGGGAGTTCATGGAGTGAAAAACTCAAAGTTCATCACAGGGGTGGGGGACCACCTCTGGGGTGGGGGACCCGAGGTGGGGGACCCATCATACTGTGATAGTGTGAGACTCATACTCACCAAAAACACTTCATTGTGCCAAAATAAGAGTGATACACTACTTAAATAATGTTAGGCTAAGTGTAGTTGCCTGAGGTAGTGGGATTGCTAACGAAAAAGTGAAAGTGAGAAAGTTAAACGTGCTTGGGACCGCTTAGACTTGGGGTGGGGGACCGGTGGGGGACCCCATATTTTTCTTTGCCATTTTCGCCAAAAATGAAAAATTCTAAGTCAGGGAAGATTCGATGGTAGCTAAATTCTAAAAGCTAGATCTATCTGGTTGATTCATTTCGGCTAGGGGGGTAAATAGGGTAGAAAGCAGGAACTGAACTAAGAAGAAAAGATCGCCTAAGAGGTTCTAAGAGGCAAGCCAAAGTGAGAAAGCGGTGCGAGCGAGATCTAAGTGCAAAGCGAGGTTTGCGAATTCGAAAAGATCTCTAAAAGATGAATTGCTAAAGTGGTTAAGGCGGCACGCTCTAAGAGAGAAAAAGGGGATAAGGCGAGAGTTCGCTCCTGGACTTGGCCTAACTCTTTTTCTTTTTGCAAAAGGGCGAAAGCAGGCGAAAACCAAAGCTTTACCGTATTGGCAATGATTTGCCAATAGGCAAAGACTTTAGTTTTAAAGAGGAAAGTGCTGTTTTGAAGCGGCGGCATGCGAATTGCGCGCTGCGGAGCGGCACGGATCGGCCCGTGGGACAGTCCCGCTCGGCGCCGCACCAAATCCATTTTCGCCTTGCCCGTTAGTTTGAAGTCTTGCAAAACAGCTGCTGCCAGCTGCCAATGTGTTCCTAATCGTTGCCCAAGCTATACTTATCATACTGATGCTAAGAGGAAAGCAGCTTATGATGTTTTGCTTATGTTATGAGTAGCTAGCGCCTGTGCTGCTTGTGTGAGGTTAGAGAGGGTGTGTGTGGCGAGGAGTGTGTGTTTTGATGTGATTCTTCTTGTGTCATGATCAGGATACTTGGTGAAAGGTCTGTGAAGCCATGATGGTGAAGAATCATAAGAAAAGTAAGCACTCCCTGCACACACTCACTCACAAAGGCACAAGCCTACCCAACACTAACACCCCAGCCCCTACCACACTCGTTTTGATGAAACACATCATCAGCATGATGTGTGTGATGATGTGAGAGTGGTGGTGGTGCGTGGAAGTGTGGTGTTGGTGTGAGCAGGTGGTGTGAAAGTTGCTCTTAAGAGTCCTTGCCTGGAAGGCCTTACCCAACACTCTTACCAGCTGAGATCTTGAGTGCCAGCATGTTCTCGCCCTTGAACATGATGGGAATGAAGTGTTTTGGTAGGTTGGATGATGTGGAGTGATGGCTGGTGTTGGTGTGAAGAGGTGTTGGATAGGTTAAGATATAAGAGTGTTTTCTTAACCAAAGTCACTTACTTCTCTTGGCTTCTCTTTTGTGTAGAGAGGTTGTAGCTCTTCCCACATCATCATTGGAGGGTGTAAGAGGTGGCAAACGCCTCAAGACACCATAGGATGAAGGAGGGAAGAAGAGAGGAAGGACTTGAGTAGCTTCTCTTTTATGACTCTAGCTCTTGTACTCTTGGCTGCTTGTTACCGACACTCTCTCCTTACTTCGAGATGACTCTCACACTTCTAACATCATCATTGAAGAGTGTTGAAGATAGTTATACTACTTCTATACACTGTTTCATGAAGGGGAGGAGATAAGAAGGGTTGAGTGCATGAGTATGCATGATATATCTTCTTTTTCTTTCTCTTATGTTTGAATACTCTAAGTTTTGATGATGGAGATGTGTGGGAGTGTGTTTTAGATAACAACGAAGTCCTGAATCAGGGGAGAAAGTGTTGGGAGGCTTGAAGTATCTGGATGCGAAGAAGGGAGTGTGGGTGAGATAAGGGATGAAGGGATGAAAGAGTGAGAGAAGCAACTCTGCCAATTCTTATTCTTTCTTGATGAAACTTTGTAGAATAAACAAGTATTGTATTCTGATTCATACTATATTGGTTTCATTGAGTGAGGATGAGAGGTGACGGAGAAAAGCGGAGAAATCGGTGAAAAGAAGATCTTTCCGAAAGATGGCATTCTTGTGAAGAGTTTGAGAGGAAGCTGAGGAGTCTTGTGATGTAAACATGATGAGACTAAGTAGAATACTCATTCACTTCACAAATCTCACCATCACATCAAGGATTGAAGGGTGAGTGGTGAGTGTGAAAAGTGAAAAGTGAAGAAAGAACGTGAGGGGGCGTGAAGCCTTGTGAATCATGAATGATGAAGTGTTTTGTGAGTGTGTAGGTGATGAGAACGATGAAGGCTCACTGAACACGAAAGGAGGTACACTGGCAATGAGTGGAGAGGAGTGATGAGTGATGAAAGGGAAGTGATGAAGAGATGGAGTTGGTGTGAGTGTGAGATTAGAGATGACGATGATGATGGAAGGAAATGATGATGTCACGAGCTTCATTAGTGAAGAGGGCGTGAGAGGAGACACGGGAGGCTTGCTGCTTCGCGACTTGCAGCTTCCAGTAGCGCTCCACAGGCTGCGGGTCATTGAATGCCTCTTCACTTTCCCACGTTGAATCCTTGACATCATAACCCTTCCACTTGATGAAGTACTTCATCACACCATCTTCTTCTTTGTGTTTGATGATGTAGTCAACTTCATAAGTGTTGTCTTCATCTTCATCATGACTTTCTTCTTCGTTGTGAGAGAGATAGTGAGGAGAGAACACAATCTTCATCTGATCTATATTGACATGACGAGGATACAGCTCGCCAGTGTCTGAACGAAGAATGTAGGGGCCATAGAGAGTTCGACGAACGATGGTGTATGGACCAATCCACATAGGTTCTGTGGATGGACGAAGAGAGGGGTGAAGAAGATAGAAATCATAAGCATAATAGAGAGAGATTGAGTTTAGAAGTCATACCGGTCGGTGGGCACCATGGAACACCTAGTCCCGATGGTGCCTGGCATACGCCGCATAGTACGCCACGTCGTTGTCTGCCCGGGTGGTCACAACCAGCCCAAGTGCTGTCCAATCCGCGATCTGCGCAGCAGCTCACGCCGTCCAGTCGAAGACCGTCACTAGGCCTCATCTGGTCTGCCCCACGCGCACCCCCGGCTTCTCCAGCACTGGGAACTCTACTACTGGTTGATGGACGCCGATCGTCCTCATCACCAGTCTGAAGTAGAGTGGCTCCACCACATTCATGCAGTGAAGCCACACATCCCGCCTAGAGAAGGCGAGGGCCCCTACCACCTAGGGCCGGCCCTCGTGTCCCTCCTCTACGTATGGTGTCCACCGTACCTGTCAGATAGAAACCTTCATCAGCATCACAAACATATAGAACTGCATTTGATTAGAGAGTCTAAGTTTAGAATCATACCGAGGGGTACGGTAGGGCGTCCAGGTCATCCTATATCTCCCGGACCTTTCTCCTGAGGCCTCCGGTCTCCTGAGGTGCGGTCCACCTCCTAGCGATCGGTATCGAGTCAGGGTAAGTCTCCTCTCCTCTCCTCATCCCACGCAGTCTCACGTAGGCCCACACCTGCATCACATTTCATCATCCGTCAGGATAAAGAAAGCATATAGGAATTGCATAATCAAGTCTAAGGGTCGAGTCGTACCTAGAGAAGAGGGGAGAACCCTCTGAGCATGGTCCGCCAGCTGGTCAAACTCAGAGTGTCAAAAAGAAACGCCAGGACTGCAGCTCCCCACGCGTAGTTGCCCACGCGGTCGAGGTCCTGGAGTAGCGGAAGGAAGTGGCAACTGATGACATCCGCTCTTGTAGCAAAAAGTAGTCGCTCGAACAATAGCATCAAGAATCTCCTCAGCACTCGATCCGCCTCCGGTCCCGCCTCTTCTGCAACCCTCTGTCTGACCAGGTCCGTTAGTCTCTAGAGGTGCTGCTCGGGCTGCTCCCCCGTTGCTATCCCATCACGTCGCAATCCTAGGCTGTCCTATAGCCTCACCCGAGTGAGGGAAATGGACTGCCACTCAGGATGCAGCAAGTCCAATCCTAGGAGCTCCTGGGCCATCCCCTGGTAGTCAGGATACGTGCTCACACTAACCGGGGACCCGTGCACCTGCAGGCCCATGAGTCGGGCCACGTCCTCCAACATGGGGACCATATGCCCCCACGGAAAGAGAAATGTACGACTCACTGGGTCCCAGCGGTCGTTCAGAGCATAAAGGAGCGGTGTGTCAAACTGGCTCACCTCCATGCTCAGGAACTCTGAGAACCCCATGGTTGTGTGGACACGTAAAATTTCATCCATTTGTACATCTCTCCTGACCTCGTGTCAAGGTCAGAGCTGAAGAAAGAAGCCCCCGGAGAGATGGCACACCCAGACTCCAAAGGTTGCTACTGCCCTTGCGAGGAATCAAGAAGCAACTCCCCGAATATGTACACTGTCATGAAGCCTTCATCGGAGTCCCGACAGCAAAGAAGAGCCACCCCCAGGAGACTCACAATCCCCGAGGTCCTGAAGAAAAATCAACGGGCTGCAACCGTTGCTGGTAATGGGTTCATCCGGCCTCCGGCGGCACTCCCCTAAGAGACCCTCAGTGGCACACCAGTTGATGCCCTCCAGTGGCACGCCCTGGTGGGCCCTCCAGCGACACACTAGTTGGTGCCCTCCATCGGCACACGCCCCAGGTGCCCCCAGCGGCACACCTTTTTTAAGCCCACCAGCGGCACACTTCCTCAGCCCTTCCAATGGCGCGCCCAAGTGCCTCCTCCAATGGCACACCCAAGTGCCTTCTCCAACGACATGCCTTATTGGCTTCTCCAATGGCACATCTCGTTAGCTTGGCCAAGCACTGTAGCATGGCCGAGCACTGCAGCGCACCGAGCATTATAGCATGGCCGAGCACTATAGCTATCCGAGCTACTGAAGGGCTTTGAGCACTGTAGCAGCCCGAGCTACTATATCAAACCCGAGCACTATAGCAGGCCGAGCTATTGTAGTAATCCGAGCTTCTGAAGAAGTCCGAGCACTGTAGCATCCCGAGCTACTGTAGCAAATCCGAGAACTGTAGCAACTCAAGCTACTGCAGCAAATCCGAGAACTGTAGCAGCCTGAGCTACTGCGGCAAATCCGAGCACTGTAGCAGCTCGAGCTACTGCAGCAAATTGGAGCACTGTAGTTATCCGAGCTACTGAAGGACTCCGAGCACTGTAGCAGCCTGAGCCAATGTATCAAACCCGAGCACTGTAGCAGGCCGAGCTACTGCAATAATCTGAGATTCTAAAGAAGTCTGAGTAATGTAGTAGCCCGAGCTACTGTAGCAAATCTGAAACTGCAGCAGCCCGAGCTACTGTAGCAAATCCAAGAACTGTAACAGCCTGAGCCACTATAGAAAATCTGAGCACTGTAGCAGCCCGAGCTACTGCAGCAAATCCGAGCACCGTAGCAATCTGAACTAATGAAGGACTCCGAGCACTGTAGCAACCCGAGCTACTGTAGCAAACTCGAGCACTATAGCAGGCCGAGCTACTGCAGTAATCCGAGCTTCTGAAGAAGTCCGAGCACTGTAGCAGCCCGAGCTAGCATAGTGGTACCAGGCCATCGACGTCAACCTCGACCAACCCGATGAAGACACACTAGCTACCCCTGCCGTCCCTACGCACAGTCCATTTAATGGCCCCAGACGTGTGAAAAGTGAAGTGATGTGAGACGAATCTCCGAGTCTGACATTTTTTTTTCTTTTCGGTCTCTCTTTTTTTGTGCACATTTTTTTTTGTTTTCACAAAATAACTTCTCTCCTTTTTTTTGCACTTCTCAATTTTTTTTAATTTCATTTTTCTCCTTTTCCTCTACGTTTCTCCTTCTCTTTTTTTTAAATTCTTTTTTCTTGGAAAATATTTTCTCACCCTTTTTTTTTCTCAGCTTGCTGCAGTAAAAGAAATACAATGCTACAGTAAAGAAAATAAAATGTGAGAGAGAATTAAGAGAGAGGGAGAGAGAAACGGAGAAAGATAATAGAGGGATGAGGGAGAGAGAGAAAGAACACAGGGGAGGGGTTCCACGTGTTTTTTTTTATTCACCTAATGGCATCCTGTAGAGAGAGAGGGAGGGAGGGAAGAGAGAGAACGGGCTTGAGAGAGAGAGGGAGAGAGAGAGAGAGACGCGGGAGGTGGGGGAAATGACCACGGTGGCCTGGGAGGTGGGATTGCGGCGTGCTCGGATGCGCAGGGCTTCCACAGCAGGGGTGGGTCATCATGCTCGCCGTGCTTCGGAGAGGAGAGTGCATGCGGACGCCATTATGCGCGGGGAGAAGGCCATGCTTGGAGGAGGGGGTGCAGGGCACGCCCATGTGCGCTCGGGATGCCGATGTGCTCGGTGCAGTTCTTGGACGTTGCAAGCTGTGGAGAGGAACGATGGCATGGGGGGGGGGCGAGCACCGAACTCAGACACAGATGATGGCTTGTGGGTGCTCGGAGCTCGGGGTCGTGACGTGCTCGGGTGAGGGCGAGCACCGTGCTGGGGGGGATGACGGTGCCGTGTCGGACGCCTGGGCATGGTCGGATGCCGTGATCGGGGGTGAAGGTGCAGAGCTCACCCACCGCCGCCGTCAGTTGGTGAAGATGGCGATGACGGTGATGGCCTCGTCGGGAGGCGACAAACACAGTCGACGGTGAGCCAGCCATGGCTGGCTGTCTGCTCAGGAGTGGCAGGGTTCGCGGGCGGAGCAGCGGATGCTTTGCAGGTGATGGCCGACAGGTGGCTCTGTTACTGAGGTCGCGGTGGCAGACGGGAGAATAGGGCGGTGTGGGGAAGGGGAAAGGTTGCCTTGGAATATGAAAGGGTGCTTGGGGCTTGGTGAGAGTAATGGTGGGATTGAAGTAGTCTTGGGAGATGAAAGGTTGGGGCTGATGTGGAGGGTGAGGTGGCAAGGAGAGAGAGAGAAGGGGAGGCGCACTAGAGAGGGAGTGGGGAAGAGAGAGAGCGAGGGTCGCCCTCTAGAGAGAGGAGAGAGAGAGAAGAGAGAGAAGGAGAATCCACCCCACTAGAGAGAGAGAGGGAGTTACACTCAAATTCAAATTCTCATTCAACTTTTCATTATTTCTCAAATGAGGGAATGGGGTCCTATTTATAAAAATATCACAATTTAACATAAGTCCCTAACTTTTAGATTAATGACAAGAAACCAAGGGGGGAAGGGGGCGCCCCTGGGCCTAGCCCACTTAATTGAGCCCATTAACCAACCTAACCAACGTAATGACAATTAACTTAGGTAGATGACTCATTAACCTAGGGACTTGACTCAAATAAAAGAAAATTTACATAATTATGACTCAAAGAAAATATGAAAATTATATGCCATGACTCAGAAAAATGTGGCGAACATCATAGAGCACTGCTGGCGAACAACAGGATCCTCGAAAAAAAATGGGATGGTCGGTGATGTCCCCATCATACCCCCGGGGTGCGGAGAACTCGACTCCGTCGAGTATGGGTCCACTGAGAAAGTGGTCTTCCAAGGTAGCTCCGGGTGAGCCACGACCTCCAAACTCAACCCTGCGTCCTTAACTGGGGGATGGCCTTTCAGCTTCTCAAGGTGGCACGGACGCACCCTCTTGCCGGTGATGGTACCCTGCTTGCCTAGCATTGCCTCCGTGTGCACATGTCAGACTCTCAGGCTGATATGTGGAGGCTCTCCGAGGGTATCTCTCTCAAAGGAGGGTATAGGCTCGAGGCACTCACTAGGATCCACCGCGGTGCCCTTAGAGGGTGCCAGGTCTGCCACGTGAGAATTGGGGGATATCTAATAACCCATCGATAAGTCCAATCCATAAGCTGTGTTGTCACAACCACTCGAAACTTGGGAAGGTCCAAGTCCTCGTGCCCTCAATTTGTAGGTGACCCTAGGATAGGGCCACTCCAATCTTACCATCACTAGTTTGTCCACATGGGACTCCAAGTGGCGCTCGCAAGCTTTTGTCTACTCCTTGTGAACCTCACCACTAGTCGCGACTTGCTTGCATGTATGCTCATGCCATGCATCATGATGCGGTGAGTGGGTGTGAGAGAGGATGGCGTGCAAAGGTGGACCGGGGCAGCCGTACATAGACCTATCATGCATTGATGTGATGGAGACTTTCATGGACTCAGGGGGGCCGGGGCAACCATAGGTGGATCTATCGTGCATGGTGGCGATAATTACCGGGGGACCCAGACATCCATGTATGCTCCTTTCATGCGTAAGACCTATGATGAATGTGGGAGGGCCGTTACACCCGAATATTGACCAATCATGCATCCTACTTGACATGTGGGTTGACTATGCTGGGTGTTTAGTGGATCGTAAAAGCACAAGCGGGTATTTGAATTCTATTTTATACATGTATCACAGTTTATTGGAAAAATCTCTACACACGGTAATTGGCACCTGTGTACATAGTCTTCTTTTCAAGATATGGCACCTTGCACATAGCGCCCAGGTCAAGGGCGCTATATCAAACAGAGTCTTGGTCTCAACCGTTATTTCATCCATGTGAAAATTGAACATGAATAGTGCCACTTTTTCAATAAAAAGTATTTTGCAAAGGGGAATATATGGACAGGTAGAGAAAAATAGCAAGAATCTAACAGTATACTCATGCATCAGATTAGATATCAGGATTCATGGTTATTAAATTTTAAACATGGTGTAGCTATTTAATTACTGAAAGAATAACGACTGTGTAGATAGTTGTTTGATGAAATAGCGCCCTATAGAGGGGCGCCTTTTTCTAAAACTCAGAAAATAGACCAGAAAACAATTGAAACCATACTGAAAGAACTATATGCATGCACATGCTCAGGGATTTATTAGCTTGGGCTTGTACTTGAGAACACCTACCTTGATTTGATTGATTTGGATTGACGAATAGAGAAGACAATATGCAGAATATGCAGTAGCAGCACTGCTATCTGGTAGGAATAGGGGAAGAAGGTAATTGCAGTTTCACAGCAACAAGACAGCGGCAACTTCCTTATTTCAAGAAGATGAAGAAACAGCAGTTAAGATAATAATCCACTACAGCTTCAAACATATGTTCTTCCTTCCATTTACCGTAACAGAAGAAAGAGGCCTTTCGTCCACGTGTAGTCACAAGCAGAAGAGTAACAGGGTCTACGACAGTAAGAGGAAGAACTGTACCAGTAGGCTTCTCTTCACGGAAAGAAGCAGCAGGGAACAGTAACCTCCACTCCATTTTCGAAAGAAGAAGAAACAAGAGCAGAGGGGAAGAACACCGGAGGTAGACGAAGCAGTAGCCGATGTTCGATCGATGGGGCAGGGTATTTATAGAGATGAAATCCTACTAGAGAATTTAGAGTTCGATCGAGAGTAAGATTTCCTACGTAAGAATCCTATTGGACTTAAACTTTCCCACTTATTAATCCTTCCAGATTAATACCTTCTCGAACATCAACTAGTGTCCTACTTAGAATAAACCACGATGGATAGTTTCCATATTTCACCCTTAGTGAAATGGCACCCTAGTAAGGGTCTTCATTTCATTAAATAGTGCCCTATTAAGGGGCACCCTTCCCTTTGCCCTATTTAACGAAAAAGTGTTTAGCACCTAAGGAAATAGCGCCCTTGCATTAGGGCATTTTTTTGAAATAGTTCCTGAGCAGGGACAGATTCACCACCGACATCGCGAGGAGTCCAAGCCTCCATCTTTCCCCTCCCCGCTTGGCCGGCTGAAGGCCCCTCCCTGCGTGGAGGTAGTTTTGGTTGTACTTACCTTAACCCCCACCCCAAGATCACCCCTCCTGCGTGGGGCGTAGTGTTGTATTTAGCAGAATAGTAAGCTATGCTGAGTAACCGGGGACTCGGGTGTCTGATAAACATGTGTACCTGTGTAAAAAGGCTAGTTGTATTTGACTGCTAATGAGGTTGCGAAAAATAAGAATTTAAGATCTTAATATATATAAAAATATTTGTGTGAGGTTGATCTAAAAGCTCTATGTCCTTAAGAGTCTATCTTCAATACTGATTAAATCTCTCTTTATGTAAGGGCTTCTTGAAATTGAAAAATAAAGGGGATAGAAATGAAAATGCTCCTAGTGTGAAAAGAGTTCAATATTTACTCCAGACATATGTTTGTAGTGATTCATGGTTTGAATTCAAGATCTTAAGATTATATCCCCTCTTCGTCTTTAAATGATTTGGAGTCAATCTAAATATATCTCGCTCATGGGAACTCGATCTGCAACACTTAAAAATCCTTGAGTTCAAGTATATTCATTCATTATCTTTTGTGTCTTAAGACTACTCCTAGTACGGGTGTCTTCGTGGCCATTTCCTTTCTTACCATGGCTGTCCACGTGCTTTCACTGCGTCGACGCACCACCTCCTAGCGTCAATGCAGCACCTCTCTTGTCTACACAGAACCCGATTCACCGACTTGAACCGGTTGAGCCGCTCACGCATAAGGGTTTTCAAAATCCTTTAAAAGGCCATAGCGTGAACGCTACCAGCCCACTCTTCCATCAACTTTTCGTGCGTCTGCCTTCCGCATCCTCTCTTCTCTTTCCAAAACCCCCCGCCGCCACTCTATCATCTGCGTCCGGTCCTCTCTGCTGCGATGGCTCCTCCGAAGGCTGTGAAGAAGGGAAAGAAGACAACGGAGCAGCGGTTGCGGGATCCAATAGCCTCTCAGTTCTCCATCGAGCCCCGTACAAAGGTTGCTCACGACGTCCCGTTAGCCAGTTCTCCAGAGGAGAGACCTACTCCCTCAGTCTCCCGGAAGGATAAGGGGAAGAAGAAAGAAACGCATCAGCGGCACCCTAGTTCGTCGCACAAGAAGAGGAAATCAGCTGAACAGTCTACTCCCGTCGATCCAGTAGAGAAGAAGAAATCCAAGAAGGAGAGCACGCAATCCAGGTCTTCTGCCCCCTCTCCTATCATTAATGTTGAAGAGCCTCTTAAGGTTCTTATCCCCCGCTATATATTGGAAAATGATGTTGAACTTCTTGCGGCCTTTCCAGAACTGCGCCCTACTTTTGAGTTCCAAGGTTGGTGGAAGTTCGTTACCAGGCATAGTGTTTATTACCCAACCTTAGTCAGAGAATTTTATCAAAATTTGAAATATGAGCCGCAAATCCCAAAAATGTCTTCAACGGTTAGAAATGTTCAGTTTGAGGTCACCAGTGACCTGCTTTCTCGGGCTAGGAGAATACCCATGAATGGGGCTGAGTTGCATACCTTTGTTTTAGATGAGCATGAGGCATTCGAGATATTGACTGGGAAGCCAAGGGACTTGTCTGATGTGAAACAGACCTTTCTGTCTAGTCTGCAGGCCAACCCCAAACCCACGCCCCGGCGTGCCGGCCCCCACTCAAGTTGGGAATCCCAGACCCTTAGGGGTCAGCCTAAGCTAGTCTCGACCCTTAGAACGATTGGGTTCCGCCTTGGACCCTCATCATCATCGCCCGGTCACCTTCTGGGATCGTGTGCGCTGTGAGAGCAAGCCGAACGCGTGAGTTCGTGGTCTTCCTTATATGCTTGCTGGTCTAGGTCCTTAGGTCGTCATTGCATCCAACATCATCTTAGGGCTATGCCACATCATTGTCTTTTCCAATCCGCTCACTAGATTGAATTGAGAAAAATATATGTTGTATCCCTTGGAGTCTTCTTTCAAACGGCACTAGTCTTGCCTCGATCTGCCTCCATATCTGATCATAGAAATTCCAGCCGTCGAGGTGCGCAGATTTGTTCTCTATGCAGGTCTGATTTTACAGTATGGGGAAAATTTACTTATAAATACCAAAGGACAACTTTAGCGATCGCCGCTCCTAGGAGTCGACCAAGGATGTCCCGCCGACGATCCAGCCAAGTGTCGCCTCCAGAAGAGCTCAGGAAGGCGATGTCCCTTTGGAAGTCACAACTTGCTGTCTACTGAGTCAGAACCGAGTCGGCGCAGGACCGAGTTGGCGCAAGACCGAGTTGGCACAGGATCGAGTTGGACCAGCAGGCTGAGCTCGACCTGTACGCACCACTAGATTACTGCGCGTCAATCCAGGGTCGGTCCTCCTGGGCCCCACTATAGCCCTTTACCTCCCTGCGTGGAGTGGGTGAAGAAATTAACTTTGGTAACTATTATAAAATTATTTTAACTGGGAGTTACCGTAACTGGCCGGGGTCGTCTTCCCCATGCCGGGAGCATGGAGGTATCGTCTCCGCTCCTCTCTTTAGCATTTACTTTACTTGTATATTTTTTATATGTCGCTCCATGTGATAGGATAATAGCTCATTTTACATTCAATCACCACTGCAAAGAGAGAGAGAGAGACCCATCCCGTGACTCAATCCGAGTATAAGAACGGAAGAGCTAACTATCTGACTCATTGCCGGTTCCTCAACCATGCACTGTCCCACGCATCCCTCGCTAGGGAAGCCCACGAGCTAGAGTCTCAGGTCGCGTGTCTGTCCCATATCAGATTGGTATCAGAGCACCTAAGGTTGAGTCTAGGGTAGTCATTGCATAAAAAGGTGATAAAAAAGTGTCTTAAGTCTAGGATCATTTTTTTAAAACAAAAGAAAAAATTATGTTTTGGTTTGCATCCCAACTCTCCGGTATATCAAAAGACATTACTCGGAAGGTTCGGTTAGGCCGATCCGGACGGTAACCCCTCGTGTCGAGTCAGACCTTCAGGTTAAAGCCTCCACCACGTACTGGAGATTTGGTTAAGTATGTCTAGGTGTTTGCATTAGTTTTCATAAAAGAAAAAAAATATCGTTGCATGACCATTCCTAGGGGATCCAACCCCATCTTTGCAACCATGGCCAAACCCCGAGTCCATAGTCTTGATGCCGCAGCATCGATACATGGAAGACATTATGCACTCTAGATAACTGCTGTGGTAATGCTAAACGGTATGCAACATCCCCAACCCTTTCCAAAATCTCGAATGGGCCAACATATCTTGGACTTAGCTTGCCTTGAATACCAAACCTTCAAATCCCTTTCATGGGACAAACCTTTAGAAACACATGATCACCGACTTGAAATTCTAAGGCTCTCCTCCTATTGTCAGCATAACTCTTCTGTCTTGATTGTGCTACTTTCAAATGATCTCTGATAATACGGATATTCTTAGATGATTCAGAAATAAGATCTGGTCCCAACCATTGCTTCTCACCTACTTCCTCCCAACACAATGGGGATCGACAACTTCTTCTACACAGAGCTTCAAACGGAGCCATTTGGATGCTGGACTGGTAACTGTTGTTATAGGTAAATTCAATCAAGGCCAAATGATCAATCCAACAATCTCCAAAATCAATTATGCAAGCTCTAAGCATATCTTCCACTATCTGGTTGGTTCTTTTAGTCTGTCCATCTGTTTGCGGATGAAAAGCTGTGCTGAAATTCAGACAGGTACCCAAAGATTCTTGCAATCCCTTCCAGAAATGTGAAGTGAACCTAGGGTCTCTATCAGACACAATACTGATTGGTATTCCATGGAGTCTTACAACTTCTTTCATGTACAAAGCGGCCAAGACATTAACAGTCCACTCGGACTTAATGGACAAGAAATGCGCAGACTTTGTCAATCTGTCGACAATAACCCATATTGCATCAAATCCACTACGAGTCTTAGGTAGACCCATAATAAAATCCATGCTGATACTTTCCCACTTCCATTGGGTTACATCAAGTGGTTTTAACTTTCTTGCTGGTCTGAAATGTTTAGGCTTGACCTGTTGATAAACTAAACATCTGCTCACAAATTCTGTAACTTTTCTTTTCATATTCGGCCACCAAAAGGATCTTTTCAAATCCTTAAACATCTTAGTACCTCCAAGATGAATAGTGTACCTGGATCTATGGGCTTCCTCAAGGATCTTACTCTTTATTTCAGCTACATCAGGCACACAGGTCCTTCCTTGAAATAATAACCTGTCATCATCGGCTACCATGAAATCAGGTCTATTGCTCAGGCTTTCCTTGATCTCTACCAACATCGGATCATTGACTTGTAAGGACTGGATATCCTTTAATAACTCTGGACGAAGCTGAATCTGTGCAATCACAACCCGGTCCTTGCCAACATTGAGGTCTAAACTAGCCAACTGTTCTAACAGTCTCCATTCTTGCAACATGAGACTTGACAACTTAGCTATTGGCTTGCGGCTTAAAGCATCTGCCACCACATTGCCCTTTCCAGGATGGTACTCTATAGAAAAATCAAAGTCTTTTAAGTACTCAAGCCATCTTCTCTGCCTCATATTGAGTTCCTTCTGAGAAAATAAATACTTTAAACTCTTATGATCTGAAAACACCGTGAAGGTCTCTCCATACAAATAGTGCCTCCAAATGATTGCACGAATAGATTGTTAAGTTGTGATAGCGTGGAGACGATGGTTCTGTTCAGACGATCGTTGAGATAGCCCTAATAAATTATTACGATGATTTACAGAATAATAAGTAATAATCACTGCCGGTGCGACGGTGAGGATACATAAGCCAAGTGAAGAGAACGCATAATCCATAGCCTTTCATGTTTGGATACGAAAGAAAAACATGGAGTGCTATTTACACAGAGAAGCCAGGATGCGACGCGGAGGAACAAACGATCTGCGGGCATGAAGAACAGCCAGGTTATCCAGCAACAATATGTCGCCCTGTTTCCAAGGCATGGCAACACACTCCTCCTCAAGGATCTTCAGGCAACCATCGATAACTTCGGATGGTAATGGTGACCCATCCCCGAAGGTGACGACCTTTACATGATCATTGCGGGCATCCTTCCAGCCAGTATAGGCAGCAACCATGCTATTAAACCAGATGTTGCGTTGCCTTGAAGCATCGAATTTTATAGCAGGGATTGGCCCCATTATTGTTTTGACACCGTCTTCTGTCCATTCCAACTTAATGCCAAGCCTTCTTGCCCTGATGCATTTGGTGAGAGACAAGCCAGGCTCAAACTTTGTTGCTAGTAAAGAACATTATAGGGCAGCCAAATTTACTAAAAGAATGGCAGCAAATTTAGTCAGAAAAAGCTGCAAAAAGAACCAAAGATCAATTGGGTTGATCCAGTAGACCATCCACACTGTAACTGAAAAAAGAATGTAGAAAACATGTGATGCGTGTGGTGTGGGACTCCATCCTCATGAACAGAGAAATAATACAAACACATGGTCGCCTTGAGCCATTTTAGCTGCATCTTTAAGTGTTGTAAGTTATGAACCATTAGCAGCCGATCAGATTGTGATCTCCCCTCTCTCCAAAGGTCTCTATGACTTAATCAATTCAGATTGGCAGGAATGCTTGCTTGGAGTTGGAGAACTGCCATGGAAGCATTTACATAGATTTTTGACTGGAATATATGATAGGGATTCTGGAATTAGGTATTGCATAGAAGGTGTGTTTAAGGGCATGCCTACATAAGCTGCCTATTTTTTTTCCAATAGGTACTTTTTTTTAAACAGGAAGGGGGGAACCCAGGATCGAACCCAGAACCTCCCCCAAAGGGGGGGAGGTGGTGAGACCACGACGGCAAGCCGTGGGCTCATAAGCTGCCTAACTTGTTAGCCTTCCTTCTGTCTATGCTACCATGCCTTAGTAATCTGCTCCTTAGGTATTACTTTCTAAAGATTGCATATAAGAGTAACTTTTTTTATGATACATATAAACAGAACATGTCAAATAAAATGACAAAAGAAGTATCAGAAATACCAAAAACTTAATGCTCATGATTTGATGTAGGGTTTTCAATAATAACTATGAAGCAGTAGATAATCACAAGGACAAATATGGAGGATAATTTACAATTCTAGGCACCTGATGTGTCAATGGCACGACTGATGGTCAGATGCCATACAAGTATATTTATGAAATACTTCTTGTTATGTATGCATAAATCTCTTGGTTATGCTTCATGTATTACATTTTGAGTTTAAATCTCATGCACTTTTGTTAACCCATGCCTCATTTAGGGGGAGTTACTTAAGTAATATTTGTTGTGCATGATGACTGTGCTTGTGTGCTTGCATGTTCATGTATTCTCCTTTGGTCTAATTCTGAGCATAAACCTTACATTTGAAGAATAGAAGTCATAATGTGCATACCTACATATCTTGCATTCTTAACATTCACATGTTGTATCCCTGTGGTTTTGATGATAACAAACACCATAAGTTCAATGTCAGTCTTCTAAGAAATCAGTTTGTGCACCTGAGTTATGGGAGTCATCGTGTCTGTATCACACATATGGGCAAAGGGTCGGTGCTAGTTTTGTCTTGGCGATCTAAGCTCGGTGCATGTCCTGTCTTTAATGCATGCAAGGTCGGTGCACGCTCTTCTTCAGCATGTAACATCGGTGCACATCTAACATCAGTGCATTACACTATAGCAGGTCCGTGCACATCATACTTGTCAGCTTAATCAAGGTTTGTACATACACTAGTCAGGTCTGTGCAAGTTACTATTGTAATCAACACTGGGTCGGTGCATATATGTCAGCACACTAGTTTGCATGGTTTGAAGTCGGTGCACACTTTGGTAGACTACATTAAGGTCGATGCATTCCTTATGATATCGCTCACCAAGGTCGGTGCACGTTGTCTCTCTTGCACGTAAGGTCGGTGCAGTTCACTATTCCTCCATAGTCGGTGCTAATTACCAGTTTGCATATAACCAGGGTTAGTGCACATTTGCTAATCTAGGCCAAATACATAAGAGGGTCTGTGCACTTTCATCACTAAGGTCGGTGCTAGCAACACTAAGGTCAGTGCTAGTGACCACTATGGTCTGTGCACATTTCTACTTCAAGGTATGAAGTCAGTGCACATCTGGTTTGTGCTTAACAAGGTCAGTACACATTTCTTTATCACGTAAACTAGGTCTGTGCATTTCTAGCATATGCGTGCATGGGTCAGTGCATATTTTTTATCTGTGCATATAAGGTCAGTGCACTTCACTATTTAGAGTCTGTGCACATCTCAGTCTTTGAAAGGTCAGGTCAGTGCATACAAGGATGGTGCACTTCATAGTCGGTGCATGTTTTGTAGAAACAAATGCATAGTCGGTGCAGTTTTTACTGTGAGCGTATAAAGGTCAGTGCAAGTTTCTTTTTATACTCACATAGGTCAGTGCATGGTTTGCATCATGCATACACACAAGGTTTGTGCATTTCCAGGTCGGTGCTTGTGCCTGTAGTTTGCTCATAGGCTCTCTAAGGTCGATGCTTCTTTCTTTATTTCGTTTGACCAAACCCAAGTCAATGCATTTTTGTCCTGACTGCACTTTGACTATATTATTTTTTTTAGTGATTTAATTAAAACCAAAAAGGCACATTTTGTCTCCTGCTCATAGAAGATAAGTGCTGACACATGGTTTCCTTACGGTCAATGCCAATTCTCAGGAAACTCAATTTCTACCCAGTCAGATTTGAGACTAGGAGTAGGTCGGTTCTAAAATCGCCCATTAGAAGCACAGATCTGGTGAATTTTTTTGAATCCCATAGGGTCGAAGGACTTTGAAAGAGCTTTCCAACAGTACCTCTTGAGTGTCAATCCGACATCGGGAGTGATCGTAGTAGCAGATCTTGCCAGATCGCGCACCTGAAAACAGAACCTGCAGATCCGTGGGCAGTAACTCCAAGTCTTGAAGATTGGAGCCGCCCGACCTCCGACCGGCGTTCCCGCCCGATCGCCTTCCAGGGAGGTGCACCACCAGGGGTCTCCATCACAGCAGGACTCACCCCATTAGGTCCAGGGGACAGAGTAGCACGTGGGCCCCACGGACCAGCAGATCGCACCATCCGGATAGCACTAAAATGCGGGATTCGGTACCGACGGAGTGACATCAAGATGCTGCCAGTCAACCCACTTCCCATTACTCCCGGGCCCCACATGTGACCTGTTACCTCCCTGTGTGGAGTGGGTTGAAATATTTGTACCACTGTAAAATTTGTTAACCGAGAGTACGGATTTGGCTGGGGTCGTCTTCCCCACACCGAGAGCGTGGAGGTAATGGTCTAACTTCTTGGCATTATTTTACTTAGCTAGTATAAGGTCATATGCCACTGTGAGTGCGATAGGATCCTAGCCCATGAGTCCATGTCACTACTGTGAGCGAGAGAGTGACCCATCCCATGACTCGATCCGAGCACGGAAGTGAGTCGACCACCCTTGACTCTGCTGGTTTCTCAACCGCGCGGATCCACGCCGTCCCTCGCTTGGGACGACGGGTGAGCTTGCGTTTCTGTTAGCGACGTATATCCCATAGGAACTCTTAGTGTCGAGCCAAGGCATCTCTAGTGTCCAAGTGTTACTGGTCACGTCTCCATCTAGAGTCCGAGGTTCGCATCACCTAGAGTCGGTCCCTCAGTCCATCCCGCATCAGTTTGGTATCAGAGCTAGTTAGAGTCTGGGGTCGTGTCTCATTGCTAGGTTCATCTTTGTTTTAGCCCGTGCACCCCAGTCAGTGTGTCTTTTGCATGCCCACCCGTCAAGGCACCCCATACTCGCCACCACCACCTATGGCGGACTCCCGAGCCCATAGCTCCGATGAGCCCTCGACAGTCGAGATGTTCCGAGCCCTCATGGATCGTCTCGATCTGCGTATGGATGGTCTCAGTACGCGTGTAGACGGCATAGGTACGCATCTAGAAGGGAGAATGAAAGCCTTGGAGGATCGGGCCAAAGCCTCGGATCAGTCTATCCAAGGTCTTGTGGGGAGAATAGTTGTCCTTGAGAGGGCCCCAGTGGCCGCGCTACCCGCGCCGACAAATGGCCAACAAGAGCCAGCTCAGCACCATGCTGCGCCAAGGGCTCACGGGGTAGATGATGGGAGGCAGCGAGCACCCGAAGTGGATGACTATGCATCCGAGAATGAACATGTATGCCCATGTCCAAATACAATCTCCACCATTGGATCTAGGGCTGGGGAGGGGAAGGGACTAGATTCTCCCCATGTGAATTTGACCCAAAAATAAAAAATTAATAAGGTAATATTTAATGGGGGACATCCCCTTGAAATGGGGAAAGAAAGGTTGACATTTTTATGCACTTGTCTCCTTGCCTTCTCCATAAAGAAAAGGATATCCACCTAGGATGTTGACTAGCGCCACATGGGCCCTAGGGCATAGGTGGTCCAATGGAGAAGAGGGTGGAGGGCCCCTACTAGACCTGCTGACTTTTTGCATAAAAACTCAAGGACCTTTATGGACTAACACTTTGGCCAACAAAGATGTAAAATTGTAAACCTATTTATACAAGGGCACCAATACAAACTAAGGGACATAAATATAAATAAAGTACTAATACATGGAGGTCGATTCCCATCAATTCTCCCCGGGTGGGAAGAACTCGACCCCGTCGAGTTAGAGGGGCGTGCTATCGCTCTAGTAGAACCCAATGTCCTCGGACACAAGCCGTCCCCTCCATCGGACAAGAGAGCATTGGTACACCCCACCCTAGGTAATCAGTACCTGCTCGCCCAGTATATGCTCTATCTGCTCACGCTGCTGGGGTAACAAAGCTAGAAGTGGTCGCTCGGGGGTGATGTCACTCACAAGGGATGGAGACGGCTCAAAACTCACTAGCGTTCACCGCTAGGTCCCGTTGGTGACTAGACCCGGTATGCTGAGGAGGAGTTGAACCCATAATTTTCTAGCAGGCCTTCAACATGTGCATATGAACTGATTGGCCTCATACTTGAAAGGGACTAGTAATATGAGCTTGCTTGAAACCAACTAACATGACATATGTATGTAGATTCCTGACATACGAGACAAATAAAAGAAAACACACTGATGCACATATGACCCTAAACAAACCTACAGTTAGTCTACTCCGTATATATGCAATGGTGGACCAGGACACCCGAACGTGTGCCATGCATACACAAGACTTAAACAAATGTTGGGGGCCTCATGAATTCCTAGACAACTCACTATGCAACACTCACGCACTGACGACCTCTTGGGTTTGGGAGGTTTGAGAGGCTTGGATGACTTGGGTGGGCCAAGAGAGCCAAGTTCACCTTCTCCCATACCCCATTGAACAGGCTCTTTGCAGAGTGTATGTGGATGGACTTGTGGGGTAAAGGCGTGATAGTGACCTTCCCTGAAGAAGTGGAGCATAAGTGATAGTTCAGGGGTTTCACTAGTGAAGGGGTCAAAAGGGTCAAAGAAGATACAACCCCTTGGACTGGGGTCCCTCAAGACACGGCCCCCAAGTGTAAGATTCTTGAATGTGGTAGGGGACTTCCTTAAAGAGGTGGAATGGAGGGTGTGGGTCAAGAGACCCACTAAGAAAGGGATCGAATGGTTCGAAGAATGTGTGACCCCTCGACATGGATTCCCTACTCTCGAGGAAGTGATCAAGTGGATCAAAGAAAGTGGAACCCAACTCCCTCCACAGGATTACTGAGGGTAAAAATTGCCATCAACCCAGCTGAGGTGAAAACCCGTGAGGGCGTCTCAGGTAAAATTGGGTGACCCCTCGATGTGAAAACCCGTAAGGGCACATCGAAAAAACTAAAAGGGGGCCAGCTCTGGTGAAAACCCGCAAGGACGGTAGAGCTGGTAAGGAGAAAACAAAAAAAAAACTCTCTCCCTCTCTACTCCTCACTGATGAAAGTCGTCAACTGCGACATCTCGCCGACGGTGAACTCAGCACCATTTCATAACAACAATGGCCACCACACCCCCGAGGGTTGGCCATTGCCAATTCCAGCTCCAACATTCGACTACACACCTCAATAGTTGGCTGACCAGTCCCAACACTGTGGCTTCAACGCCTTTACAGGCCAGCCATGCCAGTTCTAGTACCAGCTCCCAGTCTCAACACCGTGGCTTCAACGCCTCTACAGGCCAGCCACCCCAGTTCCAGTACCAGCTCCCAGTCTCAACACCATGGCTTCAACGCCTTTACAGGCCAACCACGCCAATTCTAGTACTAGCTCTCAGTCCCAGCATCATGGCTACAACGCCTCCACAAGCCAGTCGCTCGGTTCCAATACTAGTTGTTAGTCCCACCACCGCGGCTACAACGCCTCCGCAGGCCAGCCGCTCAGTTCCAGTACCAGTTACCAGTTCCAACACCGTGACTTCAATGCCTTCACAGGCCAGTCACTGAGTTCCAGTACCAGTCGCCAGCTCCAGCACTGCGACTACGATGCCTCCCCGGGCCAGCCGTTCAGATCCAGTACCAGTCGCCAGTCCAGCAGTTCGGTTACAGCGCATCTGCGAACCAGTTACCTAGACCCAGGGCCAGTCACCTGGACCCAGTACCATCGTCTAGCTCTAGCATTTCGGCTGCAATACCGTCACAGGTCAGTCGGCCAGCTCCAGTCCCCGATCCTAGATGTCGGCTGTGATGCCTCCCAGGGCCATTCGGCCAGCCCAGCTCCAGTCTCAGTATCTTGGCTACAACGCCTTCGAAGGCTAGTCGGCCAGCTCCAGTTTCAATCCCCAGCACTAGTTACAATCCCAGTTCCAATACCAGTCCTAGTCCCAGACCCAACTTTAATCTCTAGTCCCTGTCCTAGTCTCAGTTCCTGGTCATCATGCCTTCCGAGGGCACCTGGCCAGCCCGGCTCCAGTTTCCTGGGCTAATGTGAATCACATTTTCGACTAACAACATGTCAACAGTTGGTACACTGCCATCCGGCCTATACCGAGCACACTCCAGAATCACCCCAGTAGCCTGAACTACATAGGCCAACACACCCTCGCAGGTCGGTCACTAGCTTCCAGTCTCCAGCAACATAGGCCAACACACCCATGCGAGTCGGTCTCCAGCTTCCAGACCCCAACATGATGAGGGCATCCCACGTCACTCTCTTTGGCTCGGACCGCCGGCACCACTTTGAGATGTCCGCCTATGTTATCTCATGTTATTTTCCCTTTCATTAAGGTTCTTTCTTTTAGCATGTCCCGTCTTTACTTTGTTATTTTTCGGGTGTGTAACTGGGGTATTGTATAATGCTATGTTTGTTGACAGGTTCTATGGCAGAGGGGGATCACCCTCCACGGAGGCATCCTCAGGGAGTGGGGATGGGGGCCTATAGCCTAGACAGAAACACCCTCACGTAGAGGCTGCAACAGCTGAGGCTTGTGGGTCCTCTGAGGGACTCGAGGCTGGAGAGCAAGTTGAGGCAGAGACGGCCTTGAGTAAGTGTCGCTTCCACCCCTTTGTTCATGTTTAGTTTAGCCACGGCAATTGGCTAATCTTGTTTCACTGGGTTTGTCTTTCGCAGCTCCCCTAGCGGCTGGTGCGGAGGTGACCTTCTCACCCCCCCAAGAGGTGGACCCTCCATATGAGGAGGGAGCTAAGTGCGAGATCGATGTAGAGGGATTTCTCCAGGTGATGGATGAAATTGCCCCAAACATCGAGACCTTCCCCGACTTCAAGTCATGGAGAGCTGCTAGAGGAGCCCGTTCAGGTAAGAGCTTCTGATTCTGAGTGTGTCCTATGACTTTGCTTAGTTCTGGTAATTAACATAACCATCCGGATCGTGCAGAGGAGGCAGAGGCATCAGGGTCTAGGGCCCCTACTGAGGCACTGGGTGAAGCACCTGGACAGGCCGGAGAGCCAGCACCCACGGTGGCTAGCAGTTGCCAGGGTAAGCGTCCAATTGCTGTTGAGGGGATCTCCCCATTATTGTTGCACTTCTTGGCAAGCTAGCGTTACTGACTGGGTTTGTGTTACTCGCTTGGCAGGTGAGGAGGCAGTAGCCACCTTGGAGATGATCGAGGAGCTGGTGAACGCCGGCCCCTCGGTGGCCCTGTCGTCCTTTGAGGGTGAGTCCGGGCAGGTGGCGTCCGTGCCCCCACCCACTGTTGAGGGCTTGCTGGGTGGACTACCACAGCTACTGGCAAAACTTCCTCTCCCGCCTATGCCAACCGTGGTATCGGCTTGCACGGTGGGGCTAGTGGAGTCCTCCAGTGTGGGACAGTCTGGTATGTAACTGAGTACTTGGTGATTTTATGGGGGATTCCTTTGCTTTACCCACCCATGCTGAGCTTCCATGGCTGTCGATTGTAGGTACCTCTTCCCCTCTAGAGGAGGAAGAGCTTCCTCGCGACACGGACGGGGTAGCAGGGGATGAGCCTACTGTTGCGGCTTCCACTGGAGGTGACAAGGATCCCATCAATATTGAGGGGGTTTCCAAATAGGACACCCCTACTGGTGAGCTTCTTGTCCAACACCCTCTGCTAGGAAGTTATCTTCATTTGAAACTGGAATTCATAATGGCCCGATTTGGCTTCTTGGTGTGTAGGTGCCTCTAATTTGCCCACGCTTGAGGATTCGTCAGAGACCTCATCTGGCTCTTTTTGCAGTGGCTGTGCGGCGATGGAGACCGATGAGAGTTCGAGCTCGGGCTCTTCTTCCTCTGAGGCCTTTTCTGTCAGGGATGTCGAGATGGAGGCAGCCCTGGAAGGTATATAGAAACCCTTCCCCCTCCCCATTGGCTTTAGTTTAGAGTTTATAGTTGGGTGTTGACGTCATTGTATCATGACCAGGGCTAGAATCTGAGGGGGAGCGCGTGCCGGCTCCTATCGAGGATGACCAGGGAGAGCCTCCCATGCCCCTGATGGTTACTAGGGGCGACCGGATTATGGAAGATCCTCTGCCCTCCCTGACTCCAGTGGGGGATACCGCGGATGTGGAGGAGGGATTACCCTCACCGGTGCCTAGCAGAGATGCCACAGGCACGGCGGGAGCCATGCCCGGTGAGGATCAAGACCTTTCTCAGGTTTTTCACCTTGTCTTCTCATAGGAAAATCCTAAATGTTGCTGACTCTCCTTTGTGTTTGGTGGGATTGTGCAGGCCCTGCTAGTGTGTTGGCTGAGATGGGCCACTCCTCCCTAGACCTGGGGGTCGAGTGGCCTACGTGCCCTTGTCCGCTAGAGCCACTGCTGGACGTGAGCGTGGGTGCGGCCCTACTTCAGTGAGCCCAAGGCTATATGGGAGGCAACCCCCTGCCTTCTCTGGAGGAGCTTAGGTAGCAGTTGAGGGACTACACCCAGGCTTTCCATGACCTCGGCTTCTCACGCGAGCTCTGGATGTCTGGCTTGGCCAGCATCTGGGCAGAGTACCTACGGCTCCTGGTGGCTCAAGAGCAGATGGCGCAACAGCTGGCGGCTATCCTAGAGACGCAGGAGCAGTGCGCTCAGCTTGCGTCAGCGACGACCGAGTAGAGGAGATGTGTCGACGTGGCCGTATCACTTGCTAAGGACCGCGCCATGCAGCTGAGCGAGGAGGAGAGCAGAGCTGAGGCCTTGCAGAAGGCCTTGGAGGAGCAGTGATGAGCTGTGGAGCTCGCTAAGGTCGAGTGGTAGGCTGTCGAGACTGGGGCCGAGGCTAGCGTTCAGCTTGTGTCAACCTTGGAGGCGGAGCTGGCGGCCGCAGAGTCTCGCCTGTCAGCACTGGAGGGGAGTGAGCCTAGGCTCTAATTGTATCGCCCCTCTTTCTTTTTGCTTTTTGTTATCTAGACTATATGTCTTTTGTTACCCCAAGGGCATGTCTTGGGCTCCTTTTTACAAAGTATCAATGACAAACTCCAGATTTTGATGTTGTTATTTGTCAAGTTGTTTCACTTCCCATTCTATAGAACAGTGCTGAGTGCAGGGACTGGCGACCACTTACTGTTAGTCATGCTTGATTTCCTCACTATGTACTAGTGAAGGGGGCAGGAGACTTGGCTTACCTAGTTTTAGGGTATTGACAAAGAGAACTGGGAAACGGGGAGAGGTGTAACTGGATTTTGGATAATGGGGGCTGAGTGCCAGGTACTGGGAAATAGGAGAAAAGACCAAGTGTTGGGGGTCAATCCCTTGACAAAAGAAGGGGAAGACTCGTGTCATGTAAGGTCAGTGTACGCCCATTGGGACTTGATGGCCCACAGAATTAAGGCTGGGAATTGATTTTGGCATGTTTCAGTTGTAGGATGACGCTTGGTATTGACTGTCTTGATGTCGTTAGCCGGCAATGTTGTTCACATTGGCTTGAAAAACTGGAGTTGGGTTGGGCGAATGGCCCCGGGAGGCATCACAACCGAAAGCTAGGATTGGGAACTGGAGTTGGCCGGCTGACCTATGACGGGGTTGTAGCCAAAATGCTGGAGCTGGATGCTGGTACTGGGTGCTGGTACTGGGTCTAGGTGACTGGCTCATGGATGTGCTATAGTTGGACTATTGGACTGGCAACTGGCACTGGAACCAAGCGACTAGCCTGTGGAGGCGTTGTAGTCGCGGAGTTGGAGCTGGCAACTGGTACTGGAACAGAGCGGCTGACCTGTGGAGGCACTGTAGCCGCAGTGCTGGAGCTAGCAACAGGTACTGGAACTGAGCGGCTGACCTGTAGAGGCATTGTAGCCGCGGCGCTGGAGCTGGAAACTGGTACTGGAACTGGGCGGCTGGCCTATGGAGGCGTTGTAGTCGCGATGTTGGAGCTTGAGACCAGTCGTTAAGACAGGTAGCCGACTGCTGATGCTAAAATTGGCATTGGCTAGTCCTCCAGGGGTGTAGTGGCCACTATTGTTGTGGGGTGGTGGTGTGGTCACCGTTGGCAGAATGTCGTGGTCGACGACCTTCGTCGGTGAGGAGCGGAGAAGGAGAGGATTTTTTTCTTCTCTTTACCAGCTTTACCGTCCTTTCAGATTTTCACCAGAGCTGGCCCCCTTTAGCTTTTTTCAGTACACCCTTACGAGTTTTCGTATCGAGGGGTAACCTAATTTTGCCTGAGGTGCCCTTCCGGGTTTTCACCTCAGCCGGGTTGATGGTAATTTTTGTCCCCAATGGTCGAGGAAGAGGGGAGAGCGAGATACATTGGGAGGCTCGGGGATGGTGGCGTTCAATCGATCCCCCGGAAGATATCCTCAAGGGGGAGGATGCCGATACAAGGGAAGCTGACCATGTCATTCAGCCGGCCTCTCCGCCCCTCGAGATGCTCCAGCTTCACTTCGAGGGAGGCTGCCTCAGCACGAACAACGGCAAGCTCTTCGCCCGTCCTCTCCACGGTTACCTCAGCTTCGGCCAGCGCGGACTTAGCGACGGCAAGTTGGCCTTCTAGCTCTTTAACCCTATCCTTAAGGGCACGAACATCCTGGCGGCCACCTGCTAAGATCTTCTCGAGCCGTTCTCCGCCAAGGCTTGCGAATATTCACCCTCCTGGGCCCTGATGGCGGCAAGCTCGTTGGGGGCCCAAGCCTCGAGGAACTCGCGATGATTTATGTACTTCAGCAGTAACAGCACACGTCGCGACCACTCCCCCAGAGGGTAGCCGAGCACTTGCAACGCCCCAGTCAGCTGCGTCGCTATTGCATGCACCCCTCGGTACGTGAGAGAAGGGTCGGCAAGTATCATCGAGCGCAGTGCTGCCAGCATCGGGCGGACTGGTGCGTCTGAGGCGGTGTGACGGATGGAAGGCACCTCCGGCGGGCTGAATTCGACCATCCCGTCTACGGCAGCCCACATCTCTGCGTCCACTGTAGCTGATGAGGAAGGAAGCGCCACGGATAGGTCGCTCGGGCCTCCCGCTTCAATATGCAGTCCACGTCCGGCCACTGCCCAGGGAGCCATTGGAGCCGGGGCCGCCCCGCTTGGCCAGACGATCGCGAGGGGCTGCTCCTCCTTACTCTCAGCCGAGGGAAGTGCGGGGAACGGAGCTGACTCTGTTGTCATCGCTGAAGGCCCAGCCACTTCATCCACTGATTGCCTTCCTTCACCCCGAACCGTGAGCTCGGCCAACGTCCTCCCCAAAAGCTGACTCTCCTCGGGCGTCACGAGCGGCCGGGGAGGGGGAAGTGGAACCATGAGTTTCAACCCACTCCTCGACTGTAGAAACCAGACAATCTGCTCCACTTTCACCGTCGAGAGTAGCTTTGGCTCGTCCGTCTCGGCCGAGGCCACCGTCCCTCTCCGCTTAGCAATTGCTTTACAGGCTCTCGCGGAGCGTGCCTCAGGGAGGCTCTCCTCTTCCTGGAATGCCAAGAGACGGAAAGGTTAGTCTTGCATCGAGCAAAGCAAGCTGCCCGAGTTCCAAAGAGCATAGAAAGAGTCCCGGGGGTGTCACTTTGCCTCAATCACAGAGATGATCTGGGTTTTCAGTGCTATCTCCCCTTCCTCTAGGGCCTCCTCGGCGGCGGATGTAGTCCCCGCAGCTGCCTCCTGTTGCAGGACCTCGACGAGAGCCGCCAGCTTCCCCAGACCGGTGCCACCATCCTCTGGTCGCTCGACCGACACATCGGGGAGGGGCACCTCTGCAGCCTCTGGTCGAGCCACCTCCTGTAGAGAAACCAGGAGATAAGAGACAGATTCCTCGCGTCCATATCCAGGTGAAACCCCCCGCGTTCACTGATCAAGGTGAACCTGTGGTGTATTTCTCACAGGAAGATGTTCAAAAATCCTGTGATCTTCCTCAATATGCCATCATCGCGAAGTGCTCTTATGGCCGGCCTTCAATTCCTAAAATTAAAACCTATTTAATTCAGCGTCTGCAACTCAGTGCTGATTTGGTTATTAGTCGTATGAACCCTAGACACGTTTTACTTCGACTGGGGAATGAATCGGATTTCTTATGTGTTCTCTTACAGCAAAATCTTCTCATCAAAGGTTTCCTGTTTCGATTTTTCAAGTGGCAGCAGGATTTTGACTTCGAGTCCGATCCGCCCATTATTCCCACCTGGATTGGATTCCCTACTCTTCTTGTAAATTTCTATCAAGAAGATATGATGCGGTCTATAGCTGGCAGCGTTGGTCATGTTCTTCGCATCCATGATTCTACTGTTGCAATGACGAATACCTCGGAGGCCCTGGTCTGCATTGAATTGAACCTGGATATGCAAAGGAAAGACAGAGTCTGGATTGGCACTGGTAATGGAGGATTCTGGCAGCCAATTAACTACCACAGAGTTCCACAATTGTGTTCATTCTGTCATAAGATTGGGCATCTGGAAAAAGAATGTAAAAAGAAACAAGGAAGAATGTTCCAGAAATCCCTGGGAAATAATACCATTCATGGTGCACAGAGAAATATCCGACAGGAATATAAGCAGAAGAAGGTTATTACAAAGGAGATAGCTATTGCCGATGGGAATAGATTTTCAGTATTAAGTCAGGTCTGTGAGGATAAGGAATCGGATGATGTGAATATTCTAGATACTAAGGTTCCTGGTGATATATCCGATCCTGAAGTCCCTTATAGTAATAGTTTACACTCCTCCAATGCTTTATCTGTTAGCCCTGTGAGGGACATTGAAAATAATGCCTCTAGATCACTTGCTCGTCTCAAAGGAAAAGTTCAAGAAGAGCTCCCTTCAATTCAGTCTCCTAATGATGTGCCTCAGGAAGCTTCTTTGGATCATTACCAACCCACTCAAACTACAGATCAAGGTATGCCAGTGGTTGTTAGATCAGAGGTTATTTCTAAATTGTCAGCGGCAGAGAATGCAAAAATGCTCTGTCAGTTCAAGGAGAATACATTAAATCCACCCCCGGACCTGAAATCAGATAAAATTTCTATATTGCCTGGTGTTCTATTCAGTGATGCCCGTCTTACAAGGGCTAAAGCCAAGGTATTGGCTGCTTTCTCTATCTCCTCTTCAAATAATGTTTAAAACAGCTTTGATCTGGAATGCCAGAGGGATTGGGAACAAGGCTACTATACGAGGTCTTGCTCAGCATATCAAAGCTTATGATGTCAGTATTGCTGCCATTTCTGAACCCTGCATTAGCTTCTGTCGTGCTAAGGGAAAAGCCAGGAGAATTTCTCTCCAATCTGTTATTGGCAACAATGGTGATGCTTCCAAAATCTGGCTTTTAAATATGCATGGACATAGCAACACGTGCACGGACTTAGACTCAACCTCAATGCAAGTATGCATGGACATTGCAACACATGCACGGACTTAGACAACACTACATGCACGGAGTACCACTGTGCATGCACGGGGTTGCTTTTGCTCAGACTGAAAAATGCATGGAGTTTGATTTCCTTCTAATAGAAACGTGCTCGGACTTTGCATAGTCAAAGAATGCATGGACGTTTCAATGCATGGACTTGCATTGGATGCAGTGTGCATGAACTTCTGTGTAGAGACTGTATCTGCACGGATTTTATGAAAGTGTGCACGGACTTAACATAAGAGATGCATGGACTCAGGATGAGACATGCATGGACTTTACGAAGGAATGCAAGGATAAGCTATGCAGTGGACTGTACATCCATGGACTTGGAAGAGTGTGAGTCGGTGGAATGTGCACGGACTTTATGAGTGTGCACGGACCATGCATGGATTTGCTATAATGTAGCTCAGACTCTACATAGCTAAGGCAGATGTGCTCTGACCTTGCTACGATATATGCTCTGACTTAGACTGAGCCTAAGACTCTACATGCAAGGACTACTACAGTGGTTGCTCGGACCATGCACTGACTCAGCCTAGAAGGCGTGCAACATGTTCAGACTTGCATCGAGCATATGCACAGACTCTATGTGTATGCTAAGACATGCACGGACTTGTCTGGTGACACACAGACCCAAACGTGCACTGACTTGAACATATACAGACCTCCTATATGCACTGACAGACCTCCTATGAACAATGACTATGCACAGACTTGCAACAACAAATGCAACAGGCAGGACAGTGTACCAAGCATACCGAGCACAGCACTAATCATGCATAACAGTCTCATAATGATCACTCAATCAAGCACAAATTTAGGAGTAAATGTGGTGACTCAAGAAGTTGCTATCATCAAAATAACACTCCATCATCAAAGCCCAGGGGGCACAACAGTACTTGGTCGTTAAAGGCGAGACATAGGTACAAGCAATCTGCTCTCCCCTCCAAACTTATCCTTTATTCACACCTGTAAAGTAAAAATAAAAACATAAGGAAAACTTGGGTTGCCTCCCAAGAAGCCATTTATTAGCACACGAAACTATTAAAACTTTGGATTGCCTCTCAAGAAGCGCTAAGTTTAGCGTCTTCAGCCAGACGCAATATAGCTCACTAACCAACGGGTGACATTCAGAATGGGCCACCAAGTGATCTTATCCTCCGTTAAATTCCTGCCCTTGTGCCACTGGAGGAAAAGATGATATTCTGGTGCATGGGGGCTAGAAGCGTACCAAGGTAGGTCTAGCAGTCTAGACGGACCCCCTCGGTCAGTGAATGGCAAAGGAATTATCATATCCTCAATTACAAAATATTCCTCTATACTCTTAAGGTCTTTATAAGTATTAAACACATCAATGCGGACCTTAATTTTCTCGAGTTGTTCATCTTTATCCTTCCTTTTAGAATTGTCAAACATAATGTTGCCCGGAGCTTGCCACTGGGGCGGCCTGCCATGACTTCCCTTTCCTTAATCATGACTAGGTCGCCTTGCTTGAAAGCTCGTTGCTTGACGAGCTTGTCGTAGGCTCGCGCCATGCGGGCCTGATATATCTATAGGTGTTTGTAGGCTTCGAGCCATTTGCCTTCTAGATCGGCAAGCTCTTCTAGCATTCTCTGGTATTCATTTTCATTAAGGCCGGCCAAGTCGATGTGTACCGCTATGCGGTAGGATGTTAGCTGGGTTTCGATAGGGATGACGGCTTCCACCCCGTAGATGAGGGAGAACGGCGAGCATTCTGTGGGAGTTTTGTAGACCGTCCGGTAGGCCCATAATGCCTCGGAGACCTTTTCATCCCAATCACGTTTCCGGTGGCTGACGATCTTAGCCAAGAGCTTGCAGAGAGTTTTGTTGAAGGCCTTAGCCAGGCCATTGGCCTGAGGGTTGTAGACTAAAGAGGTTCTCCAGTCGATGTGAAACTTGGCCGCCAACTGGTATACGACCTTATTCTTGAATGGCGTCCTATTGTCAGAGACTATATGGCTAGGTGTATCGAAACGGTAAATGATGTTGTGTCGGATGAACCTGGCGATGACCTCGCCGATGACTTCTCGTAGGGGAAGGGCTTTTACCCAACGAGAGAAGTAGTCAGCGGTGGCCAGAATGTACTTGTGGCCTTTGGAAGATGACGGGAAATGCCGTGCGATGTCCATACCCCATTCTTCAAATGGCCAGGTAGGGGCAGTGGGACGTAGTGGATTAGGATGCCTTTTGGGTACTGGGCCAAAGGCTTCGCATTGATGGCACGTACCAGTGTACTGGACACAATCCGCGTACATGGTAGGCCAATAAAAGCCTTTCAGTTTGATGTTGTTCTTCATTTTGTCTCTGACTTGATGGGCGCCGCATAGCCCAGAATGAACCTCGCGCATGATAGCTCGAGCCTCGACTGCGGAGACGCATCTCAAGAGAACAGACTTGTCCTTCTCGTGGATGAGTCGGTACAGGGAGTCACCGATCAACTCATATGATGTTGCCTGGCGAAGTAGTCAGACCCTTTGAGCTTGGTCAGAGGGGAGCCATCCCCTCTTGAATTTGGTGATGGGCTCACGCCAATCTTCTTCTTCTGGAAGAGTGTCCTGGTCGAAGCCTTGGACCTCATAAACTGTGAAACCGGAGTCGCTTTCGAGTGAGCTGGGCTGTCACGTCCCAAACTGATAGCAGCGGAATGTGTTCCTTTGCTCGCAACGTGGCAGTTAAACAGTCGTGTCAATCAGAACATAGTCAAGACCAGATGAAATTTGAACAAAATAGAATTTTATTTCAAATATAAGTTTATTATAATTTGGGCCCATCAAAATAAAGACTCAATAAAGGAAAAATTACAATGAGACACTCGACTAGACTTAATCATAAGATGCAAGATAAACAAACTAGACGGTTCATCTAGATGTCAAGTTCTCTTCACTCTTGCCCTTGCCCATCATGTTCGGTCTCCCGAATGGGAAAATAACTGCCCCTGGCGCCTGCCCCTCAGCCCAAAAGTTGGCTCGGCCATAGCCCTGGGTGAACCCCTTCTGGATGCCCCAGTGAAAGCCTGACTCATAGTAGGGAAGGGCAGCCTTCTGGAGGCCGACCTGGTAGGCCTCTGAGCGCTTGTACCACTCGAGCGCCTCCACCCCTACAGACTCCACCTTGCTTACGAGATCGGTGGACTTCCACTCTGCCTTGGCTGACTTTTGCTCCGCCTCAGCCCATGTAGCTTCAGCCTCCGTCTGAAGTCGCTCGGCCTCCTCAGCTCGGCCCGCGAGCTCAGCACGCTCAGTTTCCTACTGACTATCGTGCTCAGTCTGGGCCGCGCGCTCCTACTCCAGAAGCTTGCTCTTCAGCCAAGAGAAGTGCAGACCTAAACCAACTGCTCGGCCAATGCCTGAGCCTCCACCACGCTCGACCTCGCCTGCTCCCGAGATGAGGCACTCTCCCGCTGAAGCTCCTCGAGACTGGTCGTGAGCCAAGCAATCTTCTTGTCGGATGCACTAGCAACCCATGCAAGAGTCGTTCGCACTGACTCCGACAGAGTGTATGCGTCGGCCATGGTAGCCCCCATCTGGGCCACGAGCAGACTACCCTCCATGATCAGCTCGAGGACTGCAGATGGAGAACGTTGCTTATCTCCTCCTCGCGCCACCCCCGAGGCTACATTGCAACACCTCCAGTGCAGGGGGCCCCAGATGTCGGGAGGAGGGTCAGCCCTTTTTAAAGTAGCTGGAACAGGGGCTCCCCTTTCATGCGATACTCCCTCGGGACCCCCGTCGATCGTCTGGGGTTGTGTCACCCCGTCTCGCCTCCCTCCTACCTCGACCGGCTCCGTCTCGACACCTCCACTTTGTGCCCCACCGACCTCCACCACGCTCCAGCCTTGTCCAACACTGCTCAAGAGTCGCCTACCTCGGCCACGACCTTCGCGAGCTCCCCGGCCCCCTCTTGCCTAACGGAAGGGGGAGCCGGCCAAATAGGCTCGGCCCTCTCCAGCTCGACAGAGGGGAGAGCTGAACCGGCGATGCCTTCGACCGAATGGATGGCCCCGGCCTTCTTGGCCCACTTCCTCTCGGCAGACGGGGCCTTCATGGAATCACATAGCATCTTCTCCACGGGATCCTTGCGCTTGGCCCCTCGTCGCCCAAAAGCCACTTCCCGGGCTGTCCCCTTGCCCTTGTCCCGGGCTCAAGAAGAGCCCCCGGGAGCCCGCGACTTAACGATCGTCAGCGCATCATCTACCATGATTATCTTCGACTCGGTCGAAGGCGCCTTGTAACGTCCCAGAGTACATAATACCAATAACCTGATACTAGGTATCGAATTACCGCCATTATGAACTGAGAGCCCATGATATCGATGGCCCGATACTAGGTATCGAATCACCAGTATCATGAACCGGGGTCGCCACCCAGGAGGCTGATGAGGCCACCGAAGGGTTAGTAGGGTTGTTGAGGGAGTATACTAGATTTGCATGCACGCTTTCTTTTCATTGTCACTTGCTTCTCTTTACTGTCATTGTCATTTTCACACACCCACCTACGTTTTTTGTGCCCCTAGGGATTTAAAAACCTCTAGGTGAATCCCCCATCCATAATAATTAGTTTCGATTTTACCATTTCTAGCGTATACTGCACTTCATAGATCTAATGTGGGTTTTGTTTTGTTGTTCACACGTTGTCTAGCAGGTCAGCAGCCACTCAGCACGAGGCCCACTCTTTCTGGCCAGCCGGAGGGAGTGGAGGGGGAAGTTCCCACGATTTGGAGGGAGGTGGAGTGGGGCGGTTGGTTGTCGACTGTTCATTTTCATCCTGCGGCTGATCTGGGACCGCACAACCTACGTTAGGCGGCCTAAAGATATCTACACAACCTTAGGCAGTTTGTCATTAGCCGTTCATCCTCCCAGCATTGAGCAAAGGTGAGTGTCCCCCTTCTTTCTCAAGACATGGTATGTCCATCGCGTCCGGGGTCTTGAGTGGCGATCACACAGGTTTTATCTCTGCTTTGTTCTTCTGATTTCCTGGTTCCTTTCATAGTCTTCCAGTCGAGGAGCAAAAGTTTGTTTGATTTTGTTACCGGTATTTTCAAAAGAAGGAAAAGCCTTCATTCTTTTCCGATCAACATCCCCTTTTTTGGTGATCACGGTGGGACACCTAGTGCCCATCGTGCTGGTGTTTGCTGATCCCACCTCTTTCTTCTTCATTCTCTTGCCTTGTTAGTTTTTGTCCTTCACAGGTGGCCATAGGTTGGCAGTTCTGTTCGCTGGAGGTTGTGCGGTTCAGAGAGGGCCGCCTTAGTGGTTATACGGATAGACATCGACCGCTCTTCATCATCCCTGGCCTTGCTCGCTGTGCCACCCTGCTATCTTCTGCGGTCATCCAGCGACCGCACTTGTGTTCTGCGGCCAATAGTCGGCCGCCTGTCTTCCTGGCACAGGTACGCGCCCCACTTTGCATCACTCTATCTGAGATTGTGCCAAGGTCGCTCCAGGACCTGCCTGGCTTGTGACATGTTGCCTACCCAGGTACGTTCACCAGTGGCCCAATTTTTTGTTCAACATTGCCTGCTCATTTAGTTGTTTTCTTCTACACCTGTTGTCACCCTGTGCCGTTAGGCGGTTCACCACGAACTGCCTATCCCTCCTGGGCGGTCTTCACAAGACTGCACATCTGTGCTACAGTGCACCCAAGCCTTGAGCATATATTGTCATATTACATTTATTCCATCCTATTGGGTGTTGATCTCTTCTGAGTTTGTTCATTGTTGCATGATTGTTGTATTCACCTGTTCATACTTGTTTTGATCATTGCTTGCTAGAATCAAGGCTAGACTCTTGCATGCACTCCGGTGCGCATAGGATCATATTACTCCATCAGTAGTTGCATTCCTACCGAAGTAGGGTTTCCTCTCGTCTCCATATTCCTTGGAGCCGACTAGGAGACCTTGCCGAGGACCTCCGTAAGTCCCCGTGAGCCGTGGTTTTCCCCCTCCTAGACCCCCTAACACCCAAGGGTTGTCTCCATGCCCATTCACCCCCTTTCCCCTCCCATTTACCTCTTTTCCCACCTCTCATTTTCAGCCTACACTTCCCAGTTCACAGGCAGTAGTGTACCATCGACTTGTAGAGGCTGCAACGACTTCATCCCGGTGTCCCTAGAAGCACAAGTGGTGTCTTCGAAAGCGCCTCCCTGTCTTCTTTGCAACGGCGGTGGTCCCGTCCCAGTCTAAACTTGTGGCTGCCCGGAGGAGCAGATCTCCCCAAACTGCGCATCTCCTTCCTGGCAGTCAACCTAAAGCTACTTGCAGAGGCTACCACGGCCAACCCATTAAAGTTATTGAGGCAAGGCTTGGCCGAGCTCTTTCACGACTAGTATCCTTAAAGTACCAGGAAGCGGATCCCCGATTGGACCCCGAAAGAGTGAGTTCCTAATTTTCTCCCTAGGGTGCGCTTTTCTGTCTCCCCTGGGACTGAACAGACCCCTGTCCACTGTTCGGGCTCTACCAATCTACTCCGACCACCACTGGCATCCCTGTGTGTCTCTGATCGAAGAGGACTCGACAAAGAACCCAGTGACACCAGACACACTTGAATCGGAACTCAGGAACGCTTGTGGTGACCCCATCTTCCTACTGCAATGGTGCTGAGATAGTTAGAGCCAGAGAATAAAGTCCCTACTCACAGCCTCGCCCCGACCAACGCCGGTCCCCAGAAGTCCTCCCAAAAATCTGACGTCCTCCTGGGCCAACCCAGGAGGTTTTTATGCTGGTTTCGTAGCAAACGGAGTTTGGGAGTGGCCGTAGTGGCCCCGACATCGACTGCATGTCCCGTATTCTAGAGAGCATATAGAACCGGCAACCGCCTTACAATTAGTTCCTAGCTCAGCTTTTCCCCTCCCCACCTGGCTGGCTGAGCGCCCCTCCCTGCGTGGAGGTACATTTTGGTTGTAATTCCATTCCCCACCCCTAGTCCAACCCCCTTGCAAGGGGCGTAATGCATGTATTAGCAGGTCATCGACCGAAGCTTCTTTGGCGCGGGGTGCAGGTAAGCCCACGCTTCCTCGCTCACCCTCATCTCTGACCGGGATCGGTGTCTTCACAGCTATCAGGTGAGCCTCGGTTACCCTCCCTTGATGGTCTTTCCTTGCTGGTTTAGTATCACTGCTAGTGCCGTCGGGTGGTGAGTTGAGTGCCCGTTCTTGAATTGCTTATATTTGAGTGACCACCGCGGGTGAGTTGTGAGAGAGCCATTACATCCCATGCCCTCGGTGTGCTAGCCACCCATGAGAGTGGACATCCCAGGACCCTTAGGGGTTCAACCACAAGCAAGACAAACCTTGGATCAGAAAGGTCCCACCTGGGACCCTTCCCACCATCGCTGAGTTGCCTACGGGCACTAGTGTGCGCTACGTGGGTGAGTCCGCTCGAGTGAAGTCACCGGTCCGTTGCATTGCTTGCTTGCTAGGTCCAAGAGGTCTTTGGTCTTGTGAACACCACCTTCAGCGCTGCTGTACCGGGTGGAAGATAGGGTCCAACCTGAGTTGGTGTGTGATGACTTCCGACAGGATGCCGGGAAGCTCATATTCAGACCACACGAGCACATCCTGATTGGATGCAAGGAAGCTTGTGTAGGCTTACTTGTCATGGTTGGATAGGGTAGCGCCAATCCTCAGCGTTTTGCTTGGATCGTCTCCCACTTGGATGAGATATCGGTCTTCGGCCGGTGCGCACTCACTTGGACCTGGGTTCTCGGTTCTCGCTTTCTTCTCGGGTGGCACCTCCTCGGGCCGTCGATCGCGTGTCGAAATAAGGCAGCACCTTCTGGACTCCCTTTGATCTCCTCGGACTTCCCCCACTCCCCGGGGGGTGAGAAATTTGAGCTTCTGGTGATAGGAGGAGGGCACGCCACGTAGTGTGCTGAGGATCCTTCGTCCGATGATAGCATTATACCCGGTCATTGCACGGACTATGGTAAAGTCAGCGAGGAAGGTTACCTCTTTTGGCGTGATCTCGAATGTGATCGGGAGTGAGATGCGTCCTTCTGGATGGACTGTAGTGCCAGAGAATCTGTAGAACGATGTGTGCAGAGGTGCGAGCCGAGACAAGTCCACACCCATAAGCACACGACAGTCATATGCAATAACATCTGGACCGCTTCCATTATCCACTAATATGTGACGCACAGTACACTAGTTAATGGTCGCTGAGACCACCAAAGCATCAGAGTGGGGGGTGGTTACACCATCCAGGTCATCCTCAGAGAAGACAATAGGATCTCCTAGGTGACCTGGGGGGGTGACCTCCCGTCGAGTGTCGTCGCCTCGCTCTGAAACGCAGACGATCAATGCATACCGCCGCCGCCTACTCGCGCTATCTCCCCCTGCCACTGGCCCCCCAGAGATCATCATGATCTCCTTACCGTTGGGCCAATTGTCGATTGACGGGGGTGTCCTCTGTCGCTTCTCTGCAGCTTTGGCGAGGAACTTATCGAGGAGTCCTCTGCAGACGAGATCCTCGATGGCATCCCTTAAGCTGATGTAGTCGGCCGTGTCGTGGCCGTGGTCGTGGTGGCAATGGCATTACTTCTTCTTGCTCCTTGAGTTCAGATCTGACTTCACCCAGGAAGGCCATTTGAGGAATGGCTCCTCGCAGATCTCCAGTAGGATCTGATCAGGCGGAGCCATCACGGGTGTGTAATGGCGGTAGTTACCCCTCTCTCTTTCAGGGTGATCACGGCGATCTCTATCGCGTCACTCTCGTTTGCCCCACCCTTCCCATGGTGAGTCGGTGGATCTCTTCCGGTCGGACCGGTCAGTTCTGGCCGCGCGGCCCAGGGCCGGGGTGTTCTCCTCACAGTGAGCATGCTTCTATGCTAAGGCGAGGAGATTAGGGAGGGTCGTTGGGGCTTCGACTCCGAGGGCGCGCTGGAGGATATGGTCATGCGTGTAACGACCCAGAGCTCAGGGTACCGATAACCCGATACAAGTATTAGACTACCGTGGATAATAGTCGTGCAACTGCTTCATTATCTTGAGCAGCAATTATCACAAGTCTTCTTTTATAAGAATCACATCTGCTCCTTGAATGAACTAATGGTTTAATCTAGATAAATTGTTGAGTCTAAACACTGTCTTCAGAAAATAAGGTGGTAGAAAACCTTTTATAGATCTCAACCTTCCACGCATGGTTATGACAGATAAGATCTTTTCAATATCTGAACATGACAGACTTAGTGAAGTCTAGGCTGAAACTCAAGAAGCGTATTATTTTTAAACAAGTCACTTTGAAAAATTAAAAGGGCAGCAAAAATAAAATCATTAATGAAAGAAATGAATAAAGTGACAGAGCAATGACCGAATTGTACTGAGAAACTGAACCCTCCATCAAAGAAGTGGAGAGGATTTCATGTCATGAAGTGTTCCATGCTATCTCTGTTCATATGGTCAAATCTATAGGGCTGGTTTCACTTAGTAACTGGGGGTACTGGCGTCTAATAAACGTGTACCCTTAATGTCAAAGGTGTAAATCAACTGTGTAGTCCTTGATCAGAGACAGATATGGTAATTTATGCTTAGTAACTGGGGGTACTGACGTCTGATAAATGTGCACCCTTAATGTCAATGGTATAAATGACACCTTCCTGTTCACTGAGTTCTGTTTCAAAGTCAAAAGTGAAAAAGGATTTGTTGTAACCCTTGAAGTTCAATAGTTCACTAAGTGTCAATTTGCTTAACCTCAATACAAATTCCTATCTTTCTCCTTGATAATTCATTGATTCTGAAATTAGTAGGATACAACTTGGACCTGGTCTATCCTGATTATGTGGCTTAGGTTTATTGCTATGAATGGGTACTATAACCCTATTTCAGAAAGTCAGTGCATGCACTCTACCTTCTATAACTATTAAACCTGATATTTGTCAAGAATGCACAATGTTGACTCTTATATCTGAAGATTTGCCCAATAACTTGCTCTTCTTCTGAACTATTGTATAGACTGTGCCCATGCTCCATTGCTTCTCCTCTGGCAACTGTGCCCTAGTATCACATTTTCATACAACTTTTCTTACTACGGCATAATACTTCGGAAAACCATCTTCCTCACAACACATTGCCCAAATTTGACCACTTTCTTACATCTCTCTAGCTCCACATCACGTGGTATCCTTAACTCCTTAATTACTGATGGCAAAGGGGGAGAGTTTATAATATTTTGATATTTCAGGAGAGGGAGAGTTTGTAGTATTTTAAGATTGGGGGAGATCAGTGAGATGGCGAAGGGGAAGAGGTTGTGGTATTCTGAGAATTTGAGGTTGGGGGAGAGTTTAGACAAAAAGGGAGAGAGTATATGGTATTTTGGTTGACTTAGTTAAGGTCTCTCATCAAAATACAACATTTCTTTTGGGGTGTTGTCATCATCAAAAAGGGGGAGAATGTTGGGTCTCCTCTGAAATAGTTCAGTACTATGTAGACTGCTGTGAGCTGCATATGTTTTGATTGATTGGCAACTCCATCTCCCACAACCATTAAACCCCTCCCCCTTTCTGCAACTTCACCTTTCCCCACCCCAATCCTCATCTATCAACAACCTGCTCTACCCAGGTCGCAGATAGCTAGCAAGGTCCTGAAAGAAACATCACTACAAGCATCACCCTGAAGTTTTTTGGTGGCAAGTCTTATACCTCTGGAAAGGTCATCCAGATAGTTTTCCAGGCGAGGTGGTTTCGTCATCGTCTGAGCTCCAAGCTGCCCGTGAGAATGAATCTCCCTCGACTGCGCAGTTCTGCCTAGACAGACAACCAGAGGAGGATTGCAGAGGCTCCCACGACCAGATCCCTGAGATTCTTGGAGCACCACTTGGCTGAGGACTTCCCCCTCCAGTCATCTTTCATATCCAAGAAGCAGAGATAAGTTTGGACCTCGTCATTAGAATTTCCAATTTTTTTTATCCAAGGTGTGCCAGGTCAGTCTCCCTAAGCCTGCACCAACCCACCACCACTATTCTGGCCACGGCGATCAACTCTGACATCTGCCGATAGCGCCGTTGGTCTCAGATTGAAGAGGACTTGACCGCGATTGCAACTCCTCTGGTCTCGCCTCTAACAGATCACGGGGCTGTTCGTGGTGCCCTCATCTTCCAGCAGCATCAGCCTGAGAGCAACCCGAGCCAGAGCGGTTGGGCCCTGTTCTAGACCCTACATCGGCCAGCGACACCAACAGGAACTTCCACGAAAATTCCAGCATCCTCCTGGGTCAGGTCAGAGAATTTTGGCATCAGTTCCAACCTGTTTTGAGCTCGGGGGAGGCTGTGACAACACCATCTTTGACTATCTGTCTGACTGTTCTAGAAGCTGGCAGAATCGATGGGGATCGGCATAGCGGCTTCTAGCCTCACTTCCCCTCCCCACCTGGCCGACTTACAGCCCCTCCCTGCATGGAGGTAGTGTTTGGATGTAAAGCTCTTAACCCCCACCCCAAGATCATCCCTCCTGTGTGAGGCGTAGTGGTGTATTCACTTTTAATTTTCAGGAGAAAGTGACACCAATGCGGTGTGTGGGTGCGTACCCACGCCTCCCCACTCGCCCTCATCTTCGGCTGAGATCGACGTCTTCACGCCGATCAGGTGAGCTCCTGATCACTCTCCTCTACTTGTATCATTATCTTTGTTGGCTTATTATTGCTTTCAATTGCCCATCGGATGGTGATCGAGTGCCCGGTCCGGAATCCACTAAATCGAGTGCCACCGTGGAGCGAGTTGTGAGAGAGACCCTACAACCCACGCCCTCGGCATGCTGGCCGCCCATTGGTTTGGGCATCTCAGACCCTTAGGGATTCAATCTCAAGCTAGCCAAACCCCGGAACAGCGAGGTCCCACTTCAGACCCTCATCCCCCATCGTCGGTCCACCTACGGACCCAGGTGTGCGCTACGCGAGTGAGTCCGCCGTTCCGTTCGTGCTTGCTTGCTAGGTCCAAGGAGTGGTTTCACATCAAATTGGTATCAGAGCAAGTTCTAGACTACGGCCTAGAGGCGGCCATATAAGTCCTGTGCGGCCTAAGGGCGACTGCCCATCCCTTTGCTATTTTTGCTTGATGCTTGCTCTCCTTCCTCTCATCAAGCGTGTCTCTCCTCTCGTGTCGTCTCTCTTGCAAAGTCGGCGTGCCCATCTCCTGTCGCGTCGTCTCTCTCGCAAAGTCAGTGTACCCCTCTCCTCTCGCATCGTCTCTCTGGCAGAGTCGACGTACCCCTCTCCTCTGGCATCGTCTCTCTCGCAAAGTTGGCGTACCCCTCTCCTCTCGCGTCGTCTCTCTCACAGAGTCGGCGTACCTCTCCCCTCTCACATCGTCTCTCTCATAAAGTCTGCATACCTCTCTCCTCTCACGTCGTCTCTCTCGCGGAGTTGGCGTACCTCTCCCCTCTTGCGTCGTGTCTCTCGCAGAGTCAGCCTACCCCTCTCCTCTCGTGTCATCTTTCTCGCAGAGTCGGCGTACCTCTTCCCTCTCGCATCGTCTCTCTCACAAATTCGGCGTACCTTTCTCCTCTCACGTCGTCTCTCTCGCAGAGTCGGTGCACCTCTCCCCTCTCGCGTCGTCTCTCTCGCAGAGTCGACGTACCTCTCCCCTCTCACGTCGTCCCTCTCGTAAAGTCGGCGTACCTCTCTCCTCTCGCGTCGTCTCTCTCGCAGAGTCGGCATACCTCTTTCCTCTCGCATCATCTCTCCCGCAAAGTCGGTGTACCTCTCTCCTCTCGCGTTGTCTGTCCCGTAAAGTCGGCGTGCCTCAGCTCTCCCGTTTGTCTCACCTGTAAGTCGTCATCTCTCTCCTCTCACATGTCTCCCACGATCCGAGAATTTGCATTTTCATACATTCATGCATAGCATAAGAAAATAGATAAAAAAAAGAGAGAAAAAATAGAAAAAGTAAACTAAGTCACTATCATATCACATCATGTACAAGTCTTAGAGTACAAAAAAAAATCAGGCCGCCCCCTCTGGCCTGTCGCTATCACCTCCTCCCTCCTGCCTCTTCAATGACGGACCCATCGCAGAGGTTGCACCCACCTCCCTCTCTCATCGTCGGCGCCGATCCTCCTCCTCATTCGTCTGCCGCTGAGAGGAAGTCGCAAGGAAATGCCCAACAGAGCTGTGAGTAACCTGACTCCCACTCGGGGACACACGGCTACCACTCATCCCGCTGTGGGAATGGCTCATCTCCTTGTATGCCCGCAACTCGCCGCGCAGCTCAAACGCCTCCTGTCGGTGCCGCTCCGGCTCCGAGGCCGCAGCTCGGAGTCACTGCACCTCTGCCCGAAGGACTGCCATCTCCCCTGAGTTCGACCATCCAACCTGTGCTAACTGTTGCCGAAGGCAGGCTGCCTCCTCCTACGCCTCAGCCTGGCCTCGCTCCGCCGACGCCCTCGAGCAAACGCTCTGCTCTATCTCCGCACGTAGGCGCTCCGTCTCCTCCACCGAGTGAAGGCTCTGCTCCAGCTCGCCCAACAAGTGGGTTGCCTCCTCTCTCAGGTCGTAACTCTGCGCCAGCTCCTCCCGCAGATGGGCGGCCTCGTCCTGTGCCAGTACGAGCTCCTCTCGCAACTGGTCGCCCTCGCCTATGGCGGCGGTCAGCTCCGTCACCTGCACGCATGCATTCACCATTAGTCAACTACATTTTAGTATAAAAGCATAATTCACAAGGGAAACTGTAGGACGTACCCGCTCGGCAAGCACTGCCTCAGCCGCCTTGGCCCGCTCCACCATCTGTCGGAACTCTACCTCCCGCTCTGCTCGGTCGGCGGGAGTTTGGGCTCTAGAGGTAGAAGGAGCGTCGGCCCCCTGTCTCTGGGCCTCCTCCCCCCATTGTAATCAAAACACCAAGTCAGTCGTGTCTCAGCATAATAGCAATGCATCAATTAAGAAAACTCACCAAAAGGGCTAAGGCCTGTGGGGCCTTGTCACGCTCCCTGATCATCGTCGTAAGGAGCCCCGTCAGCTCCACGAGGCGTCCCTCAGGGTCAGTCTGCATTTAGAAGTCCAAGTGTTAGCATATCATTAGGTAGAAATCATAAGCATAACTGAAAGGGGTTCAAGTCTAGAAGTCATACCGGTCGGTGGGCCCTCCGAAACACCTGGTCCCGATAGTGTCGCACGTACGCGGTATAGTACGCCGTGTCACTCTCAGCCCGGATGGTCACCACCCGCCCGAGTGCTGTCCAGTCGGTGACCTGCATGGCATTCCTCGACGTCCAATCAAACATTGTGGACAGGCCCCTCATTGTCCTCGAAAGTTGCTCCCCCGCCCTCTCTGACGCTGGGAACACCACCGCAGGCTGGTGAACCCCGATGGTCCTCATCACCAATCTAAAATGTAGTGGCTCCACCACATTCATGCAATGGAGTCACACATCTCGTCCTGTAAAGGCAAGGGCCCTAACCACCCACGGCTGGTCCGCCTGGCCCTCCTCTCTGTAAGGCGTCCACCACACCTACAAAAATGAGAAACTGCATCGGCATCATAATCATATAGAAGTGCATTTAATCAGAGAGTCTGATCATACCGAAGCGTACGGCAAAGCGTCAATATTGTCCTACAACTCCCTGACCTGTCGCCTCAGGGAGGCAGTCTCTCGAGGTGCTACCCACCTTTGTGCTATCGGGAGGAGCCCAAGACGGGCCTCCTCCCCTCTGCCTAGTACCTATAGGTACACATAGGTCCAAACCTGCATCACAGTAGCGCATCATCATTTAGGAAGCATATAGAAGTTGCATGATCAAAACTAGGGTAAGAGTCGTACCTGGAGTAAGGGGGAGAAGCCCCGAGCATGGTCCGACGGGCCGTCGAACTCAGTGTGTCAAACAAGAAGGTGAGGACTACCGCTCCCCATGTGTAGTTGCCCACGTGATCGAGCTCCTCAAGGAAGGGGAGGAAATGGCAGCTCATCGCATCCGCTCATGTGGAGAAGAGGAGCCATCCAAACATCAGCATCAAAAAATGCCGCAGCACTCGATCGGCCTCTGCTCCCGGCTGCGCAGCTACCCTCGGTCCGGCCAGGTCCACCAAGCGCTGCAGGTGCTACTCCGGCTCCTCCCCGACTGCTATCCCGGCTCGCCGTAGCCCTAGGCTGTCCTGTAGACTCGCCCAAGGAAGGAGAGTCGATTGCCTCTCGGGGCGCCGCAGCTCTAGGCCCAGCAGCTCCCGAGCCATCTCCCAGTAGTCAAGATAGGTGGTCCCGCTAACCGGCAGCCCGTGCACTCGAAGGCCAGTGAGCCTGGACACATCCTCCAGCGTGGGGACCATATGCCCCCATGGGAAGAGGAAGGTCTGACTCACTGGATCCCAGCGGTCGTGTAGAGCATAGAGCAGAGGTGTGTCGAACTAACACACCTCAATACTCAGAAATGGGGCAAAGCCCATGGCAGCCAACCGCTCCCACTGAAAGTTTGACAGTGCCAAATACACTGCATAGACCTGCAGGCATGAGATGCGGGTCCTGCGCTTTCCCTGCATTATCCATCCATTTTTTTAGGCATTTAATAAATTAATTCAAGCATTCACAAAATAAAGGAAGAGCACAAAAAAAGATTCATTTTTCTATAAGATGGGCGGTCCTCATAGGACTATACATCATCACGTGCGGCCAGAGTTAGGCCGCTCGTGATCCCCACGTTATTAAGGTTGGTGCGGCCGCTCCGGGGCCGCAGGTTGTTTGGGCGGCCTAAGATAGGCTGCATGTTCTTTGTGCGGCACCCTAGTGGCCGCCTTTCACATGTCGGTTATTGAAGTTGGTGCGGTCGCTCCAGGGCCGGAAGTGGTTTGTACTGCCTTATGTAGGCCGCATGTTCTCCATTGGTTATTAAAGTTGGTGCGGCAGTTCCTAGGCCGCAGGAGGTTTGTGTGGCCTTATATAGGCCGCATGTTCCTCGCCAAGGGGTGATTTCATCGGCTTCAGCATAGAAGCCATCTTCATATCCATTGTCATCGAATGACAACATCATCCTTCTTTCTTCTTCTTTTTCTTCTACTACCATTGGCGGGCAGTGATCTTCTTTAGCCATGGCTGCTTGCAGTAGCCATTGTTGGCCCAGCGAGGGGTTGCCTAGACCCCTGAAGTGTTGGTTATTTCTTCTTCCCCCCATCCCTGATGTAGGATTGGAGATAGTTGTCAACCTCCCATGGGAGGGATGTAAGCGAGCCAGGCTAGTTCAGGGGGTTGCTGGAATCTCCTTCCCACTGTGGGGATGTTGGCTTGTTGGGCGCAGGCCCTGAAGCTTTCACGGCGTGGAGGGTCCACGACCGTCTCTTCCTTCCTTGGGGACATGCCCCTTTTCCTCTTCTCTTCTACTCTGTCACGTGCAGGGCAGTGATGGACTGGTGCGTCCTGGTGGGTGGGTTGGATCTACCTAGGGACCCAAACCTGCTTGAATATCTTTGGCATGGGGGCCAGCTTCTCTTGGCCGTGACGGCTGATTTCTTCTTTCTTGGCTCTCCTCCAGGAAAGGACCTAGTAGGAGTTGTAGATAGGTACGGCGGGGATCACCCAATTTGGGATCACTCGAGCATCACGTCTGTCTAGGAAGACGCAAACCCCCCGATCAACACAGATTTGCCAGACACGGAGAGGCATCTGGTAACAGTAGTAGTATTCCTCTGGAAGCCCCTGTGCTGGCATCCTCCGAAATTCTTGGAAGGAATGGGGCGGGCCCCATCAGCATTGTGGTGCACCAGGCAGCTGGCGACTTGAATCGGGCTCTTGAGCAAGCCCGCACAACATCGAGCCTTCAAGGCTTCGACTTTCGTTGGAGTCTCCTCAGCAGGCCTCGAGGACTCCACTTGAAGTAGATCGGAGAAGACCAGCCCCAAAAAGTTGGGGAAGCCCACAACTGCCGGGAACGTCCCAAAGACAGTGGGCACCACAAGGTACCCGTGTTCAGCATGGCCGGCGACGATCGCGGGGCCAAAAGTAAGAGCAGCAAATCCTGATGACGTCATTGTTTGCCTACAAACACAGAACAAGCAAATGATCAGCATTCTTTAGGAGGGCCTCAGGGCCCACATATCTCGGCAAAGAGATGAAAGGTGACACTTGTCTCACCAGGCGTGCCAGTCTATTTCCTTGCGACATGAAAATATGTCTTTTTTTATTTTTATTTATGTTTTGTTGGGTTCTTGTCTCTCCCTCCTTGTCTTTAATAATGGTTTTGATGATCACAATATATTGTGTGTTTTACGTATGCTTTAAAGTGAAAATATTCTGAGTAAGTGTTGTGGACAATGTCTGTTGGTGTCTCATGAGCTGATATGTTGCATGTTCTTTTGCAGGTTGTCTTACTTGTTCTTCACATGCACTGACTTGCCTTTGGACATGCATCGACCTCTTCTGGATTGCTTTCATCATGTGCATCGACATCACCATGTTTATCTCTTGATGTAAGGAAAGATACACACCCTTTCTTTATTAGCTTACTAGCTCGGAGAGCCAAAATAAGAGGTGACTTGCTCTGACTCTTAGGGCTAGTGTAGATAAGTTTTGGGAACTCCTTAAAAGTTACCTTGTTGTTACGGTAATCAACAGCTGCCTAGTATTTGGATAGCCAATCAACTCCTAATATGACATCGTAGTCTTTCATGTCTAGACATATTAAGTTGGCAGGTAGATTCTCCCCCTTCACCATAACTTCACAATTCAGATAATAGTGTGTGATCTTGGATTCATTTCCGAGAGGGGTTGAAATAACTAGATCTATCTATTCTGGTTCCATAGATAATGGATTAGTAAACTTTTTTAAAACAAAAGAATGCGATGCACTAGTATCAAACAAGACATGTGCAGACTTGGAACCAATCTTTAATGTACCTTCCACCATTCCACCTTCATCTTGTTCCGCCTCTTGGAGAGCTTGGAGGCGTGCTTGCTTCTTTGCCAGACGCTTCTCGTCTCTGGCTTGATCATTCATTAATAGACAGTCGGGAATCCGGTGATCACGGCTCCCACAACGGAGACAAGCTCCTAATCTTCTCCAGCATTCTTTGGCCCTATGGCCAGCCTTGTCACAATGTTTGCACACCTCTTTGGAAGGTGTAGCAGTAATGGAGAAGGGTTTGTTGTTCTTTTTAAACTTCTTCTCTTGGGAAGACTCTCCTCCGTTGCTAGACCTCTTCTTGTTTAAGGTTGGCTTATACGTGCTAGAGCTAGTAACATGCTCCTTCTTATCCTTTCCACGGATCCTGTCGGATAGCTCCGTGGCATCTTCTAATAGCTAGGCTCTTCGCACCATCTCTGAATAGACTTGTATGTCCATCGGTGCTAGTTGGGTTATATATTGGGGACGAAGCCCATTAAGAAATCTTCTCGCCTTCATCTTCTCGGTACTCACTAAGTGCTTTGCGTACCTTGATAGCGTAGAGAATTGGGCCTCATACTTGGCAACGGATAATCTCCTCTACTTTAGTGTTTCAAACTTCGTAGCCTTCTTTTCTTGAATATGGTCCGAGAAGTATTTGTTGTTTAAATGCTCAACAAACTCAGCCCATGTAATTAGATCTTGACCCAAAGTAGCTTCGATAGACTTCCACCAGAATTGGACGCCCCTTTCCAATTGGAAAGTAGCTAGTAACACCTTCTCTTCATCCGTGCATTACATAACACGGAATATCCTTTCTACCTCTCTAAGCCAGTGCTCGACATCATCGGGGTCGGATGAGCTAATAAACTTCGGCGGGTTCATAATCCGGAAACTCCGATAGAGTTCGCCTGCTCCACTGTTTACTCCACCTTGCGCTACTTGCTATAGCGCTTGTATAAGGCCTTGTACAGTGCATTGCATGTTATGCCACTGAGCACGTTCGGTGGCCATGGTCCAACAAGATTACATAACTATATTAGTATATGATTAATCAAGAGTTTAACTCCCTAAGTTATCTTAACCCATGGTTCTACGGATCGAGACTCTGGTTTTGGATGCTTGGAGGTATCATTTTACCTCAGTTTGCATACCGATGTAGACTGTTGGCTTTGATGTTCCCTCATATTCTGTGATTTTTGTTATACTGAGTCGAGAGTCTTATGTGCAGCCTAGGGGCTAAGGACTTGTATTTTATCATGATTTTGGCTTAGGGACTAGGCTGATTAACGATTTGTTGCAGTGATGTACGACAATCTTGACCCGTGTAGTGTGACTCAAGGATCATTGTGTGTAGGTCTAGTTATCTTTCCTGAGTCTGGCAGCAGCTTTGTGTACTGCCTTGTGTTTTGTAGTACGCATGATAGGTGAGTGCTTACCCTGTCTGTACTTTGCTGTTTGGAGTCTCTATGTCTAGTGATCCTCTGCTAGTCATAGCCTGACAACATTTCAGCGTGTCGGCCAATCTGGGAGTGGTGGCGGGGAGAGTTCCCAAGAGACGATTTTTAGGCCAATTTTCGTGGGCCCCCTTGCTTTGCAATAGCATCCTGCTAGGGGGAAAACTTGCTAGAGGCATGGCTCAAGGCATTGGGCTTGTGTGTGCATAGGTGGTCAGGGACATTTGGACAAGCGTTGACAGGCATGACCCTGACTAGTCACTCGTTACTGTTGTTCCTTATACTTGGTATAGTGTCTCAGTCACTATGTTTGAGGCGAGTGTGAGATGCTTTAGGTGCAGTGTAAGATATCAGTGGGCACATCTGACTTTGCTTCTAGTGAGGAGGTACTTCTATCATAGGACACTGACTCTTATGATTCTTGTGATCCGTGTGGTTTCTTATGCAGCATAAGCTCCTTCACATAGTACTTCAAGTAGTCTGTGTCTAGCTTCATCCGTAGTTGGTGTAGCGTACACGACGGTGAGGTCATGTGTGCATTGGAGTTTTGGGTTATGTGTTTCCCACATCCGAGAGGTCATGATGTGAAGCCTACACGTCTGTTGTAGCAGGACGTGTTATGGCAATGTAATCGGAGTTTCCTTGTGCCAGTTTGGTGATTCCTGACTGTGTGTCTGGGGATCCATGTTCTTATCGATTAGGAGTAGTTTAGAGGGCAGAGGCCTTATCGACTGCCGTGTGCTTCGGTTTAGTATGGCTTTTCCCTCTTTACTTTTGTTGTTGTTCCTCTTGCCCCTGTTGTTACTCTTGTTGTTCTTACTGCTGTTACCGCTTTGGTTTCTTGGTGGCGATCTGTGGGACCCCTATAGAGCCAGTGACACGAGGCTCACCCTTGACTTGTAATATCCTAGACCCTTTGGATCCTTCTTCTTGGGTCTGGATCTATTTTCTCAGAGAATTTGTTTCCATTATGTCTGGAATTATTTTTTGGACATCTTTTGAGTTCAAATCTGTGCGTTTCGGATCAGTTTCAGAGGTCCCAGAACGTGTTCCGCAGTTTTCAAGTGTTTTTCTCCGACAAACCTACGAAACACTATAGCAGGCCTACGAAACACTATAGCAGGTAAACTGAGTCATTCACTTACTGTCGGACGGCGGTCGACTGAACTCTGTAAATGTTTAGAGTTCTGGGTGTTGGGAAATTAGGTCGATCGAACCAGTCAAGTTGGTAGACCGAACTCTGGAAATCCTACAAAATAACATAGTTTAGTCCAAGAATCATGTTCATATACTGAAGACCCTATGTTTGCAAATTGATGCATTTGATTTGAGCTTGGTTTGACTTAATCTAGGCATTTTTAAGGCAAGATAGATTTGAGCATTTACTTTGATGAAAATGGCCTTGTGAGCCTACAAGAAATCTTGCTACTGCAGTTATGGAAGTTATTAACCTGTTGGCCATACCGGGGTTTTGTTATCATCAAAATTACTTCGACAGACTCAACAATCTCCCCCTTTTTAATGATGACAAAACTCTAGCATATTAAGTGCATTGGCATGCCTTGAGCAAATTTGGAATGTTAAGACAACGCATTGTATTCGTGCAATATCCCACAAGATTCTTGTACGAGGCGGAGTTTAAACTCACGCATAGTGAAGGATTTCGGACTGGCTAGCCTATCTTTCATCTGACACCATTTTATATACATAGAACCAAAGTGAGAATGGGCAAACCCAATAATCCACAAGGCGATCACTCATTAATCAAAGCAACGTAAACTATTCAACACTTTATTTGCCAAATACAGAGGAAATGAGAGACAAGAGACAATCATGTAATGTTAAATACCAAGTGCATTCTTTTCATCATTTCATTCCATTAGTTCAATACAAAGTACACTGATGCTTGAGAGAATGCAAGACATCTACAAGACACTCATGACACAAACTAAAATGCAATGACTCACAAATGAACCTTCATACAAAGCACAAGGACATGCATGCATAAACTATATAAGTATAAGACTTGCACTAACTACTTCTCCCCCTTTGGCATCATCAAAAGGAGGCGATAGGATAAAAGAAAAGTAGACCCAAAGACCAATGACCCAAGGACAACAGACTCGAGGTAGGAAGCAAAGGGAAATCCTCAGTGGCCATCTGCAGGAGGCTGATCCTCAGGAGGCTGATAGCCAAGACGGCGTCAGATATCTGTAAGAGTGTGGTCTTGATATTGAAGGCAGTGGTGAATATTTGCAATGGTGTTGTCACGAGCCTGGTCACGGTGCTGCATGTCAAGAAGAACCCAGTTCATGGTGTGAAAGGTCTGGCTGGATTCTTCATGGTTGGCGGTGAGGGTGGTCATGTGAGTGGACAAGGTGGTCATTTAAGTGGACAAGGTATCCAGGACAGTGGAGAAGGATTCTATCCGATTAGACATAGTGTCAAGCAAATCGCCCATGGTGTTTATGTGATCCCCAAAGGTAGAGAGTTGCCCCCCAAAAGTATCCACGCGAGTTTTTAGCCCAGTAAGACGCCTTTCAAAAGTCTCATAATCTACCCAAGAAGGCTTTCCGGCTCCTTGAGTAGAGGACTCCCCGTGAAAGAACTGAGGTGGAGGAGGCATCTCTAGATCAACATGTGGAGGAGAAGGTGGATACTAAGGTACTAAGGCCCAATTAAGCATAATAAGGGAAATAGACTAACAACATGACTCAATTAAAGGAAATTACATATGACATGACTCAATAAAATAAAAATTACACATGATAACATAATCAGACTCCTCAAAATGATGCCGGAGATCCGAGCCAAAGAGAGCACTGTGAGATGTCCTCATCACTCAAGGAAACATGTTGTTTAGACTCCAGACTCCCTAGTTACTCAGTGTAGCTTATCGTTCTGTTCTCGTTTGATCAAAGATAGTAGTCTTCATCATGACTAGATTTTACTGCACTTCATTGATGCAGGATCTAATTTCTCAAAAGAACATGCCATTGCTCTGAAAGGTGGAATATACTTTTAGGAGGCGTATTCTCTAGATGACTTCAATTTTTGGGGTGAAAGTTTAAAGACAATACAAGCCAACAATTCCTTAACCAAGGAAGCCTTTTTACAATTAACTTTTAGAAGGATAGGTTATGGTTAAGACCAGCAACTAAATGAATGTTTTAGCCCTATTATGAGTGCAAGGTTGGTGCAACTTAACACACTTATCAACCAAGTTGAGGATTATACAAATTAAACCATTATATCAAACAGAGATAGAGCAGACAAACCTAGCCAAGGTTGTATGGAAGAATTAAAACATTCTCAGCTCCCCCTGAATACGTGACCGGTGGCTGTCTATAATTTCAGAAGCAATGGATTTGGGGTTGAATTGAAGAAGCCAAGGATGGGAAAGGGTGAGAGGACAAAATGACTCTCCATAGGATCACATTCCCGTGAATGGCATAGGGAAGGTGTTGACACTTCCTGTGAGAGTGCCAACCTGCCTGGAGAAGGTTGCAATCCTACACAGCCCATCAGTACGCATTCTGTCCAGCAGGTGTCAACACATTGCTAGAGTGGTGTCGACCTGTTCAGTACCCCTTTCTTAGCCAGTGAATCTGAACCCTTTTCTGCAAGATGCTTCAATTTTGACATACTTCTCTTAGTCCTTGATACCAGTGCCTCTGATTTTCTGATTTATGTCAATCATTCAAACATGATCTTGTCTTTTTGCTGCCAATGATAGATGCTTTAATAGATGCTAAAGCTTTAAACATGCTTACACACACGAGATTGGCATGCAGTTCCTAAAATACAATTCTGACTAATGGTACTTGGTGGAGGTTGGTCCTCACGCATGGGGAGAGTTTCAAGACAGGCGTGACTTGTCTTTCCACAACTCGTCATTTAATATACCATTGAGTCAAGAATGAAATGTAATGCACAAGACTCAATCATACACTAGGCAGCATGTGCAAGCACACTCCCCCTGAGTGTAACAACCATTCATGAATCATTCCATATAAATTTTCAGACCAGACTCAGCCAAACCAGATGTATACTTAACTATTACAGCATGAGCAGACAACTTAAGCTTAAAAGGAGTGCAATAGCTCAAACCTGAGTTGATTGAGGTCTGCATAGACCTAGCTCTCTCCTTAAGGTTGTAAACCTGTCTGGGCTCTATCTGCTCCCCTTCTACTACTCATCTGTTACTCAGTCTCTTCCCCTACCGAGTTTCATCATTTAGCCATTAGACTATTCAGGGATCAGAGACATCAATCTCTTGATCCCCTGAATTGCAGGCAACAATACAGAGACATCCTTCGAGGATTTAAATGGTGGATGGCCAGTGATCCCTTGGTATACCCTGTATCCTTCCAATGCCTGACGTTTAATCCAATGAGACCCGTTATCCACTCCCTAATCCGCTCTACCTCCTAATAACCCCTCCCGTCATCTTGTAAATATCCTGTTACAGACCAGATTCCGATTTGAAAATCCTTGAAACAACCGATCACTTCCACTCCAACTCAGAACCAGTCAAGAACAGAGCTCCGTAAAGCGCACTAGGCTTCTCGGCGCCAAAGTCTCCCGGCACCATGAATAGCCCTCAGCGCGAGGGTTCACGCGCCGAGAGCTATTCGCGCCGAGAGCCGCTCCCCTCCACTTCCCGCCAATTGCCGCACCGATACCCTCTGTCACCTGGTGCCAACTGTTACTCGCCATGCCGAGAACTCTCATATGTCCAAGGCCTCTCGCGCCGAGAACCCTCCATAGACCTTGTCTGAGCCTCCATCAGCCTCGCTAGGTCTATCCGGGGATGCCCATCAGTCTCCACTAAAACCTCAGGTAGTAAATTAACGGGGGATGACCTCCCCTACATCCCATTGTCCCGAATCGGACATATATATGTAATCCCGTAAGTTCGAATGGCTCTGCCTCTACATGTGTCCCGTCGGCTTTCAAATGGAGATATTAAACGTCACTGTAATGTGATTACACTGTGTAGGAGCCTCAGCGCTCTCCCGTTTCGACCTTCATCCCGGCATTCCGTGGGTAATGGTCTATCCCTTCTTTAGCATGACCCAAGGTAAGGGGAGATGCTGCTGGAGTCGCGATGGGACGATGACAAACCCCGATAAGCCAAGGGAGCGCCATCAGTGAGTACCCCTTTTGGCTCTGTTCCTCGGGGAAGATTAACTGAAACCAAACCATGAGTCAAGAGAGTCATGTGTCACGTGACAGGAGCACTGCCCACTAGAAGCAAGGCCGGATGCATCCACTAACGACTTAGTCCGTGCCTCAAGTGTCTCCCTACTCGTCCCATGTAGAAACTGAGATACCGTACAAGTAACACAAGGATAAGGGTCTAGTTAGTGTCATGCTTGTCAACACGCATCTGAAGTTCCTGACCACGTGTGCACACACTAACTGACGATGCTACGTCAGGCCCTCTAGCAAGTTTTCCTCCTGACCTAGACTCGAGCCACCACAGTGGGAGGCCCTACAACAACCAACCTAAAACCGTCTTTCTTGGGTCTAGCTCTCCACCACTCCCAAGTTGGTTGACACCTGAGTGCCTAGGCAAACTACGACTAGTGGGGAGTCACTGAACATGGACACTCTCTGTAGAGAGGAAAACTCGTAGTACCAAAGCTTCACACACACCCATCACAAGAGTCATCTAAGTGTTTGACATGCCAACAGGTTAAAGCCGAACATCAAAAGCCTGGAGGAATGCTTCAACCTTTAGAAATTTCGATGTGGAAATGGGATCATGTCACGACAGACTTTATTGTGGGTTTACCCCGGACTTCACAGGGCTATGATGGAATCTGACTGTTAGTTGACCGTCTGACAAAGACAGCTAGATTATTGCCTATCAAGGTTGCTTGGAGTGTTCAGAAATTGGCCGAGCTTTATGTTGAAAAGATTGTGCCATTGCTTGGAATTCCAGTATCTATTGTGTCAGATCGTGACCCACGGTTTACTTCTGGCTTCTGGCGTAGCTTTCAAAAGGCGTTGGGCACAGAATTGGTTTTCAGTTCAGCGTATCATCCACAATCTGATAGTCAGTCAGAGAGGACTATTTAGACTTTAGAAGATATGTTGCGATCGTGTTGCCCAGATTGGCAGGGTTCATGGAGTCAACATTTGCCATTAGTGGAATTTACTTATAATAACAGCTATCACTCTAGCATCAATATGGCACTGTATGAAGCTTTATATGGGCGTCCTTGTCGTACACTCTTAAACTGGTTTGAGGCCGGTGATCGACTGTTGACAGGACCAGATATGGTTCAACAATGTGCTGATGTGGTTCGCTTGATTAGGCAGAAAATAGTGATAGCTCAGAGTCGACAGAAAAGCTATACAGATCAGCATAGGCGACCATTACAATTTGAGCATGGAGATATGGTATTTGTAAAGATATCTCCAATGAAAGGTGTTATGAGATTTGGGAAGCGTGGAAAGCTCAGTCCCCGTTACATTGATCCTTTTCCTATTCTAGAATGTGTGGGCCAAGTGACTTATCGACTTTAGTTGCTAGCGGCGATGCAAGCAATCCACGATGTATTACATGTTTTCCAATTGAGGAAGTATATTCCTAATGCATCTCACATCTTAGATGATTCAGTATGGCCTAAAGTGGCTGCAGACTTGTCTACACCAGAGTATCCACTTAGAATTGAAGATCATCATGAGCAACGATTGAGAAATAAGATAATCCCTCTGGTAAAGGTTGTATGGCAGCGTCACTCTGGTAATGAAGCTACAAGGGAACGTGAGGATGAAATGCGTCAACAATTTCTCTTTTTATTCGAATAAGGTATAATTTCTGTTGGGTTCTGTGCGCCCCCTCATTGTCCTTGACAATGGTTTTGATGATTCTAATATATTGTGTGTTTCATGCTTAATGGCGTTTTCATGTTAGACAATCTAACATGATATGAGTTGGTTTTATGACTGCCCTTGCATGATACTCTATTGGGTAGCTCATTTGATTACCTTGGACTGTCATGTATTGGATATTCTTGCTATTAACCATGTGGAGATTGAGTTCAGTCTCCTCGAGACTGAACATGTCATCTTTGGAGTGAACCTTGAATTTTTACATTGACCTGTTCATGTGGGTATACGTTATTGATTGGATCGAGTGATTCCTCTAATGTGTACTAACATGATATGGTCGAAGAACTAGGATATCATGGCTCCAGATCAGGGCGGTGTACCAGGCACTGCCAGAGTACCAGAGGGAGAGATTGGCCGCCATGGGATTCGGCGAGGTCCTCGGCATTGAAGTTACGAGGATGGACACACCATTACTGTATGCTTTGCACGAGAGATGGGATTCGGTGAGCAGGGCATTCATCTTCCCATGGTGTCATATGATCCCAACATTAGAAGACATGGTGAGGATCACAGGCTTGAGAGTGCACGGGAAAGTAGTGACAGGGTACACTTACGGTGACTACCGAGATCTAGCACAGGACTTGCTAGGATTGGATCTGATCAGGTCGGGGCATCCATCATCCCAGTTGTCACGGGTGAGACTCCAGGAGAGCCTGGGGCTTCGAGGAGCAGCGATCACAGTGGGAGAGCTACTAGAGCAGCACATCGACTGAGTGGTCGAGCAGGTGCGCCTGAGCGTGGCAGCGGAGGCGGGGCCATAGGGAGACAGAGTACTGAGGCACTTCCTAATCCTACTGTTCGGGAACTGCTGTTCCCGACTAGAGCCGATGTCATCAGCTACAGGCTCCTACCCTTGCTAGAGGATCTGAGCAGAGTGGGTAGATATGCATGGGGAGCGGCAGCCTTGGCCTTCCTGTTCGAGTCACTCAGCGCGACGGACTGGGAGACATTGCTAGGCGGCTTCTCGCCATTCCTATAGGTACATGCTGAACTCTAAATACTTCTATATGATGATTACTCATGATTGCTATATGCTGACATTGCCTTCTCAAATGCAGATCTGGAGCTTCCTCTACCTTCCTGGGATCAGGCGAGGAACACAGCTACACCCGGAGAGGATCCCCATCGTGAGGCGGTGGGTTGTAGCTCGAGACATGGGGTCGATCACAAGACTGACCCGAGCGATCCAGGACGATATTGACTCCTTCCCGCATGCATCAGTGAGCTCCTTTTCTATATGCTCCTAAATGTTTCTTAAATGCTCCTTTTCTATATGCTCCTACATGTTTCTTAAATGCTCCTAAATGCTGCTAAATACTGACATGGACTTGATGGCTCTTTCAGGTGCGTTGGACACCATATCGTGATGAGAGATACGAGGGACAGCCATGGGTGGAGGCTTCCCTAGCGTACAGAGGACGAGACATATGGCTGCATTGCATCAATGTGATTGAGCCTCTACACGAGCGCTTGATTATGAGGACGCGAGGAGTGCACCAGCCTGAGGTGGTGTTCCCCCGTCGAAACGACAAGCATCCTGGGAAATCTTCGAAAGGGATCAACGGCGACGTGGATTGGAGCACTCGGGTGAGGAAGTATGTGCAAGATTGGAAGTAGAAGAGTCAGACAGTGACAGAACAGGCTGACAGTGACGAGGCCTACCTGAAGGCCTACGCTCAGCGGCACGACGACTAGGTCTTCTGCGGTACTTGACGACCGGTATAAACTCTAGACTCAAACCTTCCTATTTAATTGATTTATTTCTATATGCATTGACACTTGTCTTCTCCCCCAACCCTTCAGGGGCCTCATCAGCCTCTTGGGTGACTTCCCCAGTTCCTGGTAGTGGTAATTCGATGCTACATAGGGTTATCAGTATCTGGAGCTCTGGGTCGTTACAGTTGGTATTAGAGCGGTGTTGAGGAAATGTGTGAGGAATCCAAATTGCACGGCTATTGTCCAGAATTAGTCCAATTACACTGTCCATTGCTGGCTTAGGATGTTTTCCATGTGATTAACGAATTTTTCTATCTATTATCTGTTTGCTAGTCATTTCGAGATGCCGCCTCGGCGTCAGAGAGTCCCGGTTCCTCAGGAAGTGAGTAGCGTTCCTCAGAATGTTCCTGCTCCAACTCATGTTGTTCCAGCTCCAGAGGATGCGCCTAGCAGTCGTGGACGTGCATTAAAAGAATTCCTACTATTTCATTTGTCGACATTTGAAGGCCACACCAATTCGGATGCCGCCAGAATTTGGTTGGACACCACCGAGCGCGTGTTTCGTTCCATGGAATGCGCGGAAGATGAAAAGGTGATGCTCAGTACCTTTCAGCTCCAGGGCGCGGCGTTGACTTGGTGGAACACTGAGTGGGAAGTTTCATTCCAATCCCGCCCACTCCGTTAGATCTCGTGGACTGAGTTCATCGCCACTTTCGAAACTACTTTCAGCCCAGCTTATCTTCGCATGGATAAAGTGCATCAGTTTTTACAGCTTGTCCAGGGAGGGATGTCGGTGCTCGAATATCGGAACAGATTTTTAGAATTGGGCCGTTATGCACCCCATATCCTTGCAAATGAGGCATTGAAGACAGAGTAATTTCTGCGTGGCCTCTGTGCTGAGTTGAGACAGCCGCTGATTGTTGCCCGGGTTGCCACTATGACTGAAGTATATCAGGCAGCAGCAGCATTGGAATTGGATTTGACGAGATCTCTTGTCCCTTCATAGGCATTGTCGGTTCAGCCGACAGCTCAACTTCCTTCAGGTTATCTGCCTCCAGTTCGAGGATTTCCTTCTGCCACTCCTACAGCTAGTGGTGCAGCTTCTTCTGGCAAGTCCCAGTTTAAAGGATTCAAGAATAAGAAGAGGTACAAGAAGCGATTTGATCGGCAGGCTTCGTCTGGTGCTACCCAGCAGTCAGCCCCTTCTTTCCAGCAGCGACAGACTTCTATGAAAAGTCAGTTTAAAGGTTGTGCGCGATGTGGTGGCAGCCACCTAGGCAAACCCTGTTCGTTGCCAGTGGTGTGTTTTCGGTGTGACCAGCCAGGTCATGTGGTGAGAGACTGACCGATGAGAGCAATTCTGATGCAGTTTGCTTCAGCAGCTCCATCCCAGCCATCTCAATCCCAATTTAGGCCTCCACTCCCGCCACCGCCGCCATCTCAGCAGTTTCAGCAGATGCTCCCTCAGGCTTCAGCAGCATCTTCTTTCCAGTCTTCTGCAGCTGCCGGTAGAAAGATGAAAGGCAAGGTGACTCACATTTCTCGAGCAGAGGCTGTAGCTTCCAATCTCGTCGAAGGTACAAGGACTTATAACCTGCACGGACTTAGTGTGGCCAAGGCAGGAAACCTGCACGGACTTTATGTGGCCAAGGCAGGAAACCTGCACGAACTTTATGTGGCCAAGGCAGGAAACCTGCACAGACTCGAATATGTATCATATGTAACACACCAAATAATACACAGTTGCCAATCATAAAAACCACTGTTGCCAATCATCTGTTGTCGATCATCAAGACTACTGTTGCCAGTCATGAAACCATTTGCCAATCATCAAAACTAATCAGCACAAGTCTGCTACTGGTCAAATCAGAGGAGTCCCAACAATCTCCTCAGGCTACTGCCTAACAGACTAGAGGAGTCCCAACAGTATCAAACCTGGGACCCGAATCTAAAACCCTACCAAGACCTGGTCGGTAGGGTAGTCCGGCGGTTTAGGAAGCTCACCCTTATGCACACTCCTAGGGCTCAAAATCTTCTTGCCGATGCATTAGCATCTTTGGCATCTTCTCTTCCGATTCTTGGTGAGAAGCCGTCAGCCATGGTCATCGTGCAAAGCATGCACACCCCTTCACATTCAGATCCCTGGTTCCAACAGTTCTCCGAGCCTTCTGAGCCAGTCCACTCTATCTCTCATGAGCCTGAAATTGATCTCGAGGATGGTAATCCCTGGTTCTTTGATATCGAGAATTATCTTAGGGATCACTCCTTCCCCGATTATGCTACTACTTCCGATCGGCGTGCCATTCGTCGAGCTGCGGAGCATTTTGCCATTATAGGTGGTCTCTTGTATCATAAATCCTTCAGTGGAGTGTACCGCCGCTACCTCGATGAGACCGAATCTCGAGCAGTTATCGAAGCCGCTCATTCCAGCGAATGCGGTGGCCATGTAAATGGTCGCATGCTTGCTCAAAAACTTCTTCGACAATATTATTGGCCTACAATGAATGAGGATTGTGTCAATTATGTCCACCATTGCATCAAGTGTCAACTTCATGCGGACAAGGTTCACGCTCCCTCGTCCTCACTCCTCCCTCTTATAGCTCCTTGGCCTTTCGCCATGTGGGCATTTGATGTAGTCGGTCCCCTAGAGGATAGAACCAGAGAAATCCAAAGAAAATTCTTCATCCTCACTGCTACGGAATACTTCACGAAATGGGCAGAAGTTGAGGCATTCACAGAAGTCAAGGCATCAACAGTGGTGAAATTCATCAAGCGCAACATCCTTGCAAGGTTCGACGTTCCTTGTGACATCGTCACCGACAATGGGCCACAGTTTACATCCCAGGAACTCCGCGATATGTGTGGTAAATATGGCATCAACTTGCATCATTCATCTTCATACTACCCACAAGGAAACAGAAAAGCTGAAGCTACGAATAAAACTCTCATAAGAATCATTAAGAAAACTTGCAAATCTCACCATTATTTAGACTGGCAGGATTGCCTCATTGAGGCCCTCTTGGCTTATCGCACTTTCATTCGAAATCTCATGGGTCAAACCCCGTACGCACTTACCTTTGGGACAGATGTATTCCCCCGGAGCTCGACATTATCTTTCCTGCCGTAGGTGACGACATCATGGCTTATCTTTCCAGTGGGATCATGATCCCAATAGCTTCTTTTCAAGCGGGCTTTCGCATCCCTGTTCATCCCTTCATCATGGCTGTCCTTCAGCATTACAGACGACGTCCTGGGGGGATAACCCCAAATTCATACTCCATCCTGTGTGGGTTTGTTTATTCGTGCCATAGGGCACCGGTGGAACCAACTGTAGATCTATTTCAACATTTCTACTTTCTCCAGAGTTGCCCATCCGATACGTACTTTGCTTATTTCAAGTCTCATTCCCGCCAGTACCTCATCTGAGTTTCCTCCGTCGCGTACAATTGCAAAGGTTGGGCAGAGAAGTATGTGTACCTTGTCAAGTCACAGGACTAGGAGGCCTCCAACAGATGGATGCGTGGAGGTTTCCCCCCCACCTGGTGAGATAGTAAGCCTTCCCTCCAGGCTGAGGATCGACAGAAGCTGAAAGCCATGGAACAGTATTCTCTGGTTGACGCAGACTTGGTTCTGACTCTGGCGCTGCTCCGGGAGCTGGAGCTATGTCCCCCGCTACCTTAGGGTACGGGCTTTGTCCCTTCCATAGGTCGCTCTGCTTGTGGAAGATGCTTAACCAAATTCCTTGCTTGTCTTCAGGGGCACGCGACCTTCGGGGCTGGACCTCTGAGATCGTCAGATTACCGCGAAACGCTCCTCGCCCCGTGGACCACGTGGCTCTGGGAACTGGCCAAGTGTCGGCCGTCGTCCCCCAGTCGAGGTGGTGTTCACTCTAGGAAGGTTGCTGCATTCAGTACCTACCGACATTCCCTTGGTGCATTCGTCGGTCGTGTCTGCTATGGGCGGGGGTGGTTCTGTGATGAGTGGAGGTCCCAGTCCTCCGAGGGACCTCACTGAAGAAGTCATTGGTGCTGTTGGCGAGGGCTCCGGCATGGCTGGAGATGGTCGTGTAGCCTTGACTGATGATGAGCTGGTGGCCATGGATGCTTGCCGTCGGTCGAGGAAGCGAGCGAGGACTTCCCCCCATGCTCGCCGCCATGCTCTGCCTCCGCCAGTGTCTGGGCGGCCCCCTTTCGAGGCTCTGCCGCCACCGACGACTGGCGGATCAGTGGTCGCTCCCCCTACATCAGTCCCTTCGACGCGGGGGCGCGACAAGGGTAAGGCTCCTACCGTCGGCGCGGAGGCGTCTCCGCAACGCAGCTTGCCATCGCCACCTCAGGAGCAGTCGTTCGAGTTGGCTGTGATTTGTGTCGCTGTCGACCTTATGGGAAGGTGCGTCGGCTGGCATAAGCCCTTGGGTGAATCTGGCCCCGAGGTCAAGACAGCAACAGCTGCCAAGGGTGTCTGTCTGGTTGCGAGTACATTTAGGCTGTAGAGGCACCATTTTTGGGGTCTCACTCGGAAGCTGGAGGCCAGCCGAGCTTCTCAGGCAGAGTTGGAGAGAGGCCTGGAGGAGTCCGAGTCGGCTCTGAATGAGCTCCGCGAGCAGTTCCTCCAGCAAGGTCTAGCCTTCACTGGCATGGAGCGTGATCGGAATGCCTTCCGCGAGCAGGCGGATGCGGCCGAGGGGTGAGCAGGCGCTATCGAGGAGCGAGCGGCTAAGCTGGGGGCGTAGGCCCAAGTCGCGGAGACTCGTGCTTGGGAGATTGAGGCTGAGTTGTCCAAGCTGCACTCCTTGCTGACGGCTGTAGGTGAGGAAGCAGTGGAAAGCTTCCATTCTTCTTCGACCTACTGGGAGGAGCTGACGGAGGTGGCCTTGCGGTTCTATGGGCTAGCTCGCGATCGGGGCTTTCGAGAGGGTTGGAGTGCTACCATGAAGGCTACTGCGGCAAGCCTAGGGTGTGAGGCTCTGGTCCTTCCTTCCCCCTTGCCACCCTATGGCTCGGAGGCCGATGAGGGCGAGGAGGGGCCTGCTGAAGCTGAAGCTGAAGCTGGGGTGCCGACATTGGTGTCGGGCACGGAGGAGCGTGCACCTACGGGCACCTCGGCGGTGGAGGCTCAGGTGGTGGGGCTGGACGGTGACTTACCTCCTGCCAGTGCTGTTGACACACGTGAGCCCAGAGAGGCTGGGGTACGTGATGACGTATCCGGGGCGGATCCTTAGAGGGACGCCGGCACTTGCTTGTTTTTACCTTTCACTTTCCTCTGTTTCTGCCTGAGGGCAGTTTTCCCTTTTTGTAACACTTCGATTCTAAAATAGAAAGATTTTCTTTCCTTCACAAAATCTTGAAAATCTCTTGCGTGTATCTTCCGGCCTTTTGAACGGCTACGAGATTCTCGGGGGATGCGAAGCAGTGCCCTTGAGGTAACTCTAAGAAGGCATGACTTTCGGGATCTGTCGCTTCAGTTTCTCTGGATATGCATGAGGCGGTAGGAGTCTTTACTTTTGGGGACTTCAATCCCTTATAAGTAGCAGCCTTTGAACCGAGTCTATGGTCATCTCCATAGCGGTGAGAATTGAAGAGAGAGTCCTCCTGCATGATGTCTTCTAAAGACTCCAGTACTTCGTCAGATGACGGCTCTTAGCCAGTTCGTCGTCAGCTTCTGGTCTTTCACTGGGATCCTCCACTGGCTCCCTGGCGCCCGTGGCCAGAGCCAGGGGTGGGGGGTCTTGTCTCAGGGGACTACCGGATTGGGTACTTGGATGGTTGGGGGGAGGCCTTGGAGAAGGTCGACCGCTTATACGCTGACCGGGGAATCTTATTCCTTGAACCAGACAAGTTTCGTCCTTAGGAGGATGATGAAAGCCCTGGTTCTTGCTCCCCCCTTCTCACTCGGAGTTGCTTCTAATGCCTTCTTCTCTTTACATAGAAGTAATAATTTTCTCTGCTTGCAGCTGCGTGGTGAGAGGTTCCCCCGAGTTGAGGTGTGTGTTCTTCGGCCCAAGAAGGGTGACGGACGGGGTAGCAGACCCTGTCATCTTGTCTGCAACATGGCCGACGCGCGACGGGGTGCCTTCTGTTGCTGGAGCATCTTTCTAAGGATGTCTGAAGGCGGGGAAGCTATTTTTCATTCTTCCACTCAGTGGGCGAGGCCTTCCATCCAGGGATCGCCTGTGCACCGGGTTGACTTCTGTAATGGGTGGGCCTCGTCGCTCTCACGTCCTTTGCCGAGGAGGGGTGGATGGATCGACCGGCCTTCTCCCCTGATACGTGAGACGGTGGTGTCGATCCTCTTCTCTGGCATAGGTGGAGGTCCACCGTTGGTCCACTTCCGTGGAACACCTGGGATGTGAGGTGTCCGCTCCTGGGGCCACCGGAGATTCCCGACAGATGATCCAGCAGCGGTGGTGCCCAGGAACTGGGCGTTGATGTCATGGTCGCACAGCTTTTTACTTTTCGCATATTCATGTAATGACCCAAAGGGTCTTTGGCAGCTTGTATTTTGACTAAAAGAAAAAGGCTCTTTCACTTGGGCAAATGTTTATTGTGTACCTTCGTTGGAAGATGGCTTTTGTACGTCCCTGAGAGACTTTTTCGTATGCTTGCGCTTCCCGTCGTCTTGCCGCCATTCTTTTCAAGGGGAGCGGTGCTCGCTTCTAGGGAACTCTTAAGTTCCCTTCTCATTTTTAAGGGGAGTGGTACTCGCCTTTAGGAACCCTTAGGTTACCTTCTCGTTTTCAAGGGGAGCAGTGCTCGCCTCTAGGGAACCCTTGGGTTATGTGACAACCAGGAGGTCTGCATACCGATAAATCGATATCATCGATTTACCGATACCAATAACTTGGGGAAGCCACCCAAGAGGCTGATGAGTCCCCGTAAGGGTTAGGAAGTGTTGTTGAGGGGATGCATAATGAATGAAAATAACATGCACAATATTAATTAAAGTAACAATTTAAACTTTAATGCGGAAGCAATTCAAAATATCAGGAACTGGATAAGTACAAAGATCACTCCTCGCACGACACCGACTCCTGGTGACGCAAGCCGAGAATGCCACCTCTCGGGGCCCCACGGCACCCCACACATGGCCCCCACATGATGCCCCGCATCAGTCAGACCATGGGTCAGCACGTGGATCGAGGTCCACTCACCCGAGACTCGAATCGGTACGGAAGGAACCACCGGTTAGGCCTCAGACAGTAAACGATCCATCATGGGCCACTCCGATGTAAACAGACGGTCGATGGACCGCCTCAGGGATTGAAACGGTCCACCATAAACCGCATAAAACCAGCGTACACGGTCCTTCATGGCTCGTGCCATTCTTGCACGGCCCCTCTGTGACCGTTCCAGAAGATGAACGACCCAGGGAAGGCCGTCCCATCCCTGGACAGAATGGGAACCACACACGGCCAGGCTCAGGCCGTTCAGGACCCACGCGGTCCAACGGTAGGCCACTTGGTGATCAGAATGGTCCCTCTTGGGGCCGTCCAGTCACCCAACGGCACGGAAACAGAACGACCAATCCTGGGCCGTTCAAAGGACTACACGGCCAGTCTTGGGCCGTGCAAGGAGATGAACGGGCCTCACTGGACCATTCGATCATCCAACAGCACAGAAATGGAGCAGCCAACCCTTGGCCATTCAAAGGACTACACGGCCAAGCCTTAGGACGTGCCATCCCAACACTGTGTAACGGTCAAGACGCAACAGTCAAAATACCTCGGGGGTCACGCTGACCCCACGGGGTACGTGGTTGCCCATGGGCCGTCCAAGGGGTACACGGTCGAACGATGGACCGTGTACTCCACTGATGCTCCAGGGCCATTGAACGGTCCATCTCAGGGCCGCGTAAGGATATACATGGCTCCTGTTGGACCGTGTACACCCCACCGTCCCGAGAACGGTGAACCTCACCGAAAAATCCCATTCCGAGCCCCAAATCACCCCGGTTGAGGGGGAAACGAAGGGAAACTCACCCCCAAGCAACCTAGCATGCATCTACACCCTTCAATCGCGGAATCGCGGCTCAAAACACTAGATCGGGCGCTCGAACCCCAAATCATGCTTTTCCCTTCCCAGCGCGAAACAACCCACTCTCGACCTCGTCTCGGCCTAGAAATCACGGGGAAGGAAGACATGGAGCTAGGGAACGTCACCCTACCTCGATCTCGCTTCGAGGCACGCCGGATCGAGCCCAAACGTCGAAGAACGCCGCTAGAAACCCTCGTCCTTCACGCTTCCACGAACATCGCACGCCACTACGATCGTCTCGCCGCCGCTTACGCCGTCACGTCGTCGCCCACCGTCGTCTGCAGCTGGAGGGTGTAGATCGTAAGAAATCTACTTACTTAGATAAAAAAAATCAAAATAAAAGGGATGAATGAATGAATGAAATAGGGATGAATATGAATAAATGTGTAAAGATGTGGAAAGGTGATCGCCAGAGGGGTTACCTCAATATTTGAAGGGAGTGATCGCAAATACCTGGTGAAATTCCCCACACAATCTTCCCACTCCCAAGAGGGAATCCCTCTCCCCAACACAACCCTTCCCATCCCCAAGGTCCCATCTAACACCCATTCGAACCAAGGGAGAGATATCCCCCCGTCTCCTCTCTCTCCTCCAACCCAAATTCGTAGCTCTCCCTCTCACCACCTGCTAGACCACCTTTCAGCCCCCATTCTTCCCCTCCCACACCTTGGTTTGGCCCCTCTTAGACCCCCTAACAGCCAAGGGCTTCCTCCACACCGATCCACCCCCTTTCCCCTCCCATTGACCTCCTCTTCCCTCCTCCCATCTTCAACCTGTACCTTCAGATCGCAGGCAGCAGAGAACTATTCATTTGAAGAGGTGACTGTGACTTCATCCCGGCGTTTCTGAAGCCTAAAGAGGTACCAGTGGAAGTGTCTCCGAGTCATCTTCATAACGTGGCAGTCTCATCCTCATCCAAGCTCTGAGCTAGCCGTGAGAGTCATTCTTCCCCGACTGTGAAGAAGAGGTCCGGCCAGCAACCTGAGACTATTTACAGAAGCTGCCACGATCGGCCACCTGAATATATTGAGGCGAGGCTTGGCCAGGACCTTCGACAGCGAGTCTTCTTCCCTCTCCAAGAAGCGGGTCTCCATTTTGCATCTGGAGCGACAACTTCTTAATTTTCTCCCCAGGGTGCGCTGTTTTGTCCCCTCTTGGACTGAATAGACACCCTATCACTATTTGAGCTTGTCCGGCCTACTCCGACATCAGTTGGCATTCTCGTGGATCACGTTTTGAAGGCGACATGACAATGATTCCATCGATTTCAGCCACACTCGATTCTGAGTCTAGGGGTGTTCGTGGCGCCCTCGACTTCCTGCTGCTGTGGCTCTATAGCAGTTAGAACTAGGAAGCAGAGACCCTATGCGTGGCTCTGACAACCTGGGAATTCCAGAAAATTTAGTCAAGACCCTGGTCCAATTACGAGGAGTTGGCCACTGGTTTTGTCAAAAACTGAGTTCGGGAGTGGTCATAGTGGCGCTGATAACATCCACCTATCCCCTGTTCCAAAAGTAGGCAGAATCCACAATCAACATTCGTTGGGGCTTCTTGTTCGTCTCTTCCCTTCTCCGTGTGGCCGGCTTACCGTCCCTCCCTGCGTGGACGTAGTTTTGACTGTAAACAAGTTAACCCTCATCCCAAGACCCCCCTCCTAGGTGAGGCGTAGTGTTGTACACTCTTGAGCAGGTCGAAGCTTCATCACCGCGGTGTGTGGGGAACCCACGCTTCCTCATTCACCCTCGTCTCCAATCGGGACCAGTTCTTTCAAACCGGTCGAGTAAGCACTCTTCTCTTGCTCTAATTTAGGTTATTATCATTCAATTTTAGTTCATAGATTCGCTGGCTAGTGAGAGAGAGCTTGGTCCCGCAAGCCCGTTGTTTCTGAGTGACTACCGTGGGAGAGAGTGTGTACCCGTGCCCTCGGCACCGGGTCGGCCCTTAGAATCGGACTAGCCAAACCCTTTGGGAGCTAATATGCTTTCCGTTGTCGTGTTTCTCTAGATTCAAGATGCCGCCTCGAAGGTGAAGAACCCCAGTTCCTCGGAATGAGACTAGTGGTTCAGCTACTCCTGCTGTACCAGTTCCTGCCCAAGCTGTACCTATTCCAGATCCACCTGCGGAGTTACATGGTAGTCGTGGACGGGCACTGAAAGAATTCATGTTGTTCCATCCATCGACTTTCGAAGGTCAATCTGATCCCGAGGCAGCGAGGGAGTGGTTGGATGCTACTGAGCACGTCTTCCAATGCATGGAGTGCGCTGAGGATGAACAAGTTATGTTGGCCTCTTTTCAACTTCACGGTACTGCTCGCACGTGGTGGACCTCAGAATGAGAAGTCGCCTTCTGTTCCCGTCCGCTTCGATAGATCACTTGAGCTGAGTTTGTTATTGCATTTGAGCGTGTTTATACCCCAGTCTGCCTGAAGTTAGCCAAGATGTACCAGTTTCTAGAGCTGACACAGGGTGAGATATCGGTGTTGCAATATCGTGATAAATTCATTGAGTTAGGCCGGTATGCACCGCATATTTTTACCGATGAGACTGTGAGGACTCAGCAGTTTCTGCGCGGACAGAGAGCAGAGTTGAGCCTGCCGTTGTTCGCTACACGTGTTGCTGAGCTGGATGCCGCTTATCAAGTCGCTGTCGCACTAGAGTTGGAGCTGGCGAGGACTCGAGGTTTTGCTCAGACTGGGATGGTGTCGTCGATCATGCCACATCAGTCGCCCCACCAGTCGTCTGCTTCAGGAGTTTCTCCCACTTTTTCTCCTACCGATAGTACTCCTTTCCAGCAATCTCAGGGTAGAGGTTTCCGTCATAAAAAGAAGAGGAAGAGGTTTGATCAGCCGATGTTATCTGAGCAGAGTCAGCAGTCGGGTTCGTTTGTTCGGCTGCTTATAGACTCCGTTGTTTTTCAGCCGAGGATGCGTTCTAGATGTGGAGGTAGTCATCCGGGTGTGCCGTGTTCCCTGCCGGTTGTATGTTATCGATGTGATCAGCCGGGACACATTTCCCGTAACTATCTGTTGAGGCAACAGACGGTGCAGTTTACTCAGGCTTCGCAGTCGTAGCAGCCGTAGTTCCGTCTTCTGCCCCCGCCTCAGCCTTCTCAACCGATTCAACCGGTTCTACCGTTTCGACCGCCTATTCCTACACCTTCTCTGCAGTCGTTTGCCACTACTCATCCGCCGAGAGCCAGAGTTACACATATCACTCGTGCGGAAGCATTAGCGTCTAATCTGATCGAAGGTATGGTTTCGATTTATGATCGCACAACGCATGTTCTATTTGATTTAGGTGCGACGCATTCATTTATTTCTGAAGATTTTATTGCCCGTATCGAGAGACCGGTGAATGAAATTTCCTGTGACATGCTCGTGGAGTTGCCGTCTGGTGATTTCATGTCTACTCCAATGTGCTTGAAAAATTCTCCGGTTGTGGTCAGTGGTCGGAAGCTGCCAGCAAGACTTTATGCATTACAGGTTCAGATCGGACACAGTTTTGACGAGTTTTCACCCATCTTCAGCAAACACTCGTACGATAAAATATTAGGGGCACTGTCATTATCCACTAGGATCTAGTCCACATTACAATGATTTATTATGGCCGAGATAACAAGGGTGTCATCATGGGGGGTGATCACTCCTTCGAGATCTTGGTCCGAGAAGACCATGGTCTGCTGGTTGGTCACCAGCGAAGCCTTAGGGGGCTCGGAAGCCCAGGAGGCTTGCTCGGCATGGAGCTTCCTTCCTTGATTGCTGTCTCCTCCTGAGGCGGGTCCTCCTGAGATGACGTTGATGTGGACTCCACGAGGGTGGTCGTCGATCTCTTCTGGGGGACTCCGCTGTCTTCTTGTCACTCGGTCACATACTAGGATAGGCGGCCTTGGCGGATGAGACTTTCGATCTCGTCCTTGAGACATTGGCAGTCCCCAGTATGGTGGCCGTGATCGTCATGGATCTAATAGTGCTTTTGAGGGCTTCCCTGTTTTGGGTCAGTATTCATTGGCTTGGGGCGGCGAAGTAGTCTCGAGTCCTTTATCTCTTCATAAATTTGATAGACAGGTGCAGTCAGAGGAGTGTAGCGCTCGAACTTGCGCGGGGGTTCCTTTCGGTCACCCTCTCGGTTCCTCCTCTTCCCCTGTCCGGAAGGCTCGTCGTACTACCTCTTTCTCTCCCCCTCCCATCCCGAGCTTGCGGGATCTCGACAAGCGATGAGGACCTCCTCGCACTCCGAATGGCGCAAAGCCAAGGTCACGAGATCAGCGAGGGAGGAGGGAGGGTGGAGCACTAGTTCTCATCAAAGATTTTCGTCACGGGTGCCTCCGGTCAGTGCGGTGATGGCAGAGGCCACATCCAGGCGGGGGATGCGCAGGGCTTCCATTTTGAAATGGATGATGCAAGCCCGTAGTTTCTCCTCTTGTGCCTGCTTGACGGCCAGCAATCCTGCTATTGACCTTGGAGGGCCGCTGCCGACGAAGCTCTCCTTGAACAGTCGTCCAAATTGTCGGAAGTTGGTGATGCTGCCGGGGGCGAGTGCATAGAACCAGACTTGGGCTCCCTGCACCAGGGTGGTTACAAAAGCGCCGCACTTGACAGCATCAGTAACTCCGTGCAGCATCATCAGAGTGTTAAAGCTGTCGAAAAGGTCAGTCGGGTTGCCCTGGCCATCATAGGTCTTGAAGGCTAGGAGGGTGACCCTCGGAGAGACTTCAGCCCTCAAGATCAGATAGGAGAACGGGGATTGTTCCTTGTCCTCCGAGGTGGAGCCTTTCTACAGGGCGCGGAGGGCACACTCTTGCTCGACAAACCATCGTTCGAAGTCCCACAGGTGGAGAGACAGCTCTGGCTGGCATGTAGCCGGAAGGCTATGAGCTCGCCTCTAGCAGTTGTTTTGCCATTCTTTAGCAGGAGCTTCTGATCCTGAGGGGTGCCGGGGTATCCTAGGTTTCTTCACTCTCGGACTAGAGGAGGCTTCTTGCTCAGGAGGTAAGGCCGTTGCCGCTAAGAGGAAACGGGTGAGAAGGGTGGAGGCCACTCGTTCAGTCGAGGAGGGTGTGTAGTTGGCTCTCCCAGCCATCGAATCTGATGGGGTCGCTGACGTCGGAGAAGTTGCGGCTGGGGCGGATGGGTCCCGGGTAAAGGCGGCTGGTGCTGGGGCGTCTACCGAGGCTGAGGGGGCATAGGGCGGCGGAACCTAGTCTGATCCGGTCAAGGCCGAGGGGTCACGAGGTGAGGTGACCCCATCCCAGCCGACCAAGGCTGTGGAGGTGCAGGATGAGGCAGCCCAATCTGAGTCAGGCAGTGGGCCCCCAGAAGTGGGAGTACTCGGGGAGGATGCCCCGATCCTGGCTGTCCCAGAGAGGACCTTCCTCCCGCGGTGGGTGCCTTCGCCGTCCGACACTCCCTATACCACATTTGCCATTTTGTGATGTTGGAGGCTGTTCGAGGAGGTCTTGGGCGTGGCCCCCCTTCCGTGCTTCTAGAGCGAGTCATGGAAGGCAGCTTGATTCTGTCCTAATTGGGGGCTGAGATGATCGATGTGTTTGCTCAGGTGGACTCGGAGAGGGAGTCTCTGTCCTGGGCCTGCGGCGTGTCTGACCGAAAGATCAAACGCTTGACTCTCGACCTTGAGGACCTTCATCGGGAGGTGGTCTCACTTAAGGCATAAGTAGAGTCGAGCAAGAAGGAGGCTCGGGTGTCGAGCGAGCAGCTAGCTCAAGCTCGCTATATGGTCGAGCTGAAGGATAGGCTCCTGGACATGGAGCCCAAGGTTCAGGCCGAGCATGATGGGTAGTGGAAGGTCAAGCGTGAGGAGCTCGAGGGCTGAGTCTGGGAGGCCGAGGGTGCGCGAGCCGAAGCTGAGAAGATGCTGTCCGAGGCAGAGCGAAGGGTAGCCAAGCTTGAGAAGAAGGCAGAACTGGACGAAGTGGAAGCGCTCGAGCAATACAAACGCTCGGAGGGTTATCAGGTGGCGCTACAGAAGGCTGCCTTTTCCTACTACAAGCTAGGCTACCGTCAGGATTTGTGGAAGGGGTTCTCCTAAGGCTTCCATCGAGCAACTTCTCTAGACCAGGACCAAGTGATGGACCAGCTCGAGTTTTCTTTTGGGCAACGTTATGATTCGGATTAGGATGTCATGGATTCTTCTTTCCCAGCGTTGAGCGAGGGTGGAAGTCGGGATGCCTCCATCTCGTTTGAGCGACTGCGGACTCCGACAATTTTGGGAGGGCATGCGGTCGAGATAGTTCCTGCGTCAGTGGGGTCATTGTCTAGTCTGACCATCACCGAAGGTGCCGGGGGCAGGTTGCCTGGTGCTGAGGATCCTTTGTCTTCCGAGCTTCGTGATGGGCCCGAGGCTTGATGTACAAGCTTTTTCTTTTTCTTTCTTCTTTATTATGGCCATGTAAAAACTTTCCTTGTATACATGAAGACGGTAGTATTAAATGCTGAATTGACTACTTCTTACCGCCTTTTGTGCTATTTGACTACCGTATTTGAGCGGAGTTGAGGAATTGTATAAGGAATTGAAATTGCATAAGCGAGTCCAGAGCAAGTCCATTTGAGTTGTCTATTGTTGGCTTAGGATGTTTTCTGTATTAATGATGGATTTCTTGTTATTGTGTGAGTTTTCTAGCTTCAGTATGCCACCTCGTAGGAGAGGCCATGGTCGTGGTCGAGGTCGAGGTCCTGCTCCTCAGGAAGAAAGTAGCTCCTCATCTCCCCCAGTAATTGTTCCAGATCAAGCTCAAGCTATTCCAGTTCTTGCTCTAGCTCCTGCTATTCTGGCGCAAGAAGATGTGCCTGGTGGTCATGGTCGTGCATTGAAAGAATTTCTACTGTTCCATCTGCCGACTTACGAAGGTCAAGTTGATCCAGACGCCGCCAGGGCGTGGCTGGATGCAACGGAATGTGTTTTTCGATCGATGGAATGTGCTGAAGATGAGAAGGTAATGCTTGGAACTTTTCAGCTTCAGGGCGTAGCACTTACTTGGTGGACTACAGAATGGGAAGTTGCCTTCCGTTCCCATCCACTCCGACAAATCACCTGGACAGAATTTGTCGTCACTTTTGAGCGTACTTTCAGTCCTGCATATCTCCACATGAACAAGATGCATCAATTTATGGAGCTCGTGCAAGGTGGAATGTCAGTGTTGGAATATCACAATCGGTTCATGGAATTGGGTCGTTATGTGCCCCATGTTTTAGCAGATGAAGACCTCAAGATAGAGCATTTCTTGCGTGGTTTGAGGCCTGATTTAAGGTAGCATTTAATCGCAACCTGAGTGTCTATGATGAATGATGCTTATCAGGCAGCAATAGCACCTGAGCTACATATGGCTAGATCTCATGGTTTTTCTCAAGCGGCGCCAGTTCAGCCGACTGTTCCACTTCAGTCGAGTTATCAGCCTTCTGTGTTGGGAGTTCCTTGTGTCATTCCTGCTGCGAGTGGTACTTCTTCCTTCAGGCCTAAGTTTAAGAAGTTTAAGAAGTCGAAGAAGAGATTCGAGCGACAAGTATCTTCGGGCACTGTGCAGTAGTCTACTCCGCCTTCTCAGCAGCAGCAGAGACAAGTGATGGGACCTCCAAAGCTATGTACGAGATGTGGTGGTAGTCATCCTGGTAGGCCTTGTTCCTTGCCAGTGGTTTTTTATCGTTGTGACCAATTGGGTCACGTGGTTCGAGATTGTCCCTTGCGGCCAAAGCTGGTGCAATTTTTACAAGCTTCTCAGCTGCAGCAGTCTCAGTCTCAATTCAGACCTCCTCTCCCGCCACCTCCGTCTCAGCAGTTCTTCCCGCAAGCTTCAGTAGTGTCTTCCTTCCAATCTTCTGCAGCAGCAAGTCAGAAGTAGAAGGGCAAGGTTTTTCATATTATGTGAGCAGAGGCCATGGCATCCAACCTCGTCGAAGATACGATTATAATTTTTGGTGATGCAGCTCGTGTCTTATTTGATTCTGGTGCTTCTCACTCCTTTATTTCTGAGGATTTTCTTGCATGCATTGAGGAGGGTGAATGCATGTGTGCAGGTGACAGAGCTGACCGCCACCATAGGCGTGGGAGACTAGTTGCGGGAGGAGCTCGTACTGGCGCAGGATGAGGCCGCCCGTCTGCGTGAGGAGCTGGCGCAGAGCCTCCACTCGGGGGAGGAGACGACCCGCCTGCGGAGAGAGCTAGAGCAGAGCGTCCGCTTGAGGGAGTCAGCAGAGCGTGGCCGTGCTGAGGTGTAGGAGGAGGTAGCCCGCCTGCGGGAGTGGTTAGCACAGGCTAGACCATCGAACTCAGTGGAGATGGCGGTCCTCCAGGCAGAGGTGGAGCGACTCCGGACCACGACCTCAGAGCTAGAGCGTTACCGACAGGAGGCGTTCGAGCTACGTGGCGAGGTGCGGGCCTACAGAGAGATGAGTCACTCCGTAGCGGGATGAGTGGTAGTCGTGCGGCCCCGAGTGGGAGTCAGGCTACCCATGGATCCGTCGGGCATTTTCTCGCGACTTCCTCTCAGCGGTAGAGGAATGAGGAGGAGGACCGGCGCCGGCGGTGAGAGAGGGAGGAGGGAGCGACCTCTACGATGGGCCCACCATCGAAGAGGTAGGAGGGAGGCGGTGACAGTAACAGGCCAGAGGGGGCGGCCTGATTTTGCTTTGTACTCCTACACTTCTACATGACGTGATATGATAGTGACCTAGCTTGTCTTTTTTTTTTCTTTTTGTCGATTTTCTTATGTGATGCATGTATGTATGAAAATATGCAAATTCGGACCTTGGACGACTTACGGGTGAGACACATGGGAGGGGCGAGGCACGCCGACTTTACGAGAGAGCTGACGCAAGGAGTGGGGTATGTCGACCCTACGAGAGGGACGACGCGAGAGGAGAGACACGCCGATTCTACGAGAGAGACGACACGAGAGGAGAGGCACGCCGACTCTACGAGAGGGACGATGTGAGAGGAGAGACACGTCGACTCTACGAGAGAGACGACGCGAGGGGAGAGACACGCCGACTCTACGATGCGAGGGGAGAGACACGTTGACTCTATGAGAGAGACGACGCGAGAGGAGAGGCACGTCGACTCTATGAGAGGGACGACGTGAGAGGAGAGGCACACCGACTCCATGAGAGAGACGACGCGAGGGGAGAGACACGCTGACTCTACGACATGAGAGGAGAGACATGCCGACTCTACGAGAGAGACGACGCAAGGGGAGAGACACGCTGACTCTACGAGAGAGACGACGCGAGGGGAGAGATAGGCCGACTCTACGAGAGAAACGACGCGAGGGGAGAGACACGCCGACTCTACGAGAGAGATGATGCGAGAGGAGAGACACGCTGACTCTACGAGAGGGACAACGCGAGAGGGGGGACACGTTTGTTCTGAGAAGTGAGGACGAGCTTCAAGTACAACAGCAAAGGAATGGGTGGCTACCCATAGGCCGCACAAGGTTTATGCGGCTATATCTAGGCCGTATATATGACTTGGGCGGCCCGTAACCGGCTGCAGGACGTAATGATCCTTCGCCGGCAGTGGTTTGTCACTGGGTTGTTAGTGATATTTTTATCTTACTTACCTTTTGGCCAGGGTATGCCCCGTGTAGTTGTATTTTTTTGACTCTTGCTCAGATGTTTGACTTGTTTAAATTATGGATCTGGACTATAGTACATATTTATCACTCTGATATTTAAATTGCTTCCGTTTATAGTTCAAATTGTGGCTATAATTAACATTGCGCGCGTGTAATTCCAATTCATTATGCATTACATTGACAAAGCCCTCCAACCCTTACGGGGCCTCATCAGCCTCTTGGGTGGCTTCCCCGAGTTCTTGGTATCGGTTTACCGATATCCAGATCTCCAGGTCATTATAGATGCCCCGATCCCGACTGTCCCAGAGAGGACCTTCCCTCCCGCGGTGGGTGCCTTCGCCATCTGAGCCTCCCTCTACCGCAAGTGTCGTTCTACGACATCGGAGGCAGTTCGAGGAAGTCTTGGGCGCAGCCCCCCTTCCGTGCTTCTGGAGCGAGTCATGGAAGGTGACTTAATTCTGGCCCAATCGGGGGCCGAGATGACCGATTTGTTATCTTGGGTGGACTCGGAGAGGGAGTCTCTGTCTTGGGCCCGCGGCATGTTCGACCGAAAGATCGAACACTTGACTCTCGACCTTGAGGACCTTCAGCGGGAGGTGGCCTCGCTTAAGGCGCAAGTAGAGTCGAGCCAAAAGGAGGCTCGGGTGTCGACCGAGCAGCTGGCTCAAGCTCGTTATATGGTCGAGCTGAAGGATAGGCTCCTAGACACGGAGGGCAAGGTTCAGGCTGAGCACGATGAGTAGTGGAAGGCCGAGCGTAAGGAGCTCGAGGGCCGAGTTTAAGAGGCAGAGGGTGCATGAGCCGAAGCTGAGAATAGGCAGTCCGAGGTAGAGCGGAGGGCAGTCAAGCTTGAGAAGAAGGCGGAACTGGCAGGAGCGGAGGCACTCGAGCAATACAAACGCTCAGAGGGTTATCAGGCAGTGCTCCAGAAGGCTGCCTTTTCTTACTACGAGCCAGGCTACTGTCAGGGTCTGCGGAAGGGGTTCTCTCAAGACTTCCACCGAGCGACTTCTCTAACCCGGGAGCAAGTGATGGAATAGCTCGAGTTTCCTTTCGGGCAACGTTATGAGTCAGACAAGGATGTCAAGGATTCCTCCTTCCCGACGTCGAGCGAGGGTGGAAGTCGGGATGCCTCTGTCTCATTCGAGCGATCGCCGACTCCGGCAACCTCGGGAGGGTGCACGGTCGAGACAGTTCCCATGCAGGTGGGGTCGGTGTCCAGACCGACCGTTACCGAGGGTGCTAGGGGTAGGTCGCCTGGTGTCGAGGATCCTTCATCTGTCGAGTTTTGTGGTGGGCCTGAGGCCTAATTATTTTTTTTCTTTTTCTTTCTTTTCTATAATATGGCCATGAAAAACATGAGTGTGCACACGGGGCTGAGGGTGTCAGACCCGCGCTGACGAGCGCGACCTCAGCTAGTCCTTGTTTTGTGTTCCTGGTTACACTCATTAACCTAGATACATGACTCAAATAAAAAGAAAATTACAATGATAAGACTCAAATAAAATATAAAAATTACATGACTCGACTCAGAAAAATATGACGGACACAATGGAGCCATGCTGGGAAGCAACCGGGGTCTTGAAAAATATGAAGGGCGAGAGATGCCCCCATCAAGGAGGGTTGATCACATGGTGGAAAAACTAGTTTTACAACCAACCAATGCCTCCATGGAGGGAGGGGAATCAGTGGCGGGATGGAGGTGGATAGACTTCCGGCCTGCACACTCACTACGGTAGGTGGACTTCTCTAGCACCAGCAACTTGGTAGAGTTGAAGTTCCCTGTCCAGGTGTCTGATGAAGGCAAGGTCAGTGCCACTAGAATTCTGCTCATCTTGTGAAACTCTAGGAGGAAGATTCAGCACGTTTGGGGGTCAGTCGTGTCCAGAGTGACCGCTCTCGGGAGACTACGTCGCTGCCATTTCCTGCAGGCCAGAGAATCCTTGCTCAGGGCATAACTTCTAGCTGGGATGTGAAAATGTGCTGGGACTTTCTCTATTGGAAAAAGTAATGGCCCATGCTTGGCTCCACCAGGTTTCACCTTGAAACCCGCCCGTATGATAGAATGGAACCTTCTGGTCGCTGGTAAGGTATAACAGAGTGTGAGAATAAGAGAGCAGGCCCAACTTGCCTACATTGTAACTCCCTGATCTGGAGTCAGATGGGGCCAGGGTAGAGGTTGGGAGAGAGAGGGGTGCCTCAAGGATATCCAAGAACTGGATTGGTTTCGTTATGATGCGTGGGTTGTCGACACTGTCTGTTTTTGTGAGAGTGCGCACTTGGGGCCGTCAGCCAGATAGGGGTACCTTGTTGGGATTGGTCCTCTCAACCTCGCTGTCGGAATGAGATGAAACATTTACCGACGTGAAGTGGAAAGCCTGATGTCGATTTAAACCAAAGGGGCAGAGCTGGAGATGTCGGATGGAAAGGTAGTGGCTTCTGCAACCCGATTGGTCTAGGGCTCCTTGAGCAAGGGTGAGCAGTCTACGCGCTCTTGGGGAGATAGTCGTTCCGAGGTGCTCCAGTGGTTGAATGAGGCCCTTCTTCCTGGAAGTGAAAGAAGACTCTCATGGGAACACCCTGACCAAAGGCCTTGACTAGACTCCTAGGGAAGAAGGTGTGAGGGCTTCTGAAACTCATCTCTATCTCCAGCCAAAGTGGATCTACGTAGCCTGACAGAAACAGGCCTCCCGCACAACTCCGACCTCGGATGAGGGTGCTTGACCTCTCGTTGCAAAGCTACTTCAGAGTAGAGTCTTCAGATGTTGGGATGGTCTCTAGGAACTACTCAAGAGAGGCGGTGGGGTCACTGTAATAGGGCATCCGATCTGGTGTTATGTCTGCCTGGGTGGCAGTAAGAGAAAGAGATTGGAAATGGGGAACATGGGAGGGGTAAATGGGGTGGAAAGGGGCTGGGGCGATCCCTAGCTATGAGGGGGTCACGGAGGGGATTCAGCCACTCCATTCCTCTCCACTTGAACCCCATCTCCCTCTACTACCAGTCTGGAATTTTTAGCAGCATAATACCACGAGGTTGCAGAGGCTGCCATGACTTCATCACGTATTTTCTGGTTGCCTATCCTATAATGCCAGAAAGATATTTGAAGCTGCTTCACAGGCGAGGTTGTCCCGTCCCAATCCGAGTTCGGAGCTGCCCGGGAGAGCCGTTCTCCCCAAACTGTGCAGAACTAGTCTGGCCTGTAACCAGAGGCAACTTACAAAAGCTCCTACGACCACACCACAGCTCCCCTCGGCACGCCCCTTAGCTGGAGTGGAGTCCCACCAGTCACCTATCCAACGCAACAAGCGGGGTGCCGATTGAAGCTAGGAGCAGCCCGTTCCGATTTTTCTACCCCAAGGTAGCAGATCAGGTCAGTCAGTATCCGTCCAGACCCCCTCCCACTCTTCTGGACATATCTCTCTGCCACAACCTCCTCTGTTGTCCTTCCTAGTTGGAGATCGAAGAGGACTCATTCATGAACGTGTCCGTCTTGGTCCCGCACCATTTCGACTACGGGAGTGTTCATGATAGTGTCATCGACCTGCTACTGTGACCTTAGAGCAGTCCTAGTCTGAGCAGAGCAACCCAGTTCCTGAGCCATCCACAACCAGCAACGACACCGGACGATCCCACGAAAATTCAGGAGCCTTCCTGGACCAGTCAGCAAAGGATTGGTGCTGGTTTTGGTGTCTTTGGAGTCTGGTACAATCTGTGGCAGCATCAACAGTGACTGTCGGTCTGATTGTTCCATAAGCAAGCTGAATCGGCCGAGTGGCCTTTTCGGTACCCTAGTAGTCTTCTTTCCCACCCCACCTGGTCGGCTTAGCGCCCCTCCCAGTGTGGAGGTAGTTTTTGTTGTAATCCACATTCCCCACCCCTTGTCCAACCCTCCTGCGAGAGTAGTAGTGCATGTATTATTAAACAAGGAGAAGCTTCACCGACGCAGTGTGTGGGGAACCCACACTTCCCCGCTCATCCACGTCTCCGAACGGGAGTCGGTTTCTTCAAACTGACCAGGTAAGCTCTAAATCCTTGCTCTCATTTCAGTTCTTGTTCATTTCATATCTGTCGAATTGCTCCGCTGGTGGAGAGAGAGTGCCCGATCCCAGAGCACCTAGCTTCGCATGGTCACCGTGGAGTTGTGAGTGAGTGAGCGACCTTGTGCCCCAATTGGCACTCAGCCAGCCCCTTGAGTGAGGGCACCGTACCATCGGGAGGTAACTTTAACCCTGCTGGCCCTCTACTAGCAAGGGACTTGTTCCATTTGCCTCCCCTCGGCATCGCCGAGTCACCCCAGGATCGTGTGCGCGACGGTGGTTCGGCAAATCGCGTGGTTCCCTTGCACTTGTGCATATGCTTTCGAAGTAGGTCCAAGGATCCTTGCTCTAGTTGTTGCATATTCCATAGCGATGTCACATCAGTTGGTATCAGAGCAAGTTTTAGACTTGTCTCTACGAGTCCCTCACCGCACAAGGCATGTGCGGTCCAACTCTGGCCGCACCACTGCCAACGGCACCAGGTGACGTGCGGCCTGCCCCTGGCCACATGAATGGTCATGCGGCCAGACCCTGGCCACACACCCCAGTGTACTATGCAACAGTCACAAGTAATGGTCAAAACTCACGAGAATGGGGGTTGCCTTGGGGCTGCTCATAGGATGTGCGGTCCCACGACTGGCCGCACAAACCCATTGCGCGCCAAGCCATTGGGTGGTCAAGCCTTGGCCGCACAAGGGGTGCCCACTGCGCACCAAGTAGAAGGGTGGTCGCGCAAGGGCCGCACAAGGGATAAACGGGCCCTGGTTTGATCGTTTATCTCTCGCCGATGTGAAAATGGTGAACGGTCTGAAAAATTCCATTTCCAGCCCCATGCAAGCCCCACGGAGGGGGAAACGCAAGAAAATCAACCCCTAAACCCCCTAGCATGCTTCTACGCCCTTGAAATGTGGAATCGGGGTGTAAAACGATGGATCGAGTGAAGCCTCCCCGCGACATGGTTTTCCCTTCCCGGCACGATATCACCCTCTCTCGGCCACGCCTCGGCCTACAAACCATAGGAATGGAAAGGAAATGAGCTAGGGATCGTCACCCTACCTTCGAACCGCGTCAAGACGTGCCGATCCAAGATTGAACCCATGAAGATCGCCATTAGAATCTCGTTCCACCAAGCTTCCCACACTCGTTGCACGCCGCTGGGATCGTCCCGCTATCACCCACGTCCTCGCGCCGTCACCCCACGCCGTCTGCAGTCGGAGGGGACGTCGCCATGGTCGAACGGGAGAGAGAGAGGGAGAGGGCGACCACGGTGGGGAGAGGAAGAAGAAAGGAAGAAGAAAAAGAAAAAGAAAAGAAAATGGGGGGTTTTAAATAGAAAATTTGATTTTTCATAAAAATATCAAAAAATAAAAAATCACGTTTCCGCAATCCTCGGAACGCACCGATCGCAACGGTACCACTCACACCCAGGTGAATGACTCGGATCACCCGTAGCGGCCGCCATCCCCACTCCATTCCAATCCACCCATCGAGCCCCGTTCTTCATGCCCGTGAAGCGCCACACGCCAAGGAGAGGACGTCGTCACCACGATCGGCGTTGGAGTCCACCACGAAGGGAGGAAACCCGGCGGAGGAGAGGCCTGTGGAGGGAGCACTCGCGATGTCCGCGGCCGAGGAAGAACTAGCCGGAGCCGCAGAGGACGTGGAGGGAGCGCCACCGGCCGCGGAGGTGACAGCGAAGGCCGCCCGGGACCCGGAGGTAGGTGGCCAAAACCCTAGCCCCAAACCTATTTGTAGGCCATGCATGTTAGTTTAGGTGATTGGGGAGGGGAATGCGGTCCTCAGAGGCTAAAATGGTGGCCATTGAGCCACCCACGACGACGGGATACGCCGTTGGGGAGGACAAGACAAAACGGTTCCACAGGGACCGTCCCATTAGCACCGAGCGGTTCACATCGAGCCGTTCCACATAACACGGCCCAGTTGTGGCCATGTAAAACCTCCAAACTGACATAACCACACGGTTCACATCGGACCGTTCAAACAACAGGACGGCCCACTCGGGACCGTTTAGAATATGAAGGGACAGGAATGGAACTGTTAATATCAAACTGTTGAACGATCGGGCGGTCATGTGGGAACCGTTATAGGGGGAGTGATGCTGAATTTGAACGGTCTACCTCAGGCCGTGGATTATGTAGACGGTCTACCATGGACCGCTCTACTGGGGAGTGAGGCATGGGAAGCTATGCGAGTGGTGGATCAGGCGGTCAATCCCAGACCATCCAAACCTTAAACAGGGCAGAATAGGGCGGTTCAGATGTGACCGCTGAGTGACAGTGCGGTTTCTGATGAACCATTTATAAGGCAGAGTGTGGAATTTCATTCTTATTTATTGAGATATGGACTGAATGCAGGGGAAGCGGCGGACCCGGATTTCATGGCTGCAGGTCCGGGCGGTGTATTTGGCACTGTCAGACTTTCAGCGAGAGAGGCTAGCGGCGATGGGATTTACCGAGCTCTTGAGCATTGAGGTGTGTCGCTTTGACACAGCTCTACTTTATGCTCTGCACGACTGTTGGGACCCGGTGAGTCGGTCCTTCCTCTTCTCGTGGGGGCATATGGTTCCCACGTTGGAGGACGTGGCCCGAATCACGGGCCTGCACGTGCATGGGTCTCCGGTGACCGGGAGTACTTATCCTAATTACCGCGACATGGCCCGGGAGTTACTAGAGTTGGACCTACTGCATCCTTAGCAGCAATCTACCACGGTGGCGAGAGCAGTGCTCCAGGACAGCCTGGGGCTTAGAGGCGCGGGTATAGCGACTGGGGAGCTGCCCGAGCAGCACCTTCAGCGGCTCGTGGACCGAGTCAGGCAGAGAGTTGCAGTGGCGGCGGGGGAAGAGGTAGATAGAGTTCTCCAGCGGTTTCTGATGCTGTTGTTCGGGCGGCTCCTCTTTGCGATGCAGGCAGACGTGATCAGCTGCCGATTCCTTCCACTCCTCGAGGACCTTTCCCACGTAGGCGACTACGCGTGGGGAGCGACGGTCCTCGCCTTCCTGTTCGATACCCTGAGCTCGATGACCCGGCGAACGATGCTTGGGGGCTTCTCTCCCTTACTCTAGGTACACTCTGTCTTCCTTTGGTTCCTGCAAAATTTATTCACACACAACCAGAAAAACAAAAATGCTATGCAATGCAGGTATGGGCCTACGTCTGGCTACCCGGGCTAGGGCGAGGGGAGATGGCCCTCCCCGGTGCGATTTCGATCGCGAGGCGTTGGATCGCGCCTCGAGAGACGGGAGGGCTTAGGAGACAGGTCCGCGCCCTCCAGGATGACCTAGATACCCTACCGTACGATTCGGTACACTTCTAAACTTAGACTTCTAGTTAAAAATTCTACATGCTTATGATGCTGACTCGACTCGCTATTTGACAGGTACGGTGGACTCCCTATTCGAGGAGGGACACGAGGGACAGCCCTGGGTGGCTGGGGCCCTCACCTTCTCTGGTCGGGACGTGTGGCTTCACTGCTTGAATGTGGTGGAGCCACTCTACTCTTGATTGGTGCTGAGGACGATCGGCGTCCATCAGCCTACAGTTGAGTTCCCAGTGGCGGAGAAGCCAGGGGAGTGTGTGGGTCGGCACCCACGGGGAGCAGCTACAGTGACAGACTGGACGGTACGGGCCGCTGACCAGTTAGCTGACTGGGCGGCACACATGCAGGTGGTGACTGCTCGTGCGGAGAGCGATGGCGTGTACTACACAGCGTACGCCCAGCACTACCAGGACCAGGTGTTCCAGGGTGCCCGCCGACTGGCACGACTCCAAACCCTAAACCCTTCTAATTATAACCTATATGTGATCATGCACTGACAACTATTTCCTAAATGTTGATCGATCCAGCGGGCAGGATAGCGGAGCTCTAGGGGTTGCTCCATTCTATCGTCATGGAGCGGGACGAGGCCCGCCAGGCGCTAGCCTTACTGGTAAAAACTTAGAATTAACCATGCAATTTTTACTATGCTTATTCTATGACATGACTGACTCTTAAACTTCTAAATGTAGCGGGGTGAGGAGACGCAGAGACAGGGGGCCGATGCTCCCTCTCCCTCTAGGCAGGCTCCAGTTGACCAAGGGGAGCGAGATGCTGAGCTACGGAGCATGGTGGAGAGGGCCGAGGCAACAGAGGCAGAGCTCACCGAGAGGGTACACTCCTAAAACTCTTCCTTGGTTAATTCATGCTTATTACATGCTATTTACTGACCATGGCTACATGCATGTAGGCGATCGAGCTGACGATCCTCCGGGGCGAGCTGGAGGAGAGGAGCCGAGACTTAGAGGAGGCGGCGTGCCTTGTCTGTGTGTCGTTGTCGGGTTCTGGTCAACCTGGTGTGACCCAGTGGTTGACAGGTGACCTTGTGCGTGTCTCGGCAGTTCTATCTACCCCTAGACAGTGGTTCTGGACGGTTGGAGGTATTGTCTTATCTCGATTTACGTGTCTAGGTGTGCTGAGAGTTCTTGGTGTTTCCTCAGGTCTCCGTGAGTCATTTCCTGTGGTTGTGTCGTTTCCTCCGGCTTAGGATTAGATCGATTGGCGGCCCGTTCCACTTTGTGCGAAGATCTTGACTTCGAGTCGTGAGACTCAGGGATCGTTGTAGTTTCAGGTCTAGTCACCTTGTCCTGAGTCTGTCGGTAGTTGGTTTACTGCCTTGGTGTTTCGTAGTACGTGCGACAGTGCTTTCTTGCCTATCTGTACTCCAGCACTCGTGTTTTGGAGTCTGTGTCTTGTGAGCCTCCACTAGTCGTAGCCTGACGGCACGTTACGACGTGTCAGCCCACCTGGGAGTGGTGGCGTGGCAGTTCCTGAGATACAATTTTTAAGCTAGTTCCGTTGGCCCCGGTCCAACCGTAGCGTCCTATGGAGGGGAATGCTTGCTAGAGGCCTGGCTTAGGCGAGAGCCAGTGTGTGCACACGTGGTCAGGGGCGTTAGGACTTACGTCGACGGGTGTGACCTTGACTAGTCACTCGTTACTGTAGTTCCTGTTCTGGTTCAGCATGTACCTTGGTCTCCGTTGTTCCAGGCATCCATAGAGAGGTACTTAAGGCGTAGCATAAGATCTCAGTGGATGCAGCTGGCTATTCTTCTAGTGAGGAGGTGCTTCCGTCACGTGACTCGTGACTCTCACATTTCGCACGCGTTGTGACCTTTCCAGGTTAGCCCTCTCTTGGCCTTGCCCGAGGTCAGCGTCCTGTTCTATAAACGACGTTCCAGTCGTGTATGTGGTTGTGTCTAGGAAAGCATACACGGCAATCGAGTCATATGTGCCTTAGAGTCTATGTCTATCTAGATCTTTTCTACGCTTGTTGTCTGGTCTCGTGGGCCTTTGTCTTAGGCCGCGTGCTTGTCGACAGATCGGTAACTCCTGACCTTTCGAGTTCGGGGTTAACCTTCTGTCATTGCTTGGAGTAGCTTAGGAGCCGAGGTCCTCTCGGTAGCCGTGTTTTGTTGGTATGACTTCTTCCCTCTTCCCTTACCTGTTCCCTACCCCTGCTTCCTCTTCTATACAGGTTTCTAGTGTAGCTTTTCTTGTTTTATTACTACCTGCTGTTTTAGCGTGTTACTGCATTATTTTTCAGTGGGGATCAGCGTGACCCCTACTGAACCAGTGATACAAGGCTCACCGCTACTTTTCAGGTGGGTGGCATCTTCTGCTTCCCCGGTTCCTGGTGTGGCGTGTCCATAGCTGCCAGTGGTACCTGCGTCAGGCTTCCCCCGACATCAGTGTGTGTCTTTCTTTTCTGTTGAATGTACTGCTTACCTTACCTTTGGGCTGGACTCTGGTATAATTGTTAAATATTTAAACTATCGTGGCCATGGTCGCGATGGTAGAGGCAGTACTTCTTTTTGCTCCTCGTGCTCAGATCTGACTTCATCCGAGGAGGCCACTTCAGGAATGGCTCCACACTGATCTCTATTAGTATCTGGTCCGGTGGAGGTGTCAGGGGCGTGTAGTGGTGATAATTGCCCCATTCCTTCTCAGAGCGGTCACGGCGGTCTCCATCCTGCTGCTCTCGCTTACTCCGACCCTCTTGTGGCGGTCGACAGATCTCTTGCGGTTGGACTGATCGGCTCCAATCGCGCGGCCAAGGGCCACTGTATTCTCCTCGCAGCGCGCATGCTTCTGCGCTAGGGTGAGGAGGTCCGGAAGGGTGGTCGGGGCCTCGACCTCGAGGGCGTGCCGGAGGATGTAGTCCCGCGTCCCCTGGGTGAGGGCCGTGGTGGTGATGCTGACGTCAAGGTGTGAGATCCGTAGTGCCTCCACATGGAAGCAGGAGACGAAATCCCACAGCATCTCCTCCTTACTCTGCTTGAGTGCGAGCAGGGTTACCACAGATTTGGCCACCTTTCAGTAGTCAACAAAGTTCTCCTTGAATAGCTTCTTGAGCTATTGAAAGGAGAAAATAGTCCCGACCAACAGGGACTCAAACCAAACCTGGGCATTCTCTCGAAGGGTCGTCACGAACGTCAGGCACTTCACAGTGTCCGAGGCCCAGTGGAACACCAGATGGGACTCGAAGCTGTGCATGTGGTCTGCCGGATCAGTGGTGCCGTCATAGGATGTGAACGATGGCAATTGGAGCTTCGACAGGATGGGGACTTCCATTATTTCCCTAAGAGAAGGGAGCATGGAAGTCCAGGTTGTTGCCGATTAGGCCGTGATTCTTGGCGGCCAAGAGGACGTCGTCTAAATGTCAGACCTTGTCCTCTATTTCTTCAAAGCACTGGAGCCGGCGGTCCATCTCTGGGTTGGAGTGTAGTGGGCTATGCACTCTCGGTGTGGGCACGCTATGAGATCATCGAGTCCTTGTGGCTGAGGCATGGGATGTCTCTCGTGCTTGACGGGGGTTCCCCCCAGTCTGGCCCCTCTCATCCTCCCGTCGCTCGGACAAGATGAGCTAGGGGTCGACCTGTTGGCTCTGAAGCTCCTGGCAGAGTTTTATCAGGGCTTGGATCTGTTGACACAGTTCGTCGAGGTCACCTGGGGTGACCTCCTGCCGGGGATAAGCGGAAGAAGCTTCTTGTGACTCCCGCCAGGAACTGGGTCCTTGGTGGGACCTACGGCCCCGGTGGCTGGTGTTGCGGAGACTTCCAAGGGGCGCCATAGCCTTTCGCTCATGATTCCGACAGATAGCCCCAAGAAGTGTAGAGGCTGGAAAATAGTTCTTAGGCCACGTACCACCTTCTCTATTTATTTGTTGGGGAAGTCATCTCACGCCCGTGGAAGCCTGTAAACACTAAGAAGCAGGGGCGTCAGAAGGAGTCCCGGGTGTTACCCCAGGGGACAACCCTCCGATGCTTAAGTCAGCAACAGGATCTAAAAGGATCCGAAAACCCAATAAAGATCTAGCAGGACCCAATAAAGATCCGCCAAGGATCCGGGGTGTTACAGTTCTCCCCTCCTTTAAGAAATTTCATCCTCGAAATTTAAGGACCAACAAGGGTAAGGCAGGGGAGAACAACCCAACAATTACAGACACAAAACATGAGAAACAGAATTCAGGGTCAGACTGTTGTCATGAATACACGCTTGGGAGTGAGCGCGATCACAAGTGAACACAAGTCTGACACCTCTGAAGCAAGGCAACATTGCATACGTCTCACTAGATAGGAGACATGATTGCCAGAGTAACAAGCATTGAGAAACGAATCGACAGAAGTGATAGGCACAACCAACATCAGCTTACACAAGAAAACATAGTCCTCTCAGCTGACAGCCTGACGACATCATTGGCTCCAGTGCTAAAGGAGACAGGGAACACCAGGTACACTGGGTGCCAATAGACAACTACGTGGAGGAACGACAACAAAACAACAACATTGGATCACACGCCGAATCAAGTCCGTCCTTACTCAAAAATTGCATCTGATCGAGTCGCAAGCTACTCCACCGGGAAAAGGAGCACATCAAGCTACTGACGAGACAATGGTCCAATACATAAATGCGGAATCATACGAAAATAGCACTGCAAAAACAACAACCAATGATAATAGCACCTGCAGGATTTTGGCTCCGTACAGCACAAAGAACCACGGAACACACTACAAGCAGGGTCGTATCAAGGCACGTGATAGCTGAGCACATGACCACGGGGAATGAGTCATGCATCAGGCCATCCGCCAAGGAAGGACCCACAGCAACTGAAACCGATCACAAAATGACAAGAGAAATCACAATCTCGAGGAATGCATCTCAAGGACTATGAATACGACTCGAGAGTACAACACCCACGATAATGAATGCAGAGTAGAGGGTACTTTATCAGCAGGGAAGCCGACGATTTTCCCAACATTCACAAATGCCATGCCAAAACTAGAGAATTGACCGATAATGGCAGGGTCACGACAATGTCTAGGCATATGCAACTAAGACGGAGTCACATCGAGAAGAAGCAATTCTCTCAACTAGCTAGAATTGTACGAAAAGATCCTCAGTTTGTGAGTCATCAGCCCGTAATTTTCCGCTGCGCACTCAACAACACACTAAGGCATCAGAAAGAATCTCTGCCTTCGCATCTCAGCACACACTAGGCGTCATCACAATCCCAAAAAATTGCAATGTAACATGCCTCGAGCACTGATCCAGCGAGCAACTGACCAGAAAAAGTCTAAGTGCAACAAAGAAAAGCACCAACTTCAGCACAAAGCCCAAGGAGAGGCACTAATCTTGGCCTACCTTCACGTCCTGAAAATGACAAATGAGCCTCGCGATGCATCGGCCGTTGGGCATGGCTCAACGAAAACATGGCCCGCAACGGCTCTCGACACAGAAATTAGGTTCAAAGCCACGCAACCGTAAAACAAGGAGATGATCAGGCTCAAAATTTTAAGAATCCCCTCCTTCTTATAAAGCTTGGGTAGAAGCCTAAACCCACTAGAATTGAGCTAAGATAAGTCTAGATCAGTCTAGGCTAGAGTTTGGGTTGAGTTAAAACTCCATACCTCGGGTTAGGACTCTCCAAGAGAGTCCGATCGGACTCCCTATGCGTAACATTGCGTGGTCTATCGATAGACCGCTCTACATGTGGGACGGTCTGAGTGGGACCGTTCATAACCTTCTACAGGGTTCGATCGTTGGCCCATTGGATGGACTGGTGGAGGCCGTGTTTATTTTCACACAGTTATTACTAAATCATTTATTTATCTGAGCGGCTTGTCTCTAACTGTTCGATTGCCTTTGCTGATTCGGGTTGAGTTGCCTTCACGCAGTACAGGGCAGACCGTGGTGTTGCTGAGCGACCATCTGAATGACCGTTCAAGCCCCTGTCACCCCATTTTGTAGTCCCTTGTGTCTCTCTCTGAGTAGCGACGTCCTCATCTCTCTCTCGTCTCTCCCGTAGGTCAGAATGTCCTCACGACTCTCCCGTGCCTCTCAACCCTGAGTACGAATGTCCTCACCTCTCTCTCGTCTCTCCCGTAGGTCAGAACGTCCTCACTACTCTCCTACGCCTCTCAACTCTGAGTAGTAACATCCTCATCTCTCTCTCGTCACTCCTGTAGGTCAGAACATCCTCACCTCTCTCTCGTCTCTCTGACCTAAGTTGGACGTCCTCACCACTCAGTAAGCGCGTCTCTTAGTCAAGACGTCTCTCTCCTCACCGCTCTCCCGTGTCTCCCTAGGGTCAGTGTGAGTTAGTCAGTTAACATCTACATCCATCCATACATTCATATTCATTCATAACAAAAGAAAATCAACCATATCATATCGCATCATGTCATATCACGTACAAAAAGCATGTCGGGGTGCAAGGTCAGGCCGCTCCCTCTGGCCTGTCACTGTCTCCTCCTCCCTCCTGTCTCTTCGATGGAGGGGCCATCGTAGAGTTAGTCTCCTCCTCCTACTGGCATCGTCGGCGTCGCTCATCCTCCTCGTTCCTCCGGCGGTTGGAGGAAGTCTTAAAGTAACTGCGGAAGGAATCGTGGGTGCCGTGGGTGCCACTCGGGGCTGCCCTGCTACGCTCTCGACTCGCCTCTCTGAGGCCCTCCACTAACCCCTCCAGCTTTGCCACCTGGAGTCGGGCTCGCTCTGCCTCAGCCCGGTGGTGCTCAGCCTCGGCACGGACTCGCACTAACTCCTCCGCACTAGCTTGGAGTCGCTCTAGCTCGGCCCAGAGGAGTGCCATCTCCACTGCGTCTGCTGGCCGGCTCTGAGCTGACTCCTCCCGGAGGTGGGCTGTCTCCTCCCTCAGCCGAGCACTCTCGCCCAAAGCGGCTGTCAGCTCTGTCGCCTGCATACATGCATCATCATTAGTCAAGTTGCATTTTATAGAAGCATAATTAACTGGGAAAGTGTAGTGAACATACCCTCTCGGAGAGTGCTGCCTCGGCTGCCTCACACAAAGACGTCTAGTGGGTCCAAGCGAGACGAGTAGGCTAAGTAGGAAGTGGCCATGATGAACGGGTGATAAATGTAATGGCCCTAGGACAAGACTTAGTAGAGATAAGTCTAGAACTTGCTCTGATACTAATTTGATGTGACACAACCCCTTGGACCTAAATTCACAAGCAATCGAACCAAACGGTGGATCCACTCAAGCGATTTTACCCACGTCGTGCACACACGGGTCCGTAGGTGGACCGGCGATGGGAATGAGGGTTCGAGGCTGGGCCTTGGGATTCCAGTGGTGTGGCTAGCTAGGGGAGGACCCCAATGGGCTAGGGATGCCCAATTCATTGGTGGCCGGCACGCCAAGGGCGTGGGATATAAGGTTTCTCTCGCAACTCGCCCGTGGAGGTTACTCACGTAATTCACAATATAGTCCGAGCACTCACTCACTGACCGACGGCACTAAGATTCAATACTAAGCAAGCAAAATTAATCCACCAGTGAAGTGTGGTCAAAAGCTCACCTGATCGGCATGAAGATGCCGATCACAGCCGGAGATGGGGCGAGCGAGGAAGTGTGGGTTCCCTGCACACTGTGTTGGTGAAGCTTCTTCCTGTTTAATTCATTACATGCACTACTCCTCACACAGGAGGGTTGGTCAAGGGGTGGGAAGATGTGGGTTACAAACAAACACTACCTCCATGCAGGGAGGGGTGCTAAGCCGGCCAGGCAGGGAAGGGGCAAGCTTAAATGAAAATGAGCCAGTGGGCGATGTCGGTTCTGCCCGCTTTCAGGAACGGGGGACAGGTAGTCAGAGTTGTCGCTGCTTCGGCCACTCCGAAAGTTTTCCAATGATGATACCAGTTGTAAAATATCTATAGTTGGTTCAGAATGTCATCCGAATTTTTTTGAATTCCCTGGTCACCGGTGCTGGTCGGGGACAGGTCACAAACGGGGCCCCTGATTTCTTGTTCTGACAGCGGAGGCACCTCAGCAGCTAGAAGAAGAGGCTGCCACAAGTTCTCCCGAACTCTGAATCAAGCATGGACAGAGTCGTTGGAACCGTTGACGTGTCTTCTTCAAAACATGACCAGAAAGAACACCAGAGGAGGTCAGAGTAGACCGGAGCATCCCGAATAGTGAATAGGTGTGGATTCAGTCCAGGAGTGGACTGAATAGAGCACCCGGGGAAGAAATTTAAGAAAATGCTCTTTCGGATGCCGAATGGGACGTCACTTTTTGGTGATAGAAGAAGACTTGTGTTAGACGCTCTCAGCCAATTGGAGCCTCAAGACACCGAGGGATGTGGCAATGGGAGCTTCGGGAAGTTTCTTCAGGTCGCTGGCTGGACCTCTCCTGCACATTCAGAGAAGAATGACTCTCCTGGGTAGCTCCGATGTAGAAATTTGATGAAACCACCTCTCCGGAGAAGCTCTCTAGACACCCTTTCCAATGGTATATGGCTTTCCACCAAAAACTTTAGGGTAATGTTGACAGAGATGTTCTTTTCGGGACCTGCTAGCCAACCTCCGGAGCAGCGAGGTTCTGTCCCGGACCCTCACTACCATCGCCGGGTTGCCTACGGATACGAGAGCGCCCTTAGCGGGTAAGTCCGCTTGAGTGAAGTCACCAACCCGCGCATCGCTTGCTTGCTAGGTTCGAGGGATCTTCGGTCTTGTGGCTATCACTGCCAAGGTGGTGTCACATCAGGAAGAAATTGACAAGCGTCATAAGGCCAAGTTCATCAGGGTAGTCTTGTATCCACAATGGGTAGCCAACATTGTTCCTGTGATGAAGAAGGACAGTAGGGTCTGAGTCAGTATAGATTTCTGTGACCTCACTCGTGCATGCCCAGAGGATGATTTCTCTCTTCCCCATAGAGATGTCCTGGTAGACAACACCGCTGACTTTGAGATGTTGTCCTTTATGGACGGTTCCTCAAGGTATAACAAGATCTACCTAGCAGAAGAAGACCAGGATAAGGCATCCTTCACCACTCAGTGGGGGACCTGTTGCTATGTCGTCATGCCCTTTGGTCTTAAGAACGCAGAAGTAGTATATCAAAGGGCAATGATGGCCATCTTCCACGATATGATGCATATTCACATGGAAGTGTACATGGATGATATTCTTGTTAAATCCAAAACTAGGAATGGCCATATTAAGGTCTTCCGTGCAGTTCTCCAATAGTCACGGGAGCATCGACTCAAAATAAACCCCAAGAAGTGCGTATTTGGGGTCTCTTTAGGCAAGATTTTAGGGTTCATAGTCAGCAAGTGAGGGAATGAGATTGACCCTAACAATGCCAAGGCAATTGTTGAAATGCCTCCTCCAAGGAACATCAAGGAAGTCCAAGGTCTAATCGGGCATTTACAGTTTATTAGGAGATTCATATTTGACCACTCTCAACGTTGCAAGCCCTTCTATGGCATGCTAAAAGGAGAGGCTAAGTTTGAATGGAATGATCAGTGTCAAAAGGCATTTGAAGACCTGAAGAGTTACTTGATAAATCCTCCCATTTGTTACCCCCGGTCCCGGGTCGGCCTTTGCTCCTCAATGTGTCCACCACAAAGGAATCTATTGGAGTAGTGCCAGCTCAATACAATGACGCGAAGAGAGAACGCGCAATCTACTACCTGTCCAAGCTGTTCAATGAAGCTGAGAAAAAGTACACTGCCATGGAAAGAATGTGCGCAGCCATCATCTGGGTCACCCAAAAGTTGAAACACTATTTTCTAGCACATGAAGTAAAGCTCTTGGCACGAATGGACCCCATTAAATACTTGTTGGAAAAGCCTGCATTGACTAATTGTTTAGTGAGATGGCAAAGTTTCCTCAACCAATTTGATATCACCTATGTCAGTCAGAAGGCAGTCAAGGGGCACGCCATTGCTTTGCACCTTGCTTACCATCCACTTCCCACACTTTCCCCCGTCGATGAGAGTTTCTCAGATGGAGAGTTAGGAGCCATCATCGATGGTGAACCTTCGTGGATTCTTTACTTCGACAGTGCACTTAATTCCAAGGTGAGCTTCTGTTAGTAAGCTCGATGCTTCCCATGTCGTTTGGTGGATCTCTTTGTGAGGTTGGCCTTGGAATTGTCATTTTAGTACCACCTTGTCCTGTGTCTGCTCAAGTGTGGACAACTTAATTTGAGCATGATCCTCTCCTTATTTTACGGATGCTTGGCTTTGGACCTAATTTCTATGTCGAGAGCTGTTGCATACCGTGTCTCGTCGTGCCGTGCCCAACGGTCGATGTGTTGAGAGGCTCAATTGTCGTTTACAGGACGCAAAGGTAGGTCGAAATTAGTGTTTTTCCTTGGGCCTTGTGCTGACGCTGGTGCTCTTCTCTATTGCACTTAGGCTTTTTCTGTTCGGTTGCTCGCTGGATCAGTGCTCTAGGCGTGTTACATTATGATTTTCTGGGATTGCGATGACGCCTAGTGCGTACTGAGATGCGAAGGCCGAGGATCTTTCTGATACCTTCGTGCGTTGTTGAGTGCGCAGCGGAAGCGTGTGGGCTGGTGACCCACAAGCCGAGGATCTTTTCGTACAATTCTACCTGGTCGAGAGAATTGCTCCTTCTCGAGGTGACTCCGTCTTAGCTGCATGTGCCTAGACGTTGTAGTGACTGTGCCGTTGTCGGTCATCTTTCTAGTTTTAGTGTTGGCATTTACGAGTGTAGGGGAAATCGTCGGCTTCCCTGCTGATAAAGTACTCTCTACTTTGCATTCCTTCTCGTGGGTGTTGTGCTCTCGAGGCATGTTCGTAGTCCTTGAGATGCGTTCCCCGAGATTGTAGTTTCTCTTGTCATTTTGTGACTGATTTCAATCGTTGCGGGTCTTTCCTTGGAGAACAGCCTGATGCATGACTCGTTCCCTGTAGTCATGTGCTCAGCTGCCGCACGCCTTGATACAACCCTGCTTGCAGCGTGTTCCGTGGTTCTGTGTGCTGTACGGAGCTGGAATCCTGTAGGTGTTGTTGTCATTGGCTGTTGTTTTTGTAAGTGCTATTTTCATATGACTCTGCATTTATGTGCTGGACCATTGTCTTATCAGTAGCTTGCTGTGCTCCTTTTCCCAGTGGAGTAGCTCGTGACTTGATCAGATGTGATATCTGAGTGAGGACTGACTTAATGCTATGTGTGGTCCAGTGTTGTTGATTTTGCTGTCATTCCTCCGTGTGATCGTCATTGGCGTCCTATGTGCCTGGTGTTCCCTGTCTCCTTTGGCACTGAAGCCGATGATGTCGTCAGGCTGTCAGTTGAGAGAACTATGTTTCCTTGTACAAGCTGATGTTGGTTGTGCCTGTCACTTCTGTCGATTTGTTTCCCAGTGTTGTTTACTCTGGCAGTCGTGTCTCTTGCCTTGCGAGACGTAAGCGACGTTATCTTGTTTCAGAGGTGTCAGACTCGTGTTCACTTGTGGTCGTGCTCACTCCTGAGCCTGTATCCGTGACAATAGCTTGACGCTGTTCCTCTAAACTCTATTTCTCGTATGTTGTATCTATAATTATCGGGTTGTTCTTCCCTGCGTTTCTCGCGATTCGTGCGTCGTTTTGACTCTGATCAGAGTCCAGATGATTCCCAGGGTGATTGTGACTGTATCCCCTTCGTCTCGGCACGAACGGGGCGAGGCCACTATCAGACGAACCCTTGGGGTTGTTCACCGTGATGGTTGAACAGTCTAACCAGGGCCCGTCCATGGTTTGGGCGGCTGGCTCTGGACCGTTCATCCCCTTTGAGTTTTGGGGCCTGTGTGGTCGCACAATAGACCGCACAAGGATGTGCGGCTCGGTAGGGTCCGCCCAACCTTCCCTTGGGCGGTCGGGTTCCAGCCGTTCATCCTTCTTCGTGTGTTGAGCGGCCAGCTTCTAGCCGTTCATCCCTGTGAGCGGCCCGTGTTGCTCCATTCATCTCGGTTGACTACTCGTCAACAATTTTTCGTCGGTCGCGTTAGGCAGTTTGGTCAAGACCATTTTGATCGACACTGTAGTAAGTCGGTTCCATTCGGCGGTCCGGTGAAGACCGCATTGACTAGGAACCGTTGGGTCGTGGGCTTGTGCGGCCTAGACCTGACCGCGCATCTCCTTGGGCGGTTTGGCCTTGACCGCACATCCTCCCTTGGGCGGGCAGTCCTTGGCCGCCCATCCTTTTGAGCGGTCTGCCCCTGACCGCACATCCCCTTGTGCGGTCAGCCCAGAGCCACCCATCCCCGTGGGTTATCGGTTTACTTTAGTGGGTTGTCCCGTGACCGTTTGAGTGTCGTGTTGGACTCCGGTCGACCGGGTTGTGACCCAGTGGTCGACTTTCAGTCTCGTAAGTGTCCCGGACACCCCAGAGGTTTCGTGTCCATGTTTTGAGGTGTCCGTGGGTTCCGTGATATCGTGATTTTGAACCTAGGGATTAGGTTAGATTGACGGTGTTGTGCCATCACGTTCAACGATATTGACCCCGAGTCGTGTAACTCAAGGACCGTTGGGTTAATAGGTCTATTGGGCTATCCAGAGTTTGGTGGTCTCGAGCCACTGGTTACTTCGCGTCACTCGCGATGGGTACGTGCGTGATTTTCTGTGTTCACGTTTAGTGAACCCCCACTAGTCGTAGCTTTCTTGCGCACGTGCGTGCGGACCCACCTAGGAGTGGTAGAGAGCGTGACCTGAGTGAGATGATTTTTAGGCTGGTTACCGTAGGGCCCCTTGCCTTTACCACCAGAGTCTGACGGGGGAAAAAACCAGTTAGAGGACCCGACCTAGAGCAGATGATCTGTGTATGCACACGTAGTTGGGGGAAGAGGACACGCGCTAATGAGCGTGACCTCAACTAGCCCTTATTGTGAGTTCCTGGTTACTGAGTGTGTCTGAGTCTCGCGCTCAGGGCGTTGTAGCTAGACACTTGTGACTGTTGTGCACCCCTAGTTTTGATGATGACAAGTCACAACTCATTGAGATATAATTCTTCAATCTATGAATTAACATGAAGTTTATTTCTCCATATATCCAGGTGCTAAGTACAGGAAATGGCAAAGTGAAATGCAATTGAGGCTGAGAGAGTGTTTTCATCTCAGTCTCGTGGTTCAAAACCAGAGCTGAGTCTGCTCATCTGTTTGAGCTACATTTTCGTGTTGGGTTTTTCTCATTTTTCCTTTGCTTTCCTTCTATTTTCTATTTTGTTCTGTGAAACTGTTTGTCAAGCTGTTAGTCAGCAATTGCAGTGGAGGATTCCACTAGACGGGTAAGCTGTAATCCCGAGCGATGTAGAGAATGATTTCTCTGGACAGCAAGCTGTGAGGCTCAGCGGGCGAGGAGGATTGCTCAGACAACAAGCTGTGAAGCTCAGCGGTTGTAGGCTAAGCTGTAAGGTCCAGCAGACGCAAGCTGTGTTGCGCAGTAGTAAGCCACACTTGGGTTTGAGTGTGGGGTGGACGTAGGTCTGGAGGTCCGAACCACCTAAAAAATCCGCGTCTACTGTGTGATTGTTTCTGTGGCTTGCGTCGTCTTCTTGTTGTGCTCATTGCGCAGTAGATGATTGAGTAGGACAGCGTGAGAATGGTTTTGATCTATCTTTGGCTAAGTGTCCTCTATCTGTCTAGCAGTGTTTTAAATTCTGCAATAATTTTTGTTCTAGCTAGATGGAAATTATTATTGGGTGATAGATCCATTCACCCCCCCTCTCGATCCTCTAGCTGCGCTCATCCTGTCGCAACAACCATCTCCTCCCTCCATTCGCCTTCGCCATGACTCCTCCGGTCACCCGCGGCCAGAAGAAAGCCGCTCGAGCTCCCGTAAAGGCTGATTCGAGGGTGGAGCCTTGCTCCAAGTTCATCCACAACCGTCCTGTTGCCGCTGGTCCTACCAGAAAGAGAGCCGTGGAAGCCCAGGGTTCAAAGCTAGATGAGGGTTTGCCGCAAGACCTTCCATCCAAGAAGACTCGGCCGTCAGCAGCCGAAAAAGGGAAGGCCAAGGCACCATCTGCTCCTCCTCCACCTCGTGCTACTCAAGCGGTCAGGAATGTTGAGAGTGATCCTACACGCATTCTGTTTCCAAGGTATGTGGACTTTAGTGACTGCCAACTGCTTGACAGTTTTCCTGAACTACTGCTTCTTTTTGAATATCAAGGCTAGAGAAGCCTTTTGTCAGATCATAGGGTATACTACCCGTTCTTAGTCTAGCAGTTTTACAAGAACCTCTACTTTGATAAGGAACGCCACGTCCTTCGGACTGAAGTGAAAGGAGTAAAAATTAAACTGTCCACCAAGTTTCTTCACCGAGCTCTGCATATTCCCAGGGATGGACTTCTAGAGTCTGAGTATGACCTTGACCTGTCTGTAGCCTACACTCTTCTGACAGGGAAGCCTCGGGATCCTGAAGATGAAACCCAGCTTTTTGTAAAGTCTTTTGACACCAATCGGTTTCCCCCTCTGCAGTGTCTCCTGCACCATATGTTCACTACCATGATCACCCCACAAGGGGGGGGCAAGAGTAGACTTACAGAGACCCAAAGGTTTATCCTCTCCTGCATGTTTAACAATCACCAAATCTGTCTCCGCTAGAAGCAACCTCTCTCTATCTCTTTCTCTGAACTCTATCTACTTCTGCCTCTTCTCTCTTTTTTTCATTATGTATATCTTTAGATAGTAGAAGAGACCTTCTTATAGGCTTCAAGCTTGGGTCCCACAAGCTCTCGCTTCAGGCGTGTAGAGAGCTCATTCCCGCCATTTCCAGAGAAGCTACGAGTTTGGTGTACATGGGACATTGATCCACGTTGCATGAATTAAGATGATTGCTCCCCTTGGATCACGTGTCAATAATTGTCTCTCTTAACCCCATGAGCTAATGCTTCAGGCGTGACTTAAGTGATCACGTGAGAGCTGATGTACAGTTGGAGTCCACGTGTGAAGAGATGGAGTAGAAGACTTCCTATGATGCAGACACATGAAAAATTCTTCTGTTATGATTCTAACCTTGCCTTGGATCATGTGCCCAATCATTTGTTCCCTGGGTCCATGCACCAGCATCCCCCTTTTTTGGGAACACGTGCCTATTTTAAACCTATTAGTAAAAATACAAGACATTTAGTCAAACACCTTGTAGTCATAAGTAAACAACTAATGTGCTCTGACTATAATGAAGTAAGCTTAATGCATATGCTCAGACATGAAGATATGCACAGACTTCATAACATGATATCCAAATCATGCTCAGACCTATATGTTAAGTTGCACAGATCTTGGTATATGTTGGAACCAAACGTGCACAGACCTTGATGTATGAAACATGCACCGACTTTATACGGCATTAAACATGAACTAGCACTGACCTTGGCCTTTGACAACTACACCAGCACCGACCTTATTCACCATAAATGAAATGTGCACTGACCTTATACCTCTGAGACTAGAACCTACACCGACCTCAACAGTAGTTGCACTGACCTTAGTTTAGCTATATGAAAACCTACACCGACCTCAACAGTAAGGTGCACCGACCTTACATGCAACCTGCTAAGTACTAGCACTGACGTTACTTACATGAAATTCTGCTAGCACCGACCTCAGTTGTGCATGGAATGCTACTAGCACTGACCTTATCATGCGTCGGGCAAAATATGCACTGACCTATAGACATTTAAATGCAAACATGCACTGACCTATATGATGCATTATAAAGTGCACCGACCTTGTATGTGACAGGCAACGATATGCACCAACCTTGTATATAGAAATACAAGTCGTGTACAGACTTTAAATTCTTAAGAAGGCATGCACCGACTTCTTGTGCAAGCATACAAGATGTGCACTGACCTTAAAGCAAATGTGCACTGTCCTTGTGTATGCAAATAGGCTATTCGATGTAATGCCATGCACACAGAAATGTCATGCGCACAAACTGTTCGATAAAATGACATGCACACAGAAATGACATGCACACACTCCAAGGCATAAAAATCAATGCACAGTAAACAATCCTCATTAATGTACAGTCTAATGACCAGATGCATAATCAAATGCATATTTTATCAACATTCAATCTTTCATGCAAGCACATGATGACTTATAGTGTTCCAAAGTCCATGTTTATTTATCCAATCCCCCAGTTTTGCAACCTCTTGTCCCTAGGAAATCCCTAATCCTATACATTTCTGTCATTGAGGACTCCCTAGGAGCTGTCCTAGTGCAAGTGGATGATGAAGACAAAGTGCGGGCAGCTTATTATCTCTCAAGGTTATTTAACCTGGCAGCGGCCAAGTATACTGCCGTGGAGAAAACTTGTGCCGCGTTAGTATGGGTAGCTCAGAAGCTAAAGCATTATTTCCTAGCCCACCAGGTTAGGCTGATATCTAGAATGGACCCGATTCGCTATCTCTTAGAAAAACCTATCCTTTCTAGTAGGTTAGCTCATTGGTAGAGCTTCCTCTCTCAATTTGACATCACCTTCGTCATTCAGAAGGTAATCAAATGATATGCCATCACTGAGCACCTTGCCCATCTTCCTATTCCCTGCACTGACTCTATTCAGGATGAGTTCTCTAATGAGCATCTCTCTGTCCTTACCTATCATCCCTTCTGGTCTCTGCACTTCAATGGTGCACTGAACTCGCAAGGTCGAGGGATAGGTGTTGTTCTCCTCACTTCAGAAGGGGTAACGATTGCCCTTGCTTATCAACTCCGCTTTCCTGCTACGAACAACATCACTGAGTATGAAGCTCTCCTAGCCGGATTGAAGCACACCTATCTCTTGGGTGCGCATTACTTGAACATCATAGGAGACTCTCAGCTTGTTTTGTGCCAAGTGTTGTCCACATACCACACTCATGACTCGAAGCTCAAGCCATATCAAGATTTGGTCATTCTCTTGGCTAGGCAATTCCGCAAGTTGATCTACATCCACACTCCTCGATCTCAGAATATCCTTGCTGATGCACTGGCATCGCTCGCTTCCTCCTTATCTTTTCCTCTCAGTTGGAGCACTGAGACTATCATCGTCCGAAGGTGAGACGCTCCTTCTCTTAAGGATCATTGGTACGACAATCTTAAGAAAACTGTAGAAGCAAGGGCTGAGAAGAAAGATCTGAAGGAAGTCTCTTTGGCAGAATTAGAATCGATCTTAGAAGAAGAAGAGTTGCCATGGTATCAAGAAATCAACATGTATTACAGAGATGGATCATTCCCAGAAGGGACAACTGCCGAACAACGTAAGGCTATTAGAGGAGCCACCTCAAAATGCACTATCATTGCCAGAGAATTGTACAGACGCGCTCTCAATGGAATGCTCATGCGGTGCCTAGATGATGATGAAGCTTGGAAAGTGGCCGAGGTAGCCCATACAAGTGAGTGTGGAGGTCATGTCAATGGATAGGCTCTAGCGAAGAAGATCCTTAGGCAGGGTTACTATTGGCCCACTCTAGAGGAAGATTGCTCTCCCTACATCCGGAGGTGTCTTAAATGCCAACTCAACACTAATAAAATCTATGCTCCTGCTTCATCTCTTCATCCTCTGTCCACTCCTTGGCCATTCTCCATGTGGACTTTTGACATTGTAGGCCCGCTAGGTGGTCCCAACTCTCAAATCAAACATAAATCCTTCATCCTTACCGCCACTGAATACTTCACCAAGTGGGCTGAAGCGGAAGCGTATGGGGAGATCAAAACTACCACGGTGTGCCACTTTATCATGAAGAATATCATCTCATGGTTCGGAGTGCCAAGCAGCATCATCACCGACAATGGGCCCCAGTTCGTCTCTCAAGAGCTCCAGAACCTTTGTAAAAAGTTTCTTTTTTGTTTGGGAAAACCCTGCCTAGGGATAGATGGGAGAGTGCACCCCTTGCCAGAGGTAAGGGGAATAGCCACTCCACCATCAGGTCTCTAAGAGGTAAATTTTATTACCATTGAAAAAGAATTACATTTACATCAATCAGATGCTAGGCATGCCTAGCTTATCTAATCGAGTTGCACCCTTTATATTGGAGGGAAGCTCATGGAAAGAAAAAAATGAATTACATTTCAAGGTGCATGCTAATGAAGCTAAAGAATCCGCCACAGTGTTGCCTTCTCTATAGATGTGAGTAATAGTATCTAGCTGTGAAAGAATACTCTATATTTCTCTGACGTATATGAGGATGGACCATGGACATTGAATTTCTCTTTTGATAATCTGCACAAGGATTTGGGAGTCACATTCAATTTCTCGCTTTCTTCTTTTTGTCAAAGAAAGCCCCAAACCTTCTTCAAAGTTTTGATTGCCCCTCTTCCTCTTACAGGATGGGAAGAGGAGGGCACATTTCTTTGCTCGCTTGAGGGCTCTTTGTGCATTTGCACGTCACTTCATTCGTGTTACGCACCACCACCAACGACAACAGCAAGACAACGATGGCAGCTGTCACATACAGCCCTCATATCATCGCTAACCACGCCAAGTTTGGATACCTGGTGACTCCGCTCGTCTTCAGCCACTTTCTACCAGTCGTCGACTCGCCCTTCTTTTTAGGTGTCACACCCGTGGTTGAAGCCAGTTCAGCCACGCCTGCGGCAACCACCATCGGGGGCGTCAGACCCTCGGCCCTAGCAGCTGGCCGGGTCCGTCTGGTCAACAAACCAACCGTTGGGGGTGTCAGGCCCTCGGCTTCAGCAACTGGCCGAGTCCACTCGGTGAGCAAGCCAACCGTCGGGGGTGTCAGGCCCTCGGCTTGAGCAACTGGCCGGGTCCATCCGGCCAACAAGACAACCGTCGGGGGTGTCAGGCCCTCTACGCCAGTAGCCGGCCGGCTTCGCTCGGCCAACGCTTCACTGACCAAGGGCGTCAGGCCCTTCGTCTCAACAACCGGACGAGTCCATTCAACTGCCATGACAATGGCCGAAGGTGTCAGGCCTTCTGCCCTGGCAAATGGCCGAGTTTTCTCGGTCAATCAAGTTACTATCAACGTCGCTCCTGCTCAACGAGGGCAACGCCGCCGCCGCAACGGCACCAACTCCACTGCGGCCACCCTCAGAGGTGTTGCTCCTGCGCAATGGGGGCAGCATCGCCACTACAATGACGCCGTGCCTATAATAGGCATCACCAGCGCCACTCCTACTCAACGAGGGCAACGTCATAGCCGCAAGGGCATAAAGCCCGTAGCGGCGACATCCCGCTCCGGCAAAACCATAATTGTTGGGGACCTTCGCATTCGACTCGATGGGGGCGAGCCAATTATGCCTCGGGACCTGCACGTCTCAACCATCCCTACCTCCAACTGCTTCGAGCTTCTCCGGCAAGCTCTGGAGGATGAAGCGAAATTGAAGAAGCTCGCCGTACCGGTGGCAAACTAGGGTCCAATGCAACGACCCAAACCAGTAGCTCCCTGATCAAAGTCAAGGGCCAACCCAATTGAGGAGCGCCAGCTCCGCCTGAAGAAAATATGGGTCACTAAGGAGGAGGCCCGAATCATCAAGCGAGCCAGGGCGGAAGGGCCCTTCCGCATGTCGGACCTGCAACAAATGTAGAGTCCGGCAAGCATTAAGACCTCAACGTCCCCGAGGTCCACAACGCAGCCCCCACGTGGGCAAAAGAGCCGACGAGCCGGCAAAAAGGTGCAGCCGACCTCTCCGTGGGCCAGTTCAACGCACACGGATGAGGATTGCTCGGCACAGGCTTCCACGTCCCGAGTATCTATTTTTGACAGATTAGGGATGGCACCCAAGCCTGAAAGACAACGGCCCATGAAGAAGCGGGTGGTTCAGGTGACCAATGACGCTGCCAAAGTGTTCACCTGTTACACAATCTCTGCTGATAAGCAGCCGGAGGACATCTCGGGAGAAATGAATCAGCCTCTCCAAACTTTAAGGAGGTCAAGGCCTATCTCCCGGGTCTTAGCACAGATGCAGGAGATGCCGACTGCCGGAACATCTCAGCCTAAGCAGGCGCGGCAAGAAGAACCCCAAGAAGACATCCATAGTGTCGATGGGGATAGCAACCCCTAGGTTTGTTTAGGGTCATGTAAGAGTCTGTGTTTTTCTTTGTTTGTCCAGTATGTCATGAGTCTGTCGAGTCTGTTATAAGCTCGCAATGTTTATCCCTTTTGAGTACGAGACAAGTCGGTCCTTATGCGCATGTTGTGGACTTGCTAGCATTGGGTTCAGCTCTTCTTAGTGTATCGGATCTAGTCACCAAAGGGACACAACGGTGATTCCTAGTGAGTCATTGAGCCATCTCCTTCCTTGAGAGTGACCTCACCCCAGAGTATCCGCCACTAGCCTCATTCCCCGCAGCGAAACATATAGAGTGTATACGGGATGAGCATGTGCTGATCTCTAGGAGTGGAGCGTACTCTACGCTTTCTGGTGCGGACTCTGCACTTTCTGGTGCGGTGACGGATCCGCTGGAGCGACACATGGGCAGCTACCCTTTACTAGATGGGGTCGAGTTTTTCCCACCCGGGGAGAATTGATGGGAATCGACACCGAGCACTAACATTTTATTTTATATTTGTGTCCTTTTAGTTTGTTTTTATATCCTTGGGAAAGTAAGTTTGCAATTGTAAGGCTTTATAAGCCACTTTGTTATTCCCTAAGGATCTTTGGGTTTTTATGTAAAAGTTCAGTAGGTCTAGCAAAGGGGCCCTCACTCCTTCCCCATTGGTCCACCTAAGTCCTAGGGGTCTATGTGGGGCTGGTCAAATGCCAAGGTGACTTCTAGAAGGATTCTTTCCTTCTTGGACAAGCCAAGGGGACAAAGGTAGAGAAAATTCAAGATTCCTCCCTTTAAAGTCAAGGGGTGTCCCCTCCTTGTCCCCCACCTACCCTTGACCAATGTTAGTGGATGTCCTTTGGTCTAGACCTAGGGTTTGATTATAAAGAGTCTCTTGTACCAGTTGGAAAGGAACTAATGGAGAAAATTGAAGCATAGTGAAATAGGCTCCCCTCTCTCCCTCTCTCCTCCCTCCTCTCCCCCCTTACAGATGAATTCCCGCCATTCTTTTGAGGTGTGAAGTCTCTCTTCCAACCCCCTTCCTGAGTGTGAAGCTCAGTGCCGCTGCCACCATCGAGCCACCGTCACGCCGCCACCGCCACCCCAATGAAGTTTTGTCCAAATCAGGATAGAGCCTCACCTCCGTAATTTTATCTTTTGTTCTTGTAGTCTGATCGAGCCCAAACTTTGAGGTTTTGATCTCCCTATCACCTCTAATCTCCAATTCAAATTTCGTGTCATTTGGCTTTCGTTTAGTATTTTTCCCATATTTTTGTTCTTCCCCCCAGTGATCTGCCATTCTGCAGATCTGCGGGACAGTGTCCCATTGTCATATTTTTCTCACCCCCTTAGCCACCTTCAGGAAAATCTCAAAAAATCTCACGTGTACCACACATTCTCCCCTTCCATCCATAATTTTGTCAGCACTCATAAAATTCATTTCACCCGTGGTCAAAAATTATTTTTAGGCAGATCTCTGTCTGTCTTGAGAGTCTGTACACAGATCCATAGAAAAACATCCAGAGGGGAGGGCGACCAGGTGTCTGGCCGCCCTCCTGGGTGGCCTGGCTTGGGCGGCCATCGCCCTAGCCACCCAGCCCCCTGGGCGGCCAGGTGGGTGGTCGCCCGGCCTAGCGAAGTCCCGGGACCCTGTGTGTCGTGTTCCCTTTGCCCGAGGCGTCCAGATGCGACACGGATATGTGGGCAAGGTGTCTAGGTGGTTCTTCGAGATTCCGGAGATATCGTGTTACCTCGGTTTGCACGTAGTGTGTTTGGAGGGTCTAGGCGACCACGTGTGTCCCGAGTTTCTGTAGTTCGCCTCACTGAGTTGTCACGGGTCGGTATGCGTGCGGAGGGCCTTCCCCGCATGGTGTGAGTCTTCCGGAAAGTGATTTCCGCCAGGGCCAAGTGTATGGCCTTGAACTGTGAGTTCAGTCAACCAGCCTGGGGCTGGAGGTTTTTTTTGTATCTCCCTTGGATGAGGGATTAACTTGGCGGTTGGTAAGCTACCTTGGGAATCGTGTCACCGTGATTTCGGACCTAGGGATTAGGCCAGATTGACGGTGCAGTGCTGTCACGTGCAACGGTTTTGACCCCGAGTCTCGTGACTCAAGGACCGTTGAGATCATTAGGTCTAGTGGACTGTCCAGAGTCTGGTGGCCCTGGGCCACCTGTTACTCCGCGTTACTCGCGATGGGTGCGTGCGTGGTTTTCTGTGTCTACGTCAGTGACCCCCCACTCGACGTAGCCTTCTTACGGCATGCGTGTGCTGACTCACCCAGGGGTGGTGGAGTGGCATACCCGAGAGAGACGATTTCAGGCTGGTTACCGTAGGGCCCATTGCCTTTGCAGCTAGAGTCCGATTGGGGGGAAAACCAGCTAGAGGATCTGACCTAGAGCATATGGTCTGTATGTGCACGCGTAGTTGGGGACAGAGGACACGTGCTGACGAGTGCGACCTCAACTAGTCCTTGTTGTGAGTTCCTTGTTACTGTGCGGTGTCTCTGTCTCCGCCTGGGGCGTCGTAGTGAGACACCTGAGGCTGTGGACTAAGTCGTCAGTGGACGCATCTGGTATGTTCTTCTGGTGGGCGGTACTCCCGTCACGTGACGTGAGTTATCGTGTCGCAATTTCCGTTTCACGTCTGCGAGATGGGGTTTCGTGTGTAGTTTTAGGAGCGTTCCTACAGTCGAGGTCTGGGATTTCCGTTGAGCGTCATCAAGGACTTTCCCTAGACAACGTTGTGTTCACGACAGCGAGGTCATGACTGTGCTTTTGGACCGCGTGATTTTGGCTTGAGCCCTGCCTGTGAGGACAGTCCTCCGCGACAGAGGTGTCGTGGCGTTTTCCTAGTAGCGTGGCTAGGGCGGTTCGTGTCTAGTGGTCCCCCGATCGTGGAGTTGGGATATCGGGTGCGTGACTTGGTTGTCCCCGACAGGAGTCCGGGTCGTGTTTTTGGTACAGTAGGAGTAGTTGTAGAGCCGAGATTTTACCGGCCACCGTGGTTACCGTTCCTATTATTGTTGTTGTGGCCCTTTGGGCCTTATATGAACGGCCCAATAAGGCTTTACAGGACTCAAATAAAAATAAAATTGCTATCATGGAAATAAAATTATGCTGATGCGGATCACTGTTGGAATTTCAGGAGGGGTGAGTCGCCTGATGTCCCCATCACGCCCCCTTTGGCCTGTCACTGTCCCCGCCTCCCTCCTACCTCTTCGATGGCGGGCCCATCGTAGAGGTCGCACCCTCCTCCCTCTCTCGCCATCGGCGCCAGTCCTCCTCCTCATTCCTCTGCCGCTGAGAGGAAGTCACAAGGAAGTGCCCAACGGAGCCGTGAGTAGCCTGACTGCCGCTCGGGGCTACACGACTACCACTCATCGCGCTGCGGGAGCTGCTCATCTCCCTATAGGCACGCACCTCGCTGCGTAGCTCGAACACCTCCTGGCGAAAACTCTCCAGCTCCGAGGTCGTGGTTCGGAGTCACTCCACCTCCGCCCGGAGGACCACCATCTCCACTGAGTCCGACGGTCTGGCCTGTGCTAGCCGCTCTCGCATGCGGGCTACCTCCTCCTGCGCCTCAGCACGGCCACGCTCCACCGACTCCCTCAAGCGGACGCTCTGCTCTAGCTCCCTTCGCAGGCTGGTCGTCTCCTCCCCCCAGTGGAGGCTCTGCGCCAGCTCCTCACACAGGCGAGCGGCCTCATCCTATGCCAGGATGAGCTCCTCTCGTAACTGGTCACCCTCGCCGATGGTGGCGATCAACTCTGTCACCTGCACACATGCATTCACCATTAGTCAACTGCATTTTAATATAAGAGCATCATTCGCAAAGGGAAGTGTAGGACGTACCCGCTCGACGAGCGCTGCCTCGGCCACCTTGGCCCGATCGACCATCCGTCGAAATTCCGCCTCTCGCTCTGCCCAGTCGACAGGAGTCTGTGCGGTAGAGGAAGATGGAGTGTCGGCCCCCTGTCACTGGGCCTCCTCCCCCCACTGAAATCAAAACTCCAGGTCAGTCACATCCTAGCATAATAGTAATGCATCAGTAAAAGCAAAACTCACCAAAAGGGCTAAGGCCTGTCGGGCCTCGTCTAGCTCCCGGATCGTCGTCGTAAGGAGCCCTGTCAGCTCTGCAAGGCGTCCCTCAGGATCGGTCTGCATTTAGAAGTCTAAGTATTAGCACAGCATTGAGTAGAAATCATTAAAAAAAAAAGAGAGTCCAAGGTTAGGAAGTTTTACCGGTCGGTGGGCGCCCCGGAACACCTGGTCCCGGTAGTGTCGTGCGTACGCGGTATAGTATGCCGCGTCACTCTCTACACGGGTAGTCACCGCTCGCCCGAGGGCTGTCCAGTCAGCGACCTATGTGGTGTTCCTCGAAGTCCAATCGAACGTCGCGGTCAGGCCTCCCACTGACCTCGAAACTCGCTCTCCCGCCTTCTCTGGCACTGGAAACTCCACTGCGGGTTGGTGAACCCTGATGGTCCTCATCACCAATCTATAATGTAGTGGCTCCACCACATTCATGCAGTGAATCCCATGCTATAATTGACCCCTCTATATGAAGGGAAAAATTAATGGGCATGAAGTAAACCGGATCCTGGTAGATGTCGGTGCGGTGGTCAACATCATGCCCCTCAAAATATTCAAGACTCTATATCTGACCCCCTACCTCCAGATGGTTTAGGCAGTCAAGATATTCAACTTCAATCAGAAAACTGAGGAGGGATGTTGACTTGATACTCGATGATTTCGCCTCCAAGGCTACCTTCTACATTATCGACTCTAGCACATCCTACAAGGTGTTGTTGGGCAGGCCCTGGCTCCATGAAAACTGGGTCGTCCCCTAACCCTCGACCAATGCATCAAATATATTAAGGATGGGGAACAACGTGCAGTATTCACAGACCTGTCTCCATTCACTCTAGCAGAATGCAACCTGGCCGATGTGGCTATCTACTTCAAGGGAACCAGTCCCTTCCCCGCGATTAAGAGTAAGAGTAGTGGCTAGCTCTCAAATGAAGAGGAGGACGACCTCTTCTCCATTGATGAAGAGAAGGCCAAGTTTCACCGGCTACGCCTTAGCGTCAAGTCGACCATAGATCACCCTGAGAGGCGCAAAGTCGATTTTGAGGCTAATCTTATTAGCTGAGCGATCGACAGGAGCATATGCCTACCACCAAACTGCACTCAGCTCATCTGTGCCTCAGACGAGCACAGGGTCGAGTAGCTCACGATATTCATCGTCACTTACAGACTACAACACTGGTCTAAGAAAAAGGCTAGAAGGGACAAGTCCATTATTTTCTACAAAGGAGAGATGGTTCCTCCTGCCCCACCAGAAGATGATTTCGGCTGGTCCAGGTGAGCCGAAAACATCCCTGAAGCCGTCCAAATTCTGGATGACTTGTCGCCTTGCATCCAGGAGATGTGCCTCAAGCAGCATATTCCCTAGTGGCAGGGCTCCACGCAGCGGAGATATTTCCACAATCTCTGGACACCCTCACAAGTCTAGGGGCAACCCTGTTCTCCCAAAAGGATACCAGAGGTCTTGGTTATGACCAAGATCCAGACTTCTATGTCTACCATGCAGTCCACGCCATGGGACCGATGCAACCAGCCGTCGACCCGGTTGTCGCCAACACCAAGATCGACAGCTCGGGAGATGAGGGAAAGGAGATTTTAATCCCATTTCCTGCAAGAACCAGTACCCCAGTTTCAGCACCTGATGAGGCTTCCTCATCCGTCCATGAGGATATTGAGGCGGAGGAGACCCCCACGGCCTCCCAGCCAATTGAAGAAACCAGTTCATCACACTTTCCCCATGGGGAAGGTCCCCAGAACAAAGATCGCGAGGCGTCACCGGCATTGGCAGGCAACTCCAGCCAAGCCCCCGGAATGCCAACCGACAACTGTCAGTCTGACATGGATGGCCGGGGACAACCTCAGGCCGGGTCTAGCAGCGACAATCTTCCAGCCCCACCAGCTTCAACTGTTGGCTCCAAGGACCCACGGGTGTACAAAGTCGACACTAATGATGAAGATTTATGGGCTTTGCCTGCACATACGCACTGACTCCATCTCCACTTGCATGGACTTTGCCTTCATCCTTTGCACGAACCCTACGCATCTGCATGGACTTTACCTGCATGTGCATGGACTTACTCCCAGACTTGCATGGACTTAGCCCAAGTTTGCATGGACTTAGCCCAGGTTTGCATGGACTTAACCTAGGTTTGCATGGACTCTGCGTGAACATGCACGGACTTAACCCCATATATGCTGCACGGACTTCACCCCCCTGCATGGACTTAACTCCATACATGCTGCACGGACTTCACCCCCTTGCATAGACTTAACCCCATACATGCTGCACGGACTTCACCCCCTTGCATAGACTTAACCCCATACATGCTGCACAGACTCACTTCACCCCCCTGCATGGACTTAACCCCATACATGATGCACGGGCTTCACCCCCCTGCATGGACTTAACCCCAAACATGCTGCACAGGCTTCACCCCCCTGCATGGACTTAACCCCATACATGGTGCACGGACTTCACCCCACTGCATGGACTTAACCCCATATAGCCTGTACGGACTTCGCCTCCAACTTGCATGGACCTCGTCTCTTTGCATGCACAACCTGCACGGACTTCGCCCCACACGCACGGACCTCGCATGCACAACGTGTACGAACTTTGCCCCCACATGCACGGACCTTGCATACACAACATGCATGGACTTTACCCCCACATGCACGGACTTTGTCTGAACGTGCACGGACTTTGATCCCCAAACTTGCATAGACTTTGTGTAAACATGCATGGACTTTGACCCCTCGCCTGCACAGACACCGCCCAGCCTACACAGACCTTGCACGGACCCTGCACGAACCTTGCACAGACCTTGCATGCACATGCACAGATTTTGCCCCAGCTTGCACGGACCTGGAACCCTCCTATGCACAGACTTTGCCAGGCATGCACGGACCCTAATCAACCTGTGCCGACTTCACCTCAACCTGCATGTACCTTGCCCACACTAGCTCAGACCTTGACCTTACACTAGCACAGACCTTGCTTGGACTAACACAGACCCTTGCCCGGCACGCCTGTGCCTCCCCCACCGACACATCCCAGCCTGGCCTTCCACGGCACACTCTAACCCTCCCTTCGCCGGTACACCTCCCAGAACTTACCCGGCACACCCATGGGTATCTTCCCCGGTGCACCCTCGACCCCTCCTTCAGCGGTACACCTTCAGCCTCCCCTCAGCTCACCCTTCACTGGCACAGCTCTTCGCCGACACGCCCAACCCCCAGCCCTCAGCGGTACACTCCCTACAACCTTCGCCGGTACACTCCCAACAGCCTTCGCCGGCACACTCCCAACAACCTTCGCTGGCACACTAGCCCCCGACCTTCTCCGGCACACTCTCGATATCCCTCGCCGGCACGCCTAGCCCAAGCTCACCTGGTACACCCTTTTAGCCCCTTTTCGGCCCACTCCTCCAAAAAATAATAATAATATATAATAAAATATATGATAGCAGTGTGCAGAACGCAGGTTCAAAGTCTGAAGATTCGAAGCCCACAAGTTAATAGTTTCTGGTCATGTAACGCCCCTGTTATGGCCCGTCACCTTTCATAACGGACCAACGATGGCCCGTTACTTTCTTCCGAAATCCCAAAGCCCTGGTCTCAGAAAAATTGATTCTTAACGCCTCCATCTTAGTCCGTTATTCTCTCCTGGCGGATCACTTTCGGTCCGTTAAGCTCCCCCGAACATAGTAAAAACACTCAATTTTTCTGGGTCATTCTTGTAACGGATGAAGGTCTGTTCGTTGATCTTTGGTGACGGCCTCTATCAAGTCCGTTATGTCACACAGAAACTCTATTTTGCAGAACAAGTTTGGCTCAATTCTTCAGTCAATTCCATATCTTTCAAGAACAGAGCTTTCATTCTTATTTCAACTGAACTCATTGTACATCAAATGGTTGATAAAATTCAGAAACTCTGATACATCAAGATTAAAATTCAAATTACATTCATGGCCTTATCCGCATGAGGCTAGATTTTACGTAGCTCTTTCACGTAAGCACGACGTTCCTCGTCTTCTTCTTCCACTTCCTCTTGCCACCAGCGCGTTTTACTGATCTCCCACATGATTAGCGCGTTCCAAACCGCTCTCTCGTCCTCCTCGGTCCCCAACTTCCTAGCTAGAAGGGGAGGATGGTGCAAAAGTACAGGAACTTCAGTTCGGGGTAGCCCAACTTGAAGATGGCATCGGTAAGGGTTGTAGATCACCATGGTAGTGTTCCCCACTAGCTGTAGATCTAGGCCTGGCCACCGAGTTACTCTGAGTATGGTTCTCCGTAGAACATTGGGCCGCATCATGAACTTGTCCACCAGCAATGTGTTGAGGAAGAGGCGCCATTCATCACATGTTTTCTTGTCCACTATCCGGCACTCCACTTGTTGAGAAAACCCAAATGCTCTGCCGATAAAGAATAAAGGGTGGCTCCTAAAGATCCAGCTAGTTATGGTCAATTCTTCCTTGTGTTGGAATTTCATTCTCACTCCCACCCAACACTCAAGGAGTACTGTGGAGCCAAAAAGAGGTCCTCCTAGGCAAGCTGAACTAAGTCCTTCATAAAGATATGAAAGGACCACTTGTGAAATGGATAATCCCCACCATAGCCTGTTGATAATGCTTAAGTTTTGGATATCAAGGAGATGGTCGGTGGTAGAAAAGAGAAAGACCCCGCACAAGTACAACGATACGGCTTTAGCAATGGCTTCAAATCTACCGCTCTTATTTTTACAGTACGCAGTGACCGACTGAGCCATCGGTATCAACTGGATATGTTGGGGGCTAATCATGGTCTTAACATCATTTGGGTTATGGATAAAATCATTTAAGATTAATGAAGGGTCTATGGGTTCAACCGTGTGACATAATAAGTTTTCATCCCCTACTTTGATCTTGGCAAGAGATAGGTAAGTTTCTACTTCCTCTAGAAGGACCGTGGCTTCAAAGAAAGGGAAGATGAAAGTGTGGTGCTCATATGCTCAGACCTTAGTGGACTTACGTGCAGAACATGCTTAGACCTTGACTATGCAAGATACAAACTAGCATAGACCTCAGTTGTACAAGATGCAGACTTGCACTGACCTTGTACTAGCATGCTTAGACTTGACAAATGTGCCTGAGCAAATGTGCACAGATTATGTATGAAACAAACATCTACATGCACTGACCTTGGTTGAGTGTGCTACAGTGCATGCACAGACTTCGAATGTGCATGATGCTAGAGATGCATGGACCTTATATGACATAAATCTACGCCAAACATGCACAGACCTTATTATACGTGAGACAATGCATCATGAATGATGTGCACAGACTTTGCTAGGCACAAGATAAAACTTGCACCAACCTTAAGTGTGCGAGACAAAAGTTTGCACTGACTTCTATATGTAAACTACAGAAACGTACACCGACATGTTTGTGAAATTGGCAACATGCACCGACTATATGCAAAACCTGCACCAACTTTATATGATCACACAGGATGTGCATCGACTATGTGTGCAATAACACAAAGAATGCACCGACTTTGAACCTTTAACTCCTCACTCTGCACAGACCTTATTCTGTCAGAGACAAAACATGCACCGACTATGCGTGCAGTTCCATAGGAACATGCACCGACCTTGCTATCCATAACGGCTAAGACATGCACAGACCTATGAGACGCTGAACGGAAGTATGCATGGACCTTGTGAGCATATGCACGGACTTTAGCTACCAATGACTGATGCATGCACAGATCTTAAGAATATGAGTACTTATGTATGCAAACCATTTAATGAAAATAATAAACTTGTTTTCATGTGAGAATCTGGCATGCATAAAAGTTCATCAAAATACTCAGGATTACCATAGTCAAATGATGACACCAAAGTCAACATTCTTTGTCAGCCTGGTCAACTCCACTATTGCCAATCATTCAAAACACATTCAGCTCACAGCAGTTTACATACTGCTGAACAACCCCATAGGAGACCTAACATAGTCGGTGCGCATTTGCCTTGTGCTAAAATAAGGTCAGTACACATCCTTCGCTAGGCAGAATGTGGTCTGTGCACATTACTCTAGCCGATCATGTTCATTGTTAAGGTCGGTGCACGTTATGTCTAAGGCATATACACGGTCGGTGCATGTTTGTGTCTATTGCATATAGTCAGTGCATATTGCATGAAGTCGAAGCAAGTTCCTGTAGATTGTTCATATAAGTTAGTGCATATGCATGCATATAGAAGACCAAGGTCAGTTCACATTTTACCTTAGTCATGTATAAGGTCAGTGCACATTGTGGTTTGTTCATTGTTAAGGTCGGTGCACATTATGTCTTAGCCATATAGAGGTCAGTGGTTTTAAGGATCGTACCCCAACCATTGCGCTAAAAGTTTGAGCTGGTAGCGAAGGTGGACCGTATTTCCTTATGGCATTGCAGAACCCCACACTATCGTGCTGTGGGCGGACATGAGGGGCTTCGCACATGGAGTTACATGCCCACCTTCTTTTTCCACCAAGAGATAAAACTTTGTTCTGTCCCCAGTCATGTGTCTTGAACAACCACTATCGAGATACCATTTGTTGTGCACGGCTGCAAGACACTCCTGCACAGGAAATCAAGTAACAATGTTTGGAACCCAAGGGCAATTGGGTCCCAGTAAACCTTTCATTTCTACAAAGCAAGATAAAACAGATTTAGGAATCTAAATTTTCTTCTCATTTTTCATTTTCTTGCTTAATGAAGAGTTTCTATTTTCAGTTTTCTCCCTTGTTCAGGAACCTTGTTACCCTTTGGCTTTTGGTAGAAGTTTGGAAAGGGGTGATTCAGGTTCCTATAGCTTGTCCTGGGCTGATGGAAATTTTGGTGGTTCATAGGGTAATAGGTTGGATCAGGTCTGTATGTGTATGACTGCACCGACCTATAGGAGTGTGTGCGTTGATGCATGAAGGGGTTTCTATCTTCCTGACTATTGGAATACCAGGGATGCCTTGACCCTTGCTGAGGATGATATAGACCAGCATTCCCCATTTACACACCTCTAACCTTGGTGTACACTGGCTTGACGAAGCTGGGGCCTCGGTGCTTCGTTTCTTTTCTGGTTCTTCACCGCGAGCAATGGAACAGTGGTACACCAGCTACATAGTCTTCACCGGGCCTAAGGCTGAGGAGCAATCTACTCTCTCTGGCAGACGTGCTTGCAGTACCGGAGGAAGACTTGTTCTTCACGGAAGCTTCTTAGCTTCTTGCTCCTAGTCTCGTGCTCTATTTTCTTCTGTTCTCTCTAGGACCCTTTTCTACTTCTTTTTCTCCAAGCTATATCATCTCCAGCCTTATCCTTTGGGACGTACCTCCTCTTCGAACCTCACTTTCAGTTTCTCCATTTGCTTCAGCAGGTTGTTTTGTTCTTTTGCATCGTGTTCACCTCGTACATAGTAGGTAGGAAACACAAACTGCCACATCAACTGGACTTCTCAGCGAATCTTCCAATAGGAAATCAGAACCTCTGAAAAGGCGGGCTTCTAGAAGCTTTTTCGTACGTGAATGAATCCTCCAAGATCAGTTGCGGATCTTGAAAAGTGGGCGCAGTCGATTTCAGATCCATTCCGCGCGAGCCAGATGGTGTCGACACATTCAGTGGAAGTGTCGAGTCATTGCACTTGAAGTGTCGAGGCAGCACGCTGTGGGGAGAAATAGTCTTCTATCAGTGAGTGGAGTGTTGACAGTTTTAACCCAGGGTGTCGATACTTCAGTCTGTTCAGAGACTGTGGTGCAAGAAAGCTCCTTCTGATGAGACTAAAGTGTCGACAGTTTCCACCCAGGGTGTTGACACTTCAGTCATTCCAAAGACTAGTCAAGGATAGCCCAGACAGGGACTCATTCTTGATGTGTCGACACGTTGGGCACCGTGTCGACACATTGCCTTTGCCAGAGATCATTCTTCATGGCGTGTCGACACTTCCATATGGCAGGTCGACACTTTAACTGTACTTCTCCTTCTCTTCCTTTTACAGGACGGGAAGAGGAGGGTATACAACTCTCTACTCATTTAAGAGCTATTCGCGCTTCTGCGCCCTTCTCCGTTCGTGCTACGTACCACCACCACCAACAACAGCAGTGATGGCCGCCGTCACCTACGGCCCCCAAATCATCGCCAACCACTCTAGGTTCGGATACCTGGCTACCCCGATTGTCTTTGGCGACTTCCCCGCGGTCGTCGGCTCGCCTTTCTTCCTGGGCCTTGTATCCGTGGTTGAGACCAGCTCAGCCACGCCTGCAGCAACAACCACCGAGGGTGTCAGGCCCTCCGCCTCAGCAACTGGCCGGGTTCGCTCGGCCAAGAGCCAACTACCGAGGGTGTCAGGCCCTCCACTTCATCAGTCGGCCAGGTTTGCCTGGTCAACAAGCCAGTCGTCGGAGGTGTCAGGCCCTCGGCTTCAACAATTGGCCGAGTCCGCTTGGCCGACAAGGCAGCTCTTGGGGGTGTCAGGCCCTCTATTACAGCAGCCGGCCGAGTTCGTCCGGCCAACTCCTCGCGGGCTAGGGGTGTCAGGCCCTTTGTCCCATCAAATGGTCGAGTCTTCTCGGTCAACCAGATTACTGTTGACGCTGCTCCTGCACAACGGGGGCAGCGTCGTCGCCGCAACGACACTACTTCTGTAACGGCCGCCCTCAGAGGTGCTGCTCCTACTCAAAGGGAGCAGCGTCGCCGCCAGAATGACGGTAGGCGTCGCCAGCACCGCTCCTGCTCAACGGGGACAACGCCGTAGCCGCAAGGGTACACAGCCTGCAACGGCAGCATCTCGCTCCGGCAAGACTGTAATTGTCGGAGGCATCCGCATCCGGCTTGATGGAGGCGAGCCGATCTTGCCACGGGACCGCCACGTCCCAACCATCCCTACCTCCAATCGCTTTGAGCTCCTCCGGCAAGTCCGGGAAGGCGGAGAGAAGAAGAAGAAGCCTGCCGTACTGGCGGCAACTCATGGTCTCCAGCAGCGGCCCAAGCCACGAGCTCCCCGGTCAAGGACGGGGGCCAACCCAGTGGAGGAGCGCCAGCTCCATTTGAAGAAGATCTGGGTCACCAAGGAGGAGGCCCGAAGTATAATGCGTGCAAGGGCGGAGGAGCCCTTCTGCATGTCGGAGTTGCAACAGATGCGGAGTCCGACAAGCACTGAGGCCTCGACATCTCTGAGGTATGTAACTCAGCCCCTACGGGGGCAAAAGCGTCGAGGAACCGGCAAAAAGGTGCGGCCCACCTCCCCGTGGGCCAGTTCCACGCATGCGGAGGAGGATCGCTCCCCTCAAGCTTCCACATCCAGAGTGTATGTCTTTGACAGACTGGGGAGGCCGCCTAAGCCAGATCGACAACCACCCAGGAAGAAACGGGGGGCCCAGGTGACCAATGACACTGTCAAAGTATTCACCTGTTACGCCACCTCCGGCGACAAGCAACCGGAGGACACTTCGGGAGAGCTTAACCAGCCTCTTCAATATTTGAGGAGGTCAAGTTTAATTAAGCGACCAGGCCTCTATTTATAGGATCGTGAGCGATTGGGCGTGTGGAAAACACGTTCCTGCCCAAAAAATTTTGAAAGAATGCGCTGCTGGATGTCCATGTGTCAGACGTTGAAGAATCGTTGTCCACGTGGCTGAACTTCTAGTTGAGACTTGCCTTGGATCACGTGCCTATGGATAAAGACCTTGATCCACGTGACCATACTGAGTGTAAAGCATGCTACCTTTCATATGTTCGATCCTGGGTCTTTCAATGACTCAAGTCCCTGTTAATTTGAACATAAGACATAAAGCATTTTGTCAAACACTTTGTAAGCATGAGTGGATAACTGATATGCATTGACCTATTGAGATAAGAGTCATAGTACATACATAAATTTTAGATAAGTGTCAAAGATGCACAGACTTGACAAAGCATTATGCACACATGATATGAAACCTTGACATACAAGCATTGACCTTCTACAGGTATGCTCAGACCTTACATGTGCATGTGCTCTGACTTGAGTGCATATGCTTAGACTTGCATGAAACATGTGCTCTGACCATGTATAGTATGCTCTGACCTTGATGCCTTCATGTGCACTGAGTACAGTAACGATGCATCGGCCTTATAGAAGACCAATGCAAATGTGCATCGACCTCATAGATGACCAATGCAAATATGCATCGACCTTATAGATAAGTAATGCAAATGTTCATCGACCTCATAGATGAGTAATGCAAACATGCATCAACCTCATAGAAGACCAATGCAAATGTGTATTGACCTCATAGAAGTCCAATGCAAATGTGCATCGACTTGATAGATGAGTAATGTAAATGTGCATCGACCTAAGTATGTAAGATGCAAAATGTGCATTGACCTTATAAATGACTGAGGCAGATGTGCATCGACCTTAGAGACATGTGCACAGACCTAGTTCAGCATGTTTAAAAATGTGCATCGATCTTGTAGAGTTTGCTACAGTACATGTATTGACCTTAATATGTACAAGGGAGAAAAGTGCATCGACCTTACTTTCCACACAGTGTAATATGCACCGACCTTGTATTCACACACAGTCAAACATGCACCGACCTGATACACTACTAGAGTACATGTGCACTGACCTATGTGATTACATGCTAGAACATGCATCGACTTACACATGCAATACTATAAACATGCACCGACCTTACTCTGTGCTAGTGAAAGGTGCATAGACCTTGCCTTAGACAGATGCAAAATGTGCATCGACCTGTCTTCAGATTGAGGCAAAAAGTGCATCGACCTTAGTGAGTACACGTACACACTCGCATCGACCTTATTATGCAGCAACAAGAGTATGCATCAACCTAAGTACATAAAAATGCACTGACATGCTTAACTGAGGAATGTATGGATGCATGGATTGATGAGCTATAAAAATGAAAGATGCAATCCAATAAGGCATTGACTCATTGAATATAACAAATGAATGTGCGTTGACCTGCATGATTATGATTGTAAGAATGTGCATCATGTCGTGAGTAATATTTTCTCCATCGAGCGCTCCTTTTTTTAAGTGACGGAGCACGACACACGGAGTAGGGTTTTGGGAGTGGCGCCGATGGCCACCGTAACGTGGAAACGGAAAGCCAAGATTTGTGCAGCACCCTACAGCTGGGCACGAAGCACCCGCCCACCCACGAAAATTCCCAACGCCAACCCACCCGGTAATCCATTTAATCAAATACCCAGACCCGCAAATTCCCGTTATAAATACCCTCTTCCCCCACTACATCCCCAACCGCACCCCTACCGTTTCTCCTCCCCTCCTCCTCTCCCCCCATCTCCTTCGCACATATCTCCATCGCTCCGTCCCAGCCATGGAGGTAGGCGTGAAGGCGTGCCAGATCCCGCCCGGGAGTCCGCTTCCCCGCGGGCTCCAGCCCGGAATCCGGTGGTATCTCTCCATCTCGCTTCCTTTCCCCCGCATCGAGCGTATCCTTCCGATCGATCCATTTGCAGATGCGTAGTTTTCGTCTAGGTTTTCCGGGATTAAACTGACGCCGAGCCGTGGATTCCCGGCTGCTGTGAATGAACTCCACGGCTCTCCAGCGTGGTTTCCTCCGGCAGGGCCATCGGCGGGGTACGGCGTGTGGGAATGGGCTACCTCGAGGACGATTTCCTTCCTTTCGGACGTGGGAGGGAGAGCGTGGGAAGAGCGATTTTGGTGGATCTGTTCCTCCTCATCTGTTTCTGCTCGTTCATCCTTTGTGAAGAGGGCTGGGACCTTGGATTCGAGGTATGGGAAGGTTGGGGACACTGCATAGGGAGGGGAGTACAGATTCCTTGAGCGCGGGGCCCCGCGTCGAGTCCTTTCTCTTTATTTTGCGTTTTTACTTGTCGAAGCACTTATTTGCCTGCACCTCAGTGCTCCCGCCCTCAATTTGCTACTTCTGGATCCCTCGCGCTCGAAATCCCGGCGGCTAACTCGGTTATTTCCTCTCCCGTGTCCATAGATCTTTCGTTCCCATCTCTTTCTTTCGCTGTTCTTCCCCATCCTTTGTTTGTTTCTTGCTCCATGGTGTGGTGGTGTTCCTCCTCCCGTCGTGCATGGTGTCGAGAATCGGAACAGTCGGTGCTTGCGGGTGTAGCATCATCAAGATTCACATGGATCCGAAGATGGGGTGTGTCGAATTCGATGCTTCATCGGTTGAGGTGAGAATCTTGATGATGCTGCATCGGCAATCGGTGACTATATATGCAGAAGGTCGGGGTACGCACAGACGCGGCTGCGGATCGCGTTTCGGATGAGATCGAGGTGAGTTGTAGGCCATTAATTATTCCGCGATCTTTGTTTCCTCCCAGCTATTCTCTCTTAGTGTGGTTCATACCTGTTTGTGCGCTTTGGAGTTCATAAAAGTGCTGATCTCCGGGCAACGAAACCACCAAATCTCCTAGATCTTTCTCTTTGCCACTGTTTGGGCTTCATACCGGTATTTTGTGTACGTGCAATGGCTTTCAATCATTATAACAGGTCTTTTGCCCAACTAGCGTGTAAGACATGCGCAAGACAAATTGGTACTTTCCAACTACTACAGATATGGTGGTCAAACCACGGCAAAGGCAAGCACAAATGGGCAAGTCCAGATTACGATGCCACCGCCTTACATTTTTGGTTATTTCATTACACCAAAAAGAGAAAGTTTTTTCTTCAAGAAAAATACAAAAAAGGAGAAAAGAAAGTCAGGTACATTGGGCCTCTGGCCCATCCTGAGGCTCGAAAGTTGAAGGCCCGGAAGGTCTGCCCCCGGCATCCTCGAAGATGGCCGACCCTGGCACTGACCCCACCAGTGTGGGAACTACCTCGGTTGTGCGCCCTCCCGAGGCATCTGGAGTTGGCGATCCCTCAGACGAAGATGAGTCCCTTTGGTCCTCCTCTTCCCCTGACGCTGAGCCAGAAGATTCTGAGGTTGCTAGGTCTGAGTCGTAATGTTGACCAGAGGGGAAAATAATTGTCCCTGGCGCCTGTTCCTCTGCCCAGGAGATGACCCGGCCATAGCCGTGCTTGAACCCCGTGCGGATACCTCGGCGTAGCGCTGACTCATAGTAGGGGAGGGCCGCCTCCTTGAGGTTGACCCAGTAGGCCTCTGAGCATTTATACTGCTCAAGTGCCTCTGCCTCGACCCACCGCACCCTACTAGCGAGCTCGGCCTTCTCCCATTCCACCTCGGCCAACCTCCAACCTACCTCGGCCGTCTGTTTCTTCATAGTTGCCTGATCAGCCTCGGCCTCTAACTGAAGGCGCATTGCTTCCCCTGCTCGATGTAATAGATCAGCGTGCTAAGCCTCCCACTGGCCTTCTCGCTAGACATAGGCCACACGCTCCTCCTCTAGAAGCTTGCTCTTCCTCTCGAGCGACTCACGGGCCCGAGCCAACTGCTCGATCAATGTTCGAGCTTCTGCCTGGTTCACCCTCGCCTGCTATTTAAACAAGGAAAGTTCTTGCCGAAGCGCATCATGATCCTTGGTGAGCCGAGCTATCTTCTCATCGGATGAACCAAGGGTCCAGGCAAGGCTCGAGCATTCCGACTCCGACCGAGCATAAGCTTCCGCCATGGTGGCCCCTAGTTGGGCGAGGATCAGGCCCCCCTCCATTACCAATTCAAGGGCCGCAGCTGGAGAACGCTGCCTATCCCCTCCTCGCACTATCTTTGTGGCTATGCCACAACACTCTTGGTACAGAGGGCCCCGGATGCCCAGCCTCTCGAGAGCAGCCAGAATAGGGGCTCCCCCTCCGAGCGACACCTCTTCAGGAGCCCCGTCGGCTGACCGAGATTGAGCCACTACTTCGTCCGTCCCTCTAGCTATTGCATCCTCTATGGTTTTGGTGATGTCCTACAGTATAAGTTACTTACAGTATCTTCGCTCCTTTGTGTGTGGTTCATTGAATTTCATGAGTCCATATGTTATTTTTAGTGTTTCATTGAATTTCATAAGTCCATGCATATTTTGGTCTCTCTTGAAGCTTTGCTCAAAAGATAAGTCCATGAAATTCTCTAGAACCTGTTATATATATAATTGTGAAAAAATTACTTGATTAGGCGCCTCTGTAAGAGGCGCTATTCACTAAAATGAAGGCACCATCTAAGGCACCATTTTCCTGATTCCCTATTTTCTCCCGAGTGAATCCTATGACCCAATATCGAGGGTTTCTATTGACACTATATCTCAATTTGTAGATGTAGTCCCACATTTTTACGATGTTTTACGCTTACCCCACTAACTCTCGGTGATGAATGAGCCCTCCGTGAGATATTCCTTCCTTCAGACTAGTAATTTCATCATAGAGACCTCCGTAAGTCTACGCGAAGCCTTGTATTCTCTCAAGGCCGCCAAGCAGGTTGTGCCCTAAAAACCCATGGCACTGTGTCCCATCACGTCACTCTAAAGAAACATGATGCATTAGCCCTATTAGAGTGTTGTTCTGCCTCTTTGAGAATTGTCCTGCCTGTCAGTAATTGGCGACACTGACTTGGGCACCAAAATGAATTGGCGACTTGTCTTGTGCCGTTATTCTCCTGATATAGCGACCTGCACCTGGGTGCTATTTCATCCAGCTTGTTCTGTTTACAGAAAGTAAGCGGCCATTCATATGGGCACTTTTTTCTAAAATCATGGCAGCCTAATAGGCGCTATTTACCCAGTTTCATGATATGTCTCAAATTCTGGAATGTTTAACGAGGAGTCATACTTGTTCAAAGTTCTATCCTTGAAATTCTTTCATTCGTGAGATCTATCTTATCATCCTATAATGGTTATCACTTGGAACTCTATATTGGCTATAACTATAGTGGATGTCAAAATATACATGACTCAATGCTTGTGTATATAGGGCCCGATCTGGTCCTAGGTGAAGCACCCAAAACTACTTGTGCCCATGGGAGCTATATTGATCACGATGTGGCATTGCACCGAAGTGCATGACTTGCTTGATTGATGTTTCACAACTCGTACTTGACTTGACATGACATGACTTACGTGCCCCGGAATGGGTATATACTTGGTTGATAACATGATAGCCAATTCACATGACATGACTTGATGTGTTCACATGCTTGACCATCTTGATATATATAGTCTACATGAAAACTTGAAATCTTGTTAGGTCATTTATCTCTTGCAATACTCTCTCTATTGTCATTTTCATGCGTACATGCATAGCTATACTTACATTCATACAACATGTAATTACTTTAAACAAGCTTGTACTTAAGATATAATTCCTACTGAGCGTTCGCTCACCTAGTGTTTTCTCCTATTTTCTAGGTAATTCTAATGACAAAGCTCATTCGCATGGGAATGGACATGAGTAAAGAGTGTAGAGCCATTCCAACTGTCAATGCAACTATCTAGTCCTGACTTTTCTAGTTTCTTGAGTCAAATCATTGTAATTTTTTTTATTGAGTCAGGAGTGTTCTTAGTTCCTTTATGGAAATGATGTATTAAAATTACTTTGAAGTTTATGATGAATAAAGGATTGGGTTATCTCTACTTTTACCCTCTCCAGTCCACCCCATCCAGTGCCCTTCTTTGCGCTGGATCAGCCTCTTTCTTTTTGTTGTTTCCCCTCTTTTCCTTTTCTCTCTCTTATCATCGTCTTTTTCATCATATTCCATTAGAGGGGTTTCTACCAAAGAGTCGGTAGATGGCTCCCTATTCCTCTTGGCACTTTTCTCTAGAGCTGCCTGAGTAAACGGGGCCGACTACCTTTATCCGAGCCAGTTTCTACATGAGGTAGAGTCAGTGGCCGAGCACAGGAGAGTCAACCGAGTCAGTGGAGCTTGCATGTCAGTACCACTGGATGTACTTTTTCTATTTATATTTTCTTTTCGAGATGTGTTGTATTGACTGCGGCCCATCTAATGTACAAACAATTAATAAAGAGGAAGGAACTTTTATTTCTATTTCGTGTTGCTTACATGATTTTGAGGGTTGTTTAAAATTAGAACTTGCGAAGTGTTGTTGCGTTCCACGTCCGAGGGATGGGTGTTCCTTCCATCGTAGATAGCCAGTACGCCCCTTTTCTGAGTGTCTCAACCACTTGGTAGGGTCCTTCCCAGTTGGGGGCTAGCTTGCCCGCTGCCTCCAGTGGTCGAGATGCTTCGGTTTTTATGAGGATGAAGCCTCCCGACTGTAAGTGTCTGTCTCAAACTTTGGCGTTGCAGTATCGAATGAGGCGCCGTTGGTATTCTGTTGCTCGGATATTGGCTATCTCTCAGACTTCATCTGCTAGGTCGAGGTTCTTGAGCAATTTCTATTCATTGACCTCGGATGAAAAGCAGCTGACTCGGAGAGAGGGTTCGCCAATTTCTAATGGAATTACAGCCTCAGTGCCGTATACCAGCTGAAAAGTACTTTCACCAGTTGCCATTCTGGGAGTCATTCTGTGCGACCATAGTACGCTTGGTAATTCCTCAAGCCAGGTTCCCTTGGCTTTACCGAGCCTTGTCTTGATGCCATTTATTATGATTTTATTGGCATTTTTGATCAGCCAGTTAGCCTGAGGGTGGGTGACCGAAGCGAAGTGGTTGCGCATGCCTAGGTCGGCCCATCGGTCTCTAAAATAATGAGAATCGAATTGCAGACCGTTATCGCTTACAATCACTCGGGGGATGCCATAGCGACAAATGATCGATTTCCAGATCAAACTCCGTACGACTGTCTCAGTGATCCTAGCTGTGGCTTCGACCTCGATCCACTTGGTGAAGTAATCGATGGCGACGATGATGAACTTTCTCTGGGCCAGAGCCACAGGGAATGGCCCGAGGATGTCGATCCCCCACCGAGTGAATGGGTAAGGCTTGGTCAGGATGACAAGTTCTGACACTGGTAGGTGGACCAGGTGGTCGAAGCGCTGGCACCGATCACATTTCTGCACGTACGCTGAACAATTGCGCTAGAGAGTAGTGTTGTGCATACCTTTAGTTTTAATGATAACAAAGAATATGTTTGACTAATCAAAGATCTACTGTTTTCATAACACATGCAAGTTGTTTGATTGCCTCTTAAAGACGTACCAGAAAGTCGGGGGAAGCCCGACGAAGGTACCAGCTGGCAGCTACGAACTCGCATACTAGGAACCGCAGAAGCAGAATGAACGACAGCCCACCTGAAAAGCAGGGGTGAGCCTCGTGTCACTGGCTCAGTAGGGGTCACATGGATCCCCACTGAAAAACACGCAGTAACACGCTAAAACAGCAGGTAAACAATAGGTAAGTAGCAGTAGCAGTAAAGTAGGAAAACTAAACTACAAAGCTGTAAAGAAAAGGGAGTAGGAGTAGGGAGCAGGTATGGAAGAGGGGATGAACCCGTACCACACTAGCAAGGCTGCTGAACTAACCTCAGCACCCGAAGCTACTCCTAACAATGGCAGAAGGGTCAACCCTAAACTCGAAAGGTCAGGCATCACCGATCTGTCGACAACCACGAGGCCAAGGACAAGGCCTACGAGACCAGACCAAAATTCTAGAAAAGACCTAGACAGACACAGACGCGCCACGACTAGAACATCACGCACACTACCCCACGTAGGATTAGAATGTCGTGCATGCGATAGGACACCGACCTCGGGAAAAGCTAAGAGAAGGCTAACATGGAAAGGTCACGACGCAGGAAGAACACAAAGAGAACCGCGAAGTGTCACATGCCACGTGACTAGAGTGCCTCACCACCAGAAGAATAGCCAGCTACATCCACTGACGTCTTATGCTGCGCCTACTAGCGTCTTGTCTACGTCCCCTACCGCAATGACTAGGCCGAGACAAAGACACTGCTAGAACTAGAACAATACCATAACGCGAGTGACTAGTCAGGGTCACATCTAGCGACGCGAGTCCAAAGCCCTTGACCACGTGTCCACATACTGGCCCACTGCCTAAGTCAAGCCTCTAGCTAGTATTCCCCCTCCGAAGGACACTGCGGTTGGACCGGGGGCCCACAAAACTAGCCTAAGAATCGTAAATCGGGAAAGTGTCCCGCTACAAGAGCCATCACGTCGGAGCGTGCCGTAAGGCTACGACTATTGGGGGTTCACAAGACATAGAGACTCAAAACACGGGTGCGAAAATATAGATAGGCAAGAGAGCACTGTCGTACGTAATTCGAAGCACCAATGGCAGCACAGTCACTGCCGACAACTCAGGACAAGGCAACTAGACCTACTCACGTAACGATCCTGGAGTCAGACAACTCAAAAGCAAGATTGTCACAATAGCAAAACGAGTTGCCAATCAATTTACTCTTAATGCAAGAGGAAATAGCACTCCGCAGGAAATGACTCACGGAGACCCGAGGGAACACTAAGAACCCTCAACACATCCGGATATGCAAACCGAGATAGAGCGATACCTAGAGGCATCCAGAATACATCTCGAACTGGACAGAACCGTCGAGACACAGACAAGGTCGCCTATCAACCCCTAGTCTCACGGGGTTGAATGGAACCAGACACGACACACACGCAGACACACACAGACATCACACACAAGCACTCTTGACTATCCCATTGTTGTATATGGGTGGGTTTGACCAGGGATTTTAGCTGGGATTGACTGGGGGTTTACCTAGGAGTTTGACTGGGAATTTAACTGGGCTTTGACTGAGGACTTGACTGGGGTTTGACAGGGGGTTCAGGCTACCAAAAGACCGGAATGCCATTGTTATAAAAAGAGATTTTCTTCTGGGAGGGCTCTGCCCCCGGAAACCCCCGCAAGGGGTGCTGCCCCCTTGACCCCCGCGACCTAACCGCTCAGGTCGATCTGCGCGACCTGATCGCGTAGGTCGATCCGCGTGCGAGGGCGCCCGATGGTGGTGCAGGCCACGATGGATTGCTGGGAGTCCCGAGTTGGGATCCGGCTTGCTGTAGAGTGGCTGGAGTATACGTGCCCACCAAGTGCTCGGGGAAATTCCCGACACGTGCGTGTGGGCCATATAAGGATGCTGCGAGCTCCTGAAGCTTGTGGTTGGCCCAGATGGGTCTTCCTTTGACTTCAGAGGGTTGGAGGGAGGCGACTCAGGGGTAGACCCTGGCCTCATTGCTGGGTGCCACATGGCGTGGCTTGTAGTTAGGGCGCCCTTGGGTCGGCCCGGGTAGCTGTGTTGAACGTGGGTAAACCCACAAACTGAGTGATCGGGAGCAGGCCTGATCGATTGTTGATGTCGCCACGGGTCATGGCTAGCTGGATAGAACCCTTGGTTGGGCCCGATGACTGGTGCAGTAACCTGTGCTCTGGGGCGATCCCCGGTTGTTATGTCGTGCCACCTAGCCTGGTGACTCATCTCGATTCCCGAGGTCAACTCAACTAGTAGAGCACCTTTGGCATTATGCCATTTTGCTCTTTTTAGGGAGTATTTTCCTATACTTAATTCTCAATTAATTTAGAGAGAATAAGCGGATGCCAACAACCTTCTATATGATCAATGCAAATGTGCATTGACCTTATATCAGACCAATACAAATCTGCATCGACCTTATATCGATTGTGCACAGACTTTATATGCAATTTACAAAAATGTGCACTGACGTATATGAAGGCCAAAAGATGTGTACAGACCTTATGTGCAGTTAAACCAAAATGTGCACTGACCTTGCTTGCTATCGTGCAAATGTGCACAGACTTGCTATATGCATGATGAGAAATGTGCTCCGACCATAGTGTAGCTAAGGCAAAACTATGCAACGACCTTAGTATGGCTAAGGCAAGACATGCATCGACCTTAGTGTGACTAATAAGGCAAAACATGTACCGACCTTAGTCTGCACTATACGAAAACGTGCGTCGACCTTTGTTAAACCATATTAAAACATGCATCGACCTTTGACACCTAACTTAAGACATGCACTGACTTAATGGAAGAATAGAATGAATGTGTGCGATGGGAATCGACTCCGGACATTACTATTTTTATTTACCTTTATGTCCTTTAGGTTTGCTTTCATGTCCTAACATAAATATGTGTGCAATTATAAGGCTTTGTAAGCTAAGTTGTCAATCCATGGAAGTCCTTGGGTTTTTATGCAAAAATCAATGTGATAATTAGTGTTTTTAATTATCCATGGGCATTGTATTTATGTTTTCTAGCTTCTATTGAGTGGTATGGATGTGGGGAAAGGCAGGTTATAGATTTTTGTAGCAAACCCCGTTGATTTCGGTCGACCGGGGGGTGGCTCGGTTTCAAACCGAACCTGTTCGCTGCCCAGCTCACATGGCGGTCATGCCAGTGACCGTCATGTGTATAACGCACCACACTTGGCACGTTATACTTCTGTAATGGACCACACCCGATCCTTTATGCTCACGCATGCTTTAGATAAGTCGTTAGTATAACGCCCCTATGTATGACCATTATAGTTGTAGAAAACTGTGGATTTTCCACGTTCTAGCGGCCTTAATGGACCGCCCTCGCTCTTTTATGCTTTCTGAGTCTTTATGTTTAATAAAAATAACTCGGGTAGCCATAGCGGACCAGTGGTGACTCGTTATGCCATATAACGCACCATCACTGATCCGTCATGACCGCTGTGTCTGGAATTAGAGCAGATGAGAATGACAGACCAGAGGAGGCGCGCCATATTACATTAACGCACCTCACATGATCTGTTATGCTATATGACGGGACAGAGCTGATCCGTTATGTTATGTAACAGGGCAGAACTGATCCGTTATGATCTCTGCTATGCTAAGAGTAGTGGATCATTATTTTAATGCATTCTTCGCTATGTTTAAGTTACTTTATGAATAAAAACACATCTTTATGTCCCAATAGAGTTCCTTTCTCTTTCCTCGTGATGGAGCCACTAGTCGTAACCTAGCGACCTTAGTGTCGGCTCACCCGGGAGAGGTGGAGGAGTGTTCCCGTCTAACGATTTTTAAGCTAGTTGCCGTGGTGCCCCGCGGTTACCGTAGCATCCTACAGGGGGGGAACTAGCTAGAGACCAGACCCTAGGCAGGGGTCGGTGTGTGCACACATGGTCAGAGGCTTGGACTGACTCTGACGAGTGTTACTCTGACTAGTTCTTGTTCTAGTACTTTCTACGCCTCTCGCTCATTGTGTCTGTCTGACTTGCGAGTTGCCTGAAACGCAGTATAAGCCGTCAGTGGACGCTTCTGGTTTCTACCTTCTAGTGAGTTCTTCGTCTCTCATTTCACCTGGTTAGTTGAGGTTTATTCTATTGGTAGATTTAGCCCTTATCGCTATTAAATTATATTAAATTGGCATATAGATAGCTGTTTAAACTGCTTAGTTAGGTTTTATAGCTTTACAATCCATGTATTTAAATAATGCCAATGCTTGTTTATTGCATAAATACATGCTCTCATTGCTTTATATTTGCATGCCTGCTTGCTTAGTTGCATGGTAGGGTTCCGCGTGACTCCTACTGAGTCTGGCTGTGACTCACCCTTCTCCTTTTCAGGTGAGCAATCGCAGCCTTCGACCGGAGGTCCCCGTGCTTTTCCCGATCGCGTTTAGCCAGCCAGCCAGTGTCGGTGGGGTCCCTTGTGTACTTTTGACTGGGGTATGCCCCGTGTAGTTGGGATAGGATTTGGGTCAAGTTGAGGTAGAACACCTCAGATTGGGACTCTCCAAGAGAGTCCCGATCAAGTTTGCTGTGAAATGAGTTGGGTGGTCTAGCGATAGACCGCCCTTCCTGTTGAGCGGCTCTCTGTTGGCCGCATATGTGTGAGTTCTTGTCGAAGAATCATTACGTCTTACAGCCGGTTATGGGCCGCCCAACCTCAATATACGGTCCAGAAATAGCCACATAAACCTTGTGCTGCCTAAGAGCGACCGCCCATTCCTTTGCTGTGTTGCTTAAAGCTCGTCCTCATTCCTCGGAACAAATACCCCTCTCCTCTCGCGTCATCTCTCTCGTAGGGTTGGCGTACCTCTCTCCTCTTGCATCGTCTCTCTCGTAGGGTCAGCGTACCTCTCTCATCTCGCATCATCCCTCTCGTAGAGTCAGCGTACCTCTCTCCTCTCACATCGTCTCTCTTATAGGGTCAGCATACCTCTCTCCTCTCGCATCGTCTCTCTTGTAGGGTCAGCGTACCCCTCTCCTCTCGCGTCGTCGCTCTCATAGGGTCGGCGTGCCTCTCTCCTCTCGCATCGTCTCTCTCGTAGGGTCGGCGTATCTCTCTCCTCTCGTGTCGTCACTCTCGTAGGGTCGGTGTGTCTCTCTCCTCTTACGTCGTCTCTCTCGTAAAGTCATCGTGCCTCACCCCTCCCGTGCGTCTCACCCGTAAGTCATCCACGGTCTGAATTTGCATATTTTCATACATACATGCATCACATAAGAAAATCATCAAAAAAAGGAAAAATGACAAGCTAGGCCACTATCATATCACATCATGTACAGGTATAGGAGTACAAAGTAAAATCAGGCCGCCCCCTCTGGCCTGTCACTGTCCTCGCCCCCCTCCTGCCTCTTCGATGGCGGGCCCATCGTAGAAGTTGCTACCTCCTCCATCTCCCGTCGTCGGTGCCGGTCCTCCTCCTCATTCCTCTGCCGCTGAGAGGAAGTCGCGAGGAAACGCCCGACGGAGCCATGGGTAGTCTGACTGCCACTCGGGGCTGCCTGGCTACCACTCATCCCACTGCGGGAGCAGCTCATCTCTCTGTCAGCCTACACCTCGCCGCGTAGCTCGAACGCCTCCTGGTGGTAACACTCCAGCTTTGAGGTCACGGTCTGAAGTCGCTCCACCTCCGCTCGGAGGACTGCCATCTCCACCGAGTCTGACGGTCTGGCTTGTGCTAACTGCTCCCACCGGTGGACTGCCTCCTCCTGCGCCACTGCACGGTCACACTCTGCCGACTCTCGCGAGTGGACGCTCTGCTCCAGCTCCCCACGTAGGTAGGTCACCTCCTCTCTCAGGCCGAAGCTCTGTGCCAGCTCCTCATGCAGGCGGGCGGCCTTGTCCTGCGCCAGGACGAGCTCCTCTCGTAATTGGTCGCCCTCATCGATGGCAGCGGTCAGCTCTGTCACCTGCACACATGCATTCACCATTAGTCAACTACATTTTAATATAAGAACATAATTCACAAATTGGGAAGCCAAAACTTGAGGATTTGGGGCTAACCAAATGAAGTTGGGCAGCGAAAAACTTGAGGATTTGGGGTCGACCAAACGAAGTTAGAAAGCCAAAACTTGAGAATTTGGGACCGACCAACGATATTGGGAAGTCGAATATTTAGGATTTGGGGCCGACCAATGATGTTGGGGAGCCAAAATTTAAAGATTTTACATTTGGCACGGTGGGACATGAACGATAATTGTTCAAAGCAGCTATGACTTTTGGGTTTTCTTGGGAGGTATCTCCCTTAATTACTTTCCCTTACACCACTGCAAAGGAGGGAAGGTCTTGTGTAGATCGTTGCTTGAACTCATGCCCGAGAGCATAGTGTATCTTTAAATGCTTCCCATTCAGTAGTGGGAGTGGCATTTCTCCTTTGTGGTCAACAATTGTGTATGCGCCTCCTTCGTAGACTCTTGTGATAATATAGGGCCCACGCCAATTGGGTTGTAATTTGTTGTTGAGTTTTCCAGCCATGACTTCTCTTTCTTTTGCCCATGATAAGGTCACCTCTTTTGAATGTCCTTCGCTTTTCCAGCTTATCATAGGCTCGAGTCATCCGAGTTTGGTATGGCCGAAGATGTTTGTAGGCTTCCAGCCTTTTGCTCTCAAGGTTAGACAGCTCTTCTAGCCTCCTTTCTATTTCATCTTGTTCGTGATTTTGCAAGCCGATATGCAGGGCTACTTGGTAAAATGACATTTCAATCAATACTATAGCCATCGCCCCATACACTAGAGAGAAGGGGGGAACAGTCGGTGGGAGCCTTGTAGACAGTTTGGTATGCCCAAAGAGCTTCGTGTATTTTCTCACCCCAGTCCCTTTTGCGGTTGCCGACGATCTCGGAGTGGAGCTTGCAGAGGGTCTTGTTAAATGCTTCGGCTAATCTATTGGCTTGGGGATTGTACATTGTTGGCGTTCTCCAGTCGATATGAAACTTTACTGCCAACTAGTAAATGGTCCTATTTTTGAGTGGAGTGTCATTATCTAACATGATTCGATAAGGGGTGCCGAATCGATATATAATATGGTGTTTAACAAATTGGGCGACTACCTCTCTTGTGACATCCCGCACAGGGATAGCTTCAGCCCACCTGGAGAAGTAATTTGTAACGGCTAGGATGAATTTGTAGCCTCTTGTGGATGGTGGGAAGGGCCTTACGATATCCATTCCCCATTCTGTAAAGGGCCATGTAGGAGCCATGATGTGCAACGAGCTTGGGGGTCTTCTTGGCACTGACGACGTGCGCGCATATCAGTTGCAATCTTCATACATGGTGGGCCAGTAGAAACCCTTAAGTTTTATATTGTCATTCATTTTGTCCCCGACTTGATGGGCACCGTAGAGCCCTAGGTGGACCTCATGCATGATGAATGTGTATTTTTACATGTTAATTTCTGATATACACACTGTTTAAGAGCTTTAATATTATTAAATATACACTTATCACACTTAATCATAATTTTTCGATGAAAATATTAAGATTGATAGAATTAATTACATTTTTAGCAATAAAACATGTATTTTGCAGGAGAAGAGGAGGACAGCAAGGGACCTACACAAGTCTGCAAGGAAACATTGGGCCCAAGTATGAACCGTTAGCATGGAAAGAAAAAAAATATTATACACCAAAGCCCCATGATCCATTGGATTGGCCCATGACCCATGAACACATGGGCCCAAGGCCCATTCACGCGAACGGCAGCCTCCCTCCTCCAGCTCTTCACGTGGGCGGGCGACATCCTCTTCACGCGGTCAACCTCGACCATGCATGCATGGATGCGGGCCCAGTCACACGACGGAGAGAGGAGGCCCAGTCGGCCAAGCTCCCATGCACGAGTCTTCACGTGGCTAAGGCATCGACGGCGGGTTCTCATTCAGGAAGCTCATCCACCCAGGCGTCTTCAGCGGCTTCCTCTCCACGCGGTAGGCGGGCCAAGGCGTGTTTCACGCGGGTGTTTCTCCAAGGCCCATGCAATTCTGTTCTCCTCGCCAATGGCTTCTCACGACGGTGGCCCCTCTTCGGCAGCCAAGTGGCCGGCTCTTCACTCGGGATTATCTTCACACAGTAATGTCGGTGTCCCACGGCGGGTGACTTCTCACACGGAGTCTTCAACTCTTCACACATCCACAAAGACGGCAAGCCCACTCTTCACGTGGGTGGCCAGCCACCCATGTTCACAGCAGCCGCTCTCCCCCTGCCGTTTCTCACGTCGCCAGCAAGGCCAGCTGTAACCCCCTTCATGCGGGCCCCTGACGAGCTCCCCCTCACGCGGCCAAAGCCCCTATGCATGCAGGTAACTTCCACGCGGGCCGGTCTTCAGGACGGTGAACACCCCATGCTCCTCAACACGTCTCCACAGCAGGCCAACGAGGAACCCCCTTCGCGCTGGCATCTTCACGCGGCCTCCCTTCTTGTCGGCAGCGTGCACCATCCCTTGCAGCGTTCCTCAATGAAGGCGGACTCACACGCGGGCTTCCCATGTTCACAGTCGCAGCCCACCCATCAATGGCCGGTCCCCCATGAGGTTTCTCGCGGCAAGCTCCTCCTTCCCATGCCAAGCTTCAACGCATACAACGGCAACCTCCTTGGCAGCATCAATATGATGGACCCCATGCGTCCATGCTTCCCATGCGAACATGGCAGTCACCCTTCAACAACCCAACAGCTCCTCGAAAGGCCGCTATTCATGCCAAGGCCCCCATTCACATGCAAGAAAGAGAGAGAAGGACAGTGAAGGCTCATGCTAGCCCTATAAAAGGGGCTCCGGTTGGCAAGAGCGGGGGTTACGTGGGGAGAGTTTCTGGAGAGTTAGTTCTCTTGAGAGTTCCTTTGGGGTATTTCTGAGTGTTGGGTTTTGGGTTCTGAGGAAGTGCATTTACAATTTTTTTTAGAGTTCTTTTCACAGTTATTTCAAAGTTGTGGAAGTGTGTTTATTCCCAAGTTCTTTTATTGGGGAGAGATAGGAATCGATCGACCTCTGCCGTTGAAGCATCGCCTTCTTCTTCCCGTGCAACCGGCTTATGCTTTTCTGATCGTCTACTACACTTCCCAGGTACTTATTCGATCTATTTCTCATTCTTAATTACCTCCCTTCTCGCGGTTTAATTCTCAAGCCGTGGGGCACTGCCGGAACAGTAGAACTAGGTGGGGAGGTGCGGCAGGGTGTGGTTAGGGCAGTAGAGGAGAGAGCCATCGGAGGGAATGGGAAGAGAGGGCTTTTGGGTTGTCAAGCAATGGTGTTGTGGGCTCTCTGGGGGGGCACACCAGCGGACGGGAGCAAGAAAAAAGTCGAAGAAGATGACGCGGAGGGAGTGCAGGAAGAGGAGATGGCAACGGGAACTTGCGGGCTCCGACGGGAAGCTCCATGGAAGAACAGAAGAACTCCCTCGACCCTGGGGAAAGTTCCATAGAAGAACAGAAGCTGCAATCTCTGACGGGAAGACAAATTCTTCATACCCGCTGGCGCTCCCACCGCCACCATATCCACCTCCGGCCTGTGAAGTTGTACTTTCGAAGTTGGGTTTCCATATATATACTATTATGTTTGGGTGTATATGCAGTAAGTTTCAGTGATAGTAGGGAAATCCACGAACCGAGACATTGTGTAATGTTCTTAGAGATAGACCGGACACTGTGTTTGTGATGTAGAGAGTTATAGTTGGGTGTTTAATTCAGAAAAGAAGTGAATCTTTTTTCAACCCAGAAAGGAAGTGAATCTATTTCGTGAGGGTGTGGATGGAGTACAATAACAAAATAAGGGGCTCCGGGACGGAAGGACGGGAATAGAAGTATTTATATCTTTAATGATCACTTTGTTCGGGACAGTGTGAGGGCACCCATGCATTCATGAACTTTTGCATATGTAGACAAGACCTTGGTCCACTCAGTGCCAAATCAGATTCACAGGGAATTCCTCCCAAGCTAAATACAACCGCCAACAGACAGCAACAACATTAGCGGCAGCACTTGTAGAATCCCAGCTCCATACTCAACACAAAATCACGGAACACAACTACAAGCTGGGTCAGATCAAGATACAATAATAGCTGAACAAATGACTACAATGTACTAGTCATGCAATGAGTAGTTTACCAATACGGACCCACAACAATAATAACAACAATATCGAGAAATGCATCTCAAGGATCACGATCACGTCCCGAGAACACAACACCTAAGAAAAGGATTACAGAGGAGTGAAGGGTACTCAACTAGCATATATGCCGACACATTCCCCAACTCTCATAAATGCCAGTGCCAACACCATAATGCCTTCAACAACGGCATGGAAATAAACAACATCAAGGCACACGTAGCCAAGATGAAGTCACACCGAGGAATTCCAACTTCATGATCCTGAACCCGTGGGTTATCAGCCCACACGCTTCCACTGTGCACTCACCATAACGCACACAGGCATCAAGGACAACTCGGCATCCGCATCTCAGTACACACACGGCACTACAGTAATTCACCAAACTGCAATGTAACACGCCACGAGTACTGATCCTGCTAACCATCGATCACAAGTCGCCTAAGTGCAAACCAAAGAGAGTACCAGTTTCAGTAAAAAGCACAAAGGAATGCTAATCTCAGCTTATCCTTACGTCCTGGAATGATTACTAAACCTTCACAGCACAACAGCCACCAAACACGGCACGACGAACATGGTGCACAACGGCCCCCAACACACAACACTGGGTCCAAAGCCAAGCAACCGTTGAACAAAGAGTAGATCAGGTTTAGAACTAACACAGTCCACACTTAAGTAGACACAGGACAAAGGCCTTACCATGACCGCACTTCTAAGGCTTACCTCGAAAAGATTCCACCAAATAGGATGAGAAGAATTAAGCTCAACTAACAATAGCTCACCAGGAAGAAAATCCTAGGTTCGCTCAGGCATCTTCTCAACCAAGGTATCTAATCGACCACTTCAACACAAGCTAAACCCCTCAGGAGCTGAACAGACTCAAGCTGGGATGACCGAAACAGCATAAGAATGTGCATGGCCATCACATCAACGATAAAAGTCATCAGCCACCTGAACAAGCCATCAAAAAAATCTTGAACAATGCACTACAGATTCACGCCTGCTGGCGAACTCTGCCAAGTACAGCATAACCGAGACAAACACCATGATAGAAAGAAGAATACTTTGTTACATCCTAATGGGAGCAAAACCATCTCACATAGTGCCAACACAGCACGCACAAGACCTCACGCGAAAACAAAGCGATAAATAATTAATCACAAAACCAATGCCAACTGCCGACTATACTGGATCTAAAGGACTCTGAGTACTGCAATATCTCAAATTCCCATGTACTTTCACACAACATGCTCTGATACCAACTGTGATGACCCAGACTCCACTCTAGAAATTGTGGATCTGGTCCCCAAGCTATCTCTTGACCATTCTAAGCTCTTTATATACATCATATTGTGGTGTGAAACCCTAAGGAAGTGAGAAATCAAAAAATTATGTTATTGTTCTGACCTTTGTGAGTGCAAGTTTGCAGCAGTAGCTCCAGGGCCTTCTTTCACCTTTTTCTGAACCTAAAAGTGAAGGGAAGAAGCTTGAATCAAGTCTCCAAACCATCCCTAATAGGAAGCTGTGTGGGAAATCAAGGCTGCAACTCCATTCGTGTGCCATTGCTCCAATCTTCTTCCAAGATCGATCTCCTTCCTATAGAAGTGCTTGACTACATCCGGAGAAGCAAAAGGGGGAGATTCAAATATGATAAATCATTCTTCACTCCTTATTCTCAGAATCACTTTGTTTGAACTTAAGCATTTGCTGTAAAACTTGAATCAGATTCTTGTGTGTGGTGTTCATGTTCGGAAACACGAACGTGTGTGTGTGTGTGTGTGGCAGCCCAGATCGGGTGCCGTGTGTATGTGTTTGCTGTATTACATAGTGTATGCGTGTGGCTCACTTCATAGTGAAGTATTGATCCTCACGTGTGAGGGGTGGACGTAGGGGACACATCAGTGTACCCAAACCACCTAAAAAGTCCGTGTGTTACTTTGTGGTTTGTTTTTTGGATTCATTGTCAAGTGGGCTTCACGGTGAGTTGTGCGTACACCACTTCCATCATCAAACACCCACCCTTATCCACACGCATTCACAAGAGTGATCATGTTCGAGTGAGGCCAAGTGCTTGTGTGTTTAATCAACAAAGTTTTCACTTGGAAGAAATTTTTTATTGGCCAATCAATTCACCCCTCCCCTCTTGATTGTCACAGTTCAGGACTCAACATAGGAACAAGTGTCGAATGTGACATTTAGGCTTAAGGTTCCCCAGGAGCCAGGGTCAGCCGTGCTTGCGAGTTTGACTGTCACCCCAGCCATCCGTCGTCAGGTGACAGAGGCGCAGTATGTTGACCCTGAGTTGCCCCAGATTTTGGCTATGGCTGATGTGGAGCTCGGTGAGGACGGAGCGGTGAGATTCTGAGGTAGGCTGTACATCCCAGCTGAGGAGCAGGTGAGACCTGCAGTGTTAGTAGAGGCTCATGGGAGCAGGTACACTGTGCACCCGGGCACGACGAAGATGTATCGGAACCTGAGGAGATAGTTCTGGTGTCATGGTATGAAGAGAGATATTACTGAGTTTGTGGCCAAGTGCCTGACCTATTAGTAGGTGAAGGCGGAGCACCAGCGACCTGGAGGTGTGCTTCAACCCTTGAAGGTTCCCGTGTGAAAATGGGACCACGTGACCACTAATTTTATGGTGAGATTGCTGAGGACTCCGAGTGGGCATGACAACATTTGGTTGCTTATGGATAGGTCGACGAAGATGACTCATTTGTTACCGATCAGAGTCAGCTGGAGTGTGCCCAAGCTGGCACGTCTTTATGTGGAGCGGATCGTACCTTTACACATCACAAGCCCTTACCTGAACGGGCTCCTCCCGCACCTGCCCACGACTCGAAGTCGGGGAAGGCCTTGACATTGGGTGCCACCTCGTCCATCAGTCAGGGAAAACTCTCTGTGTCAATCTCACACTCAGCTCCCTCTACATATGGAGGATCCTCCTCCCGAGGGGGCGAGAAGGTCGCCTCCACCCTAGCCTCCACGGGGGCTGTAAAACACAAACCCAGTAAAGCAGGATTAGCCCACTACCATGGCTAAATTGACCAGGAGCAAACGAGGTGCAATGGCACTTACTCAGAGCTATCTCTGCCTCAGCTACCCCGTCAGCCTCGAGTCCTCGAGAAGACTCGCCAGTCTCAGCTACCGCAGCCTCCACTCTGGGGTGTTTCCGCCTTGACTGTGGAACTCCTTCCCCACTCCCCGAGGATGCCTCCATGGAGGGGTTGTCCCCCTCTATCGTTGAACCTATCAATAGACACAGCATTATACAATGTCCCAATGTTATAACCAGAAAGCAACAAAAGAAAAAGGGATGGAGTGTCTCAAACAAGGCCGTACCTAGAGCCCCGAAGGGGGTCGGTGGCAGGAGTACCAGCTGCTCCGGCATCAGGGCCAGCACCCGAGCCACTATCGTCACGGCCTCCCAGATGTCTCGTAGAGTGCGGGCACACTCAATCTGGGACAAGAACTCCACGGGTCTGACGGACCTGATCGCGTGGCCGACATATCACCACCAGTCGTCGATCGCTAAATCGGCAAAGCTCTCGTGCGGGAGCTCCCGGTCCAGCGAACCCCTGCTCTGAAAGTCACAGTCGGCCAAGAACTGGGCCCACCGGGCCATAGGTGCCCTTGACCGCGACACCTTCCCTCCTATCACCGCCACACCCACTGACACCTGTCTCAGGGGCTTCAGTACCCCTCTGTTGCTCTGGCTCCCAGAGGTCAAACCCCAGCCACTCCGGGGCCACCGCTCCATGACTCGCTTGATCTCTCTGCGGATTTGAGTGACACGGGTCCTTAGGTACCCCTCATCCAGCGCAATAGGAGGCAGATCCTCCCTCAACAAGCGGCTCTCCTCTGCCTTCTGGATTGCAGAGGCCTTCTGTCGGTACAGGTGACTGTGCTTGAACCACCACCTGGCGAAGTGAACGTCGAACCTCCCTCAATGTCCCTGTCCCGACATCCAGAACTACTCCAGCTCTCGACGACTGTAGAAGTCCCACCATGCCGCCGCGAGTAAGTGGGTGTCCTTGCCCCGGTACTGCCTGCCAGCCAAAGGAAACTCCCAGTTCGGCAGGATCCCCTGGTCATACCCGAAATTCCTTGCAAATCGGTGTGGATAGTATGGCTCCAAGGAACTTGTCACTGACTGGGTACTCCGTATCCACTCCATCCGTAGCCCGACATCTGCCACCTTCCGAACAGGGTGCGCACTGGTCGCCCCTCCACCTGAAGGTCCTAGAAAAAGGTAGGAGTCCCTCATGGCACTGTCGAAAGGCAGTCCCTCCTCGCCCCTTTTCCACCCTCCGTTACACCCCGGATGGGTCTGTCTGCTGCAGTCGAGGTCTGCTGCACCTGTTGGGCAGCCATCCAAGGAGGTCTGCTGCTGGGTCCTACTGGCCTTCAGTCTGCTCCACCTTCGGTCCGGCTGGAGCAATCCACCCCGGAGAGGTCCGGGTGGCTGTCCTGCTGGGTCTGTCTGCTGCAGCAGTCCACCCTGTGAAGGTCGCTGCTGCAGTGGGGAAGGTCCCTACTGCTGGCAAATTTGCTGCCCACCCCCGAAAAGTTTCATGTCACCCTACATATAGGTAGGCAAAAATTGTTGCCAACAAATGCCCCCCACGGAGCGTTCGTCAAAGTCGAAGGCAGAGGCGGACGGTCCGTGCCCTCTGTCATTTTTTATTTCTCCCGAGTCTTTGTGACATGGGGAGATTGTCGGACTGCACCTCATTGCTTCATTGCTTTCCGAAAGGCTGAGAGTTGATGCAGACTTGTCTCAGTGAGACCCACCAGTCTAGGAATGATATAGGCCTACCTCGGCGAGGCACTTTGACCTGAAGTTGATGTTGACCAACCCTTAAGGTAAATTGGCCGAAGCTAATGTAGACCGCCCCCTAAGACATGTTGGCCTGAAATTAGATGCTGGCCAACCTCTGGTGGTGCATTAGCCAAAGTTGATGCGGACCAGCCCTTAGGGCATATTGGTCCAAAGTTGATGTGAGCCTGTCTCGGAGAGACTTGTTGGCCTGTAGTTGATGAAGACCTGCCTCGACGAGGTTTGTTGGCTTGTCGTTATTGTAGACCTGCCTCGGTGAGACTTGTTGGCTTGTAGTTATTGTAGACCTGCCTCGGTGAGGCTTGTTGGCCTAGAGTTGATGCGGACCTGTCTCGGCAAGGCTTGTTGGCCCAAAGTTGTTGTAGAACTGCCTCGGCGAGGCTTGTTGGCCTAGAGTTGATGCGGACCTACGTCGGCGAGGCTTGTTGGCCCGCAGTTGATGTAGGCCTGCTTTTGAGAGACTTGTTGGCCTAGAGTTGATGTGGACCAGCCCTTTGGACATATTGATCTGAAGTTGATGTGGCCTGCCTCGGCGGGGCTTGTTGGCCCGAAGTTGATGTAGGCCTGTCTCGAAGAGGCACATCCATCTGAGTTGCCATCGATTGACTGTTAAGTTGTGATAGTCAGAGACTAACATTGGTCGTCCCTTGGGGGTGCGTTGGCCAAAAGTCATCGTGTTGGCTGACCGTTGAAGTATCATTGAAGATGTGTTGGCTGACCACTGAGGTGTGTAACCGAACATGTTGATGTGTTGGCTGACCACTGAGGTGTGTAGCCGAACATGTTGATGTGTCGGCTAACTACTGAGGTATGTCGCCGAATGTTGAAGCTGGCTAATCGTTGACTTTGGATAGCCAGAGTTGATGTAGACCAGCCCTTAGGGCGTGTTGGTTTGGGTTGATGTCGGCTGTACACGAGCTGGGGCAGACACCATCCAATGCAGACTTGAGCATAGCATTACCCTCAGACCCCTAGGGACTCTTGGAGTCGGGTTTAGTGCCACCCTTAGTCGTGTGTTGCTGGTCGTGTCCATCTTAGAGTCTGAAACCCGCACCACATAGATTGGTCTCCCGTGTCCATCCTGCCTCAATTAATCTTGTAAATGTTAAACCATGTTGTTCAAATTGTTTATAGTGTGATTCTGATATCCTTGTTTAACAGTCATGCCACTCCGGTGGAATTGACTGACCACACCATGTCCATTTTTGTGTTTTATATAGTCTCAGTCTTATAATAGTTGGGACTCTTCGCCGGATATTCCTTCCGTCAGACTAGGACCACTATTATGAGACCTCCGTAAGTCCCCGTGAGCTTGGGATTCCCACCAGGACGCCGGGCGGGTTGTACCCCGTGGACTTGTTTGATTCATGTTTTGGGCCAGTCCAATATTCGGACTATCTGAACCCTTAGCGGCCCACATGGAGACGGCTATGAAATCCTTCGAGGCCCAGGGTTAGACCGCTACTCTTTCCTTGGCCTAATTAGTATGCGCTTGGGTTAGTCGGATTATTCTTGAACCCAGTCAATTCTAACCTGACCAAGTCCTCTCTATTGATTTTGGCTTCGTGGGCTGAACTCTAGTTTGGACCAATTCTATCTCAGGCTAAATTGAGGACCTTCTTTTGTTCAATTGAAAGCCTTGCAATACTCAACCTTACGCGGTCTATAACTAGACCGTCAGTGTCACCCTAGCGGCCCAATTGTTGACCGCTAACCTCGAGATTGAACGTGCTTTTTCTATTTTTTGTTGTAATAGCAGTCGTATCAAGGATGGCCTTGGACTGCGAAGTCTTGCTTTAATTCATGTTCACTTTGGACCTTCTGGTCATTCCACGTGACATCTATTCCAATATTCCTTGGAATTTCTCTTGATCTTAGAAGTTAGTTTCATGAGCTTGATCTTGGAACTCTTGGCCGTTATTATTCGTGGATGTCTAGATTTTGTGAGATCTACGATCCAAACAAATCAATGCTAAGAAAATCATATTAAAGGCCCAGTCTGGTCCTAGGAGGAGCACCCAAAGAGTACTTGTACTCCGGGGAGGTGAAATGACTAGGTGTGGCATTGTCACCGAGTACCATCTAGCGTGTGAGTCTACGACATTCCACATTCTCGTGTAACTTGCTATTCATTCTTGAAAGTGTGAAGTACTTGCCTGCGTGACATGACTCTACTTGACTTGACTTGAAATGGCCATTTATTGGGAAATCCTTGTTAATGGTGCTTGATATCTCGACTTGCAAATATTCCTTTCCATTCATCTATCGATTATCTCCTGATCTTGTTGGTTACTTAGTTTGCGTATTTGAGTTTCTCGCATTATTCCTGCATATTCATGAAATGGTTAATTACTTAAACTATGCCTGATAAAAGAGTGTAATTCCTATTGAGCTTCTTGCTCACCCCCCTTTTTCTCCAAATCCTTTCAGGTGATGCGATAGATGGAACGTTGCAATTGGGATCGGGTCAGCGTGATAAAGTACTTGCTTGAATGAAATAGCCAATTCCATTACACGTACTTGATATTACATGTGCTTGATATTACTTGCTCTTACTTGAACATGAATTCTTACTTTCTTGAAAAATATTGTGCAATCACTTGCTAGTGCCTTATTGATACTTGAAATTATGCAATACTCTTTCTATACAATTCTTGATATCTTGCTCATCTTGTTATATAGTTCTTGATTTTCTCACTTATCTAGCATGCACAGCTATACTTGCATTGCACATAACCTGTATTTTACTTAAAGACTGCTCGAACTTGGGATGTAATTACTACTGAGCGATTCGCTCATCCAGTTCATTCTAACATTTTTCAGGAAATATGGATAGCGACCATCATCCGGATGGGAATGAGACTGAGTGAAGAGTGCTAGAATGCCAAACGTCTCCTGTTAGCTAGCCGCGTCTTTGATTATCGAGTCCTTTACCTTTGTTTTTCTAGCTATGTATTTCCAGCTATGTCAGTTATCTCAGTCTAGTTGATTAAAACTTACAAAGGCTTGTAGGCTTGTAGCCTAGTAGTTGTATTTGAATAATGTATGTCATGGACTAGAATTATCGTCAATTGGTTAATTGGGAGAAATTGTCATCTTGGACTATTAATATTATTTTAGAAATTTAGATCTTAGTTATTATTTAGTTAGTTTGCACACTCTGTCTTTTGTCAAATAAAATCTTGCTGCTCTGACTGATTGGCTCTATATAAAAGTTGCCGCGCCACCAGGTATCTTCTGCGCTCGGGGCGTGACACTGGAGGTACCGTATTTACTCAATTAGTGTGCTCGTGGGTTCAAGGGTCCGGGCGACCTTCTTGTGTTCTGAGCTTTCGTGTTTATGTTAAATCGAGTCACCGTGAGTTGGCATGAGTACAAAGGCTCTTCCCTGTGCGGCGTGAGTTTCTGCGGAATGTGATTTCCGAGTGGGCCATGTGTATGGCCTTGGACTGTGAGTCCAGTTAACCAGCCCAGGGTTGGAAGTTTTTCGTGTGTCCTGTGGATGAGAGATCCACGCGGCGGCTTGTGAGTTGCCTTGAGAATCGTGTCACCGTGGTTTCAGACCTAGAGATTAGGTCAGATTTACGGTGCTGTACCATTATGTACAGTGGTCTTTTCACGTGGGTTATTAGGATGGTTGTTTGGATACACTGTCTATCTGCCTTAATGGCGTTGTGCCGTCACCTACAGATATTTTTACCAAGCCTCTTGGCAATGAAAGATTTAAATTTTTGAGAAGAGAACTTGGCATCTGTAAATTTTTTGCATGAATGGTTGTTTAGATACACTGTCTGCCTGAATGTTTGTTCATATCTGATGCATTTCATGGGTGACCCATAGGTATATCAAATGGTACGCTGGGAGAAGGACAGATTATGTCTGTCTGGAAACCCACATCATGTGTAGAGGCTAGCCTCCACCCAGTACCATGGGTCATCAATGCATACATTCATATCAATTCATAGCTTCATGCATATAGTCAGGGGGACTTCCCCTTGTCCTTGTCAGTAGGGCGTAGCTCACGTGCCCTCCTCTTCGGGTGACACCTCAGCTAAGTTGCTACACGCTGAGAATCTGTAGGGAGATGGCGTGAGATTTGATTTGCCGGAAGTGCCGGTGAAGGGAACGCCTTGGCATGCCGTTGAGGGAACAACCAGCGTGCCGCTGAAGGGCCGTGAGGGCATGCCGCTGGAGGGCCATAGGGGGGTGTGCCGCTGAAGCACCCGGGAGTGTGTCGCTAAAGGCGATGGCATTGGTGTGCCAGTGGGGACACCCGCGGGTGTGCCAGGGAAAGGCCCTCCGCGAGCGTGCCGCTAAAAAGGGGGGTGATAGGGTGTGTCGGTGAAGGAGCCAGGCCGGTGAAGCTTCAGGGTGGGTGTACCATTGAGGGCTTGGCCAGGGAAGAGTACCGTTGATCGGGGCGTGCCGTTGGGAAGCTGGGCAACGTGTTGTTGGAGAGGCACTGAAAGCGTTATACTGGAGCGGGTGGCTGGGGGTGTGCCACTGAAGGCTTGCCAGGCGGGGTGTGCCGGCGAAGCCACACCGCAGGAAGGTGTGCTGGGCAAGGACCCCGGGGGTGTGCCGTTGAGGGCTGCAAGGCATGCCTTTGGGACACGCTCAAGCCCGTTACGAGCATGCATTGCGATTTGTTTGATTTTCTTCGAGGCCCATGCATTGTGGGCTTCCCGGGGGTTGGTTTCTCTTTGCTGTCGTGACTCTAGAGACGGCTTCACGGTAGTATGTTGTTTGTTTGGAGGGTCCGGACGGGACGTGTTCTTCGCAATCTCTTCAGTTGAAGTTGTTTATTGATGCTGGATTGGTCGAGACACGCGGATGTGCAATTTTACATGTCCACCCAAACGTGGTCACGCCAGGTCCACACTCGTGGATCTATATGTGTGTGCACCGTGATGCTATGAACAGTCTCAAAAGAAAAAGGTAGCTACTGATTGATGGCCCAGTGAGTGATATGGACTTCTTAGAGGGCTAGCCCTCGGATTCCCCACTCATCATAAGGTACGGGAGTACCATCCGGGCATGACCGTCTTTCCAGAGTTTGTCTTGACCCTTTGTGGACGAACCTCCTATACCCTCTCCGGTACTCTTCGGGATAGGGAAGGTGCTGCCAAAATCTTATTTGAATTTGATGAATAAATAAGTGAATAAAAGATCAAATAAAAATAATAACAACATGACCGCTAACTAGCCTGCATGAACCTGAGGGAACCGACTCCCATCTATATATTCACTCATAGTCGTGCGAATATAAGTACGATTGCTTGCATTTCTTGATTCCTTAGTATATATCAAATGGTAATTTGCAGAAGGTCAGATTACGTCCGACTGGAAGCTATCACTATGTGTGATGGTGGTCTTCGGATCTATGTTCTCTGCCCTCATATCAAGAACTGGTTAAATAAAATTTAATATTCCCATATTGCTTGCTTGTGTGCATGATTAAATCCTATTCTATCTCATAAGATGAGCATCGTTTGAAGCTTTTGAAAACTCCAGGTATATAACAGATCACAACCTCCACGTTATACACCATAACAGACCGGGGAACGACCGCTATGATTCACAGAACTCAGAAAATCCACAGGAAAATCAGACTATAACGCACCACGACAGGGGCGCTATAGGACTATAATGCACTAGCACAAGGGCGTTAAAGTCAACGCGCATGCAACGCACAGAACAGGGGATATAACGGACCAGGAGTGGGGCGTTATAGTGAGCATAATGCGCCTCTCGTGAGCCGTTATGCCTTCCCGAATGACTAAACTTCACAGGAAACACGGGATATAACGCACCTCAGCAGGGGCGTCATATTGGGCATAACGCATGGGGATAGGGGCGTTAAAGGCAACGAACCTTTAACTCAAACATAAAGGACTATAACGCACCACCTGAGGTGTGTTAAAGTCACCCAAACATCCAAATCCACAGGAAACTCAAAGCATGGACCACATAACGCATCTCTACGGGTGCGTTAACTGACTATAACACACCGGGGTAGGTGCGTTATGTCACTTGAGTTTCGTGACTCTAGAGTTCGGAATCGGAAACCCCTCCCGATCGATCGAAATCAATGAGGGACGCGACGGAATACAAAACCTGCTGAACCTACCAACCCATACCGATCATTCAAGCCTAAGCATGCCACTAGAAATTAAATACGATGCCCATGGAATTAATTTTAACAAAGATAATTTAATGCCTAAAGGATTAAAAATTCAACTAAATGGAAACATGCACAAAATCTGAGGCAACAGACGTCAGACCACGACACAAGTGGTACTGGCGGTGTCCTAACGTGATACGGTATCCATCCCCCTACCTGGACGATGACGAAAATGACGATACGGCGGCGAACCGACGAGAGGGGGAAACGACGCCTCCCGACCTGGCTAGACTCTACATTCAGTGAATCGAGGAATGGTGGGCGTCAACGCGATCCTCGTGACGCGACCAATCCAACGGTACCTCTCCGGCTTCGATCAGTAGTCATCTGGACCAAGAAACGAGAGAGGCACGTAAACTGAGAATAAACCCCAAAATCTCCCAAAAGAAGAAATGCATAGAAATCGAGGAAGATGACAGCGGATGGCGACGTAGAGGGCGTCAATGGATTCCTGGCGAGATGAGGAGTCTGATCCCCTACCTTTTGGGCGGCGAAGACCACAAATTGGTGCCGATCAGGCGACGGGGGCCACATCGTCTTCTTGCTCGCACACGTCTCCACGCTCCACAATCTGAGGGAAGAAGGGTACTGGCGCGATCCTCGCGTCGAGTTCATTTCGTCGGTACCTCCCACGCGTCGACCGGGGTTAGTTTGGACCGCAAACCGAGAGAATGGGGGTGTGGAGGAGAGAGAACGTGGGGGAGAGAGAGAGAGCGTGAGATGGAGAGAGAGAGTGTGTCGAGAGTGAGGAGAGAGAAGGGGTGGGGTGAGATATTTGTGAAATTTTTAATTTTTCTTATTTTTTTAAAAAATAACCTTAGAAATTACATCATAATAAAAGGAGATAAACCCAAAATTAGATGGGCTAGGCCTAATGGACTGTGGGATGGGAGCGACCTCTCTACCAATGTGGCCGGTCCACCGAGTCTCCACTTTGATGTCCCCATCAAATCAGTATGTCTTACACGCAGTTGCATTAGATGAATCTCCTTTTTCATGCACATGCATCATGTTGCTTGAATTTCAATAAATTGAATTGTATGAAAAATCATCCTATGCATGAGTTACTTTTCTTCTATTTATGTAGTATGAATATCTTCATTGCTTTCTTCTATGGCCAATGTCACCTTGAATACATAAGTGCCTTCCAATGGAGTTGAGCAATGAAAATCTGTATTTTGGAGTGATTGGAAAATAAGCGTCAAATATAGTTGAAGAGGGGTTATCCCGCGTTGTCCCTGAGCTGAGGACGATGACCATGATTGTGAGAACTATAAGAAGAGAAATGAATCAGGGGTGCCCAGGGATAGATCCCCAGGGAAAACCCTCTGATGCTTAAGTCAGCAAATATGGTAGAGCTCTGATGCGAAAAAGAGGAGTGAGGAGGAGATGGGGGTGCGGGATTCCTCTCCACCAGGTGGTGAAGTGATTCTAGCTCAGGGTTAATATCGCTTAGTAGCGCTTACCTTACGTAGGAGGGCTTCCCAGATTTATATAGTGACTCATGGAACGTAAGAGCCCTGTTAGCCGAGGATTTTTAAGGGAGGTTACGTCCCCTTCGGGGGCTCTTTATGGCCTGGGACTCTTGATTTCCCTTATCCCCTTGATCTCCCTACTCTTAAAGGGTACGTAACAGTCGTATGGATAAGCTCTCATCAGTCGGTCCGAGCACGGAGCACTGGCTCAAGGGGGTCTCCCGAGTGACAGTTGCCAGGCTCGGGCGGGATGCAAGGTCTCGAGGGGACTTTCCCGATCGATCTGACGTTCCGACTTCTGAACCCGAAGGCCACCTAGGAAGTGCTTGATTCAAGGGGGTTACTGGGCTTAAAGCTGGTGGGCCCCTGGGGGGGCTGTCACTCTGAGGAGCTGGGCCTCGTTCGATCAGGTAGGACCTCGTTTGGCCACTCTCTCTGGGTGGTAAATTCCACCTCTCCACTTGTCCCCCTCCTACTCCCGAGCCAGGATCAGGCTCGATCGAGTAGCGTTTGGGAAAGACGTTGGTGGTTCGAGTCGGATGGGGACTTTCTTTGACAAGGACCACTCACTGCGGCTAACTTGGGGATATGCCCGTAATGATGATAATTCTAGCGAATTGATGTGGGGAGTCCCCTTTTTTCGGAGACTAGAACGTCGCGCCACTTCCCACTAAGATTTATAAGCATAGCGCATGTCTGCGTTCCAGACATCCATAGCCTAGGGTTTATGTAACACCCATGGTTTAGCGGATCCTTAGTGGTGCGGATCTAGGTTCCGTCCGGTGAATTTTGGCTATTTTTAGAAAATTTTAGGGTATTTTTAGGCATTTAATCAAAATTGTTAAAGTATTTATGTTGACGATGACTAGATGAGGATCGAGGTGATGGAGGTGTCACAAAGTATTGTCATGAGTTCATGAACCGGCAGGCTTTAAAGTGGCATTTTCACGGTGAATCAGTGATCTCGGCACGAAAAATCTTCAATGGAGGTAGGGAGATGGTTCCCTAACCTACGTACTTCCTTTCTCGCGATTTTGGTAGGCCGAGGTGAGTCGTGAGTGAGTTTATTTCATGCCGGGAGGTTAAAACCATGTTTTAGGGTCTGAGATGGATTCGTCTGATCGAGCAAGGTTTTTCCATTTATTTTCTTGCCATTTTGTGGTTTGGGAGCCGGGGGATGGTCCCCATTGTTTTCCCCCTCGATTGGGATTGAGTGGGTGTGGAACCAGACTCCGGGGTTGAGTTCGGTGCATTTTCTGCCATTTTTGGTCAACCTATCGGCTGGCATTGGTCGACCGAATGGCTCACCACAGAGGGCCAAACCCAGTAGGGTTCAGTCGACCGACAGAACCAAGAGGGTCGATCGACCGACCTGTGTTGGGGAGGTCGACACAGCCTACACTATGTTGACGCTCCCGCTAGGTGGTCGATCTACCGAACCAGTCCGATCGATCGACCAGTGTGGGATGCGATTGGAAGGCTACGTCAATGCTCCCGTTGGGCGGTCGACCGACTGAACCGATCTGGTTGACCGACCAGTGCGGGATGCGATTGGTCAACCAACACAGAGGCTTTGGTACACCGATTTGCCCTATTTGGCGCATTTCGGCCCCTGGTCGACCCGATTGAGATCCAATGGTCGACCTATGGCCCTGTGGATGTCCCGGACACTCCGTGGGGACCGTGACCATGTTTTTTGGGTGTCTGAAGGTATCGAGTTATCTTGATTAGCGTGTCGATGGGTTTAAAGATCCGGGTGACCCTCTTGTGTTTCGGGCTTCTGTGTTACGCTTAGTCAAGTCACCGTGTAGCGGCATGATTGTGGAGGGCCATTCCCACACGATGTTGGCTTTTCTGGAAAGTGGTTTCCATGTGGGCCATGCGTATGGCCTGAGAACTATAAGCCTTGTGACCTAGCCTAGGGTTGGAGGGTTTCTTAGCTTCCCTTTGGAAAGGGATTAGGTTTGGCAATCGTGAGCCGCCTCATAAATTATTTTACTGTGGTTTTTGACCTAGGGATAGGCCAGATTGATGGCATGGAGCTGTCTTGTTCGACGGCCTTGACCTGAGTCCCGTGACTCAAGGGCCGTTGGCTTTAGTAGGTCTAGTGGATTGCCTAGAGTCTAGTGGCATCGTGCCACCTGTGTTTTGAGCTAGCTATGACAGGCTTTTGCGGAGCCTATCTGTATTTTGACAGTTTCCATTGAGAGTCATTTGCTTAGTGGCCCCCCACTAGACATAGCTAACTGGGCACGAGTGTGCCTACCCACCTGGGAGTAGGTGGAGAGCTACACCAGAGAGTGAGACTATTTTTAGGCTACTTTGCCATAGGGCCTCCCACTGTAGCGGCTCGAGTCCGGGCCAGGAGGAAAGCCAACTAGAGGGCCTGACGTAGTGCAGTTAGTCAGTGTGTGGATACATGGTCGGGGACTACGGACGCATGCTGATGAGCATGACCCCTACTAGACCCTTTTTCTATGGTTACTAGTACGGTGACTCAATGTCTACCTGGGATGAGTAGGGAGACACCTGAGATGCGGACTGAGTCATCAGGGGACGCATTCGACCTTGCTTCTTGTGGGCAGTACTACTTTCACACGAGACTAGTTCATTCGTATTTCTTCGGGTGGTTTCTGAGTGTCTTTCCAACATTGAGGTCTAGGATTTTCGATAGAGGTTACCATGGGTTTTTCCCTAGACGTTGTAGGGTTCACGACGGCGAGGTCGTGACTATGTTCCCAGACCGCGGGGTCTTGGGCTGGGCCTTAGTCAGTGAGGACAGGCCTCCATGACAGAGGTGTCATGATGTTTCTTCTGGTAGCAAAGCTAGGGTTTTCTCATTAGTCAGGTGGTCCCCCGACTGTGAGATCGGGGTGTCTTTCCAGTGTAGTACGAGTAGTTATAGAGCCAAGGTTTTATCGGCCACCGTGTTTGCTATTCCTGTTGTTGTTGTCTTGTTGTTAACGCTGCTCTTTACTTCTACTATTTTATGGTTGGGGCTCCGTAGGACCCCTACTGAGCCATTGAGATGAGGCTCACCTCTACTTTTTAGGTGTGGTGGTTCCTCCTCGAGGTTCGGAGGTGTAGCGTGGAGGTTTGTAGTTGCCAACTCGCCAGGCCGAGCGTTCACTTGGCGTTAGGTACATTCCTTTCCCTATAGAATGTACTTTATTTAGACTAGACTTTGTAGTTGTTAGTTATTTAATTGAAAATGTAATTTTATTTTTGTCATTTAAAATTTTAACTAGATAGTTATTCCTGCTTTACTTCAAATTTTAATGTACCTCCACACTCCTTTTAGCCCTTCCGAGCCTTCCGATGCATGGGCGGTGGGTTAGGATTCAAATGGTATCAAGTTATTCTCGATATCCGGATCTTTGGTTGTTACACCCAAGTCGGTCTATACAAGATTATGTAGGAAAGCTGCAACTAGTGGGAAAAGTCACTAGAGGTGTGAACTCGCAAAGAAGCAAAAACCACTGGAGTACCACCGGTCTGTACTAGCCCAATTGTGCACGTAGAACACACCACGAGGTGGCTCATGCCATGAAAGCCAAGAACCTCCGATTGGATGGCTAATCCCTCAATTGTTGGTGCATAGGACAAGAGTCGGAACCATGCACAAAAACTCAAAAAGATGAAGAATGTGGCAGTAGGGCTCTGGCCAAGGTGGCCAACCTCCAAGCCACCTAGGAGGTTGGGCGGCCAAGGCTGTGGTTGCACAGCACCCCTGGCTTAGGCGGCCAGCCCCCTAGCCTGCTAGTAGACTAGGTGGCTAAGGCTGGGGCAGCTTAGCCTGGGCAGCCAGCCCAATGTCCACCCAGAAATAGGAAAGGGCGGCCAGCCATAGCCTTGGCGGGCCAGCCCAATGCCCGCTTAGAAGTAGGAAGGGCAGCTAGCCTGCTGGCCGCCTAGTCCTTGGGCCAGCACCCTGGATGGCCACCCTTGCGGTCGCCCTAAAATAGAGGTCTAGCTGGCAAGGGCTCTGGCTGCCCAGAGGGTGATGCTCTTAGGCGGCCAACCCAGTGGCTGCCCTACCCTCTCAGGTGGCCAGCCCTCTGGCTGCTCTGTTGGGCAGAGGCGGCAGCTGTCCTGGCTTTCTCTAGCACAGTATACTCCGAGAACACAGTCGGAAGGTCCTCCCAAGCCCGCCTCACCCACATTGCGAGCAGGAACCCAAAATAAACATGGGGAACTTGTCCCTGGTAAGAATGGAATCCGATAAAGCCAATCTAAACAAGAAATCGTGAAGAACTTGGCTGAATCATGCACACATCCCCGAACATGGCATTTTTCCTCGAAAGCACAATGCACCGCACTCTCTCGCCTAGATTGCCACTGATTGGAAAGGAAATGTGAGTGGGGAGCTAGGGATCCATCCCCTACCATAGTGAAGTTTTAAACCTTGAATGGCACCCCCAAAGCATGCCGGAACATTCTGGATCTCGAACCCACGTGTAAGAAAACAGGATCTCACACACGCACACATGAACCACCTCCCCCACGCTTGCCTAGCCCACCACCATCGTTGATCGATCCTCCCTCGCACTCTCCGTTTGCCGCCAGAGAGGAGAGGAGGGGAGCCTCGCAATCAGAGCGGAGGAAGAGCTAGGAGAGAGCGGAGTAGGGGTCACATTTAACGGGAAAATGAAAAAGGTCTTGGGATTTTCCCAAAACTCCATGTTGGCCCAGTTGGCGAGTAGACAAGAAGGGGGGCTTAAATTGTCCCCAAGTGAGATGTCAGATTTTTTTAAATACCTCCCATATTCTCTCCCTCCCTCCACAATAATTCAAATCCCTTCCTAATCTATCGCCACCTCATCCTCCATTCTATGTAGAGAATCCTAGAATCCCTCCCACCTTCCCTAGGAGCAGCCGCACCCCTTCCCCTCTCTCTCTCTAACCCTAGCGCATCCCAGCCACCCCATTAGCCTCCTTGGCTGACCCTAGCACCCTCCCACCGCCTCTCCCACGTCCTCCCACCTCCAGGGAACCCCAAGCAGCTCCAGTAACTCTCCTCCATCACCCATCATCTTCGAGTTGCAGATCGACGTCGGCACCTCCTACTAATCAGTGGCAGAATCTGAAGCCCCATTTGCAGAAGCTACACTGATGTCCATGGCACGAATAAGCATAAACCCTCTTCTGTGGGTTTGTTTTACTCTGAGTCTACTTCACTCCAGAAGTGGTCTCACGTCGTTTCGATGTCAGCACTGATCGTAGCATCTATTTTTGTACGACTGCGCAAGGCCCATGCGAATCTATTTGCTCAGGATGTGAAGCGAGTTTGCAGAATGCACCACGCCTTCCCCATTATTCTTCTGTGCGAGCCCTTCCTCACAGGCGTACCACTAGACGTCCTAAACCCATACCAAGTGGTTTGGTCATGTTCTGATTCTGGGGCTGCTCGTGCTGCCTTGCACAACCCGACTACACCTGAGTGCTCACCCAGAATTCAGAGCCCCACCACAGTGACGACTGCCCCCCACTCGGTGGTCAAATGATGCTCAGATTTTGAGGGCATGTAGATCTTCCTGTCTGTCATCCAACCACGCAGGTCTCGCGTCATTCTGAGCTCGGTGGAGAACGCACCAACCTCTGCACGCTGACTGCATAGACCTGTCCTGCTGGATAGATTCACAAAAGTTGCCTTCATCGGCCTGCCCCGCCCTCCTGCGACCTTAGAATGACACCAATCTTTCAGGAGCGCTTCTACAACTCTTCCTCTGATTGTGAGCACTGATGGCACCTTCATCGGATCTCTGATCGTGGAGTGATGGTGGAAGCATTTCGGTTCTATCCACCAGGACAGACACAGGGCAGCAGGCCCATTTCCCCTTCCCTGTGCTCCTCCCTCCTACGTGAGGGTAATTTTGTATTAATTACCCCCATCCCCATGATCCCCTCCTTGCGTGCAGTGTAGTGCCATTAGATTGTACTCACAGGTTCTCACCGGATGCCGCCGTCGACATTCCCATGCGCGCACTCGTCCCTCATCACACCTAATGAGTCTAGGTTTAGCATCCTTCTTAGAGAATAAATATTTGAGTGCTGAGTGATCAGAATACACAATGACTTTTGACCCTACAAGATATTATCAAAAATTTTCAAGGGTGAAGACAACAGCTAACACCTCCTTTTCCGTGGTGGTGTAGTTAAGTTGAGCATCGGCGAGGGTGGGACTCACATAGTAAATCACCACTAGACACTTATCAATCTTTTGGCCAAGAACTACCCCTCTAACAAAGTCGGAGACATCAAATCGCAGGTATTCACCCGCGATATGGCCGACACAGCCGCTCATTATGGGGCTCCGCCCGAGAAGCACAATAAGGAGACCGAAAAGTCGGCTCCCATTACCCAAAAGAGAAAAGCTCCAATCAAAGCAATACAGGCCCTTGCGGGTGAAGCTGATCCAAATGTGGTCTTAATGACTGTGAACATGATTACAACTCAAGATGGCGCCGAGAGGCCGACACCCTCTTCGGACACTCCGATGGAAGAAGGAGGTCAAGATCCCAACTCCTCTGCGTCGGATTCGGCCACGATGATGATGTTGCAAAGATACTGGCAGGAAGTCGAAACACCGAGAAAGCAACTCAATGAGCTGAACGCATATGCCTCAACCTCAAGGCAGGTTGAGCTTCCCTCTTAAGCCTTACAGCAAGGCACCAATCACCTCGAGGTTCCACTTCGAGTGACGGCTTTTCAGCTAGCACCAGATAACACTGGGGGCGTGTACCCAATACCACACCCCGCCTCTCAACAATGGGAAATTGGCACTATACCTCATGCGGTGGTGTCGACAATGCTGCAGATGCAGTAGACACACTTTTGCCCAAGTCTTGTGGACCCAGCGGCGAACAAGATGATGGTAGAACAGATAATAGAAATGAGGCTGGCCAATAGTGACAATGATGATCATGCCATTTTTGATATGCACAGGGTACCCTACCCTGCCCATCATGCGGCCAAGAAACTGCCTCCCGGCATTTATAAACCACCGAAGCTTGACAAGTTCGATGGCCGAGGTTTGTCAGAAGAACATATAGCCCACTATGTCAACATGATGGGTGATCTGGCGGCCGATGAATCTTATTCATTAAAGTTCTTCGATTTATCACTCATGGGACATGCCTTCGAGGGGTACTCGAACCTACCGGTCGGGTCTATCAGTGGTAGGCCAGATATGCAACTGAAATTCCAAGAGTGGTTCCATATCCCCGAGAGGGAAGTGACCAAAACTGAACTATATGCCGCCAGGCAAAAGAAAGATGATACATCCCTAGAATACATTAGCAAATGGCAGAACCTCAGCATGAGATGCAGGTATCCGCCACACCAGGAAGATGCTGTCTAAATATGCAAGTAGAACTTGAGGCGGGAGATCCTTGAAAGGCTGATTGAAATTGAGGTTAGGTCTTTTGACCAATTAAATCAGGTTGTGGTAGAACTTGAAGCTTTTCTGGCCAGATACCCCTCTGCCTCTGTCGTTCCTACACAGGAAGCTAGGCAAATCAATAAACGATCAGTATTCAAGGCAATTCACACTGTCGACTGCAAGATGAAAAAGGGAAAAGGAGCAGTCAACCCTCCTCCCACTGGACTCACTGAACGTTAAAAGGGGCCTTCCCCGTAGAACAAGATGAAGAAATTATATGCCTTCCTCAGGGACAAGACTCAGACTTTGTTCGTGATGTGACACGACCTCAGACCTAGGCAAGCAAGCACAACTCGCAACTCGAACGGGCCGATATCGGCGGCCAACGAAGAAGAAGAAGAAGAAGAAGAAGAAGAAGAAGAAGAAGAAGAAGAAGAAGAAGAAGAAGAAGAAGAAGAAGAAGGGAAACTGGAGAAAAATGTTAATTATAATGGTGATGGTGAGGATCAGAAGCAAACCGGTACTACCACGGATGACACCCAAACTAATGTCAGAGGGAGACGGTCTCGCCGGACGAGAACCAAGGGACAAAAGGCGACGGCGGCAGTTGCTGCTAAGACGGGTTTGCAACAGAGCGCGGAGGCCCTAAAGAATTCACAGAGAGACAGTTTCCAATTACATGATCAGAGCTGCACCTCCACGACGGGTGAGAACGCACATGGCCAACAGATATTCGACAAAAATGCAGCAAGGATGAGCAGCGTCTAGGCGCAGGCCGACATGGCTCAAGTAGTCCAGACTGGAACCAATGCCGCTGGTGCAGAAGAGCAAAGTGGAGGGAAAACAGTCAACTTGGAAGCGTCGACCGTGGGTTCTCTCGGTACTACTGATGGGAATTCTGAGACTAGAACGTGTTGGAACACAGAAGGTTACCCAGACATGAATTGGTCGGAATTGAAGGGTGGCGTCGTCGACAACAAGGATGGCTTGGACAGTGGTGAGCAGGAAACGATCTGCGGCAGCGCGGAGGGATCGAACAAGGCGGGAGGTCCTCGACCAAAGGACGGAGGAGGGGGCGGAAACGAGAGAAGAGAGCATTAATATTAGAACCACGGTGGAAGTCGGTGAAAACTTGGTTGCTGCTGCTCGGTCTCCTAATCAGATCGCGTGGAACACCGAGTGCTCCTCTGTTTCCTGTCCAGATTACTACCAATTGCAAGGAAGGAAGATGAAGATGATCGGCGTTGAAACAAGAGTAACTAAGAGTCTCAAGATGCTTATTCGTGTGTCATTTAGTTTGCTTTCTCTGTTCTTAACCCATTGTACGTTCATTTCCTTTTATTGGGTCGGTCATTCTTTCTTCGTTGCTTAATGCTTATCTGCTTAAGGGGTCAGCAGTATACCCCTCTTCTTGTAATAAAGTGCTTTGTATCAGTAAATAAGGTGGATGTCTAGTTTCTCACGTGTAAGTGTGCACCGATTTCGACCACGTGTCTCGGCCATCACTTAATCCGGGGTTCTCACTTTGGTTTCGAGTAGCCCCGTCAATGGTTCGGGTTCGGGTCGGATCTAGTGAGATCCAAACCTGAATCCGATAGTGTAAAATTCGAATCTAACTTGAATCTCAAATAGAAAGAAATTTCGGATTTACATTTGATCCAAATCCGAACTCACATTTTCAGATTCGGATCTAACCGAAATCCTTATGTACACAATTTTTCTTTTACATGCAAATGCCCACGCGGATCTAAATTTGCTTACAGAAAGATCCATTTTTAGAATTGTTTCTAAACATACATAGATCTATATTCGGATCCAAAAAGTATATGAAAAATAAATTATAATTCAAACACTCATCCAAAATCATCTCCCCATTTTGGATCTATTTTCGGATCTCCCCTAGGAGTGATATCCATCCTGAAATCTTGGCACCTACACCCACTCTTAGTGTTAGGCAAGGTCTATCCAAAGCTCTCCTTTGACTGGCACAGCATTTTAGCTCTGGTAGAGATCTGACACCCTCAGACCCATACCTTTATATTCCCATCATTTGAGGCCACTATCCTACTGGAGGAGGTAGAGACATATTTTTCCTTTCCTAGGTCTAAGACTTATGCGGGATGCTATACAAGCTAGGACTCTATGTGAGGACGCGACTACGTGGACAACTAGACCAGCAACAAGGCGATATATCGAGTAGCATAACTTGACACCTAAGAATCCCAATAGAGGGATCACGCCTAAAACAAGTAACTCAAGCTCACAATCATCCCCAAGAGAGGGAAGCGTGTCAATCCGCACGGTTGAGGAACCGGCAGAGTCTAGGGTAGGCAATTCACACACTCATGCTTGGGTCGAGCACGGGACGATCATGCTGTCTCACCATGATAGTGATATAAATGTGTACGAGCTAGAATCCTAACAATCACACAAGCAGCAGTGCTAGAGAATATACTAAACAAGCAAAAAGAGACCAAACATGGATGTAAACGCGTACCTCCACACTCGGGGCGTGGGGAAGATGTCCGGCCAAGTCACACAACCACCAGGTACAAGAGCTAAACAAGTACAACCCAAACCAAAACCCACTCCTCGCAGGGAGATAAAAGGCTACACAGTGATCCGGGGGTCGTGCGAAGTGGGGTGACGGGCCATGGGTCGGTGTAGCTCATCGCCCATGACCCGATGTGAACCGATATAGACAGGGACCAGCAGCAAAGATGGCATATCACAGGGGCCGAGGAGGGCACCAACATCCTTGGAAGTATGCTGTCATGGTGGACGAGCCTCAACGAAGAAGCTAGAAGTCGACGGTGCCGATAGGGACCTCCGGAATAGCCTCGAGCGGAGGGCAAAGTGCAGGCCTGTCTGTGCACGTACAGGGAAGTAGCAGGAAGACGTGCCTGGTACTCCACCTTCAGCACGTCCGTGGTCATGAAACTTGGCGTGGGAACTGCGGGGGATGTCCCAGGGATTCCGGTTGAGCGGCGACTGCAATGGAGCACGGTCGTGGCCTTGGCGAATTTTGAAGTAGGCCCTGCTCGATCTGGTCTGTTTGCTGGTAGCTGGACAGGGGACCAAAGATGGGGCTGGAACCAGGGCTTCCTTGAGGCTAATGGGGTGGGGTTTTCTCTGGTGGATAGCTGATAGACGTAGGATGATTGGGTATTAGAGGCAGGGTGGTGTGCAGTGGAGCTTTTAGGCATGGGATGGGATGACAAACTGGGCTCAGTTCTGCAATCTAGTGCAGTCAGAACTATACGGCGAAGGGTGGACATGGTAGGTAGGGGAAAAGACCTCTAGAAAGGGTAATAAAATTCTTGAGAGGGGTTTGGGATGTGAATTTGCAATTCTCAAAATCCCAGGTCACTTTGAGGTGATTTTGGGGTCGTCTCTTTGGAGGGGGTTATTGAATTTTGTGCAAAAAATCATATTTGAGGAACTTTGCATAATTTCCATTTCTTTTTAAACCCTTAACCCTCTCCCTCTTCCCTCACGTTTCTCTCATTTCTCTCCCCCCATTCTCTCTCCTCTCTTCTCCTCTCCCCTGGGCGTAGGACCGTGGTCGAGCTGGGTGAGGTGGCGATGACGTGGAGCTGATCTGGAGCATGATGGCATGAAGATCGGAGCGTGGCGTTGGCGCGATCCCTTGGTGGATTCATATCGTCACAGCGTGGGTTCGTGTGGTGGTATCTGCATTTTGACTTGGGAGGTCGGTGAAGGAGGTAGGGGGATAGATTCCTTACCTTTCGTTCTGCTTTTCCCTTAAATTTCGTGCTGATTAGTGCGCGTTTGGGCACGCTTTCAATTTTTGGAGAGTTATAGCATGTTTTGGGGTGTGAGTCATGTTTGCCATTACAGACGATGATTTTTGGTTCGAATGGTCTCATTCGAACTCCTGGCTTGTCTGGATGCCATTCCTTCTAGTTTCATTGCATTTGTTTGTGATTTGGGGTCGGTAGGAGTTTGGTTTCCCTTGTGAGTCATTTTGGGTTGATTTGTGGAAAATCACCCGTTTCGTGTCATTTTGTGGCTTGTTGGACCCTTCCGGCTTGTGGAAGGTTGGTATCGTGTTTAGGGATGTTTCCCGATCGTTTAGAAGCGATTGGGGTGTGAAAAATAGGTTTTCGTGTGGATTTTTCATGTTTTGTACTGGGACAAGAACGCGCAGGTGGCGTCAGCCGTGTTCTCAGTAAGAATGAGCAGTAACGATGCGTCGCATCTCGAGTCAGAGATGAACAGTTGGGCAGTTAGGAACGTGCTCCTTGTGTTGGACGCGATCCTGAAGAATGTGACCTAGGTGATGGCCGTGATCTTGATTAATGCGCCCTAGATCTTAATAGTGTTCTCGTGTTATCGCACTAGAGGCTATGGCCGCATTCATTAATGCGACCCTAGCGCCTGCCGCGTTAGTGAGTTGACGCATTGCAAATGTTGGACACATTCTCTTGGCATCGCGACCCACTAGGTGGGCGCATTACCCATCGCGACGCAGGCATGCACCGTGTTAATGTCTACTATTTTTTGGGTATTAATTGTGTTGTCTTGGGCTCCGGTGAACCCAAGATTCAATGCTTTGTTGGTGTTTGACTCGATGGATGCCTTGGGTGTTCCGTGACAGTCAAATATATTGTGTCCAGGAATCCCGGAAGAGTGGTTTTATCCCAAGCTTTGTGTATGCGATGTTTCTTCCGTGTTTGCTGGCTTGGCTTCGACTCCTTGGTTGGCCTATTATACGTGGATGTCGTGGACGTCCTATGAGGGCTGTGACCATGTTATAGGGTGTTCGAATGTGCCATTGCATTGAGTAGTGTTTTGTGTGATTTCGAGGGTCATTATGGTTTATGGTCAACCTGGTTGTGACCCAGTGGTTGACACGTAACCTCGTAAGTGTCTCGGGTATCCTGTATGGATGCTAAGTTTCAATGGGACGATAGATGTCAAAAGGCCTTTGATGACCTGAAGAGTTACCTTTTAAATCCTCCCGTTCTGGCACCCCTAGTCTCGGGTCGGCCTCTACTGCTCTATGTTTCTACCACGAAGGAGTCTCTTGGAGCAGTGTTGGCCCAATATGATGATGCTAAGAGGGAACGCACGGTCTACTACTTGTCAAAACTGTTCAATGATGCTGAGCAGAGGTACACTCCCATGTAAAGGACTTGCGCGGCCGTCGTCTGGGTCGCCCAAAAGCTAAAGCATTATTTCCTCGCACATGAAGTAAAGCTCTTGACGCGAATGGACCCAATCAAGTATTTGTTAGAAAAGCCTACATTAACTGACCATTTTGTGAGATAGCAAAGTTTTCTCTACCAATTTGATATCACCTACGTCAGTCAGAAGGCGGTCAACGGGCACGCCATCACCGAGCACCTTGCCCAACATCCACTCCCGATATTTTCCCCTGTCGACGAGAGTTTCCCTTACGAAGAGTTAGGAGCTATCTTAGATTGTGAACCTTCGTGGATTCTCTATTTCGATGGTGCATTTAATTCGACAGGTTGTGGAGTTGGAGCCGTTCTCCAATCCCCGGAAGGTGTTATTATTCCTTGTGCTTGTCAGTTAACCTTCCCTGCTACAAACAATGTGGCAGAATATGAGGCGCTCCTCATGGGCTTAAGGATGGCATTGGTACTCGAAGTTAAGGAGCTCCGAATCACTGGAGATTCCCAGCTCATTCTCTGACAATCCCTCAGCAAGTATCAAACCCGGGACCCGAAACTGAAACCCTACCAAGACCTGGTCGGTAGGGTAGTCCGGCGGTTTAGGAAGCTCACCCTTGTACACACCCCTAGGGCTCAGAACCTTCTGGCCGACGCCTTGGCATCTTTGGCATCTTCTCTTCCAATTCCTAGCAAGAAGCCATCAGCCACTGTCATGGTTCATAGCATGCACACCGATTCACATTCAGATCCCTGGTTCTAACAGTTCTCCGAGCCTTCTCAGCAAGTCCAATCTATCTCTCATGAGCCTGAAATTGACCCCGAGGACGGTAATCCCTGGTTCTTCGATATAGAGAATTATTTCAGGGATCGTTCCTTCCCCGATTATGCTATCACTTTCGATCGATGTGCCATTCGTCGAGCTGCGGAGCATTTTGCCATTATAGGTGGTCTCTTGTATCGTAAATCCCTCAGTGGGGTCTACCTCCATTGTCTCGATGAGACCGAATCTCGAGCAGTTGTCAAAGCCACTCACTCTAGCAAATGCGGTGGCCATGTAAATGGTCGCATGCTTGCTCAAAAACTCCTTCGGTAATACTATTGGCCTACTATGAATGGGGATTGTGCCAACTATGTTCACCATTGCGTCAAGTGTCAACTCCATGCGGACAAGGTTAACGCTCCCACGTCCTCACTCCACCCTCTCATAGCTCCTTGGCCTTTCGCCATGTGGGCGTTTGACGTAGTTGGTCCCCTAGAGGATACTTGTCCATGTGTGAATCTGGACTATTATATATAAGTTTACCACTCTTATATCTTAAATTACTTCCACATTAAAGTTTAAATTGTTGCTTTAATTAATATAGTGCACGTGTAATTTCCATTCATTATGCATCCCCTCAACAACACTTCCTAACCCTTACGGGGCCTCATCAGTCTCTTGGGTGGCTTCCCCGTGTTCTTGGTATTGGTAAATCGATGATATCGATTTATCGGTATCCAGATCTCCTAGGTCGTCACAGTTGGTATCAGAGCAGTGTTGAGGATTTGTGTAAGGAATTGAAATGGCACTAGTCTAGAAGAAGCACATGTGAGTCATCTACTGCTGGCTTAGGATTTTTTTTGTGATTACTGATGGATTTTCTGTTATTGCGTGTTTTCTTCTAGCTTAAAATGCCGCCTCGAAGAAGAGGCCGAGGTCGAGGTTGCGTTCCAAGAGAGGAAAGTGGTACCTCATCTCCTCCAGCGATTGTTTCAGACCAAGCTCAGGTTGATCCTGCTTCTCAAGTTGATTTTCCTAGTGGTCGTGGCAGAGCACTAAAAGTGTTTCTGTTGTTCCACCCACCAACTTACGAAGGTCAAGCAGATCCTGATGCAGCTCGAGTGTGGCTTGATGTAACCGAGCATGTATTTCGTTCAATGGAGTGCACGGAGGATGAAAAAGTCATGCTTGCTATATTTCAGCTTCAGGGTGCAGCACTCACGTGGTGGACCATAGAGTGGGAGGTTACTTTTCGTTCTTGTCCACTTTGTCAGATCACTTGGATAGAGTTTGTCGCGTCCTTAAAGTGCACGTACAGTCTTGCATACCTCAGGATTGACAAGATGTGTCAATTCATGGAATTAGCTCAAGGTGATATGACTGTGCTATAGTATCGAAACAAATTCATGGAATTGGGTCGATATGTGCCCCATGTTCTTGTTGATGAAGCCTTGAAGGCTAAAAAGTTTCTACGTGGACTGAAGGCTGAGTCACGGTAGTCGTTAATTGTAACTCGAGTAGCAGAGATGGATGCAGCGTTCCAAGAAGCTATGGTGCTAGAGCTGGATATGGCTAGATCTCGAGGGTCTACTCAAGTTGGCCTTGTTCAGCCGAGCGTGCAGTTTCAGCCGAGTTTCCTACAGTCTGTGCCAGGAGTTCCACCTGCTGCCAATGGTGTTTCTTTCTCTTCTAAATCCAAGTTCAAGAGATTTAAGAAGTCCAGGAAGAAGTTTAATCAGCAAGTGTCTTCTAGAGGCGTTCAGCATCCAACACCTTCCTTCTAGCAGCATCAAAGTTCAATTGTGAGTCAGTCGAGGCAATGTCAGAGGTGTGGTGGTAGCTACCCAGGCAAGCCCTATTCATTACTGATGGTTTGTTTTCGCTATGATCAGTCGGGACACGTGATTCGAGATTATTCACTGACGCCCAAGCTGGTGCAGTTCTCTCAGTTTTCTTAGCCACAACAGTCTCAGTTCAAGATTCCTCCACCACTTCAACCTCAGTAATTTATCCGAACTTGATAGAACCTCCTTCTTTCTTCCTTTCGGCCTCCTTTTCTGCTTGGGAAAGGGCTCCTATGGCTTTCTAAGGTTGGGAGGACACATGTCCATGGAATATCTCATTCTAAATCCCATTAAAACTAATTTTTCTATTTTCTATGGAATTTAAACTCTGAATTTCCACTCTATAAATAGGGACCCTCTCTTCCTTGTTCATAAGGTTGCACAATTGATCTAAGGGGAGACGATGCCGGAATAAAGGCTCAAGGAGGGAGTCTCCCATGCACCAAAACTACATCCTTTGGGTGCTTGTTCCCCATTGAAGATCTAAATCCTTCCTTGGAGAAAAAACCCAATAAGCTCTTCTTATTCCTTCTCCTCTTATTTTTTTTAGTTTGATTTAGCATGTGCATGCATCATATTCATCTCCTCTTCTTTTCATTTTCTTTATCTCAACCACGTTAAGATCCTCCATTATGCAACACTTGCACCCTCTCTTTCTTCATTCATCATTATTTTCCTTACCCTTTGCATAGGGGTTTAAAGGCCAACACCAACAAGGTGTGTTCATGACTATGCTTTCATGTTTATTTCTATCAAAAATTTGATGCTACACTTACCTCGTTTCTAATCCAATCTTCTATTGGTGTTTGTTATTTTTGCAAGGGTAATCAATAAAGAAAAACTCTATTCATCGGCCGGCCGATTGGAAGAGAAGGTGCACTCACAATCTCCCCGCACTTAAAGATATTTATTCGCAAGTGATCCCTCCTCTTTATTTATTGTTAATATTGTTGGGTGCAGATATTGAGATGAAAGTAGATCTAGAGGGGGGGTGAATGGATCTTTTAAAATTTTTGGTCCAATTTTAGAGTGAATGAAATTACAATGGCTGGCTCAATAGATAATCGCACGAACAGCTGAGATGCATGCCCTGATTAACTACTAGGATGCATACAAGTGAAGGAGTTCTTGATGAGCAACATCGATCACACTCAGACGAACAGCCAATCACACAACACAGAAGGCAACCAATCACACTAGTGGACACATAAGGTTTTTTAGGTGATTTGGTCCTCCAGACCTACATTCATCCCACACTCAAATCAGAGTGTGACTTACTACTGTGCTTCATAGCTTGCGTCCGCTGAGCATTACAACTTGGCTTACAACCGCTAATTCACAGCTTCGACCGCTGGGCACTATAGCTTACGCCTACCACTGACGAACAGCTTGGACCGCTGGGCAATACAGCTTAGCTGATCAGAGGAACCGACCCTTTGCAACCGCTGAGCGACATAGCTTGCTCTGCTGACTAACAGCTTGAAAAGAAATTAGAAATGGGAACGAGCAAAGGTGATGAAAATACAGCTACAGAAAGCTGGAAATGAAGCATAGTAAAATGTAGCTCGCTCAGGAGCAATGTAGGTTGGATCTGATCCAGAGGCTACCAATCTTCCTTCTCCTTCTTCCTCTTCTACCTTCAGCAACTCTCTCTTTTTCTCCACCTCTTCTCACGACAAAGGTCTTCAGATTCAATCCGATGTAAATAAACACCGACTGCTTACGATCGGTGGGGAAAGACGTCCTATACATGACTCCCCACAGTCACCTGCGCACTCGTACCCACGGAACCGTCCTTCCCTCCACATGTCCCTCACCCCTTCTGTCCACGTGTCTCGCCCTGACAACGCATCCCCAGTTAAATATTCGATTCTATGGGTGATTGTCGAGAAATCGACTGGCACGCCCGCATCCCAGCCATGTTTCCCCTCCAGCCCAAAAACCTCCCGTGTCACTCGGTCTCCCCTCGACTCTCCAGAAAGGTGAGTGCACGGTGTCGCTCTGAGAAAGATACAGTCATGAGAGGGAGTGCCCGACACGTGTCCCGTTTCGGCACCTCTCCCGTAGCTATATCCTACCCCTCACGCCAGTCACCGCACACACGTTCGCCACGCCAGCGGGCACTAAACCTCGCTTCCCCGCAGGCGAAACAAAAAGGATGGCACGCCCGGTGGGACGTCTCCCGCCTTCCTTCTTTTTGCTGAAGAGAAAGTCCGTCCTAGCCCTGAAGCCCTGGTGCTTTTTTCCTGTCCTTGCAGGAGAGGTAGAAGAAGAGCACCTGTGCGCACTTCCCAGCTGCTTCCAGTTCACCTCCCAGTCGTCGGATCGCATTCGACGACCGTCAGTGGCTGTCACCCCTGCTCGTCCAGCGCACCCACAACTATGGCGGCCGTCACCTACGGTCTCATTGTCGTCGCCACCCACGCACGGGTGGGCTACTTGGCGGTGCCGATTGCTTTCGACAGCTTCGCCCCAGTCGTTGGATCGCCCTACTTCTTGGGTGTGGTCCTCGTGGCGGCTCCACCGCCACCCTCATCTCCTGTCTCTTCTGGCGCCATCAACGTGCCACACCAGTCACCAGCCTCGACGGCCAGACCGAGCGTCAGGCTCGGGTCTCCCGTTACCGGTCCCTGTAGGGGTTCCGGACCAGCCCCAGCCCCCGGGCCCAGTTTCGACCAACTCCTGACGCAGGCCTCGCGTCCCGAGTTTTGGTCTCCACTTCTGCTATTCGCTCGGGCCTCCAGCCTCGGGCCCTGGCCAAGTCGGCATCCAACGCGGGTCTCCGCCCCAAGGTGTTTGACTCCTCAGCACCCTGCTCGCGCTGTCAACCCCGAGCCTCCACCGAGTCGGCTCCCCACACGGGTCCCCCGACTGGGGGGCACGGCTCCCCAACACCTCGTTTGGGCCTCTCGACCCAAACCTCAGAAGAATAACCGCCTCACTCGGGTTCTCAACCCCTTGTATGAGGCGTCTCAGCACCCAGACATGGCGTACAATCCTGGGGTTTCCCATGGATGACGTTTGGCACGACTGATCCGCGTCAGGCTCCAGATCTCTCGGCTCTGTCTTGGGGGCATTACTCCCACAGCCTAACAACGCCGATTCCCAGCACTGGTCTGCCTTTATGGGACATGGTGACCTCGGCATGGACCGAGGGCCTCCTATCGTGCCTTCCGGTCTCACCGTACATCGCCGAGTTTGATGAATATTATTTGTGATGTAGAGTTACAGAATAGAGCACCATGACTATTTCTCGCTTCCAGAGGGGTCTGCAACTACACTACCAGTATAAGCTTTTTTGCCATAATGCGATCACTTTAGAAGAAGCGTATCATGTTGCTCTCGAGTTGGAGTAGTTCGAGGTAGAGTTCGAGCCTGCCAAATGGTTGGGGCCCTTTCCTCATCGTGGGGCCGAGCCCCATAGCTCTTCGGGCCCATATCAGAGGGCTCACATGATTTGACCTTAGGAGCCCGCCCGTCAGGAGCCATATGCCCCAAGGCCTCGCCCTCCCCCACCGAGGGATCTTCCTCCTCGACCCCAACCATCTACACCCATTGCCCATCCACCGGCACCCACACCTTCTGCTCATCCCCTATTGCCTACACCTCCTATCCGTCGGGAGGATAAGGGTAAGAGACCACTTATCGAGGAGTCTAGTGGATCACGACAACAGTGTTATCGCTGCAATGGGTTTGGTCACTTTGCAGGCTAGTGTCTCACTCATCCATCACTAGTCATTGAGGACACACAGGTCAGAGAAGCCCCATCTTTAGGGCTTGTGTCTGTCAGCTATAAGACAGAGCAGGAATTAGGTTACGAGTTCTTTTGTAAGAATGAAGATGTTCGAGGGGATCCTATAGACATCCAGGATGCTCAGTATCCAGATGATGTCCAGTTAGGGGTCGTCAGATGTATCCTTACCCAGCCATAGGCCAGTGATGACTGACGTCGGACCACCATCTTTCATATATACTGTAGGCTAGGTGAGAAGGTTTGTAAGGTAATTATCAATAATGGGAGTTGCATCAATGCTATCTCCATGAGCACTATTTCCCGTCTTGGTCTTACCCCTGTGGACCACCCATGCCCCTATCGAGTATCATGGGTGGATTCCACCTCCATTCCGATCAGGCTACGTTGTCTGGTCCCACTACAGTTCCATGCCTACCGTGACAACATTTGGTGTGATGTCCTTCCCATGGAGGTGGGTAGTATTATTCTTGGTAGGCTGTGGTTGTTTGATCAGGATGCCACGCTCCATGGCTGGTCGAACACCTGTACCTTCGACCATGGTGGCCAACGAATTACTCTCCACCCCTCTCAGCCTAGGAGTCCATCGGTTAGGGGTCCTACTAGCCCTAACACCCCATAACCTTCCATTCCTAGGCCCAGTACCTCATCCCCAACTCAGGCCATGATTGTTTCATCTGGCACATGCGAGCTCCCGTCTAGGAGGTTGATGTTGATTAGCTCCCGAGAGATGGAGTGGGAGGCTAGTAAGGGCAGTCCCGTGTTTGCAATCATGGTCCGTGAGGTGGAGCGAGAGTCTGAAAGTGTACTCCCAACCAATGTTGTTCTAATTCTGCAGGAGTTTGCTGACATATTTCTAGAGGAGCTTCCCGAGGGACTCCCACCTATGCGGGATATTCAGCTTGCTATCGATGAGATTCCGAGATCTTCATTGTCAAATCTTCCCCACTACCGCATGAGTCCCACTGAGCACGCTAAGTTGAAGCGGCAGGTCGATGAGCTTATGCAGAGAGTATTTGTTCGGGATAGCATGAGTCCGTGTGCTGTGTCGGCATTGCTCGCCTCAAAGAAAGATGACACTTAGAGGATGTGTATTGATAGTCGTGCCATCAATAAAATCACCTTGAAGTACAAGTTCCCTATTCCCCATTTGGATGATATGCTTGACATGATAGCAGTAGTCACTATCTTTTTCAAGATTGATCTTAAGAGTGGCTATCACCAGGTAAGGATTAGGCCGAGTGACTGGTGGAAGACCACATTCAAGACCAAGGATGGTCTATATGAGTGGTTGGTTATGCCCTTTGGGCTGACCAATGCCCCTAACACCTTCATGCGACTCATGACTCAAGTCCTTCGACTTTTCATTGGAGTCTTTGTCGTGGTGTATTTTGATGATATTCTCATCTATCGTTGCACTACGGGGGACCACTTAGACCATCTATGGCAGGTTTGTCTACTTTAGAGGTGAGAGCAATTATATGCAAACCCACAGAAGTGTACTTTTATGACTCCACAGATCACCTTCTTGAGTTTTATTGTGTCTAGTGCAGGGGTCTCCGCTAATCCGGAGAAAGTTCAAACCATTGTTGAGTGGCCGGAACCCCGCACGCTCCATGACATCCACAGCTTCCATGGCCTCACGATGTTCTATCGTCGTTTCATTTGCAGATTTAGTTCCATCACTGCCCTGATCACAGACTGTATCAGGAAGGGCACATTTGTATGGACGAAGGCCGCTCCTGTTACATTCAGGGACATCAATGAGCGTATGACCCAGACACTGGTCCTTCGATTACCAGATTTCACAAAAGTGTTTGAGGTCTCGTGTGATGCATCGGGTGTAGGTATCAGAGGAGTGTTGAGTCAGGAGTCCCACCCGATTGCATATTTTAGTGAGAAGTTGAATGATGCAAAACTACGATACTCTACCTACGATAAGGAATTCTATGTAGTTGTTCAGGCTTTAAGGTATTGGGGGCACTACTTATTACATCAGGAGTTTGTCTTGTACTCCAATCATGAGGCCTTGAAGTTCCTCCATGCCCAGAAGAAGCTCATTGCGCGTCACAGTAGATGGGTCGAGTATCTCCAGCAGTTCACCTTTGTGCTCAAACACAAGGCTAGAGTGGAGAATAAGGTGGCTGATGCCTTGAGTTGGCGTGCTTGTCTGCTAACCACCATGAGTGCCGAGGTTATAACGCTTGAGAAGATAAGAGAGACTTATGTTGATTGCCTTGACTTTGGTCAGATCTTTGTCACTCTCTAGGACGGACCCTCGAGAGACTATAGTGATTATGTGCTTCAAGAGGGTTATCTCTTTTGAGGAGGCAGGATTTATGCTCCCCAGACTTCGGTTCACGATTTCCTAGTATGGAAACTTCATGCGGGAGGTCTAGCCAGCCACTTCGGTCAGAATAAGACTATCAAGGCTATTGAGCACTAATTCTATTGGCTAAACTTGAAGCGTGATGTTGCTCACATTGTGTCCCAATGCCGTACATGTATTACGGACAAAATGAAGAAGCAAAGCTCCAATCTCTATACGCCTCTTCCCGTGCCTGATACTCTGTGGTAGGATGTTAGCATGGATTTTATTTTGGGATTGCCACGAACCTCCAGGAAGCATGATTTTATCTTTGTGGTAGTGGATCAATTCTCCAAGATGGTTGTTTACACGCGCGGGGAGAATCCCTTCTGTTCTTTCCCTCGTGGTGGGGACGCACACTCGCCTTTTTACAGAAGGCCGAGATGGGTCGGCTTGGCACGCGGGGATTCCAGGGGTATTGAAAGGAGGGTGAAAAGAACGATAGGAACACACAGGAAGGAACGCCGTATGGTTAATCATTCTGGAAGACTGGGACAGAGATGGCTGGATAGAATGTGGGCGTGCCAGTCAATTTCTCAATGATCACTAGTGGAACCAAGTGTTTGACTGGGGATGTGCTGCCAGGACACGGCACGAGGGCACTGAGCGTTGTGCGCCACGTGGAGAGAAAGAGGTTCTGCTGGTACAAGTGTAGGCGATTGTGGGAGCTCGTGTATTGGACGTCTTCCCCACCGACTACAAGTGATCAGTGTTTATTTTTCATCGGGTGGAGCCCGAACACCTTTGTTTCTACTGCCAAAGAGAGAGTCAGGGACCCTGGGAGCCGCAACGTCGGGAGGGCTTGGTCCATGCAACAGCGACATGGCAATAGCAACACAACAGGGATAACTAGGGGTAGAGAGACTGGTTCCGGTGAGGAGGGGGATCCACTCCCCGACTGGATTACATGACGTATATGCCATGAAAGGCAGTTATATGGGGGCATGAAAGCCCGATTACAATTTAAACCCTTAACCCCCTCTCTCCCCTCTCATTTCTCACCCTCCCTTCTCTCTCTCATTTCTCTCCCGTCTCTCACCCTCTCAGCGGGGGGCGCGCGACCGTGCGTAGCTAGCTGAGGCGGGGATGTGTCGGGTAGATCAGTTCACAGGATAGAGCGGCGGTTGGAGCGTGGCAGGCGCGATCCCTCGGTGGATTCTGAGATCGGCACGGTTTGCATTCCTGGCGGTTTTTGGCATGGTTTGGTCGCTTCGGCGTGCGGTTTCTTCGATGGCAGTAGGGAGATGGATCACCACTTCGTCCTCTACGTTTTTCGTAACCTTGCACATCGTCTGGTGCTCGAACGAGCGAGATCGGGCTCATTGGGGTTTCGTTGGTTTCATAGGCTTCGTTGGAAATCGATGATGGATTTTAGATCAGTTGGAGTCAATGGACTCCTACGAACGTCAGCATTCCATTGATACCATTTTCACGTCGATTGGCGGTCCCGGTTGACCATGAGGATCCTGGGAAGTCTAGTTGCTCTTTATGGGTGATTTCGCTAGAATCGCCAATTTCTTGCGATTCGTGCATCGTTTGACTCCAGTTGGAGTCCATGTGATTGCCAGGGTGATTGTGGCTGTATCCCCTTCGTCTCAGCACGAATGGGGTGTGAAATGGCCACGATCGGACGAACCCTTGGGTTTGCTCGTCGTGACGATTGAGCGGTCGCACCAGAGACTGCCCAAGGTTTGGGCGGCTGGCTCTGGACTGTTTATCTCCATCAGGTTTTGGGGCTTGTGCGGTCACACGATAGACCGCACATTGTATGGGTGGCCCAGTAGGGTCCGCCTATCCCCACTTGGGCAGCCATCCTATAACCACATGTCTTTCCGTTGGGATGTGTAGCCAGGTCCTGACAGCCATCGCAGTTGACCCTTGGTCAATAGTTGAGTGTCGATCGCATTAGGCGGTCTGGTCAAGACCATTTTGATTGACACTGTAGTAAGTCAATTCTGTTCAGCGATCCGGTCAAGACCGTTTTAACTAGGAACTAGACTGGGTCATGGGCTTGAGTGGCCAAGACTTGACCGCTCATCCCCTTGGGTGGTTCTTCCCTGATCGCCTATCCCCCTTAGGATTTTAGGCATCTGACCCTTGAGCGGCCCTCTCTGGACCGTTCATGCCCTTGGGCAGACCTCTTGTGATCGCCCATCCCCTTGGTGTTGTCCGTTGGCTGTAATGGCTGTTCCGTGTCGGTCTGTCTTAGGTTTGTGTTATAGGGTGGTGTCTGTGTGTCGGTAATCTCTAGATAGGTTGGTTCAGCTAACTGGGTGCGGTCTCTTCTCTGACTGTGATAGTTCCCTAACAACTGAATCCAGAACTGCAAGCGTCCTTGTCTCTGGTCGTATAGCTGCCATTCCGTGACTGTCGGGTCTGCCTAGCGGTTGAGTGATGGTTCACTTTGCCCAGAGTTTCATCCTCTGGTGTTTTCATTTTTGATTACCTTGGCTTGTCCCTGTGGTCTGCCCCACACCTATCCTTTTAGCCCTTCCGAGCTCTCCAGCTCGTGGGCGATGGGTTAGGATTCGAATGGTATCGGGTATTCCCGGTATTCAGATCTTGGGTCGTTACAGTTGGTATCAGAGCTATGGTTGTGAAAGTACATGGAAATTCAAGATATTATAGTGATCAGAGTCCGTAAGGTTCAGTACAATCGGTAGCTGGCATAGGATTTCGTGCTTATTTTTCACTTGGTTTCTCACGTGAGAGCGTGAGTGCACGGCGTTGGTGCTGTGAAGGTGGTTACTGTCATCGTCAGAGTGTCGGCGTGGGGTCTAAGGATCGAGGTCGAGTGCCTTCTCCCTCATCGATGGTGGCCCCAGTTGTGCTACGTTGGGCAGAGGTTGTCGGCATGTGCATTGCTGCGGTGCTGTGTTCGAGGGATCTACAGCGAGGTCAGGTGGCTGGTAAGGATTGTTCATGGTTAAGTGGTCGTGAGTATGCTCTGAAGGAGTTGTTATTGGTGTTGGCCACTCCAGTTGGGGATTTATCCAGCCCCTGAGGTGTTGAGATCGTGGTTCATGGTGGCAGAGCAGGCGCTCTGGTCGAGATGTGCTCGGATGAGCGGAGGATCTTCTTGGATTGGGCTGTGGTCACCCTGGATTTGGTTCAAGATCGTGTGGCAGTGACGAGCTTGGAGCTTGGAGCTTGAGGATGAATGTTGGCGGGTTTCAACTATGGCTCGTGTTGCGGCTCGAGGCATGGTGTGTTGCAGTTTGAGGAATTACAACGGTGGTGCATCAAGAGATGATGTGATCGTGGTCCGACAAGACACATGGTGAGTGTGTCGGAGCTGCTGACCTGACGGAAGTAGTGGTTTTTTCGGTGCTGGAAGGTACTATTCCCAACATGTGCAAGGTTCGAGGTCAGGTCGAGCATGGGGACCTTCCGTTGGTCGGAGGTGTATTGAGGTTTTCCCTTGGTTGGAGGAGATCGGGTTGGATTAAGGTTCATTGTCTTGCATCATGTGTCCGAATTGGTTGGCCTTCGTTTGCCATGGAGTCCGTGTGAGACACATCCCGTGTGTTAGCAAGGTGGTTGCCAGTGAGAAGTGTTGCCCATTCCTTGATGTGTAAGGGTGTTGGCATTATTCCGGAAGGATGAGTGCCGGTTGGGCAGTGTTTGTGAGAACTTATGGCTGGTGTTATGTTTTTCGAGGTGTCATAAATCGGAGCCTGTGAAGTTGCAGAGGATGTGTTGAGCATCAGAGGATTGGTTCCTAGGTGTGAGATTATCTCGATTATGTGAGACGTGTGGTTGCCGTGCCGTTGCTAGAGGTGTTGTAGTTCGTGGCACTGGCAGTCGGCAAGTGCACCACATGAGTACCCTATCCATGTGTTGGAGGTTGTGTTCTCAGATGAGATCGTGTTTTTAGAGAAGTGATCTCTAGCAAGATTATGGGTCCCAGTCGATGGCCGTGAGCAGCTGGTCGGGTTGACTAAGTGATCGACCATAGTAAGAAGTGTATTGTCTGGGGGCATCTCCCCTTGTCTCGACTGCTGGGGGGTGTAAGGGGAACACACCCACAAGGAGTGGCGTGACCCAACAAGTCAAGGTGTGTGCAAGGGTAGCAACACCTTTGAGAAAACTTCGAAAAATCTGGAAGTCAGCAAGCAGGAAAACACCGGGCTAAAAATAGGCTGAGGGTGCACCGGATAGAGGGACAAGTTGGGTGCACCAGGTGGAAGTGGCCAGAGGTGCACCGGGTAATGGCAGGCCGAGAAACGTACCGGGCCAGGAGGCTGAAGGGTGTGTCGGGCCAGGAAACTGGAGTGTGTGCCAGGCCGGGCGTGAATGGAGGCGTGTCGGGCGATGGGGATCTGTATGCGTCGGGTCAAGGTGTAAAGGGGGGCCACCAGGCTCCCATGGGCCAAGGTTGTGCCGAGTGAAAGGTGCAATGGATGCACCAGTCCTGGGTACTCGGGGTGTGCCGCTAGAGGGGAGGCACAAGTGTATTGGGTAACCGAATGAATGGCTGACCTAGAGACATTGGATGGGAATGACCGAGGGTGCACTAGGCCAAGTTTGGATGATGAATACACCGGCTGACGGGTAGGTCCAGGGACGCTGAATGGAAACGATGGGCTCGGGCTGTTAAAGGGGCAAACGGTGCTCAAAGGAGAGCTCCCCTATCAACCCAAATGAGAAGTTTGAGGATCAAACCCACAAAGGGGACCTCAGAGGATGACCCTGTTGCAGAAAACCATCGGAAGGAGGCCAGCATGACACCATCGCGCCAGAGACACTACCCAATGAACTGGATAGACCCTATAACATCCTGGGGAGCAGGCAACCCAAAAGATGAGAAACAAAAAGAGGCAGAAAATGAACCACCATAAACACCGTAAGGTGAAGGATCGACAAGACAAAACAAGAGGGGTGTTTCTCATTCACAGGGAGCAAGGTGGCATGAACCATGGCCACCGGGCCAAAGCTGATACAAGGCATCACATGCATGAGCAATGCAAAGAAAAGGCTGGAAAGTTCTTTTTACAAATGGGAAGAGCTACATGAGAGAAGGGGAGGAGACGAGAAGAAAACAATATGAGAAGAAGGAGAAGGTCAGGGAGGGGCAGAAGCTCCCTTCCCCTTCCCCTCTCTCTTCCTGTTGTGTTGGTGATCTCCCCTTTCTCTCTATCTCTCCTTACGCACCCGTCTTCTCTTCGCTGGCTCTTCGCGGACTGGAGCTCTTCTTCGGCAGACTTTCAAGCTTCACGAATGCTCAACCAGCAGTTCTCGAACGCTCAGGGGTTCACGACCGAAGGTCCCTCAATCTCATTGGAATGTCACCCTTGTTGGACCCTCTAGTTGATTTTGATAGATTAGTTTCAATGATGACAAATCAAGTATGTGTGTCTTCTAAGACCTTTGAGAAATGATGATATGTCTCATTGATTTTGGTGTGTATTTACATTGTATAGATTTTATACTTTGAGTTGGAAGAATGCATTGAGTGACTCTTTTTGATATGGATTGATCTAATGATAATGGTGAAGAATCTTTAAGTTACGGCCGCGTGGAAAGAGATTTCGATAGGAATCTCCAAAGTACTGGGAGATCATCTCGGATCACGTGCCCTCAACAGTTACACTTTAGAGCCCACGTGACAATCAAGAATACTGCCTCCATTTGATTAATGAAGTTTTATTTTTCCTATCAAAATAGAAGTAGAAATTCATTAACAATCTCATCATCATGTGGCTCATGTAACAAGTAGTAAGTATCTAAAGAATGCAAGCTCAGATGTTTAATAAGAATAGACAAATCATATGAATGAGTGTATGAGGATATGCACATGCATCGATGCACAATCACAGTGCACCAACCTGCCTTTCTGATGAGAAGTAAAGAATGTAGCAATATGTCAGAAGAGCATCGACCTATATATTGCATAGGTAGACCTCATTCAATCAGAAAGACTCTATCTGCAATGATGCACATACATAGTGCATCAACCTGTTAATGCACAGGCTCGCACCTCATGTACCTCAACATCGACGTGCCACCAAGGCGTGTCTACATGTAGTGAATGATGGAAGAATAAGATGCTTAAAGCATCGAAGCAGAACCTTACTGCACCGACCTGAATTTGCAGCGGATGCACAAGGTGCGCCGGCCTTAAGAATGATAGCCTTTATCGCACCGACCTTATGTTACAATCGCTGGCTCAATAGCATCGATCAGTCTATGGTGTGCATCGACTTGATGATACAACGTCTAGCATATAGTGCCTAGCAACATCAACCCGTGTACAAAGTGGATCGACCTGATAGCGTATGGCTTCTACAGCCGTAACAACCTTCTAGACAAAAATGCATATATGCATCGATCTGTCTGTCTAAATGCATGAATATGTATCGACCTGATGTTCTATGCTGATCGAAGATGCATCAACCTTATTATGAGAAGGACCTATTCTGACTTAAGTAAAAACTTCAAATCATCACAGTGTTTGCCAATATCAAAATTAATTCGTCACAGTTTTGCCAGCATCAAAACTAGAGGAGCACAACATTCCCCACACAGTGGGGGTATCGTTAGTCGGGGGCCCGAGCTAGAAATGGTCGGGCGTGGCTTGCCAAGCTCAGCACCCTTCCGTGAGGCCCCCGAGCTTCCCCTGATCGGTTATGCTCGGCGGCCACGCGGGCTTCCCGAGCCACCGTTGCTCGGCCTTCCTGGCCTGTAGGTCACCTAGGAAATATCAGGTCGAGCGTTTTGGGCTTCACAATAAGTGGGTCCGCTGGTGGAGCTATCACTTGAGGAATTTGGCCTTGTTGAATCGGGTTAGACCTAGTTGGGCCGTTCTGTACCACATGTCTTTTGGGCCTCCGATTTACCCCTCTCCGTCACTCATTTATTTTAGGTCGAAAAAAAAAAAGTCACACATGTTGCCGCGAAGTTTGCGGACTAAACCCATTTAAGTCCATATGTTTGTTTGAGGGGATATTATAATCGGATTAAGTTATTTTAAATAATAATTAATTTTATTTTAATCAGAGTAGAAGAAAATCGGCTCCTCAGCCCACCCCGACAATTCATGTTAGGGGTGTCACCCCTCGGCCAGCACCGCCACTGGTGAACCCTGTTTGGCACAATACGGCCCCTCGATTGGTCATGAGGCAGCCTACCTTCAATAGGAAAGAGCACGTCCCAGTGCAAATCCACAAAGAAGTTAGCCCGACGGTTGAAAGACTCCAGGCCATCATTGACGGACTTGAAGAATATGAGCAGCCTGAGATCCGGCCTGTCGAGCTGAAAGAATATGTTCCTTGGGAGGAGTTCGAGGGCCTCGAACTGGCCCCCAAGGTAGAGACCCAAGCAGAGGAAGAGCCTTCCCTGTGGGACGAACTCCCCCAAGAGCGGTCTCCGACCAATGCGGAAAAGAAAAAGAAGGAAAGAAGACCCCGAAACAAGAAGAAGAAGGAGGTTGTCGTCACCTGCAACACTCTTTCGGCGATGTTCGACACCGTCCTCTCTCTAAATGAGGAAGAAGAAGAAACGCCTTACGACCTACCGGAAGCAAATCAGGTCGAGGCATCCACCTCCCAACATGCTACCCAGTCAGGAAAGAAATAGGGACGTCCTCCTCAGGACAGCCGCAACATCATGCTCAGAGGTGAGCAGTCGTACCGGATCCCTGAACATGAGCTCCGAGGCTCCGAGATTCCTCCACCAATGGGTCTTTACCCCGAGAAGCCGAAGAGCCAAGGCACTCCCTCATTCGCGGAGTTTTTACGGTCCCGTATAGAGAGGCAGGAACGCCCATGGGGACCCCGTCCGGCTCAGGGAGTCAGTGCCCCTCCAGCTCCACTAGTCAACAAACTCCCGGCTCTACTGATGGTGGCCCCATCCCAGCCAATAGAAGAATTTGACGGCATCCCTAACCTCGCCGAATTCATGCAAGAAAAAGAGGAGGCCCGACAGGGTACTCTGGTTCAGGAAGCTGCACCCGATTCGGCAGGGGAGCCACCTTCTGACCCAGCACCCCAGGGCCAGGCTGGGGGCAAACGCGGCAAGGCCGAAGAGATGAAGCTACTCAAGGTCCGGGCGACCGATTGAATAGTCAGACATCTCAAGAAGATCCCAGCCTGATTCACCGTCTGGGAAATGTTGTCCTTGGACGAAGAGACACGACAGGTCATCATCGCCGCACTCCAAACGCCGGTGCACCTTGAGGCCTGCTTAGCGGAGATATCACCAGAAGTGGCCGTCGTCTTTACTGAGGATGACATGCTCCTGCCCACCTGCAGTTATAACAGGCCGCTCTATATGAAGGGGTAGTTGAATGGGCAGCCCATCAACAGGGTGCTGATCGACCCAGGAGCGGCAGTCAATATACTCCCTTATCAGGTGTACCAGAAGCACTACTTCAACATGCACCTAGTCAAAGTCAAGAATTTTAAAATCGCGGGCTTCAACCAGAAGTGCGAGGTGCCCATGGGGGTGGCGGAATTCAACCTGGCCCTTGGCAACTTCATCACCAAGGTCCAGTTTCACGTGATCACCCTTCTGAGTCTTCGGGCTCGTGGGAGGCGAGCCGAGTTCGAGTCGCGTCGGTTCCTTTCCAATACTCGGATCCCGGGTCGCCACAGTGCAGGGCCCAAAATTTTGGTACTCACGAATTGAAAAGTTAGCCCTTGCACTTATTACAGGTGCTCAAAAGCTGCGACCATATTTCCTGGCTCACCCCATCGTCATTCTCATTGATCAACCACTCCGACAAATCCTCCAGAACCCCGACGCCTCGGGAAGGTTAATCAAATGAGCTGTCGAGTTGGGGGAGTTCGATATCAAATTCCGTTCGAGGACCATTATCAAGGCTCAGGCTCTCGCCGACTTTGTGACTGAGTGCACCATACCTGTCGAGGACTCACCCGAGCGATCCTCTGGGCCCACATGGGAATTCTACGTCGACGGATCGTCCTGTGCTGCGGGGAGTGGAGTAGGGTTGGTTTTGCTCTCTCCAGAAGGGCTCGAGCTTCAGTACGCATTACGATTTAACTTTCCAACCACAAACAACGTGGCCGAGTACGAGGCACTCCTCACAGGGCTACGCATGGCGAAACACTTGGGGGCGACCAGCGTGCGCGCGTACAGCGACTCCATGCTCATCACCAACTAGGTGAAGGGAGAATTTAAGGCACGCGAACCGTCTATGATCAAGTACTTAGAACAGGCCCGGGCCGCAGCAAGAGAATTCTCCCACTTCGAGGTGGTCCACATCTCACGGGAGGAAAACGTCCGAGCAGACGCACTATCTTGCCTGGCATCAGTCACCGCAGTCTCCAACTCGAGGTCAATCCTGATTGAGAAATTGTTAGCACCGAGCATAGACAAGCCGACATCCCCGGTAAATGGCATCGACTATGAGCCCTCCTGGATGGATCCTCTCTTGGATTTTCTTCTTCGACAACAGCTACCGAGCGACCGTGCTGAGACCTAACGTACGCGGGCAAGAGCAGCCCACTTCACAGTGGTAGGCAGTAGATTATACTGTCGCTCCCTCTCAGCCCCACTATTGAAGTGCTTGTTCCCGACGGAAGCCAACCAGGCCATCCGGGAGATCCACGAAGGACTCTGCGGAAGCCATGTTGGGGGGCGAGCACTCGCGAGGACGCTAATCCGGCAAGCATATTGGTGGCCCACCTTGCAGCAAGACGGCCTCAATTATGTTCGAAGATGCCCCCAGGGCCTGAAGTTTTCCCATCTACACCACCAGCGAGCTACGCAACTACACGCCCTGATGGAGCCTCGCCCATTTGCTCGGTGGGGGGTGGACATGCTGGGTCCCTTCCCAGAGGCACAAGGAAGAAAGAAATTTCTCATAGTGGCCATCGACTACTTTACCAAGTGGATCGAGGCTGAACCATTAGGGAAGATCACGAGTGAGGTAACTTGGAAGTTCGTGCTACGAAGTATCATCTATCGCTTCGGGATCCCAAGGGTCCTCACGACCGACAACGACAGGCAATTCACGAGCACCTCCTTCTAGGAAAAGTGCTCGGAGCTGGGGCATCCCTGCTTTTCAGGTGCGGCGGTTCTTCCTCGAGGTTCGAGAGTGCTGCGTGGAGGTTCTTAGTCGCCAGCTCGCCGGGCCGAGTGTTCACTTGGCATGTGGTACGTTTTACTACTTTAGACTATACTTTCTTTTGGACTGGACTCTGTTATAGTTAGATTGTTTATATCTGTTGTCCTGCTTTATTTTTTATTTCTATGTACACCACACCTATCCTTTTAGCCCTTCCGAGCCCTCCAGCTCGTGGGCGGTGGGCCAGGATTCGAATGGTATTTGGTCATTCCCAGTATCCGAATCTTAGGTCGTTACACAGATACTCTAGCTGGTTCTTCCCCATAGCCCAGACACAGGCTACTCAGAGAGGCCCTACTATAGCCAGCCTAAAAATTGTCTCTCTTTTGGGTAAGCCGCTCCACCACTCTCGGGTGGGTCAACACACGCATGCCGTAAGAAGACTACAACTAATGTGGGGTCACTGAACATGAACATCAGAGTCACGCACGCACCCATTGCGAGTAACTCTAGGTAACAGGTGGCTCAGGGCCACCAGACTTGGGATAGTCATCTAGACCCACCAAACCCAACGATCTTTGAGTCACGATACTGGGGTCAAGACCACTGTACGTGATGACACAGCGCCATCAATCTGGCCTAATCCCTAGGTCTGAAACCATGGCAGCATGATTCCCAAGGTAGCTCACAAGCCACCGAGTTAATCTCCTATCCCAGAGAAAAATGAAAAATCTCCAGCCCCAGGCTGGGTGACTGGACTCACAGTCCAAGGCCATCCATATGGCCCGCACGAAAAATACTTCCCGAAAAGCCAATGACGTACAGGAATAGCCCTCCGCACTCATGCCGACTCACGACGACTCGATCTAGCGAAAGCACGAAAGCCCGGAACACAAGGGGTCACCTGGACCCCCAAGACCCACGGACACGCTAATCAAGGTAACACGGTACCTCCAGACACCTCAAAAATATGAACACAGAATCCACGGGTGTCCGGGACATGCACGAGGCCGAAGGTCAACCACAGGGTCACAACCGAGTCGACCGGGGCCTGAACAATGCGAACATAACACGATTAGCACAGAAAATGAGGTGGCGGTCTTCCCCAGACCATCACCGCAGATGGTGGTCCGCTCTGGACCGCTACCATCATGTAGCGGTCACCTCAGGGTGACGCGGATGACATCGGTGGAAGGATCAATGGCAACTCCGAGGACGCGAATAGGACGGGATAGTGGCTACCTCACGCAGCTCGGTCTCACACCGGACAGTCTCTCACTGGGCGACGCTCAAATCTCACAAAAGGAGAAAGGAGGGAAGGAAAAGGAACATAGGGGGCCAAGGCACCTTACGTGGGTTACAAACCTTGATTCTTTCATTCATCATATATAAACAACACACCCTTAGCCCCATTTATATAGGAGGAGGCTATGACAACCATACCTTACACTTTACCTATTATCATTTATGTCCTAAGCCTAATAAAATAAGACTACTCACAACTCACAGCGGTGATGTATCGCGAGCTAGCTAAGAAAGTAACCTACTCACAAGCAGCGGCATCAAGAGTGCATACTAACTAAGCAAAGCGACAAAAAGGGGGAGGCGGGTGTACCTCCACGCTCGGGGCGTGGGGAAGACGTCCCGGACGAGATCCATGACTCCCGGTACAACAATGATTATTAAGTACAAAGTGTTTCAACAGCCCACTCCACACAGGGAGGTAATAGGCAACACGAGGGTCCGGGAGCACCAATCTCGGGTTGACGAGTCAGCAAGGCGGCGGTTCCGGGCGGTGGTGGGGTGGCGACTCTAAATCTGTAGTTTTCGACTGATAGGATAGTGCACACGGGCATCCAAAGGGATGCCAGTCTCCTGGAGGCTTCTGGACATGGCGGTTTACCATGACGTTGGCAGAGGGTCCCAGGTTGACCCTTGGGAGTAGTGGTCGCTGATTCTTCTCCGACATATTTATTCTAGAATTATCCGGGGGGCCCTACTTGCTGGCCTGTCACAGGGTAGAACTGCGCGCCTCCATGAGAATGACCAGTACGAACAGATCCGAAGCCTAATTGGAGCGTGGTTAGTGCCGTTGGAAAGAGGACTCGAAGAACTTCGACCTATGGGAGTTTCACATCCGTCCAATAGTGGAGCTGGAAATGAAAGCTTCTTCAAACTAACTGAGTTCTCTGGCCCAAAATATAGAACACACAGGGCAGAATGGGATCTACCTGTTTATGGGGTTTGACTGAAGTTCAGATGAGGGATATAAGGCGTGGGGATTTTTGTGGAGGTAGAGGGGAGAGTGGTAGTCACGCACATAGGTATTTTGTAAACTTTGGAGAACATTTGAGGGGGTGGAAAAATCAGCTACCAAGATCTATCTCACCGATCTACACACAGGCAGACTTTGAGAAGGAAGAATAGGTGGCTGGGAAAAGGCCCAAACGAACTTTGATCGATCTCAAAATTAAACTGGGAATGGCCTATGATGGGCGAAACCTACCCTCAAAGTTTTGTCACGATCCAACGGTCAGATCTCCCGTACCAGCCCTTTCACCAAGCTGCTGTCCTGTAACTCAGAGTTTTGGGGCAGCAGGATGAAGACCACCTTGTGGTGGCTCAACGGCGGCACGAACGGCGGCGACGGCGACAGTGAACATTCACAACAAATAGAGGGAGAAGGAAAGAGGAAGATATTTGAGAGGGATGAAATATCTAGGATCAGATCTGGCAGAAATTGGAGGAGGGAGTGGGAAGAACATCAAGAACAAGGAGTGAGGGAGAGGGGGCACACCAAGCTTCTTCCAATTTAATTCTTCATTAGTTTTTCAACAATTGATACAAGAGACTATAAATAGCCACACCCTAGATATAGACCAAAGGACATCCACTAACACTAAAGGACATCCACTAATATTGGTCTAGGGTAGGTGGGGGACAAGCATGGGGGACAAGGAGGACCAAAGGACATCCACTAACACCAAAGGACATCCACTAACAATAAACCAAATATTTTTCTTTTTCTTTTACCTTTTCTTCTTCTTCTTCTTCCTCCTTTCTTCCCAACCACGGAGAGCGCCCCCCCCCCCAATTGCGGTTCTCTTCTTCCCGGATGGCCGAGGTGCTGCCCCTCTCACTCCGGCAACGGCATGGTGGCGACGGCGGCGATGAGGCAGATGCGGGGACGTGCTTTTCACGGCGGGAGGTGGGGGAACCGAGGGTGTAAAAGCTTCATCTTTGCGATCGGCGGCATTTCAGCGGAGCTTTCACTCCATTGAGGTAGGGAGATGGATCCCTACGCTCATCCCGTCGTCCCCCATGATTTGTAGGCCGAGGAGAGGTCGAGAGTGGCGTTTTTGAGCCAGGTAGGACAAAATCCATGTTTTGGGGGTTGTGAGTCGATCCATCATTTCATTGCATTTTTGGCCGATCCGAGACCGTAGATGCATGCTAGGGGTTGTAGGGGAGCTTCCCCTTTGTTTTCCCCCTCATCCATGGATGATCGGAGCGTGGAATGAAGTTTTGGGTTTCTTCCTGCCGGCCCATTCTCGGGCTGGTGTGGCGGTCCTTCCAGAGACCGCCAAAGTCTCTGGCGGCCCAAGGTGCGAGCGCCAGAGTCCGTGGCGGCCCAAGGGGGGTGCGTCACGGGTTACTATTTTGTCAGCAGGTCCCTGTGTCGTCTGGCGACTGCATGATAAACCCCTAGACGGTGTGGCGGCCTAGGGTCAGACTGCCAGAGAGGCGAGTTAACTGTTGATTTCTGACCGTTGGTTTTGACCATTGGAGTCACGTGTACTCTGGCGCACTAGGGTTGGTCCGCCAGAGCAATGTGGCGGCCTAAGGGTGGGGCGCCAGAGCTAACGTGACCTGTCTTCTAGCGCTCCAAGGTTGGACCGCTAGAGTCTGTGGCGGCCTAAGGTAGGTGCGCCAGAGCCAGTTTTACTTCATCCTGTGGCGCTCCAGAGTTGGACCGCCAGAGCCTATGGCGGCCCAAGGTTGGACAGCTAGGCATTGTGCTACGCCGAGTGGGCTGCAGCATTGTTTCTTCGACGGTGGTTTCCGTGAGTCAGTCCTTACTTCCAGTGACATGTCCACTAGTCGTAGCTTCCTGCGCACGTGGGTGCGGACCCACCTGGGAGTGGTGGAGAGCGAGACCCAGTGAGCGATGATTTTTAGGCTGCTTTCTGTAGGGCCCCTTGCCGTTGCCACTAGAGTCCGGTGGGGGGGGAAACAAGCTAGAGGACCGGACCTAGAGCAGATGGTCTGTGTGTGTACACGTAATTGAGGGCTTAGGACACGCACTGACGAGCATGACCCCAGCTAGTCCTTGTTTATGGTACTTGCTGTGTGTCTGAGTCTCACGCCCGGGGCATTGTATCTAGACACTTGTAACACGGTGTAAGACGTCAGGGGACGCATCCCGTCGTTCTTCTAGTGGGTAGTGCTCTTGTCTCCTGGAAGGTACGGACTCATGTTTTGTCAGACCGAGGTTGGTTCAGGCGATACGATTCCTGAAGCTACAGGTCTTCTTTCTCCTTGGATCTTGCTGTTGCACTCTCTTCTCTAACTCTCAATCCTCTCATGATACTCAGTTTTTCTTCTTTTCTCTCTCAGATCCCTATTTCTCTCTTCGACCGAGCTGGCTCTCTCTTCATACAGCTCCACTACTCTCTGATTCTCTCTTCTACACTTTCTTCTTCTCCTACCTCTATTGCCTTTTTTCTTGTCTACTCTTTCCTCTCGTAGTTCATCGTCGCTCTCATCTTCTTCTGTAGGAGTCTTCTTATATATGGAGAAATAGGGGCGCCAGAGGTAAAAATAGTGAAGACGATGATGCCCTTTTTATTCCCTTGCTCTCAGATGGCTCCACGTAGCGGATCAAGGCATTCGCCCTGTGTGATCCCCACGAGAATCACCTGGATGCATGGAGGGAACATTCTCGCCAAGAATAGCGGGCCATAAAGATTCCATGTGTCAATCCTATAAGGGTACTCTATCCACGTGGCACAACCTACAGATCAGGTTCGACCTTGGATCACATGCCCGTCACTTATCATCATAGACGTGACTGTATCAATGATGGCTCTACATGCGTTCGATGATGCTGGGCTTTGCTGCTTCCTGCACTTAAGTTGTTCGATCCTGGTTCAATTCATAAATCCCTATTATTAGATAAAGGTATTTAATCAAACACCTGATAGTCGAGAAAGACCTGTAATGTTGACAAGATGATTCATGGTTTATGAGGGTGATTATGATGTAATTAAAACCATGAAGATAGAAAATCACAGGTCATTGATGCTTAATGTATGAAACTCATGTGCTATCATTGACTTGAATGCATGAGCCTTATGTGTGCTAGCACTGACATAAACTAACACCGACATTATGCGCATGAAACATGAACTAGCATCGACCCTATATGCAATGCACTGTGCTAGCATCGACCTTACCTTATGAAACTTGATGTTAACATTGACCTTATAAATGCAGTGACCAAGCTAGCACCGACCTTAGGTATGCATGAGACATGGCTAGCACTGACCTTGGGTATGCATGAAATGCGGCTAGCATCGACCTTACATGCAAGACATGCTATACTAGCGTCGACCTTACTTTATGAAAGATGCAACTAGCATGGACTTTATATGAGTAAGACGTAGCTAGCGTCGACCTTATATGTGCGACAATGCACACTAGCATCGACCTTAATATGCAAGATGGCAACTAGCGTCAACCTTATATGTGCGACAATGTACACTAGCGTCGACCTTAATATGCAAGCATGACAACTAGCGTCGACCTTATATGTGCGACAATGCACACTAGCATCGACCTTAATATGTAGGCATGACAACTAGCGTCGACCTTATGTATGAAACAATGCAGACTAGCATCGACCTTACTTTGCTGACGGGCAAAGTAGCATCAACCTTAGTTGCTTCACTAGGCAAACTAGCACCGATCCTAGTTATGCATGATGCAACTAGCATTGACTCTATATAAGTACAATGCAGTATGAAGATCATGCACACCACCTGTTCGACCAAATGCCATGTACACAGGTTATTCAGTAAAATGTCATGTGCATAGAGTATTGTCTTTATGTTGACTTTTGGTTGACCTGTGATGTGTTGACTTATATGATGCAACTGGCATTGACTCTATATAAGTATAATGCAGTATGAAGATCATGCACACCACATGTTCAACCAAATGCCATGCACACAGGTTATTCAGTAAAATGTCATGTGCACAGAGTATTGTCTTTGCGTTGACTTTTGGTTGACCTGTGATGCGTTAACTTATATGAACAGTTGTACAAGACTTTATGCAATGCTTATACATAGACATCCACAAACATGCACAGACATGCACGAATATGCATGGATATATACAGATAACCGCATATGAACTAAGATGCACATGTAATTCATCTACATAGCAATATGACCATTGTATGCACACAACAAACACTGTATGTAACAAGACACATACTTTATGCAATAAACACATATGGAATCATACAAACACGTTTGACATCATACATATGAGTCATAGTGTTTGTCATCATCAAAACACAATATCCAATAATCTCTCCCTTTTTGATGATGGCAACACTATGAGTCATATGAGTCAGGAAAGCCAAACACTAAAGCTATGATAATATGCAATCAACAACCTGCAATGTAAGCCAGACACTGAAGCTATGACAATATGCAATAAACAACCTACAATGTAAGCCAACTACTAACATCAATGCAATCTCTCCCCCAATGCAATCTCTCCAATGACAATCAAAAATATTTTCCAAACATCCTCCCCCCTAATCTCTTGCTCTTTTGACTTCAACAATATATGACCTATTCAGACCTCAACTCTCATACCTACGTAACATATATGACTAAATCAATCTCTCCCCCTTTGACGTCATCAAAAAGAGAAAAAGTGAAGAAATCCAAGTGGCGAGAGCAAGTGGGAAACATGATGTAGACACAAAATGATACCAAGTGATCAGAAGGAGGCGTGAGAAAACAGAAAGAAATTGAAACTCCCCTTGAGAAAATAGAGGTCAATACCAGAAGCATGCTGATAGTTAAGAAAATGCCAAAGAATCACATGCTCCCCCTGATATAGCCAAGACAAGTCACAGACAGTTCTCCCCCTATGAAATGCAATAAATGCAGTACTGACATGATCTATCCTCCCCCTTTAAATCAATGCATTGCAAAGCTTCATGTTTAAAATGAGATAAGGTAAACGAGCAAGGAAGGTGAGGAATATGTCAAGAGTAAACCAGAAAGATCTCAAAAGGATCCTGCTAAGTAATTTACAGCAGCAAAACACAAGGGTTTTCTGTGACAAGTTCAGGAAGATAAGAAGAGACAGGGACACAGTGCAAGGATGACAGGAGATTTGAACAAATATGCAAGTTGACTAAATGTTCAAAAATTTGACTGAATAGAAGAATTTTACAGCATGTACCACTGTTATAAATCCAAGTAAAGATAAGACTCTCCTATCATAAGGGCTTATGAATTAGACTAAATGACAAAACTGGTTTAAGCATGGTGTATACCAAATTTGTCAATCAAATTCAATGCATATATTTGAAAAAGAGTTTTAATAAAGGAGACGCAATTATTCATATGACATTCTAGTTCAACCTTCTTCCATCTTACTCAAATAATCTCAATGACTCCTTTAGGAGTTACACCTTGTAGTATTGAGATTAAACATCTTTAGTTGTATTTGAAGTTAACTATGTTGCAGACAGTTTCTGATATCAATAGAAGATTCTCTATCATTTTTTTTGATTCTCTATCATCTTTTTCCTGAGCAATCTTAGTCGATCAACACCTTTTACATGAGGCACAACACGTCTTAGGTGAAGTGACCCAATTACTCAATGTAATAACTGCATTGCCTCTAAATCATGAGAACTGAGTTAGCAATGGTAGTGTCTTTTTATATGAGGAAACACCTTGATCAGAGGCTGGAATCCCCAGTTACTCAACAAAACCATGCCATTACTCTATCAGATTTTCACATAATTTTCAGAGTATTCATTCTTTTAGCAGAGTTACCTATGGTACTTCATGACACAGTTCTTTGGACAGATTTCTCGGTAACCATAGTCATTGCTCTGACTTTTATTTTTCCTTTTTAGTCAGCTACATATAGATTTAATGTTTAAGAATAATACTAACAACTTGTATCTCAACCAAAGTAACCATGACTTCAAATTTTTGGATATCAGAAGATTTTATCCAGAGGTTACATGAAAAAAATGGTTAAAATTTATTAAAACTTGTGATTCAGATACTTTCTAGTCTTTCAACTTCAAATTCATGAATACATTAAGCTTATACCAGTCTAGATCGATTAGTTATTCTTAAACCTATAATACCACTCAAAAGTGAGTCCTGTAATGGAAGACCCGAAGAACTTAAGTAGGTAGGATTCATCAGCCGCTAGGTTGCCCATTATGTTGATGTAGTAAGCTATGTGCTCTTTCGGTGAACCTTGTCTGTTAAACTTCTCAAACTTCAATGATTTATTGACACCGGGAGTTAGCCTCTTGGCCGCATGTTGGACATGGTAAGATACCTTGTACACATCAAAAGTGACATAATCATCATTTCCTCTATTGGCCATCTTCTTTTTGATCATCTGTTCAATGATTATTTTATTCGCCATCACCTAGTCGGCCGAGCTTGGGCGGAAGTGGGCCTGCTGTATTTGCGGCAACGCCACTCTTGCCTGAGGTGCTACGGCAATCCCCTGGTATGGAATAACCAGGGGTTGCGTTGAAGTGGTATGTTGCTGCTGGGAGGGAGTGCCTCCTATGTAATCAGGCGCCGGCTGAGATGCGGCCACTTGTGGTGAAGCGTCGAGGGTTTGGCCATTGTTTCCCGACATCTCGGGAGGGACTTCCACCTGTCTAGAGGTAGATGCTTGTGCATTCTTTTCATTCAGCTACTTTTTCAATGTCTCAACCTCCTACCGGTACTCTTGCAACAACATCAGTAATGCAAGGTCATGCATGGTGGGGTTGAGAGTGACGCCTCCTTCCCCAGTTGGACTTTCTTCGGATGACGTGGATGGTCTCTCGTCGTCGCCTTCAGCCGCAACTACATTGATGGTGATGACCGTCGCAGTCTTTTCCTGGCTAGTTTCTTCAGCAAGGGTCCACAGTGCCTCATCGGCTTGAACTGGGGTTCTGGGCCAAGCTCGCTTGGACACCTGGATATGCTTGAATCTGGTTGGCTTCGGAGCCAACCCCCCTTTGATTTGGCTTCGAAGTGGTCTAGCTTTTCTTGGGCCAGCACTTGGAAGGAGTTATGTACTAGCACCATTGGGATTGCCCTTTCGGGTGTGATTCTGGCCTATCGGCCATTCAGAAAGACCCGGATGCCTCCAATGAGCATGGATTTTCCTGAAGTCGATAGCCGGCTTTGCAATGCGTCGACGTTCTTCTTGGCCACCCTCCTAGCGGTCGGTGCACACTTCTTATTGACAGAGGCATGAGAATGAATGTTGCGAGTGTGGCAGCCCACCGTAGCTGCTTCAGTCAGGGTTACCTCGACAACGGTGACCGATTCCATCTCCTGGACATGCAGGAGCTCCACGAATGCGACCCCCAAGAAATGGGGAAGCCGACGATAGCAGGAAAATTACCAAACTTTGTCGGCACAGCCACATAGCCATGCTCAGCATGACTCCTGACGACGAGGGGTCCAACACAGCTATCGGGTTGCAACCCTGCAAGGTTAAACCAGGCAGTTAGAATTTTAAGAAGAGGCCATTGGGCCCCTAATCCTGGCAAGGAGATTAAGGGAAGTCTTGTACCACCGGGCATGCCAAACTTGTGGATGCACTTTCCAAGGCACTTCACCTTTTTATTCTTTAGTCAGCCTGGGGGGTCCAGGCTGGTCCGCCTAAACTCTCCCCAGGGATTTAGGCCGAGTAACTGGGGGATGGGTTTTTTTGTAAAAAAAACTTTTTTTATTTCTCCAGGGATTTAGGCGGAGCGACTGGGGGGTGATTTTTTGTAGAAATTTTTTTTATTTCTCCAGGGGTTTAGGCGAACCAGCCTGGGGGGGTGAGGCTGGTCTGCCTAAACCCCCCCTCTAGGGGTTTAGGTGGACCAAGGTCAGTGAGAGAGGGGGGCGGTCCCCGCTCTCTATAAAATCTGGGTTTTTTCTATTTTCTTCCTAATTTGACCAAGAAGAAGAAGAGGACAAGGATATTGGGAGGATACATGGACGCTTGTGTGTGTGGACTGAGGGTTGACCCGCGTGCTTCCTCGTGAGTGTTCTTCGCGACTCCTTCCACGTACGAGTACGCAGACGGATCTTGCACGAGACTGGGACTGGGGAGGGCCGTGGGGCCCCTAAACTGGGAGGAGGGCGCGGCCTCTAGGGAGTTCACCCTCCCTAGGGGCGCAGTCGCACCTTGGGGTGAGCTGGCCCTGGGGGCGAGCCATGGCCGCAGGGTTGGTCCCGATGGCCTTTTGGGAGTATTTAAGGTCATCCTTTAAAAGACAGAGGGCTCGAGGTTGCTGGGGTTAGCCCTTGGGGGCCATTGTTGTCGAGCCGTAGTTACCGCTCGCAAGGTGTTTGGGTCAATATCCGACGCACCTCGGGTTGCCGAACGGCTCAAATAGGTGACTGGTGGACCTTAGATTTGTCTTGAAATTGAGGACATGAGCACATGGGAGCTGAGAAGAGGCACTCTAGGTATGTGGGCCCAACCTCATGGTACGTACTGTGTTGCATGGCGGGTTGGCAGGGTAGCCTCAGGTTGGCCCGAGAGCTAAAGATAAGTGGCTCATCGCCACGTGTCTGAGGGTCGGGGATGGCCCTGACTTACTGGAGGGTTATTGTAGAACCTGACTGGTATGCTGGAGCCGTGAGTCAGGCCGTGGTTTGCTGTAGAAAGGTTGGGAGATATGCACCCACCAGGTGTTTGGGGAAATGCCCGACACACGTGTGTGAGCTGTATATACATACTGCGGGCCTCCAAAGCCTGGGGTCAACTTAGTTAGGCCTCAGCTTGACCTTGGAGAGTTGGAAGAGGGCATCTTGGGGTAGGCCACTGGCCTTACTACTGGGCGCCACGTGGCCTGGCTTATAGTCGGGGCGCCCCCAAGTTGGCCCGGGTGGCCGTGTAGAGCACGGTAAAAGCCCGCAACCAAGCGGTCGGGAATGATCCCAATCAATTGCTGGTGTCGCCGTATGTCACGGCTAGCTGGTTGGGGCCCTGGGTCGGGCCCACCGAGTTGTAGGAAAGGCTAAGTAGCCCATGCCTTGGAGGTGTTCAGGAAAATTCCTGAACCCTTATGTAATATCCCGGACCCTTCGGATCCTTTTTCTCGGGACCCGGATCGATCTTCGTGGAGAAACTAATTTTGTTATGTCCAAAACTTACCGGTCAGGCTCTACGCGTTACTGCTTTAGGACTTTGATATTATTTTGGGCATGGATTGGCTCGAGGCTCATCATGCCTTGGTGGATTGTGGCTCGAAGAAGGTCTACTTTTGGCAGCTTCGTGGACCCACCTTCTATTTCCAAGGTATTCGATCTTCCTCTTCTAGCTTTCTTATTTCGGCTATCAAGGTTCGTCGATTACTTGATGCGGGTTGTAAGGGTTTTCTCGCTTCTGTGGTTTTGGTCGATTGGCAGTGTCCTGAAGTAGAGGACATTTCGGTTGTGCAAGTTTCCTGATATTTTTCCCGAGGAGTTACCAGGGTTGCCACCGCAGTGAGAGATTGATTTCGTGATTGAGGTCGTGCCAGGTACAACGCCTATGTTGAAGGCCCCTTATCGTATGGCACCTGCAGAGTTGCGAGAGTTGAAGGCGCGGTTGCAAGAGTTGCTTGCAAAGGGGTATGTTCGTCCTAGCTTTTCCCCGTGGGGTGCGCCGGTATTGTTCGTGAAGAAGAAGGATGGTAGTTTGAGGTTGTGCATTGACTACCGTCAATTGAACCAGGTGATTGTTAAGAACAATTATTCGTTGCCTCGGATTGATGACTTGTTCGATCAGCTTCAGTCGGCCGGGGTATTTTTGCGGATTGATTTGAGAACGAGTTATTATCAGCTAAGAGTTTGAGAGTCTGGTGTGGAGAAGATGGCATTTTGATCGAGGTATGGGCATTATGAGTTTTTGGTGATGCCATTTGGGCTCACCAATGTCCCTACAACGTTCATGGATTTGATGCATAGGGTGTTCCGTCTGTACTTAGACCAGTTCATGGTCGTGTTCGTGGATGACATCTTTATGTATTCCCATTCTGCTGAGGAGCATGTGCATCATTTGAGGATGGTGTTGCAGACCCTACGCGATCACTAGTTGTATGCCAAGTATAGCAAGTGCAAGTTCTGGCTCCAAGAGGTGCACTTCATGTGGCACGTAATTTCTAGTGATGGTGTTTCTGTGGACCCGGCTAAGGTCGAGGCAGTGGTGCAGTGGCATAGGTCGAGTTCGGTCACGAAGATTCAGAGCTTTTTGGGGCTCGCAGGCTATTATAGAAGGTTTATCTAGCATTTTGCTCGTATTGCGACCCCGATGACCAAGCTTACGCATAAGGATGTGCTGTTCATCTAGACGGAGGAGTGTGAGCGGAGCTTTATGGAGTTGAAGAGATTGCTCACTACTGCTCTAGTGTTGGTGTTGCCTTCTGGATCGGGAGGTTTTGTAGGATGTACGGATGCTTCCAGGGTAGGTCTCGGTGCTGTGCTGATGCAGCATGAGAGAGTTATGGCGTATGCATTTCGGCAGTTGAAGTCACATGAGGTGAACTACCCTGTTCATGATCTAGAGTTGGCGACGGTGATTTTTGCCCTAAAGATCTTGAGGCATTATCTGTACGGTGAGAAGTTTGAGCTTTCCACTAACCATCAGAGTGTGAGGTATGTGTTCACTCAGAAGAAAGGTTCCAGAGTGGGTTGCTTATCCCCAATGTCGTTTGGGATCACGAGGCGTTGCTTGGTGCTTTTCGTGATCGGAAAGCCCGCTAATTCCATAAGAGTTAATAGATAAAATTAATTAAGTTAAGAAGGAGTTCTTTACTTAATGGGCTGGAAAACCAAACCGACTATTTGGCCTAGAGGGTCACACACAATAGAGTATTGGATAGACCGAGATGGGTGGACTTTATAGACTATTGTTGGGTTTTTGTGAAAAATGCCAAAGGTCTATAAATATACGCTAAAGGGAGAAACCCAGGCCAAGCTACAGGCATAAACCCTAGCTGCCCTCTCTCCTCTCTCTCTCTCCTAGGGGCACACCTCCCTTTTCCTCTCTCCTTCCTCCCCGGTGGATGGTTGTGTTGAGATCAGGTCGGTGCGTGAAGATCGTGGTGGAGATCCCGTCTGCTTCCACTGCTTTTGTGGATACATCTAGAGACCGAACGCTTGAACGGCTCGCGACTCCAGGATCTTCCACTCGTTCGTATTCGAGATTTTGGGAGACTCTCAACCCCGCAAAGGTAAAGAATCGTTCTTTATACCGCTGGATTACCGTATTATTCGATTTTGAAAAATCGACAATGATATGCAATCTAAGGTTTCAATGATTTCCGCTACACATTCTGGTCGAAATCTTACAGTGGTATCAGAGCCAGGTTGCTGGTTTGATCGAAATTGATAATATTATATTATTTTTCGTCATTCTTGTTCTTGCATGAATCTTGATGTTTGTCGCTCGATTGGGTCGCTCATGAGATGAGTAGCAACCGATTGATGTCAGGGAATCGTTCTCGAGATCAAGAGGAGCAAAACGCATATCTGTATGTGTTGAATGACCTAATGGCGAGGCCAGATCGACCAGATCTTCACGGTTGCTATCGTTGTTCGTGTGCACTGGAGGTGGCCATTTCAGGCCATGGACGCATGGTTGTCGGCGCCCATGGGGCTGGTGACAAGTCCAAGATGATGCTTCCTAGCATGCGACGGCGTTTGCTGGCATCCGGTGGTGTTCGATGGCCGATCCGACAACCGCGGCGGCATTCACGACGGAGGAGGCGAACAATCGCCCATTCGTCCGCGTACGTCACCCATAGCGACGGCGATGGCACCGGTGAAGGCTGGCGACCCTGGCGGAGGATCGCTGTCCGCGGTGGCTGGGCAGCGCTAGGAAGGGGGTGGCGTCGCGCAGGCGGCGACTAGGGCTCTTGCCCAACTGCCCCTGCGTATCGGGCGGAGGGGGAGGATCCGCGGGTCCTCCTCCCGGGTCGGATCCAGTTCGAACCGGATCCGGACCCAACCCTAAACCCGTTGGTCATTTTACTTGGGGTATTTATCTATTTTAAACGGTTTAAAATGCAAATAATCTCTAGAAAATGCTAGAAAATTCTTGAAAATTATTTTAATGAGTTCTGAAAGTGTTTTAGTAACTTATTAATTTAATTTTTGTTATTTGGTCCTTGGTTAATTAGTGGACAATGCCTCGCTCACAACCCGATACGCATCGGTCCTCAGAGTAGGCATACACAAGAAGTACAAGTCTGGCGTCATATAATAATTCTGCACACAAGTCATACTTTGCCCTGCTTCACAAGGTGGCTAAAGTGGCCGGGCACGTCAAAGAGAACACCAAGTTCGTGGCCTCCTGATGGGGTAGAAGAAGACGCCATCGCTATTCTCTCCTTAAAACTACTCCTCTGGCTTCATCTCTTTGTTCAACGACGAAGTAGGACAACCCTGCCCCTGTGGACGTGTAAAATTACACGCCCGCATGTCCCGACCAGTCCAGCATCGACAAATAACTTCAACCGAAGGAACTGCGAAAAGGACGGGCCAGCCGGACTCTCTGAATGAACAATACACTATCGTAAAGCCGCCCCCGGAGTCACGTCAGCGAAGAGAAACCAACCCCCAGGGAGCCCGCAACTCATGGGCCCAGAAGAAAACTATGTGGATCATTGATCAGACTCGAAACGGGCCCAAGTCTACCTCAACGGTACACTCTTGCCACCCTCAAATGGCGCACGCCCTGAAGCCCCTTCAGTGGCACAGCCCTAGGCGCCTTCAGCGGCACACCCCCAGACACCTTCAGCGGCACGCCCCTCTAGCGCCTTCAGCGGCACACCCCCAGGTGCCTTCAGCGGCACACCCCAAGCGCCTTCAGCGGCATGCCCCTCTAGCACCTTCAGCGGCATGCCCTGAAGCCCCTTCAACGGCACACCCCCTGGAGCCCCTTCAGCGGCACACCCCCTAGAGCCCCTTCAGCGGCACGCCTTGGAGTGACCCTTCCCTGGCATACCCTGGCTGCCCTTCGTCGGTGCACCCCTGGTAGCCTTCCCCGGCACGTGAACACTGAGGCGTCTTCAGCGGCATGCTTGCAATCGCTCCAGCGGCACGCCTGCGAATGGCCTTCGACGACACGCCCTAGACCATGCCATCCGCCATGTCTGACAGAAGAGATCTCACGCCATCCCCCTATGGATTCTTGGCGTGCAACGGGTTGAGCTGAGGTGTCGACCAGAGGGGGAGACACACGGGCTACTCCTCTATCACCAAGGATGCCTGAGTCAAATCCCGTTCAATGCCTTACGTTCCCACGTCCGCTGTTCGCGTTCGAAGGCTCCCGCCACTGGGAGTATAAAGGGTCGTCTTCTCCGACGAACACATGGAGACAGAGATAAGCAACATAGAGAGATAGAGCGCAAAGGCAGATAGAGAGGAAGAGAAAAAGAAGAAGAAGAAGAGAAGAAGAGAGCTCTGCCGTGAGGTTCCTCTCTAACGACCACCCAAAGAGAGAGTAAGAGAGAGGGAAAGAGGGAGTGAGAGTATGTAACATGGGAGGGGGAAGAGTACGGGGCCACGGCCCCTACTCAACCTCGACTCCCCATTCTTTTCTTTCTTCTTCCTTCTTCCCCATTCCCATCGCTTGTATCCTCCATCCCGATGCTTCGCAATGTACATGGCCGGTTGTGGCCTTTAGTTCCATGTCTCTCACTCTCTCACACCCATTCACCCTCATACCCTCTCCACAAGCCCTAGAACACCCATTCTCCCCATTTTCAACCCAAGAAACCCCTTTCTCTTCCATCCGTACAAGATCTGGTTTGTTCGTCAACATTTCGGGAAGAAATATCCGCAGTGGCTTGTGCGGCTTCAAAGCTCATTCTTCGGCTTCCAGCTTGTGGGGAAGTTCTGTCCACCACCTTTGGTGTGTCCTACTGTGTCTTTCTACTCCCAAGGGAAGAGATCGATCCCTTTAAGGGTTTCTACAGTGGATTTCCTGTCTAGATAACGTCTAGATGAAGCACTCGGCGTCTCACCCAGGGGGAATCTAGTGCCAGGAGAAGTGAGAGCCAAGCTTCTCCATCTCAGTGGGCAGCCCCACCTCCACGGGCGCCACCGATGTGCCCACGGCCCATTCTCGACCCTCATCTAGTCGACTTCGACGAGATGCATGAGTTCTTCCCCGATCTGAGTGCTATTTTTGAAGTTCAAGATGGTTGGATAGATTTTATGACAAGGAACACCAAATACTATCCCAACCTTGTACAACAATTTTATGGCAATCTCATAATGAGAAATGTGCATCTGTACACTATGGTCAAAGAGGTTCAGATTCACATCGATTCAGAGTTATTTGCAAGGGCGCTAGGAGTTTTAGCTAGGGGTACAGACATGGTTCTTGGTCATGGCCTCATTGAGGACACTTTTATACTCATGACCTGTAGCGAATATATGCATGGAGTCAGCAATCTGATCACGTTGAATTCCAACTGCTTCCCTCCACTATAGCGTATTTTGCCTCACATGTTTACTACACTCATCTACCTAAAAGGAGGGAGCCGTAATGAGGTTACAAAAGTACATAGATTTCTATTTTATCATGTGATGACTAGGGTGACTATTAATATGTGCCGTCTTATGAGGGATTTAATTGGATCATGCCATACACAAAGGTGAAGATCTCTGCCTTATGCATCGCAATTGATAGGAATATTCATTTATGCTGGAATCCAATTGGCTAATGAGGGTATTTATTGAAGTGCAATAGAGTGATATCTATAACAAATACAAGATGTTCACAGATTTTGGGTATTATTGGGGCCCGGATGGAGAGCTCCAAAGAAATGTGAGAACATATGGAGAAGAATCCAAGATGGAGAAGAAGAGGAAGGCTAGCAGGAAGCTCAAGGGAAAGCCCCACCTCCAGTTCAGCCCGAGGAGCAGCCACCTCCTCCTCCACATGTACATTTGGACATGCCACTTCCTCCACAATTTTATTATGGGGAGTCCTTTGCTCAGGGTGCTAGACAGCCCTCTTGGGCAGATTATGAGGCTTTTGATAGGCATCTTTCAGGGTTAGAAACTAGTATGGATACCTTTGGGGGGCAGATTTCTAACTTTGGGAGTCGATTTGACACATCCCTTGGCTGGCTCGACACATCCTTTGGCTGGCATGACACTTTCATGGACACAATAACTGGTCAGATGGGTTCGTCCAGGATTTGTCAGAATTGTTCCGTCTATTTTATTTTAAGTTCATGTTATTTATTTGACTATTTATTTTGGCAAAGAACAGTATTTGATGGCGGCCCGTCATTTCCTCCCCACTATAACGATCTTCTCACTAACCACTCTGAGGAGTCATCTTGGGAGCGTGACTCTCTCCGTTCTTTCCTTCCTGCGAGGGTTTTTACGTCACTGCGGGCAATGCTAGGTATACCCGCAGGTCCTCTAGTGCAGGCCATCCAGATGGAAAGAGAGTTAGAGCCACCATCGTCATCGTCAGGAGAAAATGACCTTGAACCGAGTGCCCCTGTACACGCTCCTACGGAGGAGTTGCCAACTCGACGGCGTCGCCTTACAGCCCGAGAGTACTGACAGGATTTTATAGTATTCTTCGGGGATCGTCTCTGGAGACTGCAGTGAGCACGACCGCTGCAGCACCCGCACATGTATCCGTTAAGGAGTTGGCAGGATCACGTGGGCAGAGGTATATAGAGAGTGGACACACCATTGGCGCAAGGGCGGTCGCACAGCATCGGGCGAGCTCTCTCCCTTTACCGGCGAGAGATTGAGCGCCTCGACCACCAACAACTGCGACTTCTGTCAGAGTAGGGAGAGCCGCAGTGACTAGCTGGCAGGCCGCTATTGAGTTCCCAGCTAGTGAGGTTCCCTCATGTCCACCAACACCACAACAGCCTCCAAAACCCGTTCAGGCCCAACTGAAGGCGACCCACGCCTACCTGAACGGGCTCTGGAGGCTGCTGTGGTGTCGGTGGACATGAGAGAACCTTGCTAGCTGGGAACTCAGTAGCGGCCTGCCAGCTCGTCGTTGCGGCTCTCCCTACTCTGGTAGAAGTCGCGGTCGTCGGTGGTCGAGGCGCTCGATCTGTCGCCGGTAAGGGGAGAGAGCTCGCCGGTGCTGTGTGACCACCCTCGCGCCATCTGCGTGTCCACCTTCTGTATGCCTCTACCCACGTGATGCTGTCAGCTCCTCAACGGGTACACTTGCGGGTGATGCAGCGGTCGTGCTCACTGCAGTCTCCAAGGAGGATCCCCGAAGAGCACTATAAAAACCCTGTCGGTATTCTCGGGCTATAAGGCGACGCCGTCGAGGGGGCAACTCCTCTGCAGGAGCGTGCACAGGGGCACTCCGCTCAACGTCATTTTCTCCTGACAATGACGATGGTGGCTCTAACTCTCTTTCTATCTGGGTGGGCTGCACTAGAGGGCCTGCGAGTATGCCTAGCATTACCCGCAGTAGCGCCAAAGCCCTCGCAAGAGGGAAAGAAGGGAGTGAGTCACGCTCCGGGGATGACTCCTTGGAGTGGTTAGTGAGAACATCGTCATAGTGGGGAGAAAATGACAGGACCGCCATCAAATACAATTCTTTGCCAAAATAAATAGCCAAATAAATGTCATGAACTTAAAATAAAATAGACGGAACAATTCTGACATATCCAGGACGAACCCAGAATAATATTAATTAAACATGATCCTAGTCATCTCTTCCGGGTTGGTGGGTAGGGCCCCATACCGACTAGAAACTCCTGCAGCATTGTAGGTGAAGATTCTCCAATTCCTGTTCCCCCTCGCTGCCCTCCTCGACAACCTTTCTGGGAATGTCAGCCTATTAAAAACTGATCGTAGGGACGACGCTTCCTCCCGCGAAGGGGGCTGGCGCGACTCCTCCGATTGGTTTCTCAACTCTGCACTGGGCACGGGTCGGGGTTGTTCTTCTTCCTAGAAGGCGGAGGCTACTGCCCCCAGCAATCTCTAGCGACCCAGGGGAGTACTGCCTAGGCCCCGGAGGTAGTTTCTCATGGCCTGCTCGACCCCTTCCCACTCCTGGTCGGGGAGAGTGGCTGGTAGTTAGGTGTCGGTGGCGACATCACGATGAGTACAATTTGCGTATGTCGGGCGGTCAGCCTGGTGACGGCGCCTATGACATCGACGGTGGGCATTTTCGGGCAGCGCTGGTACAGTGACTACCGGTTGGTGGGTCGTGGCCGTCACCTCGACCCTTTTGCCTCTTTGCCCCCTTGTACGATGGGTGTGGTGAGACCCTGCCTGGGCTGGTGCCGTGGGTTGGGCTTCCTTGAGAACCCAAACTCATTTCAGCTTTACCGACTTGTGAGCCGACGCATCTCTTGGTACGGCGGCTAGGACGGTGGGCGCCATTTTTCCTTTCATCTTCTCCAGTCCTTGGAAGGAGTTGCGGACTGGGATGGTCGGCAGGATACGGTCTGGGATCACCTCGGACCTCTGTCTATTTAGATGAACTCGAATGGTTCTGACAGTCATGGACTTGCCAGAGCTAGAGATTCGGTGTCTCGTAGCAGCGCCAGCAGCGCTCCTCTGGAGGCTCCTCCGATGGGATGCTGACCCCTAGTGCAACGGGCCGACAGTCTGGTGCACATGGTGCACGTGGTATCCCAGCGTCCTCGACGGGATGCTGTTGTTGTTCTCGGCCACAGTTCGGCCGGTAGCAGCTTCAGTGACTCCCGGGATGGGGGCGTCGGGCTTGGACTCGTCGGACGCTTCCACGTCTAGGATGTTGACGAAGGTTACCCCCAGGAAGTTGGGGAAGCCCACCACAGGAGGGAAACTCCCAAAGCAGAGGGGGATGGCAAGGTAGCCATCCTTGATGTGGCTTCCAACGACCAGGGGGCCAAAGGAGACCGCCATTCTTGAGGTTGAAATGTGCTTTTCTTCTGCATTTGCAAAGATGAAACAATCAAGATTACAGGAAGGGGGCCGCGAAGCCCCTAATTTTGGTAAAGAGATGAAAGGCGGATGGGTCCCACCGGGCGTGCCAGACTTGTGGACACACTTTTCTTCAGAGGACATTCGTCCCATTTGTATTTATTCAGTTTTGTTAAGTGCGTGGGCGTGCCAGTCACGGAGGTGACAGTTTATTCGGGCTTCACGGAAGCTCATGGTGCGCTCTGTCTGACTTCGTCAGGTGATTGTGTGGTTCGGGTCAGGACCCAATCCCGCCATGCCTAAACCCAGTACAAATTTGTATTTAATCTAACCAATTTTTTATTTTTATTTACTTGTTTCTCCTTTTTTCTAAATTTTTACCCCCCCCCCCCCTAAAAAAAAAATCTGCAGCCGAATTGTTGCAGAAAAAGGCACAAAAATGACATTCACATCTGGTCTCTCAGTTCTAATGGTCTCTGTTCTACTTCCTCAGTCCATAAGGTTAGTCATGCCCCGACATCCACTACTTTTGACTGGAGGCAAATATGGTCCCCATTTATCCCAATCAAATGGTCTGTCCATGCTTGGAGAGTGCTGCATAATTGTCTGCCAACTGATGACAGAGTTGTTCGATTGGGTATCCAGCTATGTTCCAAATGCAATCGCTGCCTGCGCCCATAGCAAGAATGTGCCAACCATCTTTTCCTTCATGGGGACTGGGCTGTTCAAATTTGGAACTTCTTAGCCCAGTTTGGTGTTGCTCATCCCCCATTCACTCAACTTGTTACCAGCACATCACTTCTCTCCTCATGGGTTACAGAACCCCGAACCTGTATGGCTTATTTATCCAATCTTCCATCTGTGCTAGCCTGTGGGAGATTTGGAGGGCGCGGAATCACCTTAGATACAAGGGATCTGTGTATTCTGGGCAGACTATCAAGGCTAAAATTATTGATCAGGTTAAGCTAGTGATGTCGCATACTTCCCTGCAGGAGCCTGATGGTCGGAATAGAGACTTACTCAATTCTTTTGGTATTCATACCCCCCTTCATGTGCCGCATCCCTGGCGTATTATCTACTGGCGCCGACCTCCTGCACATGTTCTGAAGCTTAACTCCGATGGAGCCTGCAAGCTTAACTATGTCTCAGGTGGAGGCGGGATCATTAGGAATTCGGAAGGGGACATCATTTTTGCCTTCTCCCACTTTTATGGCAATTGCAGTAGTCTTGTGGCTGAAGCTAGAGTGCTTTTGGATGCCCTCAGATATGCTCATGCTTTGCCTTACCCTCTGTAGCTGATTGAGTGTGATTCAAAGTTGCTGGTTGATGTCTTAGCAAATGCTATCCCATGTCCTTGGAAGATTATCGCTATAATTCGGGAAATCGTCACTCTTTGTGATATCACCAAAGTTACCCATGTTTTCAGAGAAGCCAACCATGCGGCCGACCGTCTCGCCAACTTTGCTTGTCTCTCTCGTTGTAACTCATTTTTCTTCAATTGGCATTCTTTACCTTGGGATGTCCGGGGCGCGGTAAAGATGGATAAGCTAGGGATGCCTAGCATTCGCATGTAATATCTTTTATTCTTGAAATAAAGCCGGTGGTGGCCCCGCCACCTCCTATGCCTTTTTACAAAAAAAAACTATGTTTGAACGTGCATAACCATGGTTTGATGCTTACATGCAATGATCTTCATGAAACGGCTCACACTTCATCCATTATTGATAGAATCTTTATTGGATGCTAATCAACCTTCATAACATTCCAAATGAGTCTTCATCCCCTGTGACTTGAGTAAACAAACTCCTGATACTATCGTAGAGAAGTCAATGCAGGTCATGCACCGTAAGTTAAAGGGTTTATTGATTTCTTCTCGTAAGGTATGTACCATACTATCGTAGAGAAGTCAATGTAGGTCATGCACCTTAAGGGCTTATTGATTTCTTCATGCATGCATATTTAATACTTCAATTGTGAATTTGTTTTATAGAATGGTGGATAATGCCACTGTTCAGATAAGCTTGATCCCATGTCACATACGAACAGCGAGAGAATATCCTGCATTATGAAGCCAATCACCGATTACAGTTCTTGACATATTGTGATTGATATATTGGAAGTGGAGCATATAGAGGATATCAACATTTGAATGGAAAATAAACTCATTCTACAGCTGTTCTGACAGTGCTTTTTCCTTGCAGCAGTTTCCTCCCAATCCTATTGTGCAGTCGGGCACACGGTATGTGCAGCCACAGCAAAGCCAGCAGATGACACCAGAGTCCCTCATGGCTGCACGTTCCTCAATGTTGTATGCTCAGCCATCATTGTCTACCTTGCAGCAGCAGCAGCAGCAGCAGCAACAACAACAACAAGCACTCCATGGCCAGCCAGGGATGAGCTCCGGAGGGAACAATGGACTTCACATGCTTTATGGTGAGGCTGGCATGGCGAATAGAGGCGTACTGCCTGCTGGGGGCTTTCCCGATTTTGGCCTCAATCGCAGCACTAGCAAGCAAGAGTTGGGCGGTGCTGGTTCAGCGGAAGGGAGGGGTAACAACTCAGGAGGGCAGAGTGGGGATGGGACTGAACCTCTCTACTTGAAGACTTCTGAAGAAGGGGGGAACTGAGTTGGCTGTTTTCTGGTGGTTCCCTTCAGGTCTCCTAACCTTGTTTTCATGCAGCACCTTTGTCTTTTACTGTTTCAAGCTCATGGGCTTTTCTTCTGTCCCCTGACAAGTGAATGATCTTTCTTGTGCTGGTCACGGCTGTTATGATGCCCTAGAGATGATCTGATTTGTTAGTCCGTACCCTCCGGTGACTTTCTTGTGAAACATGCTTTGAACAATAACTTTTGTAAATTTGGTAGGGTTGAAAGATGGATGATGCTGTGACTTGGTTGGTGTGCCCTCTCTTGCTGATTGTGCATAGGTGCTGGAAGTTCTTATGGCATGATTTGCGAAGGCACTCTTGATCGGTGAATGCAGGCAAATGCCTTTTTGCCGTTTAAGTAAAGCTGGGGGCAGTGCACCCGGTACTCAAAAGAAGTGTTTGCTCAATACGGATTGCCGTTGTGTGCAAAGTCTGGGTTCTGTGTGGCCACAATGGTTTTGCAAGCCCTCAGTTTCACAGGTTGGCAACTTGGCATCTGAAGAACTTTTGCTCTTCACATCGGAACTCGGGGTCCGTTTGATGGTAAGCTATTCCCTGTGGATGAGGCTGATAAAATTTATAAGCCGAAGTAGTGTCTCGTGGGTATGCTGTTAGATATCTTGGTGCTGTACTACTACCATGTTCATGGGCACCCTGTTGATGTTCTCTCATTAATCAGCATAGTCCCTAAGCCAAAAATCACGATAAAACACAAGTCCTCAGCCCCTAGGCTGCACATAAGACTCTCAATTCTGTATAACACAAACCACAGAACATGAGGGAACATCGAAGCCCTCAAACCTCATAGGCATGTTAATCGAGGCAAGACGATACCTCCGTGCACCTAAAATCAGAGTCTCGATCCATACCGGATAGTCGAGACACTCACGAGGTCACGTGTCAACCACTGGGTCACAACCGGATTGACCAGAAATCATAATGACCCTCGAAATACACAAAATCACTACTCTGTGCAATGGCACATTCGAACATCCTATAACAGGGTCACAGTCCTCATAGGACGTCCACGACATCCACGTACAATAGGCTAACCAAGGGGTCGAAGCCAAGCCTATTCCTCGAAGAAACACCGCATAATATCTCGAGGAATAACCACTCTTCCGAGATCCCTTGACACATGTGTAAGACTCTCACGGAACACCCAAGGCATCCGTCAAGTCAAATGCCAACAAGGCACTGAATCCAGGGTTCACCGGAGCCCGAGACAACTCGAATAATACTCAGAAACTATAAGACATTAACGCGGTGCATGCCTACGTCACGATAGTTAATGCGCCCATACAGTGGGTCATGATAACACCAGAATGCGTCCAACAGTTACTGCGTGTCAACGCGTTGACGCGGCACATGCTAGGGTCGCGTTAATAGATGCGGCCAAAGCCTCCAACACGTTAACACCAGAACGCGATCGTAGCCCAGGGCACGTTAATCAAGATCACGACCATCACCTAGGTCGCGTTCTTCAGGATCGCGTCCAACTCAAGGACCGTGTTCCTTACCGTCCTACTGCTCATCATCGTCGATGGACCCAGCCATATGATACATCGCGTTAATAAATGCGCCCTCTGGGAGTTCCGCGTTAACACACTGAACCCGAAAAATACTAAAATCTATGAAAAATGTCGTTCCACGTCTCAATCATCTCTAGAATGATGGGGATATATCCCTAACAATGATATCATCCTCCCACAAGCTGGAAGGGATCAAACCACGCACAAAACAACTGTAAAATGGGCGATTTCCACAAATCAACCCAAAACGGCTCACGAGAAAAATCGAACTCCTACTGGCCCCAAATCATGGTCAAATCTAATGAAACCAGCGGGAGTGGCATCCAGACATGCCAGGGGTTCAAATGAAACCATTTAAAATACGAACCGTCACCTAAAACGACGAACACGGCTCACACCCCCCAAAACATGATTTTCACCCCAACGGAAGAAAACCCACTCAAACTCACATCGTTCGGCTCCAAATCGCGAGGGAACCCAAGAAAAGAGTAAGGCATCTATCTCCCTACCTCCACCGAAGATTTCGCGAGACAGAACGGTCAAACCTCACCGAAAACGATCACACGAACTGATGTGGCACAACCCTATGATGTTATTGGATGCAATGACGACCCTAGGACCTAGACCAGCAAGCATATAAAGACGAGTACCCTCTTCCCTTGCCCACTCCTATTCACCAACTTCATCATCCAGTTCAGTCTAGCTCGCAAGCAGTAGTAGAGGCCCGAGTTGTAGATCCTGTCCCAGAGTCATTGGGCATCATCTGAAGACGTACCATATGTCACCGGAAAGCTCGTCAAGGCATCTTCGCAGCCGTGGTGGTCCCACTGGCATCTGACATCCCAGCTGTCTGGAGGCCTTGATCTCCCCTGACTGCACAGATCAGGACTTGCTAGTGACCTGAGGTGACTTCCTGGAGCTCCCACAGTCGCACCCCATCACTGCTGAAGGCGCCGTTCAGCCGAGGTCTTCTACAACCAATCGGCTTCCATCAGAAAAAGGCGGTATCCCGTTCGGCATCCAAAGGAGCATCTACCAATTTTCTTCCCCCAGGTGCGCAGAACAGGTCACCTAGGACCAGACCCGACCCCCCTTCACTCAACAGGTTCCTCCTCCCCACCCTGACATCATCTGGAGCTCCCCCTAGTCTCTGATCGAAGAAGACTCATCCATGGTCGCACTTGTCTTGGTCTTGCCACGTTTGGACTTCGGGAGCAATCATGGCAGCTTCATCAATCTGTTGTTGCTCCCTGTGATCAGTCCGAACTAGAGAGCAGGGAACCTAATCCAGAGTCTACCCCGGCCGGTGACGATGTCGGTACCATCCACATAAATTTACAAGCATACCTGGGTCTGTCAGCAACGATTCGGCACCAGCCACGATGACTTCTGAGCTCAGCGGAGTGCGAGGCGGCATCTACAACGACTCACTATCTTGCAGTTCCAGACCTGGATAGAACTGGAGAATTGCCCTACCGGTGAGAGTTTAGCTAACCTCCCCTCCCCGCCTGGCCGACTTAGCGCCCCTCCCTATGTGGAGATAGTGTTTGGTTGTAATTTTAATTTCCCCTTCCCTAGTCCAACCCCCCTGTGTGGGGAGTAGTGTATGTACTATTGAACAGGGAAGCTACATCGACGTAGTGTGCTGGGAACCCACACTCCCCGCTCGCCCTCGTCTCTGAATGGGGTTGGTTTCCTCAAACCAACCAGGTGAGCTCTAAACCTTGCTCATTCACTAGTATTTGTTCATCTAATATTTGTGGAATTGCTCTATTGAGTGAGAGAGAGAGAGCGCCTGACCTCGAAGTGTTCCACTTCCGAGCTGTCACCGTGGGTTGTGAGAGAGAGGGACCTAGTGCCCCAATTGGCACCCGGCCAGCCCTTGAAGTGTGGGATTCGTACCCTTGGGAGGGCCACCTTAGCCCTACTGGCACTCTACCAACTAGGGTCTTGATCCACTACCTCCACTCGGCATCACCGAGTCACCCGGGTTCGTGTGTGAGCGACGGTGGTTCGACCACTTTCGAGGACCTCGCTCTTTGGTTGATCGTGTTTGGGTGATAGGTCTGAGGATGTCTTGTGATGCGGGACGGACCCGCGAGACGACCTAGGACTCTAGGCAAGCTCGGACACGTCCCTTAGCGAGGGAAGCGGTCCTATTTAAACCTCAACCCCCTCTCTCCCCTCTCATTTCTCACCCTCCCTTCTCTCTCATTTCTCTCCCATCTCTCGACCTCTCGGCGCTGGGCACGCGATCGTGTGGAGCTGGCTGAGGCAAGGACGCGTCGGGGAGATCAGTTCGCGGGATAGAGCGGCGGTTGGAGCGTGGCGGGCGCGATCCCTCGGTGGATTTCGAGAAGGCGCCGTTCACGTTTCGGGTGATTTTCGACCTGGATTAGTCGCTTCGACACGCGGTTTCTTCGGTGGAGGTAGGGAGATGGATCACCACTTCATTCTCTACGTTTTTCTTGTCCCTGCACGTCGTTTGGTGCTCGAACGAACGAGATCGGGCTCGTTGGGGTTTCATCGATTTCGTAGGCTTTGTCAGTAATCGGCAACGGTTCTGTGATCGGTTTATCTCAATGGACTCCCTAGAATGTCAGCATTCCATTGATACCAGTTTCACGTCGATTGGCGGTCCCGTTTGACAGTGGGGAGCCTGGGAAGTCCGACGACCCCATTTGGGTGATTTTGCTAGAATCACCTGTTTCTTGCAATTCATGCATCATTTTGACTCCGGTCGGAGTCCATGTGATTGCCAAGGTGATTGTGGCTGTATCCCATTCATCACGGCACGAACGGGGCGTGAAAAGGCCACAATTAGATGAACCTCTGGGTTTGCTCATTGTGATGGTTGAGCGGTTGCATCAGAGACCGCCCAAGGTATGGGCGGCTACCTCTGGACCGTTCATCCTCGCTAGGTTTTGGGGCTTGTGCGGTCGGACGATAGATCGCACATGGTTTGTGCACCCTGGTAGGGTCTGTCCATCCTCCCTTGGGTGGCCAGGTTCTAGCCGCCTATCCTACCATCTGGGTTGAGTGGCTAGGATCTGACTGTTCATCCCTATTGACCCTTGGTCAACTGTTACGTGTCGGTCACGTTCGGTAGTCTGGTCAAGACCATTTTGACTAACACTGTAGTAGGTCAGTTTCGTTTAGTGGTCCGATCAAGACCGTTTTGACCAGGAACTGTTCTGGGTCGTGGGCTTGAGTGACCAAGACTTGACCGCTCATCCCTTTCGGCGGTTCTGCCCAGATGGCCCATTCCCCTTTGGATCTTAGGCATCTGACCATTGAGCGGCCCTCTCTAGACCATTCATGCCTTTGGGCAGCCCTCTTGTGACCGCTCATCCCCTTGGTGGTTTTGGTTGATCTGTCCTGTGTCCGTCTGTGTGTCTGTCTATCTTAGGTTTGTGTTATAGGGCAGTGTCTGTGTGTCGGTAATCTTTGTATAGGTCGGTTTAGGTAACTGGGTGTGGTCTCTTCCCTGACTGTGATAGTTCCCTAACGACTCAATCTAGAACTTCCAGCGTCCATGTCTCTGGTCACGTAGCTACCATTCCTTCACTGCCGGGTCTGCCTAGTGGTTGAGTGATGGTTCGCTTTGCCCAGAGTGCCATCATCTGGTGTTTTCCTTTCTGTTTGCCTTGGCTTGTCCTCGTGGCCGAGCAGTAGAGAAAATGTCTTCGTGCATACCCAAAGTATGGCCAAAGCAGCAACGATGTTGCTCTAAAGGAGATCGGGCATGGCTCACCGTGAAGTGTGTGAAAAATTCTACTCAAAGGTCACCCTCAACAATCGGGGAAAGAACTGGACTCCCAACACGGAGCTATTACCAGCCTAAGGGTGCTGCAGAAGCGAACTCATTTTGTCTTGAATTAAATAAAGCCTAACTAAGCTACTTAACCATGTTTGAGGAAATAGCATTATAAGCATGTGCAGAAATAAATAGAAATAATAGCAATGATAGCATGTTCTTTGCATAAAATAAAGATACCTTTACAAATCCATGGAGTGAAAGCCAGCATCCTGAAGCGAGAGCTTGGTCATTGAGCTTCAAGCAGCATGAGCTTGATATTCCTTGCTTGATAGGACAAAAATGGAGAGGATAACAAGGACTTGAAGATTCCTCTACACAGAGGACTGGCAGACATCAAACTGGACGAAGAAGAATAAAAAGGAAGAGAGACGGGGGCTAGAACTCCCTCATTAAGGCACAAAGGCCCTGATGACAAGGAATCAAATACAGATTAAACAAGGATTAACTAAAATCAAGGCGGGCTAAAGTCTCGAAAGTAGCAAGAGAAAGGGCGAAGACCTCGAAAGGGAGAAGAGGAGAGAGTAGAAAGACAGCGAGAGGATTACTGTGAAGATGAGGAAGAAGGAGAGTGATCATCCGACGTGGTCGGAGAAGGAGAGGTGTAGTCATTCGACGGGGTCAGAGAAGGATCAAAAGCAACATCCAGAAGTCCCGGGGAAGAATTAGAGACAACACCCGAAAGTCCCGGGGAAGAAGAATCAAGTGATGTCTCGAGATCAGGATGGAAGAAGGGCCTAGGGCCAGGCCTAGAATCGTGAGGGGAGGGATAATCTGGAGACTCTGAATGAATAGGAGAAGAGGAGAAGAGGAAGAGGGATTTGTGGACCTAAGAAGAGAGGAGAAGATGATGGAAATTGGATTAGATGGAGGGAGGTACACCACCTAAAGGTGGGAGCTGAGTAGAAGGAAAGATGAATGAAAGGACGGAGAAAGAGAAGTGGACCCCTGAGTGCACCACATGCGGCCCTTGTACTTGTGCCGCCGCCACTTCTTGGCAGAAACATCTTGGAAACGGGCCCACCTGGCATGGGCCCAGACCCTTGGGCTTCTTATCTTGAAATATCTTTTCAAATAACGGGCCCACCTGACAGACGGCTAGCCCGATTATGAACATGCATCCTCATTGCGGCGGTTGCCCTTAGACACCCGGTACCAACCATTGGCGGACATTCTTGAACAAGTGACTCCTTAGAAGGATGGACATCAGAAAACCATAGAGTTTTGTCTCTTGGCACAAGCAAGATGAGATTCGGAAACTCCACTCGACAATCAGGCGCGAAGCATAGCTCCCTTGATAGAAGAGACAGATGAAGCTGAGGGAGATCAATGCGCGGCGTTGACATGGCCGGCTTGGACTAAACCTTGTTACTCATCTTTATCTTTCCAGTATTGGCTTTACAGCTCTTGCAGACATGGCTCGCCCTAGCCGGAGCAGAGAGACCTCTCGGAGGTCCAGAGTCAGTGGTTCTGATGACCACTATGTGCGGAGGACGGACAGACCTATGCCACCATTCCCCCATCGCAGCATTACTTCAGAGAGCTTTGATGCGGTGGACCGCGGGATTACTTGGGTTGCTGAGGGCCCGACAGGAGAGACTGCTACCGCTGAGGGTATTGTAGATGTCTCCCGGATTACGAGGACGCAGGGAGGCTATGTTTATGATCGCTCGGGTGGCTATCCGTTGCACTTCCCACTGGATCGACATCTTCTGCCTTTCGTTCAGAGTTTTTGTGCCTCCTGGAGTAGAGGTTGATGACTCCCACCTACCAGGAGAGAGGCGCCGTCTTGAGCGGGCTATATTACTCGGAAGGGACAGCATGCATGGTACTTGCAGTTTCTCCTATCCGAGCTTCCCATAGGGTTTTGTGCGACAGCGGCAGTACCTTGACCAGAGGAGCCTGGGTTTCTTCAGGGAGTTTGACAGTTTCACCGTTCGAACAGTACCGTCTTCACCAGTCGTTTAGCATCTGGCTGGGCATCACAGGGCCGCGGAGTTGGCGCGGACGTTACCATCGACGGGATGTTTCTGACTCCCTCTGGCGCAACTTTTGCGCATGATGACTTTGACCACGACTGTCTGTTGGAGAGGATTTTGAGGCAGAAGACCTCGAGCTGGTAAGGGAAGTGGGCCATCACTCCTTCCCACTGCTACCGTCGTGCTGCCACAGAATAGCTATCGGGCGTACTGGCAGTTTACAGAGCAGCACTTGACAGGGCAGGTATACGCCATACAGTGACAGCAGCCTTGTATTCGTATAATTGTCATACAGGATTGATCCAGACCTTAGCTGAGAGGTTTAATAGGCGCTGGAACACATTTATGACTGCTGAGGGAGAGACTTCACTGGACCTGTAGGCCTTCCACAAGATTTCTGGCCTTCCCGTTTGCGGACAACCGTACGAGGAGTTGTCCCTAGATGATGTGCATCTGAGTGCTTCGGATGGAGCAAGCCGATATCTCCTACTCTATTGCTTCAGGTATTTGATGAAGACCTAGAGGAACCTGACCCTTGTGGGCAAGGAGAGAGCTGCACAGACGCCGAGCGTGACCCTGAATGCTTGGGTCATACACTTTTACAGCGGTCCTTACTGTTTCTACGAGGAGTTTGCTTCCTCGGGCGTGTTACAGCGGTCCTTACTGTTTCTACGAGGAGTTTGCTTCCTCGGGCATGTTACAGCGGTCCTTACTGTTTCTACGAGGAGTTTGCTTCCTCGGGCATGACTTGAGAGCAGTGCAGAGAGGTAGAGCTCCGATTTGCTTCACACCCTTGTCACCTGCCCGCCCCAGAACAGGGGTGGAACTCGAGGGAGCTGCCGCCGTTGACGTAATTGGCGGCCTATCTGGCTTACTGGCTGGCCCGGAAATTTCAACTGGTATGACCGTCTCTACTTCGTACGCGAGGTGGAATGGAGTCTCTCCTGTGGCGGCCCTAGCGGTGGTCCGATGTGCCTAAAGAATGCTTGGGATGGAGTCTATCCATGAGTCACCTATTTGCTCCAAGCGGGTCTTGATGCCATGAATAAGTGTTCTGTTGGCATTTTCCACTAGACCGTTTGCATGGGGGGGGGCCACCGATGTGTAGTGATTCAAGATTCCCAGCTCCGAGCACTTTTCCTGGAAAGTTGCACTCACGAATTACCTGCCATTGTAGGTTGTGAGGACGTGTGGGATTCAAAACCAACAGATGATGTTTCATAGCACCAACTTCCATGTTGCTTCACTCGTGATTTTTTCGAGTGGTTCAACCTTGACCCATTTGGTGAAATAATCAATAGCAACAATGAGGAATTTCTTCCTCCTCTGAGCCTCGGGGAAGGGGACCAGTATGTCCACCCCCCACCGAGCAAATGGGTGAGGCTCCAAAAGAGCGTGTAAATGTGTAGCTGGCTGGTGATGTAAGTTCATGAACTTCTGGCACAGAGGGCACCTTCGGACATAGTCAAGGCAATCTTGTTGCAATGTGAGCCACCAGTATCCTTGTCAAATGAGAGTTCGTGTGAGTGCTTGCCCTCCTATATGGCTTCCACAGTGCCCCTCATGTACTTCCTGTATTGTCTGCTTGGCTTCAAAGGGGAACGAGCATTTCAGTAGTGGGGTTGAGAGTGAGAGCCTGAATAGGCAGCCACCAACGATGGTGAAGTGTGCTACTCGTGCTCGCATGCGGCGGGCTTCAGCACGATCGTTGGGGAGCTGTTGCCGCAAGAGGAATCGAGGATTGGGCCCATCCAAGAAGGATCATGGTCGATGGCATTCACCTGGGGCGTCGGCTCGTCTATGCTTGGTGCCGACAGGTCTTCTATCAAGATGGCCCTTGACCTGGAGGTGCTGGTTGATGACGCCAGGCGGGACAGTGCGTCTACTCAGAAATTCTCCTCTCTCATGATATGCACAATCTCGAAGCGAGAGAACTCCTGGGTCGCCGCCTTGGCCTTCTCGAGGTACCTGATCATGGCTGGCTCTCTAGCTTCAAATTCCCCTTTAACCTAGTTGGCAACAAGCATGGAGTCGTTGTAGACTCGTAAGCTGGTCGCCCCCAAGTGTTTTGCTTTCTGCAAGCCTGAGAGTAGAGCTTCATACTCAGCCACATTATTTGTGGTCGGGAAGTTGAAGCGGAGGGCGTACTGTAGCTCCACTCCTTCCGAGGACAGCAGGACTAGTCCTACTCCGCTACCAGTGGCGCAAGACGAACCGTTGACGTAGAGGCTGCACATAGGCCTCAAAGGTTACTCTGGGGAGTCCTCCTCGGACAAGGTTGTTAACACTAAAAATTTTCTCTATGATGTTTCCGTAGGTCTTAAGCTCTAACCGAGTGCTCCTACACCGATAGAGAAGAAAAGAAGGAAAAGGAAAAGGAATGGCAGAAGCCGAGTTCGAGATTGGCGGTGATCCGGTGACTTTCGGCCTTCTGTGAGGTAGGGGGAAGGATCCCTATGCTCTTTACTGCTTTCCCCACGATTTGTAGGCCGAGGAGAGGTCGAGAGGGACATTTTTGAGCCGGGTAGGGTAAATTTCATGATTTGGGGTTGAGCACCGGATCTCTTATTTTGTGGAGTTTTTGACCGATCTAAGGGCATAGATGCATGCAAGGAGGGTTGGGGATAGATTCCTCGTTGTTTCCCCATCATCAGGCGATGATCGGGGGGTAGATTGGGGTTTTTGGGTGTTTCCCAGCATTTCACACTCGGGAGAGCCTTGCGGCCCTTCCAGGAACTGCATGGCTCCCCTAGCGGTCTCCAGGAGACCACTTGGTGACACTGTATTGTCGGCAGGCCTTGCGGTCTGCCCAAGACCACTAGGCTTGGTGAGGCGGTCATGCGATAGATCGCTAGTCCCGGATTAGCGATCGTCGGGCGACCGTTTCTCCCATTTTTATCGTTGGGCCCTCGGGTCACGTGTTTTCAACCGTTGGGAGTCACGTGTCAGCAAGCGGTCAGGGCATGACCGTTTGCTGTTGCCTTGCGGTCTAGTGTGGACCGTTTGGCTGGCGAAGCGGTCCGGTGATAGACCACTAGGCCTTGCATTGGCTCTTTCCCTTGCAGTCGCAACTTGACCGTTTGGCTGGGCTGGCGGTCTGGCAATAGACCGCTAGGCCCCCAGTGGCTCATCTCCTTGCGGTCATGGTTTGACCGTTTGGCTGAGCCCTGTGGTCCCAGAGGAGATCGCTAGGCCTGCCATGCAGTCTAGAGAGGACCGGTAGGCAGAGGGGCAGTCCTGAGTGGACTGCCGCTCTGTTTCCTTTCGACTGGTAATTTTTGTGAGTCGAGTTTCACCTCCAGTGACCTATCCAGTAGTTGTAGCTTTCCTGTGCACACAGGTGCGGACCCACTCGGGAGTGGTGGAGAGTGTGACCCGGTGAGAGATGATTTTTATGTTGGTTTCTGTAGGGTCCCATGCCTTTGTAGCCCGTGTCCGGCTGGGGGGAAAACCAGCTAGAGTACTCGACGTAGAGCAGATGGTATGTGTGTGCACACGTAGTTGGGGGCAGAGGATGTGCACTAACGAGCGCGACCCCAACTAGTCCTTGTTGTGGTACTTGTTGCGTGTCTCAGTTTTTGCCTGGGGCAAGTAGGGAGACACTTGAGACGCGGTGTAACACGTCAGGGGACGCATCTGGTCGTTCTTCTAGTGGATAGAGCTCCTATCTCCTGGCAGGTGTAGACTTGTGTTTTGTCAGACCGAGGTTGGTTCGTACGGTATGGCTAGTTGTAGGTAGTTTTTTCATTTATTTATTACTGCTTGTCGGTTCCACCGCACCCTTGTTAGGTAGTGTTGCCTTCCATGCTTGCTCGCGTCTTTCGCCTTGTTTCTTTCGTGCGAGGTGGAGGTCCGCGAGATCCCTACTGAGCCTATGAAATGAGGCTCACCCATGTGTTTTCAGATTTGTGAATGTTGTAAATCTGGACTAGTTTATATTTATATCACTCTGATATTTTAAATTACTTCCGCCTTAATTTTTAATTATTCGTTGTTAAAAATTAACAATGTGCACTGTGAATTCTAATTTCTAATACAATCCCTCAACAACCTTCACTAACCGTTCGGGGGCCTCATCAGCCTCTTCGGTGGCGTCCCCAGTTCATGGTAGCACCAATTCAGTACTTGTACCTGGTTATCGGTGCCATGGGCTCTCGATCGTTACTGTTGGCATCAGAGCAGAGTTGGGGAATTGTATCAGGAATTGAAATCGACATTGGTCCAGAGCAAGTCCCTTTTGAGTCGTTCGTTGCTGGCTGAGGATGTTTCTTGCGATGCTAATATGTTTTTTGCTGTCGTATTTTCTTAGATTCAAGATGTCGCCTTGAAGGCGAAGAACCCTAGTTCCTCGGAATGAGGCTAGTGGTTCAGCTGCTCCTGCTGTACCGGTTCCTGCCCAGGCAGTACCTGTTCCTAATCCGCCTGCGGAGTTACCTGGTGGTCGTGGACGGGCACTGAAAGAATTCCTGATGTTCCATCCACCGACTTTCGAGGGTCAATCTGATCCTGAGGCAACGAGGGAATGGTTGGATGCTACCGAGTGCGTTTTCCAATGCATGGAGTGTGCCGAGGATGAACAGGTTATGTTGGCTTCATTTCAACTTCACGATACTGCACGCACGTGGTGGACCTCAAAATGGGAAGTCGCCTTCCGTTCTCGTCCGCTTCGACAGATCTCGTGGGCTGAGTTTGTTGCTGCATTTGAACGTGTTTATACTCCAGCCTGCTTGAAGTTAGCCAAGATGTACTAGTTTCTGGAGCTGACACAGGGCAAGATGTCGGTGCTGCAATATCGTGATAAATTCATTGAGTTGGGCCAGTATGCACCTCATATTTTTACCGATGAGACTGTGAGGACTCAGCAGTTTTTACGCGGACTGAAAGCAGAGCTGAGCCTGCCGCTGTTTGCTACTCGTGTCGCTGAGTTGGAGTTTGCATATCAAGCCACCATCGCGCTAGAGTTGGAGTTGGCGAGAACTCGAGGATTTACTCAGATTGGGATGGCTCCGTCGGTTGTGCAGCATCAGCCGCCCCACCAGTCGTCTGTTCCCGGAGCTTCTTCTGCCTTCTCTCCTGCCGATAGTGCTTCTTTCCAGCAATCTCAGGGCAGAGATTTCCGTCATAAGAAAAAGAGGAAGAGGTTCGATCAGCCATCATTTTCTGATCTGAGTCAGCAGTCTGATTTTTCAGTTTAGCCTCGTCCAGATTTTGTTGCTTTTCAGCCGAGAGTATGTTCCAGGTGTGGTGGCAGTCTTCTGGGTGTGCCATGCTCCTTGCAGGTTGTGTGTTATCGTTGTGATCATTCAGGACACATTTCCCGAAACTATCCGTTGAGGCAGCAGATGGTGCAGTTCTCGCAGACTTTGTAGTCGCAGCAGCTACAGTTCCGTCTTCTGCCGCCACCTCAATCTCAAGTTACTCTTTTGGGATGTAAAATAATGTAATAGTGTACAAAATACTTTAAACATGGTGCATATGGAACATGACATGCATTAAAAATTACATAAGTATGCTTTTGAAATCTCCAGGTATATAACAGACTAAGACCACCCCGTTACATACCATAATGGACCAAGACAAGACCGCTATGCTTAATAGAACTCATACAAATCCACAGTTAATCGAGACTATATTGCACCATGGCAGGCGCGCTATAGGACTATAACGCACGAGAGCAGGGGCGTTAAAGTTAACAGACACACAACACAATAGACAAGGGCTATAACGCACCTAGGGTGGGGCGTTATAGTGACATAACACACCTCTGATGGCCCGTTATGCCCACTAGAACGATCAGAATCTACAGTTAAACAGGGGATATAATGCACCTAACCAGGAGCGTTAAAGTCACCCGAACTCGAAAATCCACAGAAAACTCACAGTTCACGCATGACATAACGCACCCATACTAGGGCGTTAACGGACAATAACGGACCTAGAGGAGTCCATCACGATGGTATATTACGCACCGCTACAGGCGTGCCAAATGACCATAACGCACCAGGGCAGGTGCGTTATGTCACTTGGGTTTTGCGACTCTTGAGTTCGGAACCGAAACCCCCTCCCGATCGACTGAAATCGACGGGGGATGCGGGAAAACACAAATCTAAACTATCCTACCATGCCATACCATCATTCTAAACCTATGCATACCACTAGAATAGAAAGATGATGACCATGGAGATGATTTCAAGCATTTAAAGGCTAAAAATGAATTAAGTAGGATCATGCATGAAAAATGAGGCAAAGGGCGTCGGACCACGGCGCATGTGGTACCGATAGTGTCCTAACGAGGCAAGGAATCCATCCCCCTACCTGATCTACGATGAAACCGACGATTCGATGCCGGTCTGGTGAGAGGGCGACGCGGCGCCTCCCGGCCTGACTCGGCTCCACGCTCCTCAGATCAAGGGAAGATGGGCGTCAATGCGATCCTCGCGATGCAACCAATCCAATGGTACCTCTCTTGCTTCAATCAGCGGTCGTCTAGACTAGAAATCGAGAGAGGAACGTAAAATGAGAAATTAGCCTAAAATCATCCAAAATAAGATTTACACGGAAAATGATGAAGATGGCAACGGATGGTGAGGCATGTGGCGCTAACAGATTCCTGGCGAGATGAGGAGTTCGTTCCCCTACCTCTTGCGCGGCGAAGATCGCGAATCAGTGCAGATCGGGCAACGGGGGCCACGCCGTCCTTCCGCTCGCACGCATCTCCACGCTCCACGATCCGAGGGATGAGGGGTACCAACACGATCCTTGCATTGAGCCCATCCCGTCGTTACCTTCCACGCATCGACCGGGGTCCGTTTGGACCGCGAATCGAGTGAAAGGGGGAGAGAGGAGAGAGAACGTGTGAGGGATAGAGGGAAGAGAGAGAGAGAGAGTGAGGAGAGAGAGGGAGTGATGTGAGATTTTTATAAATGCAAGGAGTGAATTTTTCAAACAGGTGGATAATGAGAGAAGGATGGATGGATTTGAGAGAGAACAAGCCAGCCCATAGTTGGTCTGTCGTAAACCCCTCCTCATAAGGAATATCTGGCTCTCCCGTGTCTGTGAAGTCAATTAACATCTGCCTCTTGTCGGTGATAACAACTGACTTTTCAATCAACTCATGAATGAGTGGTGGCCATTCCGGATCTGTGGGCATAAACAGACGGCTCAAGGATATTACAATGTCATCCATGTCGAATCACCGGTACCACTCGTATTCTGGATCATCCATTTTTCTTCTTTTGAGTGGCCTCAGTGACTCAAGAGCCTTGTATGTGACAAGCGGGGCCAAGTGCCGAGCAAACTGTCTGGCATACACATCTTGACAGTCTAACATGGAAGTAATGATTGTAATCTGCTCGGGCTCTTGCTGCTGGATCGGCCCTTTCACAAAATGGGAATATAATGTCCACGTGAGCGGCTTTCTACTAGTCTTGAAAGTAGAAGTCATAGCCGCCCACTGCTTGTCACCTGTTATATCAGTTTCTTCTTCTTTCGGCCCTTTGTATCCCAAGCCGCCTCGTGGGATCATTTTAATATTTTTAACGGGCTTTGTCTTGCCCCGCAAGTTGATGCCCAACCCTTTGCCAGACTGGTACCCCATCTTCATCAAAATATTCCATCCCGGTGTGTTTATCAAACTCTTCTTCTTTTTGCCCCTGGATGTTTGTAGTGGTATTTGAACAGCTGGAGGAGCGGACGGAGCAACCTTTTCCAAACTTTACCGCAGATCGGCAACATCAAAAATCGATAGTAATGGCCTATCAGCTGGCCATATAGAGGGGACTGAGGTTGCCGAATGTATATCTTCAGCTGGCCGGATCAGCATGCTAGTCACCTTAATGATGCGCCCCTTGTGTGGGAATTTGATGCATTAATGATTTGTCGAGGGCACGGCATCCAGCTCTTGTATGTAAGGCCATCCCAGAATACCATTGAATGTCGGGTCCATATCAAGGATATGGAAATCTGCTGTAATGGTAACAGGACCCAATCCCACTTTCAGGGTAATCATACCCAGAGGCGGCTTCTTGGTATTATCATAAGCAGTGACTGTAATGGTAGATGGCCGAATCTGGCTTTCCGGAATGCCACACATCTTTAAAGTGCTTGGAGGTAAAATATTAATTGAAGCGCCGGTGTCCACCAAGCATTGCTTTACTGGCACTTTATTGATATCTACTATAATACACAGAGCATACTTTCTGGCTAGCTGCGGAGCCAGTTCATGTTCATAAAAAGTGATTGCCGGCTGACTGCTAACTGGACCTAGGACTGCAGTGATCTGCTCCGCTGCTATGTCTTCTTTTACCATTACTCTTTCAAGATATTGCTTTAATACTCTCTGATGTACAGCGAATCTTTTAATAAGCTCCAAAATTGAGATCCGAGCCGGTGTTCTATCCAGGTGCTTCAATAAATCATATTCTGTGCCTGGCACAGACTCTGGTTCCTGCTCTGGCTGGTCGTGTGTGGGCTCCTGCTCCCGCTGGGGAAATATTCTGTGGAACATGCGCCCACTTCAGAGCACCATAGTTTCAAACGCCTCTGTCGGGGCGGGTGGAGATTGGGAAGAAGTGGAGGCCAGTGTGTTGATGGCTAGTGGAGGATTGGTAGTAGGAGGGGTGATTGCGGGAGGCCTTGCCGTGGGGGGTGGAGGGTGAGGTTGGGTAGTTGGCGGTCGGAGTAAAAGGGATCGCGGGGGTATGGTGGTAGAAGGAGGAGTGGGTTGTTGCGGCATTGGTTGTGGTGGAGTTGTGGGTGGTGGAGAATTGGATTGTGGAGGAACGGTCGTCGACAAGGGGTGAATAAGGAGAGGCCTGTTTGGCGGAGGGTTTGTAGGGGGGGGTGCATATGTTGGTGGGCGAATGAGAAGGGGCCATGCAGTAGTAGTAGGGCGAATAAGGGGACGTGGAGATTGGGGAGTTGTTTGAGGAGTCCTTAGCAAACGGGGTGGTTGGTGGGTTTCTTGGTTGATGATAGCCCCGACAGAGGCGCTTTCCTCTTTCCATCCCTGCCCTCTTTCCACCTCGCGGATCGAGGAGACAGGGTTAACTTTTTGGTTTTGCACCGGGTGCTCCGGCAGTGGATTATTGACTATCCCCATGTTAGGCTGGGGAGCAGGAGCCGGCTGCTGCTGTTGGCCCTGCTGTGGTTGCTGTTGCTGGACTTGCTGCTGACGTGGCGGTCTTCTTGCCTTCATGGAGGCTACCACCTTCTCATTTCTTCCCAATCAATACCTCTCTGGTCATTCAAATCGTATATATAATCTTTGAAGTGAAAGCAGTGGGTGATGCTGTGACCCGGCTGCCTGTGAAAAACACAATATCGGGTGATGGCTTTTCTTGGGATTTCACCGGGCTGTATGGGCCTCAGGGGAGAGATGAGAAGCGTCTTTTATGGGAAGACTTGATCAGCCTAGACCTTTCTTCGGGTAGGCCATGATGTGTCGGAGGGGATTTCAATGCGGTGGCAGCCCCATGGGAGAGCACGGGAAATAGTGCTCACACTGGGGCTATGGATGACTTCTCTGCTTTCATTGAGGAGGCAGCTCTAGTGGCTATTGGCATGACACATGGTTGTTTTACCTAGTCCAACATGTGAGCAGATGCTTCTTGCTTGAGACTAGATAAATTCTTGATTTCTGTGGATTGGGAGGATCAATGTCCTCATGTACAGGTTCTTCCTTTGGCTAGATCTATGTCAGATCACAAGTCAGTCCTCTTGAAGACCAATCGCTTGCAGGACAGGAGGTTCTCTTTCAGCATGGAGAAGTTTTGGCTCAAGGAGGCGGACTTCATGGATGCTGTCAAGGAAGCTTGGTCGACTCAAGATACCGGCAGCTCTACTATGGCTACTCTTGTTTCCAGATTGAGGCACACTGTCCAGGTCCTCAAGACTTGGGGGGTAAGCAAAACCCTCCCTGCTAGGGTAGCTAAGGGTAGAATTCTGCAATAAATAGAGGGGCTGGATAGTTTGGAGGAGGTAGGTCTTATGGAGGCAGAGGATAGGAGGTTGAGAGACACCTTGAGATGCTAGTTCGATGAGATCCTCTCCAAGGAGGAGATCTACGGGAGGCAGAGATCGAGGGACGGATGGCTTAAAGGGGGAGACAGGAATACAACCTACTTTCAACGTATAGCTTCTGAGAGACGGAGAGTGAACACCATTACTTGCATTCGAGTGGGCGAAAGTTCCATTTCTTCGGATGAGCAGATTAGGGGCATGGCGAGGGACTTCTATTCCAAGTTGTTCTCTGGGGAGCACTATTTCAGATCGAGGTTTGCATATGACCTCCTTCTACGGCCAGGAGGAGAGGGATGATCTCTCGCATAGCTTCTCTGAGGAGGTCTAACAGGTAGTATTTTCTCTTGCTGGTGACAGAGCTCCATGCCTGGATGGTTTCCCTTTGATTTTTTTTCAGTAGTGTTGGGATGTTATCAAATCTAATCTTCTAACAGCGGTTAAGGATTTTGATGAGGGGAGAGCTCACTTGAGGAGAGTTAACAAAACCTTCATTGTTCTTATCCCCAAGAAACAAGGGGCCCAAGACTTCTGTGACTTCAGGCCTATCAGTTTGTTGAATGGTACTTACAAGATCATCACCAAGTTGCTCGCAGGGAGGCTAGACAAAGTTATGGATAAGATGGTCAGCTTCTTCCAGGGAGATTTTATTAGGGGACGTCATATATAGGATAATTTTTTGGTCGCTCATAAGTCCCTTTATGCCATAAAGTCGCAGAGAAAGATAGGGGTGGTCTTGAAGCTAGACTTTAAAAAGGTCTATGATAGGGTCAACTGGTCTTGTCTATTTAATGTGCTAGGAGGAAAGTGGTACCTCATCTCCTCCAGCGATTTTTTTAGACCAAGCTCAAGTTGATCCTGCTCCTCAAGATGATTTGCCTGGTGGCCGTGGCAGAGCACTAAAAGAATTTTTGTTGTTCCACCCACCGACTTATGAAGGTCAAGCAGATCCTGATGCAGCTAGAGTGTGGCTTGATGGAACCGAGCATGTATTCTATTCAATGGAGTGCACAGAGGATGAAAAAGTCATGCATGCTACTTTTCAACTTTAGGGAGCAGCACTCACGTGGTGGACTATAGAGTGGGAGATTGCTTTTCGTTCTTGTTCGCTTCGTCAGATCACATGGACAGATTTTGTCGCGTCCTTTGAGTGCACGTAAAGTCCTGCTTACCTCAGGATGGACAAGATGTGTCAATTCATGGAATTAGCTCAAGGTGACATGACCGTGCTGTAGTATCGGAACAAGTTCATGGAATTGGGTCGGTATGCGCCCCATGTTCTTGCTGATGAAGCCTTGAAGACGGAGCAGTTTCTGCGTGGATTGAAGGCTAAGTTGCGACAGTCGTTAATTGCAACTTGGGTAGCCGAGATGGATGCAGTGTACCAAGCAGCTTCGGTGCTAGAGCAGGATATGGCTAGATCTCGAGGGTCTATTCAAGTTGGCCTTGTACAACCAAGTGTGCAGTTTTAGTCGAGTTTTCAGTAGTCTGTGCCAGGAGTTTCACCTATTGTGTCAACTCCTAGTGGCGCTTCTTTTTCTAAAATCAAGTTCAAGAGATTCAAGAAGAAGTTTGTTCAGCAGGCGTCTTCTGGAGCCATTCAGCAGACAGCTCCTTTCTTCCAACAGTGTCAAGGTTCAGCTGTTAGTCAGTCGAGATTGTGTCCGAGGTGTGGTGGTAGCCACCCAGGCAAGCCATGTTCGTTGCCGGTGGTTTATTTTCACTGTGATCAGTCGGGACACATGGTTCGAGATTATCTGCTGAGGCCCAAGCCAGTGCAGTTCTCTCAGTTTACACAGCCACAACAGTCTCAGTTCAAGATTCCTCCACCACCTCAACCTCAGCAGTTTTATCCACAAGCTTCAGCTTCTTCCCAGTAGTCTCCTGCAGTAGCCAGCCGAAAGTAGAAAGGGAAGGTTTCTCATATTACTCGAGCAGAAGCCACAGCGTCTGATCTCGTGGAAGGTACGATCATGCTTTATGGTCATGTAGCTCGTGTTCTTTTTGATCCAGGTGCTTCTCACTCTTTTATTTCTGAGGATTTCATTGCTTGTATTGAGGAGCCGACTTCTAAGATTACTTGTGAGTTGCTTGTTGAAATACCTTCTGGCGATTTCATGTTCACTCCTTTGTGTCTGGAGGAGGCTCCAATTGTGATCAATGATCAGCAGTTGCCAGGGAGGTTATATGCATTGCAGCTTGCCGATTATGATATTATTCTTGGCATGGATTGGTTAAAGCAGTACGGAGCCGTGGTTGATTGTAGATCCAAGAAAGTCTATTTTCAGCCACATGGGAAACCAGCCTTCTCGATCTCCGCCACGACATTGTTTAATCGGTCAAAAGATCTTATTTCAATTCTGATCATCTTTTCGAGGATCTCCTGCCTCAAGTTTTGTTTGCATATTTGCACCGCATCTTCTTGATGTGGTGGATGCCTGCATCTCATGATGAGGTTCTGCCATCTTTTAATATACTCCAAGACTGTTTCATCATTCTTCTACTTAGAGGCATACAGTTCGACCTTGGTGACCTCTCTTTCAGCAATGTAGAACTGTTCCTAGAACTTCTATTACATATTTGGCCAATCACTAATAGATCAGGCCAGAAGATTTGAATACCCTTCGAAGGTGAGGCTCGTGAGGGAGGCCCCAAAGAACTTCAGTAGGTAGGATTCTTCCGTGGCTAGGTCACCCATCACGTTGATATAGTGTGCTGTATGTTCTTTGGGTGAGTCTTGCCCATTGAATTTATCAAACTTCGATGGCTTACTGACGCCAGCGGGTAGTTTCTTGAAAGCATGGTGAACCAAATACGGCACCTTATAAACATCAAACGAGGCATGACTACCATCGCCTCTATTAGTCAGCTTCTCTCCAATCATTTGTTCTATCATTAATCTATTCATCATCACCAGGTCAACCGGCCTTGGACATAGCCAAGCTTGCTGCATCTGCGGGATCATTGGCGTTGTTGCTTGAGGTGCATCCGGAATCCCCTGATGATGAGGAGCAGGCTGCGGTAGTGGGGTCATGCCCCCAGTGTAATTAGGTGCCAGTTGTGAGGCCAACATTGGAAGAGAAGCTTCGAATTCATTAGCACCTCGTCGTGAGGTTTCAGGGGGAGCTTCAGTCTATCTCGAGGCTGTGGGATTTGTGCTCAGCTCGCTGAGCTGCCTTCTCAGCATCTCGACTTCTTGTTGATATCTTTGCAGCATCATCATCATAGTAGCCGAATCATGACCCTACCCCTCCGATGGCATATCTGAAGCGGGCGCTAATCTCTCACTGTCATCTTCGGTGGTGATCACATTTGCAGTCATCGCGATCAAATCTGCACCAATTTCTTCAGTGCGAGCTTGTATTATCTCGGCTGCAGCCTCCATAGATGAATTCCCATAGCAGCCGGTCACTCCGGTCGTGTTACAAGTGAATATCTGGAGATGCCCGCTTCTCTGAATTATCATGGATTTCAAGGATCGCCGCATCGCGAGAGAGGTGTCTCGAAGGCCACGGGAGTGCCCCTAGATGACTTACGTAGTATCATTTTGCCCTTTGACGGGGCGCATCATATATTGTGGCACTTTAGCTGGTGTCGGAGACTTGTAAGTGCAGCGGCCTTGTAAGGTTACCCCGTCGTGCTTCTCATCATGAGAGTAGATATTCGCCCGTTGAATGCAACTTGCGGGTGTTCGTTCAGGACGCAGCAGGGCCGGCATCTTGGTCTTCTCTTCTTGTTCTTCTCTTCTTATTACGGGTCTGTCGATTAAGGCAGACCTTAGTGTATTTGAAATTAGGGCCCGTGGTAGCTTGGGCACCAACCCACCTCCCTCACCTCGGTTCATCTCCACCACAAGTAGAACTGCATCAACTGCGCCAGCAGAACCAGAGCCGAGTTGTAGAGTCTCCTGCTACGTCCCTGGAGTAAATCTATGTCCATCATGCCCTGATAATGTACCTCGACTAGTTTACTTTGCAATGGGAATGGTGCCGCCCCGATCCTCCACTGGTTGTGCATGGAGCGAGCTTTCTCGTGAGCCTACGACAAGCCTGTGACCCCCTTGTTCGGGCAGAACGCAAGCTCGAGTTGCACATCCCCTCCCGGCCGTCCTGCTGCCCTGATGGCAACACCGCCCCTCTGGGACGTTCCTCCCTTCATCCCCTTCGTACTCGCCACAAGAGCTCACCAGTCCTACGACCTAGTTTCCCTGCCACTCACTTTGTGGTCGACTGCACCTCCTACGACCACCTGACACGGGCCGTTTCTTCACAGAAAGTGGAGGGCTCAACCCTCCACCCTCTCCTTCAGATCTCACCCCAATCCGACATCAGCGGACTCCGTACCAGCCCAAACAAGAAGACCGTGCAATGCTGTCCTACGGGACAGACTGTCGGGTGTCACGTCGTTCGGCTTCCACCGCCCCCAGCAGTGTCGGCTTCCACTCAGATCCTTGGAAGCACTTCTACACATTTTTCTCTGTACGTGGATGGTGACGGTGGCATCAGCTGACCCCTGGTCGAGGCGTACCAACTAAAATGGCACGATTCTGTCCTGTAGGACAGACACAGGGCAGACAGGCCCATCTTCCCTTCCCCATGGTCCCCCCTCCTATGTGAGGGCAATTTTTGTATTTTCTAAACCCATCCCCGAGTTCCCCCTCCCTGCGTGGAGGTTTGATCTTGGTTGTACACATAGGTTCACACCGGAAGCCGCCATCGACATGTTGATCGGGTGGGCGAGTCCCCATACACATACCCGTCTGGCACCAAATTGATATCAGAGCAAGTTCTTGACTTGTTCCTACAAGTCAGGTCCTTGGGTCCTAGATGGATTGCTCCTCGGTTCAACTCATCATGCCCAAGCTTGATGTGTGGGACAAGCTTATGATGGGGATGTTGACGACCCATGCCAAATCCCTCATAGCCTTTGATCAGAAATACGACCCTTATGTATGGCTATCGCTCTCTCCCCCACTAGCCCCAAACCCCCTCCAACGGCACCAGAAGTCTTTGTGATTGAATCATCTATGGAAGAAGAGCCATTGCTGGAGGAGGTCTACAAGCCGGATCCAAAATTGACTGCCCGAGATGAGGAAGAGGAGCGTGAGTAGGCGTTACCACAAGACGCTACGGAACCTATAACGACCCAGAGCCCATGGCACTGATAACCCGGTACAAGTACCGAATTACCGCTACCATGAACTCGGGACGCCACCCAGGAGGCTGATGAGGCCCCCGAAGGGTTAGTGGAGTTTGTTGAGGGATTGCATTAGAAATTAGAATTCACAGCGTGCATTGTTAATTTTTGGCAACGATTAATTAAAATAAGTTAAGCTCATATGTCATGAGCGAGCCTATCAGTCCGTCAATGGTCAGTGTAGATAGATCCTTTGAGTCCTCAATGATAGTGGCCTTGGTGTGCCACGCTGGGGTGAGAGATCTGAGGATCTTCCTGACAAGTTTAGTTTGAGCATATTCTTTGCCTAAAAGTTTCAAATTGTTGGTTAACTGAGCGAATCTTGCACACATTTCAGAGATAGATTCTTCTGGCTTCATTCTGAACATCTCATATTCAGAAGTTAACAGGTTGGCCTTGGTGGCCCTTACTTCAGATCTCACCTCATAGAGTAACTCAAGTCTATCCCACATTTCTTTTGCTGATTTGCAAGTGGAGATTTTTGAGTGTTCTGTGGGGCGGATAGCGCATTGCATGATATTCATGGCGCTCCAATTAGTGGTGGATTTTTTGACCTGATCTGGGGTCCAGGTGTCGTCTACCTCGGGTAAGACAAAAGGACCTTTACTAACCACATGCCAAATCTGGTGATCCTGGGCACGCAGAAAGACTTCCATTCGGTTCTTCCAGTATAGATAATTAGTACCATCGAAAAATGGCAGTTTATTGATGGTCTGGCCCTCAGCTACATAGCTGCGAGGGACACTCCCATCGGATCTTCCTGAGTCGTTGGACCACATCTCTAGGAACTTGTTATAATACCAATTGTTGGATGGTTAAGAGAGGATCTAGAGGGGGGGTGAATAGATCCGGGTTCACATTGAGTGCTTTTTAAACGATGATCAAACTGAACAACGCATGAACCAAAACCGAAGTACAGATCTGAACTGAAATCACTAAGTTAATTGACGGAATGGAAAGAGCTAAGAGCTAGGAGAACCTGTGAATGGGGGTAGGAGAAAAGGATTGAATGTAGCACACCATAACATAGGGTTTTTTGGTGGTTCGACTGTCCCCAGACAAGCCTACGTCCACCCCCCCTCCCAACAAGGAGAGGCTTCCACTCTTTGGCCAAAAGATGGTTTAACCACACACACACGTTGTCGCAACAACTGGACACGGGGGCAAGCCCCACACGAGAAGCAAGGTCCTCACGAGGATGATGTCCTCACCATACACACGAGGACTAGCCCCACACAACAAATTTGCTTAAAAAAAGGAAACAAAAGAAACAAGGAAAAGGAACGTGACTGCTTGCAGGTGCAACGACTCCAGATGAAAACGGCACTGAGAGTGACAGGGCAAGTGTTAACGGTGCAAAGGAACCAGGGCTGGCTGCACTGGCTACTGGCCTTCTTCCTTCTCTTCCTCCTTTTCTTTTAGATGGGCTTAGCAGGCACTCATATTTCTTTCCTTTCTCCCTCTCTTCCTTTTGCACTTTGATCCTTCCTGAAGGGCCCAGCTTCAACTCTTGCAGCAGCAAACTTTCTTGCATGGGGGTCCTTCCTTTTTATAGGCGCAATCAACCCTCCCAGAAGAAGGTTCCAGGTTGAATGTGATTGGCCCTTCATAAACCATCATTTGTCTTCAAGGGCCTTTTGGAGGCTTCTGCAAGTCCATCTACCTCGGCCTCCTCCTCTCATGGTGGTGAAGAAGGAGAAGAAGAGGGAGAAGATGAAAGTGTGGCTGCTCCAGAGGAGGGGCTAGCCGATCAAAGTGAGGGTGAGGGAAGTGTGGAAGAGGAAGAGGATTCCACCTTTGATGGGGTTGAAGCCAATGAGGAAGGGGAAGCACCACGAAAACAGGTAAGTTCTATGACCCTTGCATGCTTCTCTAGTTGATTTGGGTGTGTATGTGATGGGTGATGCTTGGGCGGGAGTGTTCTGCTTGATGAAGGAATGGCATGTGTAGAACTGGCTCGTGGGCGGCCAAGGTTGTGGCCGTTCACAGCCCTGGGCTGCCAGGGTTCTGGCCATCCATAGGAGGACTAGGCAGCCAGTGACCTCGCCGCCCAAGGAGTTAGACAACCAAGACCTTGGCCACCCTCGTATCAGGGCAATGGGTTTTCAGTTGTTTTTTTGGGGGGGTTGATTGTGGGTTGGCATGGTTTGGAAGCTGGAAAATTGATCAGCTATTGTTTTCTTTTCTATTATGTACGCAGGGCCGATGGAGAATCAGAGCTGGGGTGTCATGGGATTTAGTGTGGGCTTGGTATCACGCCTTGCCTCATGATCACCAGCAGAGAGTGGACCGAATGGGATTTGGTCCATTCTTCAGGATCCTACCTTTTCCCGTTGACGCGACCTTCCTGTCAGCACTTCACGAGCTATGGGTGGATGGATGCAGGGCCTTCGTGATGCCGTGGGGACACATGATCCCCATGCTCGAGGACGCGGCTTATTTGACTGGATTGCCAGTAGCCGAGGTTCCAGTGTTGGGTCAGGATTTCAAAAATTATCAGTAGAAGGTTGAGAGCTTGCTCGGGCTGCAATTGACTTGAACCAAGAGGCCAGTGACTATCCTCCCCCTTGGGAGGACCAGTGCCATGATGGGGTTAGCCAGAGTGGTCTGAGGACTACTACAGGATCTAGATGCGTATCTAGAATGGGTAATTCAGAAGCTTCGAGTCTGAGAGTGGAGTGATCAGCAGGAGGTGCGACTCTTTCTCCTCTACTTCTTCAGGAGGCTACTGTTCGTGACTGCTTCGAACAAAGTGAATCTGAAATACCTGTTGCTGATACGGGATCTCGAGCGGAGACCCCAACTTGCGTGGGGGAGAGCGATGATGGCGCACCTCTTCGCCCACATGGATCCTATACGCCCAGGTTCGGGGAACCTGGGTGGCTTCACACCTTTTCTATAGGTACGAGTCTACCCTTCAAACTTGTTAATCCTTGATTTGATTGATTGATTGTTGCTCTGTGTATTTTCAGATTTGGGAGTACACCCGATGTAGCAACTCAAAAATTTTTATATGTATTTATATGTAAAAAAATAATGAAAGATGAAAATAAAATAAATTATGAATATTTTTTCGTTATGTCTTTAAAAGTATAGAATACATAGACATGAATCCTATCCCACTTGTTAACACGAACGATGAGATTCACGATTTTCAAAATCTGAATTATCAATTCCTTATCGCATTTAGCGTGATTTGACTACCGTATCTACAGTTGTCAGAAAAATAGAGATTTGATACGTCTCGCAGGCTTCTCGCGTGCTGATCGGTCAGGCGGCTGATGTGGCGTTGGCACCTTCTCACATTTCCACTTTCCATGCTTTGAATGGCTTATCATTTTGCGTATCCCTATGCGAGGAGCCGCTGAGGGAAATGGAGTAACTGCTCTTGGGGAAAGGTGCGCGCCTTTCACATTTTTTCAAGGGGAGATTCAATTAAGGCGGGAGTTCCCCCCTTCGGCCTATAAAAAGGTCCCGAAGGGCGTCTCCACCTCTCTTCACTGCTTAGGCTTCCCTTGCAGTCTCTCCTCTTTTTCCCTTCTCGCGAAGCGTCTACCTTTCATGTTGGGGGATTATCAGCGGAACATGGAGAGTGACTTGGGAGATGATGATCTTGGCGGCCGTCGAGGCGTTCCTGCTACTTCGGCATGGAAGAAGGGACAGCGACAAGCGGACAGCGTGCAAGAAAGGACAGCGCGTAGCACCACGCCTTTTCCCGACTTCTGGACTGCCGCCACTATCTTAGGAGGAAGGTAGAAGCGGAAGGAGGCTCGAGGGATAGGGCATTCGGCATGGCGGCCTCGTCCTGCTCCTTCCTCACCTTTACCCACTCCTCCTTTCTCTCTCTTTTCCAGGGGGGCAATGACGCAACGTCGTTGCTCTTCCTTTCTTTCCATCCCCGCCACCTCTCTCATCTCTTCGAGGGGGTACTCAACCTTTCTCCCTCTTTTGCTCTTCAACCAACTTCTCATCTTTTCTTTCACTCTTTGGAGAATGCCAGTAGCTTGACCCCTGCTTCCGCCGCTCACGGGTGCTTACTTTCTGTTCAGCTCCCGACTCTGTGCCTTCTAAAGAGTTGGCAGAGGAGGCCTTCTCTTGTTTTAGCGACATCTGGGTATTCCTTCCTTTTCTTCTTCTGATACCTTTTTTCCCAAGCTTCCCGAGCCAACAGGGCAGCCATCCAGTTATCCGAGCCAGTTTCTACACTGGGTAGAGTCAGCGACTTGGCTTAGGGGTGCTAGCCGAGTCAGTCGAGTAATCAGCTCGTGCTATAGTACCAGTGGATGTAATATTTTTATTTCTTGATATGCATTGTATTGGCTGCGGCCTATCTGATGTACTAAGAAACATTAATGAAAAGAAAAGAAAAATTATTATTGCCATATGTCACTTATAGTTTTTAGGAAAGCTCAGAAATAGAACTTTCGTAATGTTCCCACGTTCCATGTCCAGGGGATAGGCGCTCCTTCCATGGTAGACAGTCGATACGCCCCTTTCCCGAGCATCTCGACCACTTGGTAAGGGCCTTCCCAGCTAGGGGCTAGCTTTCCCCCCGCTTCCAGTGGTCGAGAGGCTTCAGTATGCCTTAGGATGAAGTCTCCTGCGTGGAAGTGTCTATCTCGGACTTTGGCATTGTAGTATCGAGTAAGGCGTCGCTGGAGATTCGATGACAGTTGTTCTTGCTAGTCTAGTGATTACTCAAGCCATTTATCGACAGATCAAGGAGGCACAACAAGCAGATTCTAAGTTATCTCACATTGTGATGATGCCTAGAGTGGAGTTGGGTGATGATGTAGTGGTGAAATTCAAGGGCCGAATATATGTTCCAGTAGAAGATTCATTGAGGAATGCTATATTGTGAGAAGCACGTGGATCTCACTATACTATTTACCCTGAAACCATGAAAATGTACAATAATGTGAAAAAGGATGCGGTAGACATTGTGGCTAAATACTTGACATGTCAGCAGGTGAAAGTTGAACATCAGATACCCAAAGGTATGCTTCAACCTTTGAAAATTTCAATGTGGAAGTGGGATCATGTGACCATAGATTTTGTTGTTAGTTTGCCTCGAACTCCTGAAGGTTATGATGGCATTTGGCTATTGGTTGATCGATTGACAAAGACAGCTAGAATGTTGCCGATTAAGGTGAAATGGAGCGTCCAAAGATTGGCTAGGCTTTATGTTGAGAAAATTGTACCATTGCATGGAATCCCAAAGTCTATTGTGTCAGATCGTGACCCACACTTTACTTCTGGCTTCTGGCAGAGTTTCCAAAAGACGTTGGGCACTGAATTGGCATTTACTTCGACATATCATCCTCAATTAGATGGTCAGTCTGAAAGGACCATTCAGACATTAGAAGGTATGTTGAGATCATGTTGACTAGATTGGCAGGGTTCATGGAGCCAGCATTTGCCATTGGTAGAATTTTCTTATAATAATAGCTATCATTCCAGCATTGGTATGGCACCATATGAAGTATTGTATGGTCGGCCTTGTCGTATGCTGTTAGATTGGTTTGAAGCTGGTGAGCGGCTTTTGACAGGACCAGAGTTGGTGAAACATTGTGTAGAAGTGGTTCAACTAATCAGGCAGAGATCGTTGATAGCTCAAAGTCGACATAAAAGTTATGTTGATCGGTGAAGAAGACCATTGCAATTTAAGCCAGGAGATTTTGTATTTGTGAGAACATCACTGATGAAAGGTGTGATGAGGTTTGGTGACCTTGGAAAGCTCACTCCCCAGTATATTGGTCCATTTCTTATTCTGGAGCGTGTGGGTCAAGTGGCTTATCGTCTTCAGCTGCCACCGATGATGGGAGCGATCCACGATGTGTTTCATGTTTCTTTGCTGAGAAAATATTTGCCAGATGAATCACATATTCTGGATGATTCTATGTGTCCTGAAGTGGCGGCGGATTTGTCTATGCCAGAGTATCTGATTCATATTGAGGATCGTCACGAACAGCGACTGAGGAGCAAGGTTATCCCTCTAGTGAAGGTAGTGTGGCAGCGCCACTCGGGTGATGAGGCTACTTAGGAATGTGAGGATGATATGCGCGAGCAGTTCCCGTATTTATTTGAATAGGTAGGTCTCTCCTATTTCTTCCTAATGTTTTCCTAAAATTTTGAGGACGAAACTGTTATTAGGAGGGAGGGACTGTAATTATTTCACATTTTCAATTATCAGATTTCTACACCGCGAGCCTTGATATGACTGAAGTAGCTGGCAGTCGGGTGCTAGAGGCGCCGTTGCGACTGAAGGAGCTGAGTGGTCGGGCGTTGCAGGCCCTGACGTGATAGGGGTAGGTGGTAGTCAGGCGTCGGGGGCACCATTGTGACTGAAGGAGCTGAGTGGTCTGGTGCTGCGGGCCCCGACGTGACTGGAGTAGCTGGCAGTCGGGTACTGGAGGCACTGTTGTGACTGAAGGAGCTGAGTGATCGGGTGCCTCGAGCCCCGATGTGACTAGAGTAGTTGGCAGTTGGGTGCTGGAGGCACCGTTGCGACTAAAGGAGCTGAGTGGTCGGGCATTGTAGGCCATGACGTGACTGGGGTAGCTGGCAGTTGGGCACCAGGGGCACCATTGTGACTGAAGGAGCTTCATGGTCAGGTGCCGCAAGCCCCGACGTGACTGGAGTAGCTGGTAGTCGGGTGTCGAGACACCATTGTGACTAAAGGAGCTAAGTGGTAGGGCACAGTGGTCCCTAACGTGACTAGAGTAGCTGGCAGTCGGGTGTCGAGGGCATCGTTGTATTGAGAGAGCTGGGTGGTCGGGCATCGCGGGCATCACGGGCCCCGACACAACTGGAGTAGCTGGCAGTCGGGTGCCGAGGGCACCATTGTGACTAAGGGAGCTGGGCGTGTGCAAGAAGAAGTTGAGACCCGAGTAGGGGTACATGTATTCAACTGGTTTCATGCCGCATGAGAGCTACGTGGGCTTTACAGATGGGCCGAGGAGGCCAAAGTATAACTGGCGCATGCCACGGGACAATTTTGATGTGTGGGTCGATCCCCGGGTCAATGCTGGATAAGATGGATATCCACGTGCTTTACAGAGGGTCTCCATGAGGAGATCGAGACGAGCCCAACTGCTTAGGTGGCAGGGGCAGTTGTGGGCTGGCACCTGAAGGAGGCCGGACACGGCTCGAGATGAGCAGTCGGGTCTGGGCCTTGGAAGGCGAGTGTCGTCATGCTAGGGAGTCGAGGCCGGTCTCGGGCATATTACTCCTGGGCCAGTGGTCCGGCTAACTCGAGTCATCAATCAGAGCGATCGGCGGCGAGCTCGGGGCCAGTGATGGGTATGCGATTTCGTGACAGAGGTAAATGGGACACTATGGCATATGCGTAGCAACCCTGGGCTGTCATACGCGGGCGGACCCAGGAGGTGGGTGTGTTCACCGTTATCATAGTGCCTTATGTGTGACGGAGATGGGCTCATGTGCGATGGCTAAACACGGCATGAGGGGAGCGCGGATGACATACCCTCGGCGTGTGTAAGCCGATCAACAAGCCAACCTCACGTGCACACTTAGCTCCTCGTGTCCTTGACCCTTGCCGGATGCCTGCGGAAGTCCGAGGGTGCGGCAGTTAGGTCATAGGTTCTTCCATGCATGCCTGTGTGTATCTGTGTCCCTTGAGCTTCGAAGGGGTGCAATTTATAGGAAAATTGAAATGGGCCATGCAAAGGTCAAAGAGCATCTTCGTGTGTTCCTTCTTGAAGGAGAAGGGGGTCTTCATGCGCTCCGAGAAGGAGGGAGCAACCGACTTATCAGCTGGCCTTTTGTCAGAATCACTCGTTCCGGCTCCCTTGCTGGCTTTAGTGGCGAGGGTGAATTCGATAATGTTCACCTCCTTACCGGGCTGGCGTTCCTGCGATTCTTTACCCTTAGCTGAGATGTAGCTTGGGTTATCGGCGAAGAACATCTCTATCTCGGCGATTGCCGAATTAAGCTGGTCGAAACCCTTGACGTTAGTGCCGAGAAGCTTTTCGCTGACCTCGGTCGCCAAGCCTCGACGACAGATGGTGATGGCATCCTCTTGGACTGGAGGATTGACACACCTCATGCTGAGGTCTTGCCATTTTTTGATAAAGTCGAGGGCGCTCTTGCCCTTCTTCTGTCGGAGGGAGCAGAGCTCGGCTAAAGATACCTTTCGCTTGGCCGTTTGAAAACGGTCGAGGAACTTCTTCCGGAGATCCGCCCAATCAATGACGGAGTTGGGCTTCAGGCGGGAATACCATTGGAAGGCCGTTCCCGTAAGTGAGGTGGTGAAGTAGCGGAGGAGGTAAGACTCCTCCAACGCGAGTTTGCCCATGGTCGTGATGTAGTAGGCCAAATGTTCATGTGGAGACCCTTGACCGTCAAATTTCTGGAACTTCAGCAGCTTGGCGTACTCTGGGGGAAGTTTCTTGAGCTGATGGTGGAGGGGATAGGGGACATTGTAGAAATCTACAGTCACGATCCCTTCTCCAAACTAGGCGAGCTTGGTCTCAATGATCCACTCGATCATCTGGCGCTGTGCCATGAGATTCTCTAGCAATGGCATGTTGGATGGCCATGGTTGAGCCTCGGCCAAAGGCATGCCAAACCAAACAATGGTAGGGGTCTGAGCAACTATCGCTGAGGCATTAGCACCATTTTGCCCGCCTGGCAGGATCGGCGCCTCCGTCGAAGGCCCAATGGGCGACTGAGGATGGAGGTCACGTTCCTGAAGCAAGTCTTGCATGAGGGCCTTCAAGTGCTGGTTCTCCTTCATAAGAGTCTCAAGAGTCACCTCTTGGACTTCACCAGCTGGAGGGTCATTGTTGACTGGCTCCCTATTGATGGGGGTGGCACGCTCCTCGACAGGAACTTCTTTTGCCTGTGTCGATGCCTGATGTCTGGCAGAAGTGCTGACATGGCTGACTCGAGCCGGCGACTGAGTCGGGTGATGCGGTCTCCTGAGGTGAGATGTGGGCTGGTTTAGGTCATCAGTCTGAACCTCATGCTGGTGCCCGATGATGTAGCACACGAACACTCTGACCGCGTCATTGAGAAGCCAGATCGCCCGCCTCTTCTGAGAATGCCTCTTGGGTCGGACAGGTGTCCCCAGCCTATCAAAGATCGAGGTACGTTACGGGGGAGTCTCTATCGTGGCATCTGCCAGAGGAGAACTTAGGGCTGAATATTAGCGGGGCCTGGAACGAGCCCATCTCTGTTTCTACCTATCTGAGTGATAGGCGATGAGGGGCTGGGCGCCATCGAGTGATGTAGCTGTAGGGCCAACTGCACCTCTCTTGGCGCGGCGCCCTGGTGCCCGAAAGGGGTTGCTGAGACGCACCTCTTGGATAACTTGGGCTTCCTCTGGGGTAACCCAGATCCTTCTCAAGTCAGATTGTTGGTCTCCCTTATCCCCACGTCTTCAACGGGACTTGGGAGCTGGGATGCCAAACCAGCATTGGCGCCTTTGGGCTGTTGCCCAAGCGTTCGCCCTTTTAAGTTCCGCCTTATCTTCCCACGTTCGACGCAAGAGGCTAAAGTGGTTGGTAGTAGGGACCGTAGGGACGATCCGTTCTAGAGGTACAATGGGTTCGCCCCCGTCCAGGCGAATCCATAAGTCCCCGATAAGAATGGTCATGCAAGAGTTGCTGGTGGCAGTAGCGGGTCACTTGCCTTTACGGCCACGACACTACTTCTTCTGGGGAGCCGAAGATGATTTTGCTCTAAGGTGATAGACCGAGAAAACCTGGTCTATGAATGCTGGTGGTGCGAGGCCACTCACCAAGAATACTGGAATGGGCCCCCAAGATGCATAGTCTGTAGTGGAGGCCGATGACTGGGTGACTCGAGTGTAGGCCTTCGCCTGAGCCGACAGTAGCATTGTAGATGCTCACAACGATGTGCTTACACCTGGAGCTGATGCTGCAGGGGGTACCGGGATGCTGGTGACCCGAGGCCTTGAGCCTAGACTGGGAGCTGGCGAGACCAGAAGGCGCGATAGGAGGCCCTCGGTCCATGTCGGGACTAGTCCTGGAAGTCGGTGTTGTCAAGTTGTGGGAGCAGTGCCCCCGAGATAAAGCTGAGAGATCCGGAGCCTGACGCAGATCGCTCATGCCAGGCGCCATCTGCGGGGAACCCCAGGATTGTATGCCCGGTCTGGGCATCGAGGCACCTCGCACCAGGGATTGAGAACCCAAGTGAGGTAGTTGCTCTTCTGAGGTCTGGGTCGAGAAGCCTGAACGGGGTGCTGGGGAGCCCTGCCCCCAGGTCAGGAGACCCATGTGGGGAGCTGGCTTGGTGGAGGCTTGGGGTTGACGGCACGAGCAGGGTGCTGAGGAGTCAAACACCTTAGGGTGGAGACCCATGTCGATCGCCAACTTGGCTAGGGCCCGGGGCTGGAGGACCGAGCAAACTACAAGAGTGGAGATCGGAGCTTAGGACGCGAAGCCTGCGTTGGGAGCCGACCGGAACTAGGCCTGAGGGTTGGTGCTTGCCCGGGCTGGGGCTGGTCTGGAACCCCTATGGGAACTGGTAACGACAGACCTGAGCCTGACGCCCGGTCTGGCTGTCAAGACTGGTGACTGGCGACTGGCGTGGTGCATTAGTGGCGCCAAAAGAGACAAGAGTTGGGGGTGGCGGCGGAGCAATCATGGGGACCACACCCAAAAAGTAGGGTGATCCAATGATCAGGGCGAAGCTGCCGAAAGTGATCGGCACCGCCAAGTAGCCCACCCATGCGTGGGTGGCGATAACGATGGGACTATAGGTAATGGCTGCCATAGTTGTTGAAGCACCGGACGAGCAGGGGTGATGGCCGCTGACGGTCATCGGACGCAATCCGACAACTGGGAGGTGAACTGGAAGCTGCTGGAAAGTGCGAACGGGTGCTCTTCTTCTACCTCTCCTACAAGGACAAGAAAAGGGCACTAGGGCTTTAGGGCTGGCACAGACTTTCTCTTCAACAAAAAGAAGGAAGGCAGGAGATGTCCCACTGGGCGTGCCATCCTTTTGTTCATGCGCGGGAGTGGGGTTGCCCTGCTGACACGACGTGTGTGCGGTGACCAGAGTGAGGGGTAGGATATGGCTATGGGAGAGGTGCCAGAATGTAATGCGTTTTAGGTGCTCACTCTTATGACCGTATCTTTCTCAAAGTGGCATCGTGCACTCACCTTTTTCAGAGAGTCGAGGGGAGACTGAGTGACATGGGAGGTTTCCAGGTTTGAGGGGAAACTTGGCTGGGATGCGGGCTTGCCAGTCAATTTCATGACAATCACCCGTAGAACTGAATGTTTAACTACTGATACGCCACCAGGGCACGGCACGTGGACTCAAGGGGTGAGAGACACGTGGAGGGAAGGACAGTTCCGTGGGTGTGAGTGCGCAGGCGACTGTGGGGAGTCATGTATAGGATGTATTTTCCCACCAACCGCAAACTGTCGGTGTTTATTTAGATCGGATTGAATCCGAAGGCCTTCGTTCCATGCTGAAGAGGAGTCTGTATATTCCTGAAGTCCTAGGTGGAGAGCCAGGGGCACTTTGCAGCTGTAGGTTTGCCTCTTTACTGGGTGGTGTTGACTGAGGTCAGGGGGTAGCTCAGAACTGGGCTACTCCCTAATATTATTCCCAGCGGCTCCAGCCAGCACGGCCAATGCCCCTTCAGATGCAGCGGCAGGCTCCCCTGTTAGAGCCTTTTCCATCCAATGCTATGGCTTCAGCCGCATTATTGATGCAGCCCGCCCACCTCTGCCCTTAACCAGAAGAGCCAGCTATGGTGAACAAGTTGATGGTAGAGCAGATGATCGAGGCAAGACTGGCAAAGAAGGGTGGTGATGATTACGCCCCCTTCGACATATATGAAGTGTCATATCCAGCCCACCATGCTGCCAAAAGACTACCACCCGGCGTCAATAAACCCCCAAATTTTGAAAAATACAACGAGTAGGGCTCCCTGAAAGAGCATATTGCACATTATACGATAGTCATGGGTGACTTGCAGGTGGATGAGTCGTACCTGCTCAAGTTCTTTAGGTCTTCACTGATAGGACCCGCCTTTGAATGGTATTCTAACCTGCCGATCGGGTCTATAAACGACTGGCCAGACATGCACCATAAATTCAGTGAAAGATTCCACGTCATCGAGGTAGAGGTGATCCTGACTGAGTTATTGGCAGCCAAGCAAAAAGATAATGAAACGGCTACAGAATATATCAAGAGATGGGAGGATCTCAACATGAGGTGCCGGCATCCTCCGCATCTAGAAGATGCAATACAGATGTGTAAACAAAATCTGAAGAAAGAGATCTTGATGCGAAACGCCCTATAGGAAATGGGGGTATGGACGATGAGCCCAAATGGATGCCCGAATCGTGATTCCAAGATAACAAAGTGGTACGTGGCGAAGGAATGACCCGAGGGTCTCCTCGATGCAAGAAAGGCCACATTCTGGACTGGCATAACCGGACCTTCCAACGACGTCTTTTGATATACCTCCTTGCTACCGTGGACTCATGCTATAGGGGGAATTGACTAATGGAGCCTCAGACCTAGACCCGCAAGCAAATGCAACTGACCGACAACTTCACTCGAGCAGACTCACCCGCGTAGTGCACACTTGGGTCCGTAGATGGACCGGCGATAGTGGAGAGGATTCGAAGTGGGACCTCATTGTTCCGGGATTTGGCTAGCTTGAGGTTGAACCCCTAAGGGTCCTGGGAAACTCAATCTCACGGGCGGCCAGTACGCCGAGGGCATAGGATGTATTGTCCCTCTCACAACTCACCCGCGGTGGCACTAATATGATGGCAATTCACCTCACTGCCGATGGGCAACTTAGAAATAATATTAAGCTAAGAAAAGTTAAACCATCAAGGAGAGTGGGGCCAGAAGCTCACCTGATCAGTGTGAAGATGTCGATCCCGGCCGGAGACAACGGCGAGCGGGGAGGCGTGGGTATGCACCCACATGCCGTGCCGATGTAGCTTCAGACGGTGACCTGCTAGTACACTCACTACACCTCACGCAAGAGGGGTGGACTCGGGGTGGGGAAGTGAGAGATTACATACAAACACTACCTCCCACAGGGAGGGGCTTTAAGCCGGCCCCATGTCGCTTCATGTGGCCAAAATTTGATCCATTGAACTTTGACCATTGGGATCATTTTATTGTAAAGTTGGCGTACTTCTTGTTCAATTATCTTGATGGGCTTTTGCTCGTACGTCAAATCCTTTTGAACTTCCAAGTTATCATAGCTTATAACATGGTATGGATCCGGTACATACCATTTGAGCATTGAAATATGAAATACGTCGTGAACTCCAGCCAATTGAGGAGGTAAAACCAATCGATAAGCCACTTCTCCAACCCTTTCAAGAATTTCAAAAGGGCCAATAAATCTTAGAGTAAGCTTGCCTTTGATGCCGAACCTTCGAATACCTCGACCTAGAGAAACCTTGAGAAACACATGGTCACCTACTTAGAATTCCAGGTCACGCCTTCGATTATCAGCATATGATTTCTGTCTATCTTGGGCCATCTTGAGTCTCTCTCGAATTAGCTTGACTCTCTCAGTAGTATCCCTTATTAATTCTGGACCTAGAAGTTATCTTTCCTCAACTTCACTCCAATAGATAGGTGAGCGGCAACTTCTCCCATATAGTGCCTCGAATGGTGCCATTTGAATACTAGCTTGATAGCTATTGTTATAGGCAAACTCAACTAGCAGCAAGTGGTCGTGCCAACTTCCACCAAAGTCAATAGCACAAGCCCTGAGCATATCTTCTATCACCTGGTTATTCTTTCAGTTTGGCCATCTGTTTGCGGATGAAATGCTATGCTAAAGTTTAGTCAGGTTCTTAATGAGTGTTGCAGATCCTTCCAGAATTATGATGTGAAACGAGGGTCTCAATCAGATATAATTGTGACAGGGACTCCATGTAACTTAACAATCTCCTTCATGTACAAGGCTACTAGAATATCCATAGACCATCAACTTTTAATAGGTACAAAATGTGCAGATTTCATCAATCGGTCTATGATCACCCAAATACCATCATGCCCGCCTCTTGTTTTAGGTAAACCCATGATGAAATACATCCTTATGCTCTCCCATTTTCACTCAAAAATTTTCAAGAGATGTAACTTTCCAACGGGCTTTAGATGTTCCACCTAAACTTGTTGACAAGTGAGGCAGCGAGATACAAAGTCTGTCACTTCTCTCTTCATGTTGGGCCACCAGAAATTTCTTTTTAAGTCTAGGTACATCTTGGTAGCACTAGGGTGAATAGCATATCTTGACCTGTGAGTGATGTGACACCACTAAGGCAAATGCAGTGATGAGATGGAAGATCCTTGGACCTACTTCGCAAGTGTAATGTGCAAGAGTGTAGAAACACATAGATACCGAACCAACGTCGCACACACAATCCCCGCGGTGACTCGGTGATGCCGAGTAGAGGCGGTGGGGCAAGACCCTTGCTGGTAGAGGGCCAGCAAGGCTATGGTTTTCCCTCCTGAAGGGTAAGGTGTCCTCACACAAAGGGCTGGCTAAGTGCCAATTGGGGCACAAGGGCACTCACTCACTCGCAACTCCACGGTGACCTCTCGAAGCTAGTGAGTGAGTGTGAATATTTTGAAATTGAGGCACGGCTTTTTCAACGACGGGTTTGTGCGCACCAAGCAGCGGCTCGTGGGGCATCGGACACGGTCCGAACTGTGAGGAGGGTGGTGGAGGTCACCCGGGGAGATGGGGATGGGCACCGGATTCTACTGGGCCGACCGGTACCGAGGGGACCGGATCAGATGGACACTCGACTCATCGGCAGCAAGTCACTCATGTTGGTGGATCATTTTAAAATGGGCACTCATCTCACCGGAGCAACACTGGAACAAATACTAGATAAGAAAAAGGAGGAGTGGCAACCGAACGTACCTAGCCGTCCGAAGGATCAGCTCCAGTCGAAGATGTCAGCACACCGGGGAGCGTGCACACCTGGCAAGCACACTGCGTCGGTGGAGCTTCCAGTCGACCCTACTAGTACAAGCAAATGAAACATGCCTCCATGCAGGGAGGGGGAACTCGGGGAGGGGCACATGGTACAGCACTACCCTCACGCAGGAGGGGGGATCATGGGGAAGGGGAGTTGGGCTAGCTGCCCCAAGTCTGCCCGGCTGGATAGAACCGAGTTGACCTGGGCGATCCACAGCACACAAGAATCAGAACTGGATGTCGCTTGCACTCAGACGAAGCTTGAGTAGTGTATAGGTGCTCCTGGGAGTTTGGCGTTGTTATGAGGTCTCTGGAGGGTGGGGTGAATCGAGGATGACGGCCTGTGCAAATCTGTCCTACAGGTTCGGTTTGCACAGTCGACGTACAGAGGGCGTTATGCTATCCATAGGACTCTGAAGGATGCAAGACCAGTGGGGTCCGAAGGCTGAAAGGCGGATATACTTACCCTCAAAAAATGAGCACCAATAGAGCACCAAGCTAGGAGTGGTCGGCACTTTAGTGGGGCTCTGGTTTCTGGGTAAACATCCAGACATAGTCGGGTTGTGCAAGGCGGAACGGGCGACACCGACTGAGGAACATGATGAAACCACTTGGAGTGGTTTCAGAACATCGAGAGTTCCGACTCCGATGAAGAAGGCTTGGCCCGAAAACCATCAGAGGAAGGTGTGACACAACCGGTAATTCTGCTGCACTCTCTGGGCAGACTGGTTCATACCAGCTTTGTACAGTTGTAGGAGAATAGATGCCACGGGCTGTGACGATGTCAGAACGGGGCGAGACCACCTCTGGGGTATCGAGGGATCGGAGTAGGAAGCAACTCTTAGAAGAGAGTTCGGGCTGAATCACGACGTGGAAGGCGGTGCTGCCTCTGCCAAGCAGTCCTCAGATTCTGGCTCGAATCTGGCACAGTCATACTAGAATGGGCGACGCGATCAATGTCGAGGCCAGAACAAGACAGGACCACTTTTGGCATGAAGCCAACTTGAAGTAGCACGATTCTCTGAAGAGTGCTTGCACCGTTTCATGCCGTATGGGGTCGTGATGGAGTCTCCAATCTGGCTTCAGGATCTGTCCTGAATCCACAGGTAGCAGAGTCAAGGAAGCTTCGACGCCCGAAAATTCAGGGTTGCTACACAGTGCGTGACTGCATCAACTCCAGCAAGGTTCAGACCTCCTTGCTGCCCTCCCTTCAGAGCAGGTGGGAAAGAAGCTTGTCGTCAGATTCTCTTCTTCCACTTCAAGGCAGTTGGTGCTACTATAGGGAAGTCTTCATACTTTTGCTCCCCACTGAAGAAATATTGGAGCCAGGTACCCATCCGTACATGCCTCTTTTCCCCGGGCTTGCGTGCTTCCCTGGTATCGTACGATAAGCGACAAAGCATACAATACGCCTTCATCAGGTAGCAATAAGCAAAGCCTGCCAAGTATTGGCCCTCTCTATCGGTCTAATATTTTAGCCAATCTGGCCAGCAGACTTCTTCATACGGCTCACCATTAATCGGCAAGCCACTAAACTAGGAAAGGCTCCATAGGTCTAAAGAAGTCTCCCCCTCTGAAGTGTAGAAGGTGTTGTACTCCGGCCAGAAGACTTCGATCATACTGCAGCATAAACCCCTGGAGATAGGGTAGCGATACCTCGAGGCGTACACGATGTGATATACGCCAGCTTTGATCGAGATAGGAGCATAATGTTGAAGGACATAGTCCGCGAACTCCACCGCTCCGGGTCTAAATGCATGGGCATCGGTGGCCTTCAGCTCGGCAAACCACCCCACAGAGATCTGATGCTTGAAACGGACTACCAGGCAGTCCAACAATAAGGATTCTTCTCTACATCCCCATTTCAACAGGGTAAGAAATAAACCAAAGATGGGCTTCTCTCGGTCAACGTGACCCACAGTTTCATTCCAGTGAGTGGGTACAAACTCGAGTGCTCTGGTCAACAGCTCATCCACTTGAGCCAATCCCTGGAGTCCCAGCATAGCGCTCCACTTCTGGGGTTCACCAGGCAAATAGATAGGCCTTCCCCGCACTACAAAGTCTGTCAGGCTGTCCCTCTCGACAAGCAATGCCTACTCGGCCTTCTAGACCAGAAATAAATCCCTCTTCCATTGAAGGTTGAATCGTCTAAGGAAGGACATCAAGTGCTTATCCTTGGGGTGGTCCCGCCTAATGTTGGCCCCACGGTCATACTTGAAAGAATCACTCTCGATAATGAGAAGGCGGGTGGTATCCACTGTGTCGGTCTCAAAGTTTGAGGATTCTGTGACCATAGCGAGCTGTTCATGACAGCGATCTAGGGAATTGACATTCTCCCACGTCACTATGGCACAGGATGCGGAAGAACAAGAGCCAGATGCCATTTTATCTGCAAAAAGACACACAAAGAAGAATAAACAAAGTCAGAAGATGGTTGATGAGAACACCAAGTTTCTTACAAAATTTCGGTAGAGTCTCCCGGGCCCGGGGGTTTGACAGAATGAAGTGGGAACACATCCACTAAGGGAAGGTCCCTAAAATAGGCTGTGGGTATCGCACTGAGGCCAAAACAGAACACCCAGGGGAATAGCTCCAAGGGCAAGACCTACCAGGAGCCTCTTGATGTGAGATCTAGAGCGGGGAAGAGAGCCAATTTTCAAACCCACCAATCCACCTCTTTCATCTTTATTGAGGAAATCTCCTACCTTCTTCCTAAGTGCGCCCCGATCTAAGGGCCACCTATTCAATGCCCACTAGTGGACCTTTTCTACCCCTCTGGCGAGGGGTCCTCCTCTGTACCATCCCTTATACCTGCTTTTTCCCTATCTTCCCCCTTTCCGTCAGGGTCCAGGAATCAGGCTAGTTGTTCTTCCACTTCCTCTAGTGTCAATAGTTCAGGGTTAGTCGCTAGAAAGTCTAAGGGTAAGCAGATTCCCCGTAGATTCTTAAGAGAGCTAGCCAGGAGGTGTCAGGCCTGTTTGGCCATTCCCCAATTATTAGAGGACCTGATCATCTTGCCAGAATTAGAATATGAGGATATAGGTGTCTTCGATGAAGGTTTTGGCATTTATGAGATTATGAATGAATAAGACCCTATTGAAGAGGGGGACGAGGAATATGATGAGGACGAGACTGACGCATTCGCTAGTGGAATGAGGAGATTTAACAAACCGTCAGCCTCAGTAGAAGAGCCTACCAAAGAAATCAATCTGGGTACTGAGGAAGACCCTAGGATTGTCCTCATTAGCATAAACTTGCCACCCTCTGAGGAAGAGGCGCTTATTCTAGTTCTTCAAGAGTACAAAGACACGTTCGCGTAGAGTTATGAGGATATGCCGGGATTGGATCCTGTGCTTGTAGAACACCGACTGACACTTAAGCCAGGGTCTGTCCCAGTCAAGTAGCGGTTGAGACGTTTTCACCCACACATGGCATTGGAAATGAAAGAAGAGGTCGATAAGCTCCATAAGGCTAGGTTCATCAGAGTCGTACTCTACCCTAATTGGGTGGCTAACATTGTCCCGGTCATGAAGAAAGATGGGAAGGTCAGGATTTGCATAGACTTCTGGGACCTCAACCGCACGTGTCCTAAGGATGATTTCCCCCTCCCTCATATTGATATTTTGATTGATAATATGGCAGGGTACGAGACCCTCTCTTTCATGGATGGCTTCTCAGGATATAATCAGATCCGCTTGGCTGAGGAAGATCAAGAAAAGATCTCATTCACTACACCTTGGGGGACTTATTGCTATGTGGTCATGCCATTTGGGCTCAAGAATGTCGGAGCCACCTACCAAAGGGCCATGATGGTAATTTTTCATGATATGATCCACATCTATATCGAGGTGTATGTTGATGATCTGATAGTGAAATCAAGGATAAGGATTGAGCATCCTGGGATTCTGGCCAAGGTCTTACAGAGGTCACGAGAATACAAGTTGAAAATGAACCCCAAGAAGTGTGTGTTTGACGTTTCATCAGAGAAATTGCTAGGATTTGTCGTCAGTGAGAGGGGTATTGAGATTGATCTCAACAAGGCAAAGGCCATAAGAGATATGCCTCGTCCCAAGAATTTGAAGGAAGTTTGAGGATTGATTGGGAGGTTGTAGTTTATACGCTAGTTTATCTCTCAGCACTCACAAAGGTGTTGTATTTGTGATTGCGACTTAGGTCCGAGGGCATATTGCCTATTTGCTACCCACCCCCCCACATTGTGTCACATCATTGTCTCTAGTCGCGTAGTGGCTATCCCTTGACTGTCGGGTTCACCTAGCGGTTGAGTGATGGTTCGCTTTGCCTAGAGGGTTGTCTTCGTCCACCGCCCCTATTTCTGTTTGACTTGGCTCGATCTCGTGGTTCGCCCGTGACCCATGGATGTCTGTTGATATCCTATGAGGGCTGTGACCTTGATGAGATGGCCAAGAGTGCTTGTACATGTTCTAGCGTTTGTGTGCGTGTCTGTGTATGTCATGTTTGGTTTCGGTCAACCCGGTGAGACTAGGGGTTGACGGGTGCCCTTGACGTGTGTCTCAATGATTTTGCCAAGTTCAAGACGTTGGTTCTGGATGCCTTGAGGTATCATTTCACCTCAGTCTGCGTGTCCAGTTGTGCTGAGAAGGCTTTTCCCGCTATTTGTGAGTTCCATCGTGTATCGTCTGCGTGTGTTGCCTGAGTGCGCAGTGGAAGCATATGGGCTAATTACCCACTGGTCGAGAGAATTGTTTTTCTCGATATGACTTTGTCTTGGCTTCCTATGCCTTGATTTCGTCTGTTGTCGTGCTGTTGTTGGCAATTTTTTGGTGTTGGCATTGGTGTTGCGAGTATGGGGGATTTGTCAACTTTCCTGCAGATTGAGTACCCTCTACTCTGCATTTCTTCTCGTGGGTGTTGTGCTCTTGAAGCATTCTCACAGTCTTTGATATGCGTTCCACGAGATTATTGCTTTTCTTGTCGATTCTTATCATCGTGGGTCTTCCTCCGTGAGCTGCCTGATGCATGACCAGTTCCTTATGGTCGTGTGTTTGGCTATTGCTATGCCTTGATATGACCCTACTTGCAGTGGTGTTCCGTAGTTCTATGTCTTGTACGGAGTCGGAATCCTGCGAGTGCTGCCATTGCATTGTTTCGAGAATTATTTCTGTATGATTTGGTGTCTCTGTCTTGGACCATTGTTCTGTCAGTAGCTTGCCGCACTCTTCTTTCCTAGCAGAGTAGCTTGCGACTCGATCAGATGTAATATCTGAGTGAGGACTCACTTGATTATGTGTGGGGTCCAGTGGTGTTGTTGTTGCTGGCGTCCTGTGTGCCTGATATTCCCTATTATCTTTGGCACTGGAGCCGATGATGTGGTCGAGCTGTCAGCTGTGAGGATGGTGTCTCCTTATGTAAGCTGTCGCTTGCCGCGTTGTCGTTTTGCTTGCTCGATATCTGTTGTTGTGGCAATCATGTCTTTTATCTTGAGACGTAAGCGACGTTGCCCTCCTTCGGAGGTGTTGGACTTATGTTCACTCGCGTCGTGCTCAGCGTAGAGCGTGTGCTTGTGATTGTGGTCTAACTGTGTTCCTATCAGCTTTCCTTGCGGTTTCCTCCTGTCCTTCCGTCTAAATTTTGGGGATGAAATTTCTTTAAGGAGGGAGGGAGGGACTGTAAGACCCGTGGCTCAATTTTCTAGATGCTTACTCTGGCTACCATCAGATCCGGATGGATCCCGAGGACATCGAGAAGATAGCCTTAATCACCGACTTCGGCGTATACTGCTATACCCAAATGCCTTTTGGGTTGAAGAATGCCGGCGTGATGTACCAGAGGCTGGTCAACCACATTTTTGAAGGGCAAATCGGTCGGAACGTAGAAGCCTACATCGATGGCATGCTCATCAAAACACCCAGGGCTGAAGACCACTTCACGGACCTAGCCGAAACCTTCAGCACCCTCCTGAGGTACAACATGAAGCTCAATCCAGCGAAATGCACCTTTGGAGTTAGATCCGAGAAATTTCTGGGTTTCCTGGTAATGCAACGTGGGATCGAGGCCAACCCCAACACGGTTCAGGCCATCCTAAGCATGAAGCCACTCGCATGCGTCAAAGATGTCCAGCGCCTGACAGGGCGCATCGCTGCCCTGAACCGTTTCTTGTCCCGAGCAGCCGAACGATGCCTACCCTTCTTCAAATTGTTGAGGGGGACCAAATTGACATCTGCTACATTTGCATGGGACGAGGAATGTCAGAAGGCTTTTGTAGAGTTGAAGGAGTTCCTGGCTTCGCCCCCAGTACTGTCAAAGCCGATCCCGGGTGAAACTTTGTACCTTTACCTCTCGTCAACTCCTTCAACAGTAAGCTCAGTTCTAGTCCGAGACGACGCAGGAGTGCAGAGGCCTGTATACTACACCAACAAGGTGCTCAACGAGGCCGAAACAAGGTACCCCACAACTGAGAAGCTCGTGCTAGCGTTGGTGACCTCGGCCAAGTGCCTCCGGCCTTACTTCCAAGGCAAATCCATTGTCGTGCTGACCAACGAGCCCCTAAAGAAGATCCTCACTCACCCTGAAGCCGCGGGTCACCTCGTCAAATGGGCCATAATGCTCGGGGCATACGATATCTCCTATCACCCCCATTCGGCCATCAAGGGACAAGCTGTAACGACCCAAGATCCGGATACCGGGAGGAGCTCAATACCATTCGAATCATGTCCCACCGCCTATGAGTCAGGGGACTCGGAAGGGCTAAAAGGAGTGTGGAGGGACAAAGAAATAGGAAATAAAGTAGGACAACAGATAAAAAAAATAACTAACAAAAGCTACAACAGCTACAACAGAGTCCAGTCCAAAGGAAAGTACAGTCTAAAGCAGTAAAAACGTACCACATGCCAAGTGAGAACTCGGCCCGGCAAGCTGGCAACTAAGGACCTCCACGTAGCACTCTCGAGTCTCGAGGAAGAACCACCGCTCCTGAAAAGCAAGGGTGAGTCTCCAAAATAGAGACTCAGTAGGGATCACGTGGAACCCCACTGAGTAAACTACTATGGAAAAGGAAGGTATGCTAGCTAAGCAACTACGGCAGGAATAGCAAACCGGTGGCTGGTCAAAACTCGACACTAACGCTACTCCTACTGGCAACAAAAAGGAATGGACCCAACCTCTCAATCAGGAACCGGACCACTCTAACACCAGACCTACCGAGGAAACACTCCCGGCAACCCTGCCGTGGAAGTCAGCCCACACAGGCATGACTAACGGACCACACAGTCCCACACGGGCACAACGAAGTCTCGGTGACTCCACCAAGCACCTCTGGCCACAACCTCAGGACACACTGGAATGGTCCACAGGCTACGTCTGGCAGACGGGAAATAGAACCCAAAACATAGGAGAGTCACGTCTCACGTAACAAGAGTACCCACAACTCCAACACCGGTCTCTTGGCATGAAAACCCACACACACGTGCCACGGCGACATAGTTGGAACCCAACGATCAGCACGGCCAAAATAGACAGCTGCTCTCTGTCCAGAATAGGAGTACCTCCCCCTAGAAGAATGACTGGATGTGTGTACTGACGTCTTACACCGCGTCACAAGTGTCTAGGTACAACGCCCCAGGTGCGAGACTCAGACACACTCAAGTAACTACAAAGTGAGTGACTAGCTGGGGTCGCGCCTGTCGATGCTTGTCCAACTGCCCCCAACCATGTGTGCACACACAGACCATGCATCTTAGGTCTGGCCTCTAATTGGTTTTCCCCTCAGTCAGACTCTGGCCGATGACGTGGGGCCTGATGAAAACTAGTCTAAAAACCATCCTCAGGATAGCTGTCCCACCACTCCCAGGTGGATACTAGCACATGCGTACTGGCGGGCTACGACTAGTGGAGGGTCGCTGAGAGAGTAAGCTCCAAGAACCACACACACACACATACACTGTGCAAGAGCCGAGAAGAACCAAGTGATGCTAAGCCACTGGAGTCAGGACAGTCCTCACTAAACCCAATGGTCCTTGAGTCACAAGACTCGGGGTCAAGGCCGTTGTACCGGATGGTACTAAGCCGTCAATCTTCCCTAACCTTAGGGTCAGAAATCTCAGTACAATAACGCACAGGCAGTTCGCAACCGCCACGATCATTCCCCCAAAAGGGAACTAAGAAGACCTCCAACTCCTAGGATGGACAACTGGACTTGCATCCCAAGGCCTCACATGGGGCCCACTCGAAAATCACTTTTCGGAGAAACTGATGATGAACGGGGAACTCTCACCGCATGCTCACCAACACACGGTGACACAAGTCGAGGATGCTACAAACCCGGGGCCACACCGTACCACGACGCCTGGCCCCGACAAGATGCACAACACCTGTTAGGTCACGGGTCAACACGTGGATTGAGAACCACACACCTGGGACTCAAATCGGTCAAAATAGAAACACCAGGTTAGACTGGCACATGGGTAGTTCATCTTGGGCCGCTCAAGGGATGCAGCCAGGAGGGAGCCACACAAGTGCACTAATCGGACTAACCCAAGGGAAGATAGGTGGTTAGGGATGAGCCACCCAAATGGATGTGCGGCTAAGGGTCACCTGCACAACCCAACTGACCTACTACAGTGTCAGTCAAAACGTCTTTGACCAAGCCACACCTCTTGCTGACACTCCAAGATGAACGAGCACCACTCTCCTGTTCAAGGGGATGAGCGGGCGAGACTACGCCGCTCAACCCACCGAAGAGAGATGGACGGCTGGAAGCCAGTCGCACTAGGGGACGTGCGGTCTATCGTTCGACCACACAACCCAAAACCATCCAGGGATAGACAGACCAAGGGTGGCCGCACATGTGGATGTGCGGTGCCTGGTTCGATCGCTCAACCCTTACGGCAAGCAAACCATGGGGTTGGCCCGATGGAGGCCTTCCCACGTCCTGTTCGTTCCGAAACGAAGGGGAAATAGCTCTGGGCACACATACAATCACATAGACTCCGACAGAGTCAAAACGATGCACGAATCATAAGAAACGGGCGATTCTACCGAAGTTACCCAAAAAGGCTTTCACGACTTCTTGGAGCCCTACCGGCCAAACGAGACCACCAATCGAGACGAGATCAGTGACTATAGAATGCCCACGTCCCAGGGAGTCCATTGACAGTAACCGATTCAAAAATCGTCGCAGTTTTCAGACCGAACCTACGAAACCAACAAAACCATGATTGCACTAGAACGGACACAAATCCAGCCGTTTTCGCGCCGAATGACATGCAATGGCAGGAGAACGAAGTGGTGTTCCATCTCCCTACCTTCACCGAAGTAACCGTGCACCGAATCGAGTAAACCACTCCGAAAATCACCCAGAATATGAACTTGGAATCCACTGAGGGATCGTGCCCGCCACGCTCCAACCGCCGCTCTATCCCGTGAATCGATCTCCCCAACGCGTCCCCGCCTCGGCCAGTTCTGCAACGGTGCGTGGCCCGTGCCGAACGGATCAGAGATGAGAGAGAAATGAGAGAGAGAAGGGAAGGAGAGAAATGAGAGGGGAGAGAGTGACAGAGATGTATGCCCTATAAGCCACCCAAGATAGATGAGAAATGGGAGCCATAAAGCGAAAGTGATAGTAAACTCTTCACTGGGAAAGAAAGGGGGGAAGAAGAAAAAGGAAGAAGGGAAGGGGAATATCCCACTGTAAGCAAAGGGAAAAAAAGAAAGAAAAGGAAAGACGGGAAGAAGTGAATCAAGCCTCAGGCGGCCCTTCCCTGGCACACCTTAGGGTTCTTCCCCGGTACGCCCTGAGTGCCCTCCTCCCTGGCACGCCCTAATGGGGGCTTCACCGGTACACCGCCCAGGCCCCTCACCGGCACACTATGGGTTTTCTTCCCTGGTGCGCCCCGAATGGATCCTCACCGGCACACTTGTTAAAGATCTTCGCCGGCACACCCTTTGATGGTCCTTCACCGGCACACTCATCAAGGCCCTCGCCGGTACGCTCTAGCATGAGCTTCCCCGGCACAGTCCGAAGCAGTCCTCACCGGCACGCCCTTAAGGGCATTCACCGGCACGCCCCTTGGTGCCCTTCCCTGGCACGCTTGGCCAAATATAGCTTTGGCAAATGCCATTGGGTATTGTTAGTCCAAGGACCAAGAATGGGCGATGAGCCAAAGGGGAGATAGGAACAAGATAATGGAAAAATGTAGAAGGGGCTCCGCTACTAGGATGATTAAGACTGTCAGTTTCTGACAAAATTTTGGCAGAGTTTTTCCTAGGCCAGAGACGTAAGGGGAAACACGGGTGCACGTCCACAAGGAGTGACGGTCCCAACAAAGTGGTGGTGGGCCCCGTAGGGCGACACCGGAAGTCCGCCAGTCTAATTGTCTTCCCTCCCACGGTGGGTCGCCCTTCGCCGGCACACCCCGAAGGGGGGCTTCACCGGTACACTACTCGTGCCTTCTTCCCCGGCACACCCCGAAGGGGGGGCTTCGCCGGTACACCGCTCGTGCTATGCTCTCACTGGCACACCCTTGCACTCGTTCGCCAGCACACATACTCTTGCACGCTCACCAGTACACCACCCGTGTGCTCTTCCCCGGCACACCCCGAAAGGGGGAGGCTTCACCGGCACACTTGTGCCCTTCCCCTCACTGACCCGCCATTCTACCCTCTTCCCCGGCACACCCCGAAGGGGGGGCTTCACCGGCACGCGCGACCTCCGCTCACAGGCACGTTCGGCGATGGCTCCCCACCCACCGCGTCGGAGACGGAGAAGGAGGAAAGGAAGCGGGGAAGGAAGGAGAAAAAGAAGAGCAAAGAGGAAGAGAGAACGAGGGGGAGAGGGAGGGGAGCCTAGGGCTCCGTCGCTCCTCGAACGAGGATGAAGAACGCGAAGAAGAAGGAAGAGAGAGGAAGAAGAAGGAGGGGAAGGGAGGCCCGTGGCCGTCTCCTCACCACGACGACGGCGGCGAAAACAACGGTGACGGCGGCGTTCGTGCCCAGCGACGGGAGAGAAGGAGAGGAAGAACGGGGGGGGTACCCACTCGGCTACCAGAGAAAGAGAGAGGGAAGAGGAGGAGTTCGAACAGTGTGAACAGTTTATGAGCTCGAAGAGCTGAAATAACTGGTGACCTCTTCTGAGGGGTAATGTATGTTAACTCCGGGTAGTCTACCAAGGTCACTTTTCCATTTCGGCAATCTACAGTTGCCCGATTGGTGAATAACCAATCGGCACCTAGAATGACATTATATCCCTTTAGATCTAAGCATATCAGATCGGCAGGTAGATTGTGGCCTTTGACCATGACCTTACAGTTTGAGAAATGATATGTGACATTAGACTCATTCCCTAACGGAGTGGAAATTACTAAGTTCATCCATTGAGGTTCCATAGAAAGTGATGCAGCAAATTTCTTTGAAACAAAGGAATGGGTTGCATTGGTATCAAATAGAACTTGAGCAGACTTGGAACAAATGGATGAAGTACCTTCCACCAATCCACCGTCCGTTGGTTTAGTCTCCTACAGAGCCTGGAGACGTCCTTGTTTCTTTGTTGGGTGCTTCTCCTCCTTAGTCACTTGTTCAGTCTGTTCATTCAACAGAGGGCAATCAGAAATTCTGTGCTCCCGACTCCTGCATCGAAGGCACGCTCCCAGCTTTCTCCAGCACTCATTTGCTTGATGGCCAGGCTTGTCACAGTACTTGTAGTTTTCTTTGGTTGGTGCGGTGATGGAGAAAGGTTTATTGTTACCCTTGGGCTTCTTCTCTTTGGAGGACTCTCCTCTATTACTTGGTCACTTCTTATTGAAAGAAGACTTGAAGTTGTAGGAGCTGGTCACATTTCCCTTCTTGTCTTTCCCACGGATCTTGTCAGATAATTTCGTGGCATCTTCTAGTACCTGAGCACGTAGAACTATCTCTGGATATACTTGAATATCCATTGGGGCCAACTGGGTAATAAACTGGGGCCGAAGCCCATTCAAGAATTGCCTTGCTTTCATCTTCTCGGTAAGCACCAGGTGAGGTGTGTACCTCAACAGCCTAGAGAACTGGGCCTCATATTTGGCCACAGTCAAGGTTCTTTGTTTGAGAGCTACAAACTCCACGGCCTTCTTCTCTTGGATGCATTCGGAAAAGTATTTGTTATTCAAATGCCCAACAAAGTCGGCCCAGGTCACATTATCATCCATTAAGGTGGCTTCCACAGATTCCCACCAGCATCTAGCGTCTCATTCTAGTTGGAATATAGCTAGTAGAACCTTCTCATCATCCGTGCACTGCATGACATAGAATATTCTTTTGATCTTCTTCAGCCAATTTTCTGTATCTTCTGGGTCAGAAGAGCCCGTGAACTTAGGCGAGTTCATGTTCCTGAATCCTCGGTGGAGATCTCCTGCTACACGGTTTGCTCCACCCTGTGCTACTTGTTGTAGTGCCAGGGTAAAATTCTGGACAGTGCGCTACATTTTGCGCCACTGTGCACGTTCCGCAGCCATAATCCTACAAGGTATTTAAATCTTAATTAGTTTGTATTGATAATGACTAGGTTGGTCAAGATAGGACGTAGTTCAAAACAGGATGTATATCAAGACAAGACGCCCTACTCAGAAATAAAATTACTTTTTTAATTAATAATTTAAATTAACAGAGTCCAGTCCAAATAAAGACAAGTATAGTCAAACAGAACAGAGAACGTACACTGAAGTCGAGGGAAGACCCGATGCAGGCAACGCTGGCAACTACGAATTGACACACCCCGCCACGAACCACGAGGAAGAAGAACGGCCACACCTGAAAAGAAGGGGTGAGTCACGTGTCACTGGCTCAATAGGAGTCACGAAGATCCCCACTGGAAACAACGCAGTAACACACAAGAGAACAGTGCTAAATAGTAAAGTAGGAGCAGAAGTAACAGCAGTACTAAACTACAACAGTAAAGTTGTGAACATAGGAGTAAGAACAGCTATAAGAAAGAGTAAAGCCGTACCGAATAGAAACACGACTGCCAAATGAACCTCAACTCTCTAAGCTACTCCAAACAGCAACAGGTCTAGATCAACAACAGAAAGTTGATCCATCCACGTGGGTTGAAGAATATTCTGATAACAATTAGAATTATCAGAGAATTGCCATGTGTGCTAAGTGATTTCGTGCCATTTCTTAGCAAGTACGGCCATCATGCATTCTTCATTCGACTAGTCACCTGCCTAGATCAGAATCTTCTTTGTAGCTCAATCTTCCAAAATAGCCCTCCTTTGATATTCCAAATATCATTTTGAACCTTAAACATATCAAGTGATACTTTTAATAATCCAACTAATATCAGATTATGATTCTTGCTTGCAGACAATTGATATGGACTAAGGACCATGATGGACAAGTTGATGTTGGTCTCTAATGTGTCAGAGCATTAGGTCTTGTCTTAGTTTTCAAACATGGGTTGCGGCTTGATGAGTCGATGCATGGCCGTGATGCTTCGACATAGCTACCTTTTCAATTCTGAACCTTGACTGTTGATTTGGTGCATTGCCCTAATGCATTGATGTTAGTGCTAAAGAAGGTCCACCATCTGCCTTGATGCATCGATGCATCGTCCTGATGTGTAGTCCTCAAATGTACTCTGGCAGTTTCTCTTCTTGATGTATCAGGGCAAGAGACTTTTGTGTTAAGCTGAATGTCTATGCAGCAACCAGTTGCGTCGATGCAGCTGCTAGGTGCATCGACCTTTGTAAATGAATTCATGCTCTGAAACAAGTGACATTCATGCTGCGTCGAGGTATCGCTTGAGTCTTAGCTAATTAATTCTGTGAATCTTTCTTTAGAAGAGTGACTGCATCGAGGCATCCGTAGGATGCATTGATGCATCTATTCTGTATATGCTGATTGCGTCGATGCATTATGCTAAGGTTGCTTCGGTGATCTTGACTGCATCGAGACATTAACCAGATGCGTCGATGCTTCTTGCACTGGATCTGCTGACTGGGTCGATGCATCATTTTTGTCCTTGCCCCTTTTCATCTGACCCATGCTCTTCAAGGTTTTAATCTTGAAATGTTCTGTCATAGATTTTCTGCAAGGATAAAGGCCAGTGTCAGTCCAAAAAGTACATAGTATATTTTTCACAAAACGAGCAAGCCGTAGAGACTTGTGTCTCCTCTTCCTTCACCTTCTTATTTTTGTGATTATTTCCTCCGTTCCCATTACGGGACCTTTTCTTGTTATCACGGGAGTTGTAAGTGCTTGTGATGCTGAACTTTTCTTCTTTGCGCCCTCGTTTGTCAAACCAGTGACTTGATTCCTCACTCTTGCCTTTATACTTTTTTTAACTCAAAGTTAATACTTGCAAGGCGAGGATGAGGAAGTCCGATTATTCCTTCATTACGGAAGGAGATGACGTTCCACCCTGGTCACTAGGCACAGGTTTTCATTAAGGAAAGCAGTACAAGGATAGGGGGAGAGGGATGGCACCCAGACAAAAGAAAGGTCCCAATAACAATAGGTGGGCTGAGGGGCCAATAAAGTGAAATAAGCTGAAGGGGGCCAACAGAGCGAAGCAAGCAGCTAAAACTCATGGTTGTGGTTGGGCCTGCGACGATTCCAACGATTGCTCCGGCGGGTGGGCTTGAAGTCAAGGTCATCGAACTCCACGTCTGCCTCATCAACCGAACCATCAAACATCTCAAGGTCAGATTGGCTGAGAGCAACATCTGGGGTGGGCGACAGAGAGGGCAAGGAGCTCTGCACCTCAATCAGACCTTCAAAGACAGGCTCACAGGATGCATCAACAGAGAGTGGCCTAGAAGGGTCAGCAACAGCAAGTAGAGGAGGAGCCTCTGCATGGGGGTCCGTTGGTAGAGCCAGGATGACAGGGAGGGGCTTCAGGAGTGAGACACTGTGGGGCATCAAAGCCGGTAGAGACGGTGGCACGTGGGCAGCAGTGATGCATAGCTGGGCAGCAAGAGGATCTACAGGCCGAGGGAGCGTGGGGAGAGCAATGATGCCATCCCTAAGAGTGTGCAGGTTTGCCAGACAGGCCAAACGATTGGCTTCCTCACAGATGACGATGGAAGCAGCAAGATGACGATTGACGGCAAGAGAGGTGGCGGGGTGTGGACCAAGCGACATACCAGGAAGTGCCTGAAACGACGCCCCAAGCTCACCAGTAGAGGAGTAGCCAGGCTCGTCAACCTGGCACTATCGGGGGGTAGGGCGCCGATTGAGAGCAACAGCACAAACGTCGACACTGGAGGGGGAGGGACCTTCTCCAAGGTCCTTTCACATAAATGAGCCTGTTAGACCATCTCTACATAAGTCTGGATATTCTGAGGTCCAAGTTGTTGAATGAAGCTAGGCCTTAAACCGTCCATAAAATGATTGGCCTTTAGGATATCATTGCTAACCAAGTGAGGGGCATATGGTGCTAGACGAGAAAATTAGAGTTCATATTCCGCCACGGACATCATGCCTTGGCAAAGAGAGGTGAATTCTATGGTATTTCTCTCCTTAACATGCTCGAAGAAATACTTTGCTCAAAAAGGTACGAGAAATCCTTCCCAAGTATGTGGTACATTTGGAGGTGGTGCCGGAATAGCTTTCCACCAAGTACGTGCATCCTTGTTCAATTCGACGAAGCCCACTGCGTCTCCGAATGGGGCCACGACTTCCGCCCCGAATACCGCCAGCTCGCCAAACTCCGCGCCTTATAATAGACTTGCACATTTCTGATTATACATGTAACCAATTACTTTGCAGTCTCCTGGCAGTTTTTACTTTTCAGGAAAGTATGCCATCTTTTTTGGGTTTGTACTCTTTGATTTGTAGCAAAATCTGCCCATCTATTTCAGGCAGTTCCGATTAGCCCTTTGAGGCTATGATCCAAAAAACTGTTGGCTATTAGTAGCTTCAGTTGTCCAATCAGTTTGTACCGTATCCTTTACCGTTTATGGTAAATCTTCCCCTCCTGAGTTATGGAACGTGCTGTTGCAAAGCTCATTAAATATTTATTGTTGTCAGTTCATCATACAGTGTTTACCATGCCTAAATTGGTACCTGCTTGAATATGGAATCTCTGAGCTATGTTATGTTGCATCTCTTCTTTAGGACGGGACCGATTTTCTTAAGCTGTAATCTCTCAGTGCAGATATATGCGACAGGATAGTGCATTCTCTGTGCAGCAAACGGAAAGGACAGATCATCTCTCACTCTCTATCTAGTGGAGATGCCTCCATTATTGAGCATGAAAACATAAATGATGAACTGGATTTCAGGATAGCCACTGTGCTTCAAAGTACTGGGCACTGTTATGATGGAGGTTTCTGGACTGATTCCACAAAGCATAACTCTGAGGATGGCAAACGACATGTTGCGATTGTCACAACCGCCAGTCTTCCTTGGATGACAGGAACTGCAGTCAATCCATTGTTTCGAGCTGCTTACCTGGCAAGAACTGCGAAGCAAAATGTGACACTCTTGGTTCCTTGGCTTTGCAAGTCAGACCAAGAACTAGTTTATCCAAACAACCTGACTTTTAGCTCACCAGAGGAGCAGGAAGCTTACATACGAAACTGGTTGGAGGAAAGGGTTGGATTTAAGCCAGACTTCAAAATCTCATTTTATCCTGGGAAGGTACTAACTTTTACCATCTTTTGGACTTTCAACCCTCTAAAAAATTGAAATCCGTATAATTAATTGGTTTCATTTGGTTTTTAGTTTCAAAAGGAAAGGAGAAGCATCATCCCTGCCGGGGACACATCACAGTTTGTTTCATCCAAGGAAGCTGACATAGCTATACTGGAGGAACCAGAACACTTAAACTGGTATCATCATGGAAAACGCTGGACTGATAAATTCAACTATGTTGTCGGTATTGTTCACACGAATTACTTGGAATATATCAAGAGGGAAAGGAATGGAGCTCTCCAAGCTTTCTTTGTTAAGCACATAAATAATTGGGTAACCAGGGCATACTGTGACAAGGTATTAGTCGATTTGCTCTCAGCCTCACTACCTGCATGGGGCCCTCTAACCCCCAGCCACAAATAAGATAAAATAAAGTAAAACATTGTTGCCAACCACTTTGATACGGATCTGACTTTAAATCTGAGTCCACGCGGTGACTCTTTCATCTTTTATCAAACATTACCAACACAGTAAATGTTACAGAAATTAAATGATCCCTATCCAAATGATAATGCACTAATATAGATAATAGTTGGAAGAACTTTCTCCCTCATCGTCTGGCTTCTGCTATTGATACCCATAAAAAGGCTACATATATTATGTATATTCACTGTAACCAAACAATGATACAGCCAAGTCGTGCATCTCTCGTCGAATCCCTCTTCGAGTAAAACGTTGTTGGCTTGATTGGAATTCATAATCAACATGAGAAATGAAACCTTGAGGATTAGAAGAGAATGCTGACCCATAATTGCTGCTGGCTGGAACTGGATGGAATTGAAATTCTAGTTGATGACCCCACCCATACATGCCTGCTTCGTGTTGGCCACCTCCATAACATGTTAGATGTTCATATTGGCTCTGTGAATTATATCCTCCTTCACTATGACTATATCCTCTTCTCGTGTGCATACATGCCACCACCAATAGTAACACCTGCAGTTGCACTGGCATTATCACTTGGTGCATCATCATCATCATCATCAGAACCATAAAAAACCAAATGCCTTCTAACATTTGGCTTTGTTTTTTTTCTTTTGACGTGACTTTATCCTTCATCTTTGAAACCAATCATTTTCCCCGTGACGTGTGTCTTAGATAAACTTGCTTCAATTGCTCAATTGTCGGGGCCTCTCGAGTAGCAGCACTAGTCCTCTTAGTCATCTCATGTATTGATGTACTTCTTCTTAAGGATGGAGGTGACTTGACCATTCTAGGAATGACTGGCCTACTATCTGATTCTAAGTATCTACCTGACTCAATCTCAGACTGCTGCTCAGTGTCGTGAACAAATAAAGTTGGGTCTTCTCTCTGGTGTGCATGAGTCACTCTTGGCCTCTTGGTTGATCCTTTGAATTCTGGATCCTTTGGCTCATCTTCATCTAATATATCCTCTGCCCATGTTCTGCCATCATGATAAAAAATGGGCTCATCAACCTGCGCTCGTATCACAACCCAAAATTATAAGGGATTGTCATCATCAAACAATGCGTCCATCAACCTGCGCTCGTATCTCAACCCAAGACTACAAGGGATTGTCATCATCAAATAATGCGTCCATCCCAATTTCTGGAGTTGCATCATCTGCGACGTGTTTGTCCCACAGCTGTTGTCTTAGCTTCATGTTCTTTATTCTCAACCTCATGTTGTAGTGACAGTAAATCAATTTTTCTAGCTGTTCAGCCTTTAGTCGATTGCGAACCTTTGAATGTATAAGGCTGAATGTGCTCCAATTTCTTTCAAATTGACTTGCTGATGTTGTTTGACTCAGCACCCTAATTGCAATGTAAGCCAGTACATTACTGCCCAAATCCTTATTGTTAACCATTATCCACCAGTCAACTGTTCCACCAATTATAAACAAATAAATGTAAGATGTAAATGAAGATCAATTTTTCATGATGTACTGATACATATTGACTTAATTGGAGCACAAATAGTTAGTATACTTGGGCTCACTCTAACTCGCGCGGCGCAACCCAAAATCATAATAGTACCTTCCACAAGCTACGACGACTCTGCCTCTGCCCTGGTCATGTGAGAAACTTGGCCTCGAGCTCTCTGCCTACCCACACTCGCTGACCGTGGTAGTGGCGGATACTGCCCCTGCTGCTAAAACTGCTGCTATGGGTACTACTGCTGCTGCTGAGGAAATTGGGGTGGCTGACGCGGCCGCTGCGAACAGTCATGCGCCTTGTGACCCGGTTGGTCACATCTGAAACAGATCACCGGGGCCAAACACTGCCTGTCTGGATGCGACTCGTCACAACAGGGACACCCCGTATGAGAACCACTGACTGACCCCTGCCGCTGCAAAGGTGCCGGCTGCTGAACACTGCCCGAAGAAGCCTACCGCTGCTCTCAGCCCTCCTTCTTCTTCTTCCGGAAACCCTTCCCAAAGAACCTCTTGATCTTGGCGCCGAAGGATGCAGAACCTGTCGCTGAAGCCGCCAGAGTCGAAGCTCCCGAACTACCAGAAGGAAGCTAGAACGTGCTCTGCTGCTAGGTAGTCATCTGGTGGCTGCGGCCTGACAAGGACTGCCCCTGGCTAATCGGTCCTCGTGTCCTCTGCATATCCATCTCCAAAGACGCCGCAATATGAGAAGCCGTCTCCAAATCAGAGGCAGCGTTCGCGATCAAATGTTGCCTCAGCTCCTGCCTCAAGCCCTGGATGAACTGCTCGGTCTTCTCCCTCTCATGCTCCATGATGTGAGGTGCATAAAGACCTAGCGCAACAAATCTGGTCCTGTACTGCAACACGGACATGTCGCCCTATACCAGCTCTAGAAATTGATGCATCCTCTACGTAGCAACATACTCTGGGCAGTAAGCACACTCAAAAGCACTGACAAAGTCGCTCCACAAGATCTACTCAAGGGGGCGAGACTGAAAAGATGCCTTCCACTCGAAAGCCCACCACTCTCGAGCCGTGTCCTGCAACTAGTTGCAAGCCAACATCACTCTGTCCTCTGCAGTACACCGCATGGAACTGAACACCTGTTCCATCTCGTTGAGCCATCTCCGAGCCAAATCAGGGTCTGGCTGGTCGTCATAGTAAGGTGGATGGAACTGCATGAAATCCCTCACTGCGTGGCTTGGCCCACCCCTGGTCGACGAGCCCACACCAGCCTCTCTGCCGAACTGCTGCGACATAAGCTGGTACATGCCACAAAAGAAATCCTCGGCCCCTAGAACCCTCGCAGTATCCGCTGCCTCGGTGGCCGCTGGTGGCACTCTGCTCTACTCCACCTGCTCCTGGTGATCCTCCTATTGGATCTCCTGAACCTCTACCGACTGTCCCTGCTGAGAGCGAGTCCTCTGCCTTGACGCCATGCTCGCTTCTGAAGCAAAAGACAAAAAACACAGAAATGGCAAGGTCAACAAAAACACACAGCACCCGATGCCAGTGTCAACTGTACATCATTATTGTGGACTAGTAGACCACTACAATTACTTATGATTCTCGTATAATAGGAGGGAGGAGAGGTGTGCCGGGCAGGGCGATGGAGGCGTGCCGGCGAAGGGGATGGAGGCGTGCCGGCGAAGGCTTGGTTGGGTGTGCCGGGAAAGGCCCAAAAGGGTCTAGGGGTGCACCGGGCAAGGAGCGTGCCGACGAAGGGCGTTGGCAGGCTGTGCCGGGCTGGGCTGGGGGAGAAGTGTACCGGGGAGGCCTGGAGTTGGGCGTACCGGATAGAGAGTGATCAGGGCTGTGCCGGGCAAGTGGAGGGCTAGGGTTGTACCGGGGAGGCCGAGGGCTAGAGTGTATCGGGGAAGGCTAGGCTAGGGTGTACCAGGGAAGACAGGCTGGGGTGTACCAGAGAAGGGCAAGGGCAGGCTACACCGATGAAGGCTCACTCCTCTTCGACCTCTTAAAGCCTTTCTTTTCTTCTCTTTCTTAATTTCATGTAATGCCTTGGGGGTCTTTTCTTCCTGTCTCTCAGCTGTTTCCTCTTCTCTCTTCTTTGCAGGATGAGTGTTCAAGTTGTTCGGTTATCGTTCAGTCCGATTCTCTTCGCATCGCCCGTGGTTCCCTTGTCTTGGTTGAAGCGTTTTACCATTGTTCATTTCATTTGTTTGTTGCTTCCTTTTATCTTTATCACATTATTATTTCTAGCAAAAATTCGACAGCATCTCCCCTTGACCCGAGCGTAAGGGAGATACAGTGAACGTGCCCACATGGAGTGGCGGAACCCGACAATTGGAGGTGTGTGCCAAGGGCGACAACACCTTTGATAAAACTTCAGAAAACCCAGAAGAAACGATGAGTGAGAGACGCCTCTCAGACTGGATAAGGTGCACTGGACAAGAGGAAGGGGCTAGTATACCGGGGAAGGGTTGGCCAAGGTGTGCCGGGCTAACAGGCACAAGGCGTGCCGAGGAAGAGGGGGCTAAGGGTGTGCCGAGCTAGCGCCCCAAGGGCGTGCCGGGCTAGGTATAAGCAAGGGCCGTGTCAGAGAAGGCTGAAAGGGCTATACCGGTAAGGCAGGCAAGCAAGGTGTGCCGCTGAAGGGTTGTGTCGGTGAGGGCTCACCTGGGGGGGGTGCACCGGGTAAGAGCCCCAAGGGCATGCCGGGGAAGACAGGAGGGACTGAAGGTGCACCGGCCAGGAGGTTGTACCGGTGAAGGGAGGCACCAATGGAGGGCAGGCCCAGGGGGAGTGCATCGGCCTGGAGGACCGTGCCAGGCTAAGGGTGCGCCAGTGAGAGACTGGCCCGGGGGGTGCCACTGAGGGCTGGGGAGGCTGTGTCGGGCTGAGGTGTTATGGCGGTGCCGGATAGGGGCTCAAGGAAGTGCACCGGCCAAGGAAGCTGTGCCGGACTGGGAGTGCGCCTGGGGGAGATTGGCTGGGGAATGCACCAGTTGAGGAAGGAGTCTAAGGGTAAAACACCAGGGAGAAGCCATGGCGCTCATGAGGAATCAGTGGAAAACCATGGAGGGAATGAAGTAACAAGAGATGCAAACGCAGGGGGAAGCGCCTGTAATGAAATCCTCAGAAATGAAGGAGTGAGAAGCACCTGAATCAAATAAAGCACGGGCTGTACAACCAAAAATAGTAACCGTACCTTCGACAAGATTGGAAGCCATAGCTTTTGCCCGTAAAATATGAGTCACTTTGCCTTTTAACTTTCTATCGACAGTTGCAGAAGACTGGAAAGAAGATGCTGCTGAAGCCGGAGGGTGAATCTGTGAAAATTACTGAGATGGCGGCGGTGGTGGGAGCGGAGGCCTGAATTGTGATTGAGATGGCTAGGATGGAGCTTCTGGTGCGAACTGCACTGGAATTGCTCGCAATAGACAGTCTCTCACCACGTGACCTGGCTGGTCACACCGAAAACACACCACTGACAACGAGCATGGTTTGCCTAGGTGGCTGCCACCACACCGCGCACAACCCTTGTATTGGCTTTTTGCAGAACTGTATCGCTGCTGGAAAGAAGGGGCTGATTACTGTGTAGCACCAGACGAAGCCTGCTGGTCGAATTGCTTATTGAACCTCTTCTTATTCTTGAATCTTCTAAACTGGGACTTGCCTGAAGAAGCAATACCACTAGCTGCTGGAGTGGTAGAAGGAAAACCTAGAATAGGAGGCGGATAACCCGATGGAAGTTAAACTGTCAGCTGAACCGACACTGCCTGAGAAGGAACCTGGGATCTCGCCAAATCCAATTCGAACACTGGTGTAGCCTGGTATACTTCATTCATGTTAGTCACACGGGTAACAATCAACGGCTGCCTCAACTCAGCACGGAGGCCACGAAGAAACTGCTTTGTTTTCAATGCCTCATTTGCAAGCACATGGGGTGCATAACGGCCCAATTCTATAAACCTATTTCGATATTCAAGCACCGACATTCCTCCCTGGACAAGCAGTAAGAACTGTTACATTTTATCCATTCGGAGATAAGCCGGGCTGAAGGTGAGTTCAAAGGTGGTGACGAACTCAGCCCATGAAATTTGCCGAAGCGGGCGTGATTGAAAAGAAATTTCCCATTCTGTATTCCACCATGTCAGTGCCATGCCCTGGAGTTGAAAAGTGTCGAGCATCACCTTTTCATCTTCCATGCATTCCATGGAACGAAGCACGCGCTCGGTCGCGTCCAACCATATTCTGGCGACATCCGGATCAGTCTGGCCTTCAAAAGTCAGCCGATGAAATAGCAAAAATTCCTTTAATGCATGTCTGCGACTGCCAGGCGCATCCTCTTGAGCTGGAACAACGGGAGCTGGGGCAAGAACATATTGAGGAACACTACTCGCTTCCTGGGGAACCAAGACTCTCCGATGCTGAGGCGGCATCTTGAAATGACTAGCAAACAGATAATAAACAGAAGAATACATTAATCATACGAAAAACATCCTAAGCCAGCAGTAGACGACGTAAATGGACTAATTCTGGACAATAGCTTTGCAGTTTCAATTCCTTACATGGTTCCTCAACACCGCTCTGATACCAACTGTAACGACCCAGGGCTTTGGGTACTGATAACCTTTCAACCAACTTCCCTTTGGGGTTGGAGGCCATCTCTTCTCTTCTTTTGACCATTACCAAGTCTCCTTTGTTGAATTCTTGACCTTTCACCAGCTTATCAAAAGCACGGGCTATGCGAGCTTGCTAGACTTGGATGTTTTGTTGCGTGTGTAGATGCTTTCCTTCAAGCTCGGCGAGCTCCTCCAGCCTTCTTTCAATATTGGTTTGTTCGCTGCTGGCCAATCCATGCTGATTGGCGACTCGCAGTGAGGGAACTTCTAATTCAATTGGCACCATAGCTTTTGACCCGTACACAAGGGAGAAAGGCGAGCAGCCGGTTGGAGTTTTATAGACGGTACGATAGGCCCAAAGTGTTTCATACATCTTTTCTTCCCAGTCCTTTTTATTGGACTTGACAGTCTTCGCCAGCAATGTGCACAACATCTTGTTAAAGGTTTCTGCAAGCCCATTAGCTTGAGGGTTGTAGGGGGACAACATCCTCCAGTCAATCTTGTATTTGTCAGCTAGCCGATAAACCTTCTGGTTTCTGAAATGGCTACCATTGTCAGAGATAATATGGCTGGGAACCCTAAACCAAAATATTATGCTCTGTCGAAAGAATCTTGCAACCAACTCTCCCGTCACTTCTCTTAGTGCTACTACTTCTGCCCATCTGGAGAAGTAATCTATAGCCGCTAAGATATATTTGCATCCTGATGAAGATGCCGGTAGCGGCCCTACCATGTCCGTGCCCCATTGGGCAAACGGCCAGCTTGGTATGGTCAGGTGTAGCAACACTGGCGGTCTTCTTGACACATTGGCGTGCTCTTGACATTTCTGACAAGCCTTGGCGAACTTGCAGCAGTCATCGAACATAGAGGGCTAGTAGTAGCCCAATTTCTTTATCTCGATTTTCATTTTGGGGCGGCCTGGTGTGCTCCAACTGAACCCGCATGGACTTCTTGCATCACCTGTCTAGCTTCTACTGAAGACAAGCAATGAAGTAAGACTTTCCTTTGGGCATCTGCCATTATTCGGAATAAAGTTTCATTCCTCATCTCATAAGAGTCTTTAACCCTCAGGAGCTTCATTCTTTGTTCTTTTTCCTTCGGGAGCTACTGGTGCTGAAACCAATGCAGGAGATGTTCTTGCCAATCGGGCTGTTGAACCTCTCCCATAGCTGCCACTTCATTTTCCTATTCATCGGCCAAGAACTCTGTCACACTGGGGACCTGCCGGCAGTTGATCACTGTTACATTCAAGCTTGTGTCTGGCGGGATCGCCAAAGAACTAGCCAGTGTAGCGAGGGCATCTGCTTGAGCATTTTGTCCTCAGTTGACATGCCTAATGCTGATGAAGTAGAATCTTGACATCAGACGAGTTGCCAGCTGGTGGTAAGGGAGGAGCTCCTACTTTCGCACGTCAAACTCTCCTTCAAGCTATTTTATAACTAGCATGGAGTCCCCAAATGCTTCCAACATCTGGATTCCCATGGATAGAGCAATCTGCAACCTGATTATCAGGGCTTCGAACCTAATTCCTTACGTTAGCATAGGCCCAATGCTGACGATGTTATCTGGATTAGAGCCCGGCTCTCTGTCAGAACCAATCGATGTAGTGCACGGCCAGGGCCGTTCACGTGAAACCGATGATGCTCTACTCCTATGTCGACCACTGGCTGGACAAGAACATACACTTGTCGGTCCCGTGCACTCGTCCCTCGCTTGCACCACCCGCGAGTGGGGGGCATTTGTGGACATCAAAAAAAATGATGAAATGATGATGATCATATGACATGCGCGTCTCGACACTCGAGGGCAAGTCAAAGATGAAAAGGCTGAATAAATCCTATGCCTCGCCCGATCGGGACTAGAACATACCTGAGGGTCTACCACCCAACAAGGAAGCCCCTCAAGTAGAAAAGGTGGCCCCGACTCCCCAATTGGTGAGGCCAAAATTTGAATCAGGAAAAACTCAGAATCCCAGATACGGGTTTGACACGTGCCAGAAACTACTCAAAGTCCTAGGCCGGGACTCAGAAGCTTCGAACTAAACACTCCGGAGGCAGTGCATCACAACTAAAGCATTACGGGAGGACAAGTGTTCATCTAAATCACCGCGAAGCCGGGACGAAATCTCTTGACACTTAAACCTATGTGTCCATGCCTCAATTTCCCTAAACTGGCGCGCCCCTCTTGTGGCCTTAAACCAGTGCACCCCTCCAAGGGGTCTTAAATCGGAGCGCCCCTCCTCTCTTGCTGAACCAGTGTGCCCCCTTAAGCATCCTAAATCGGTGTGCTAAAAGCATGGGCCTAAATCAGTGCACCTACTCCCCGCATCGTTTTAACCCAAAAACATCCCATCTGACTTGCGATACTCTATTTTCGCATCAATCTTGGGCGTAGAGAACATTCAATGCTATGAAGCTCTGTCTTCACCTTCGTTCGACAGCGCAGCGACAACAACGACAAAGCAAGCACTGGCGGTGACAGCAACAGAAGATCTCCCTGCAAACCCGCAAGCATCATGTCCTTTGGCGAATGCCAACATACTCTGCGAATCACCAAACGCCAACGTAACAGGTCAACTCCGCTCACCTAGTAGACAAAAGAAGTGGCGGGAGTTCCTTCCGTTCAAGCAAAAGGGCAACCCATCCTATATATATGTTCCCAGTTCGACGGGGTAAGAGTCGGCAAGAAGAAGAGAGGTCAACCGAAGAGAAAAGAGGATCCATCCACCTACGTCTGCGGAGCAAAGAGGGAGAATAGGAGAAGAGTTGGTTCGTGAGGAGAGTCTCCTGGGTCTTTCTTCCTCCAGAGGGCTGAACTCCTCTTCCAGCTTCTGCATCTCCAGAGAGGCCATCCGAAGAAAAAAACTCGGTCCCCTCTGCGCCAGAGAGGTGAAGAAAAAGAGAGAGCCCGTGAGAGAAGAGAGGTGATCCTGTGGGGGAAGAGCTTGTGCTATGTTCCCCCTCCCCCACCAGAGTGTCTTCCTCTTCTCCTCCATTGTATTTTCCCCTTGCTTTGGGGTAGATCCCCGAAGAAGAAGATTGGAGTGAGCCCATTATCAAATTCAAGAAGGGGTGGCTCCCTCCTGATCGGGCCTAAAGGCTCCAGCTGCTTCACCAGGCAACATCATATGAGTTGATTGGCGACTCCCTGTACCAGCTCATCCATGAGAAGGACAAGTCCGTTCTCTTAGGATGTGTCTCCTCAGCCGAGGCTCAAGCCGTTATGCATGAGGCCACTCTAGGCTGTGTGGCGCACATCAAGCTGGAGACAAAATGAAGCACAACATCAATCTCAAAGGCTTCTACTGGCCTACCATGTACACAGACTGCATCCGGTACGCTCGCATGTGCCACCAGTTCCAAACTTTTCGCCTAGTACCTAGAAGATCACCTAACCCACTTCGTCCCACAGCTCCCACCTGGCCATTCGCAGAGTGGGGTATGGACATCACGGGACCTTTTTCGCCATCATCCAAGGACCACAAGTACATCTTGACTGCCACTGATTACTTCTCCCACTGGGCAGAGACCCTTCCCCTGCGAGAAGTCACCAGCGAGGTGGTCGCCAGATTTGTCCGACATAATATCATCTACCGATTCGGTACTCCCAGCCGTATAATTTTCGACAATGGAACACCATTCAAGAATAGGGCCGTATACCAGCTGGCAGCCAAGTTCCACATCGATTGGAGAACCTCTTCAGTCTACAACCCACAAGCTAATGGCTTGGCCGAAGCCTTCAACAAAACTCTCTACAAGCTCTTGGCTAAGATCGTTAGCCACCGGAAACGCATTAGGGGCTTACCAGACGGTCTACAAAACTCCCACGAGATGCTCGCCATTCTCCCTCATCTATGGGGCGGAAGCCGTCATCCCTATCAAAATCCAGCTAGCATCCTACCATGTAGCGGTACACATCGGCTTCGCCGGCCTTGATGAAAATGAATACCAGAGAAGGCTAGAAGAGCTTGCTGATCTAGAAGGCAAACGGCTAGAAGCCTACAAACATCTACAGGTATATCAGGCCCGCATGACGCGAGACTATGACAAGCTCGTCAAGCAATGAGCTTTCAAGCAAGGTGACCTAGTCATGATTAAGGAAAGTGAAGTCATGGCAGGCCGCCCCAGTGGCAAGCTCCAGGCAAATTGGCGGGGCCCGTACATCATTTGTAATACCTATGAGGGTGGGGCCTACACGATCATAGACCACAAGGGCCACCGACCCTTCCTGCCTCTCAATGGCAAGCATATAAAGTTGTACTACGCACTAGAGCATGAGTTCGCACGCCACACCAGATAGGGCGTACGCTCCCAGTCTCAGCCCTCGGAACTAGTATTTTCTCCAAGAAGGCCGAACCAGGCACTCTTTCTAGTCATCCTCTCCAGTCAAGCCAGGGGGGTAACCAGGCCCCCCCCAGAGTCGTCGTCAGACGCCCTCAGAAGCCAGTCTCCTACCTTCGTCTTCTCAATGACAAGAGCGGGGGCACCACCGCATCAACTACAGCCCAGCCGCCAGGCTCTCAGGTAAGTGAAACACTCTTGGGTGACTTCCCCAGTTCCTGGTAGCAGTAATTCGATGCTACATCGGGTTATCGGTATCCGGAGCTCTGGGTCATTACATAGGTCCTACATGCATTATCTTTCATCATCTCTTTTTTTTAATGTCTTCACATTTACTACATGTTAGTCTAGTTTATTTGCCCATGGCATTCTTCAATTTAGTCCATTTGTCATTGTTCTTGTGTGTCATTAGTCTTCATATTGCCCGGTGAAAATCTGGCAGCATCTCCCCTAGACCTAGGGCATCGAGGGGGTTAATTCGGTATGCACCCACGGAAGAACTCCGAGATGGCCCCAAATAAGAATGGTGTGCACAGAAGCGGCAACACTGAAGGATGCGCAAGGAAGTGACAACATTCTATAATTCGAATTGGGCGCGAACACCCTAAGGACTAGCCTACGAGGGGATCTAATGACCTATGGGACACCACAATCCCAATCCTAAGATGTAGTTTTAAGTTATTGCCACATTATGTGGCCATCAATATTCATCCTTTTCAAAGAGATCGCCCGGGAACCATGCTATGAAGAAGCGAGCCCCCGGGGATCTAAGGATGATCAATGCTCCAGAAGCCGAAGTTTGCAAGAAAATGAAAGGATTGATTTAGGATTAAGCGTCCCTCACCCATTTGGCATCATGGCCATGAAATTGGTCCAAATCTTAAAGCGGGGTTTTGAAAAGAAAACACAATCGTTATGAAAGAAAGGCGGGGGGAAAATCTCAGCGTCATACCGGTGGTTGGCAACTCAAGATCATATCCGTGATCTCGAATAGACGCCAAGTCGGTGGCCACCGAGCTAGCGGCCGTATCATCACAGGCATGTCATGTGGAAATCTACAAATAAATTGGCTTGTCCTTGGCGCAGAATGGAAAGAACAAACAATAAAAAGAAGGGAAAATAGAGAGGAGGCGAGGCATCAGATGCATTGGAGGGGAATCGTGTGAACTTCAGAAGAAAAAGAAAACATCAGGGTCAGGGACCCACATTACATAGATTCTCAACACAAACATTTACATTTAGGCTACTATAAGCCTCATAAAACACAGAATGGGGAGAGAAAGGAGAAACACAAGGACCTACCCTTCTACAGATGGCTCTTGAACCCTCCCCTCACTCCTACTATCACTCAACTCTCCTTCTCTCAGGCTTTTTTTCTTTGTTTCTGCAACCTCTAAAGGGTATGAAGAAGGCTCCGAGTGGAAGAAGCGGTAGCAGGAAGAACCCGACGGAGAGAAAGCAGCTTTCAAACGCCCCGGAAGGTGGAACTCCAAGGTCGCTGAAGAAGTCTTTGGCTCCTCAAGGGGGGACTTTTTATAGGGGTTGAGACCCCCTGTTCGGAGTGAAAACCTCCATTTTTTTTTCTTTCTTCTTTTTCTTGTTTTTATTGCTGTCATCGTTGCTGCTATTGTCGTGATCGCTGCAGCTGCTACTGTGACACCTGCTGCCGCCATCGATGTTACTATCACTACTGCTACAGCGGGATCATCCTCGATCCGGTGAAGGAATCCGCCGGCTTCATCAACAACCTGATGACCGATTTCGGCTGGGTCTTCGCGTTCATCTACCTGCTCTGCGTCGGCGTCCGGTTGGCGCGTTTCAACGTCATCACCAATCCGCTCGTTCCGGGCAGCGACAAACGCAAGAGCACCGGCGAGTTCATGGGGCTGCCTTCGCCGGCCGCCGCCGGCATGACCGCCTCGCTCGTGCTGCTGCTGACTGACGACGGCGTGCCGGTCGCGAAACTCAAGCCGCTCCTGCTGCCGCTGATGCTGCTCATCTCCTACATCATGGTGAGCAACATCCCGTATCCGAGTTTCAAACACATCACGTGGAACACCGGCGCGCGCACCCGGGTGTTCATCGGCATCATCATCGGCGGGATTCTCGCCATCAAATACTTCTTCTATGCCGTCCCGGCGCTCTTCCTCGCCTACATCTTCTACGGCATCGGCCGCGATGTCCGCCGGCGCTTCTTCACGAAGCAGGAGGATCTCGCGAAAGAAGACATTCCGGACGACAGTTTCTGAACGTGGGAGCGACGCCCGGGTCGCTCTTTTCGAACGAAAAAATCATCTCGGAATCATTCCGTCCGGAGAGTGACGAGGACGTCGCCCCCACGGGAACAACCTCCCGGCAACTCCCGGAAAAAGCTGTGAACAAATCGGAAGGAGTCCCGGAACAACCTTGTTCCCGGAACCGCACCCGGTTTCCGGCCGGAATTATGACCGGTTCCGGCATTTCCCAATATCCTTTTTTCCAATTCGTTGCGAAGTTGCCGACACCGTTGCCGGCACTGATGACTACGACTGTTTTATTTATTTAAAAAAGGAAGAGAAGAGACAGGGCCGGTGATAAACCATCCGGCTTCGTGACTCGCCTTCGCGCCGGCGCTTCGCACGGTCGCCCCATGGACATCCGCGATCTTCGTCGCAACTACACGCTGAAAGGCCTCGATCGCGCCGACTTGGAAACGGATCCGGTCGCGCAGTTCGGGAAATGGTTCGGGGAAGCCTGCGATGCCGGCATTCTCGAACCCAACGCGATGAGTCTCGCGACGACCGACGACGACAACGGGCCGGCCGTGCGCACCGTGTTGCTCAAGACATTCGACGCTTCCGGATTTTCGTTTTTCACGAATTACGAAAGCTTCAAGGCGCGTCAGATGGCGGCGAATCCCCGGGCGGCGCTGCTCTTCCCGTGGCTCGCGTTGGAACGGCAGGTGAAGATTCGTGGACGCGTCGAGAAATCCACCCTGGTGGAGACGGAAGCCTATTTCCGGACGCGTCCCTACGGCAGCCGGCTCGGCGCCTGGGTGTCGCGGCAGAGCGCCGTGATCGCGTCGCGCGACGAACTGGAGCGCGCCTATGCCGAATACGCCCGCCGGTATCCGGAAGGTTCGGATATCCCGGTTCCGGACAACTGGGGAGGCTATCGGGTCGTACCGGATGTCTTTGAATTCTGGCAGGGGTGTCCGAGCCGGCTGCATGACCGGGCCAAATGATTGGCTTTAGCCTTTGGGCGTGTGGCAGATGCGAGACATGGCTTACTTGAACTTTTCCACGAGCTTGGATATTTGTCATTCTTACCAAGGTATTTTACACCCTTAGTAGGCTATTTGTCTGCCTTACCCATCTATTTTTCACCCTTATTCCATTGCTAATATTCTCCTTCTGTTGTTGAGAATTTTCTTGTACATGGAGTAGACTCTAAAGCTTCATAGAGTCGACGTTCCTTCTCTACTATTCAAGGCTTTCAGGCTTGTTGCCCATATTTCACCATTACACGGCTATTTGTCACCCCAACAGTCCATTTGTCACCGTTATTGTCTATTTGTCACCCTTATTTGCCATTTGTTACTGCTGCCAAGTCATTTGTCACCCTTGTCCAACTTGAGCCGCTGCCCTTGCTATTTTCCTCTTTAGTCTTGGCCATCGCCAATAGCTATTTGTCACCCTTGTTCTTCTATTTATCACACTTGTTCGCCTTTTTCACCTCTGCGTGTCATTGTTTGACGTTGCCTTCTTCTGTCTCCATTAGCTACTTGACTTTGACCTAGATCACTATAGCTGACCAATGTTGACCTTTGACTTTGACTAGAGTCTTCATGACTTGAGTCAACAAAAAGTTGAGCTTGACTGGAGTCTTCTTTGTCTGACGTTGACTTTGACTAGGCCAATAGTGACTGTCGCTGCCTTGACTATGAGTCAACTTTCTTTCCCTTTAAAGTCAAGCCTTATTCTTCATCTTTATGTCTCACACCCTTATCAGCCATTTGTCACACTTATTGTCTATTTTTCACCCTTAGGTACCTATTCATCACCCTTAGATACCTATTTGTCACCCTTAAGAGTCTATTTTTCACCCTTATCAGCTATTCTTCATTACTGCTCATTGCTGCTATGGCTCTTCACTGCATCAACTCCAGGTTGATACTGCATCGATGCTGCTTCTATGGTTTTCAGCCTATCACCCTTGCTACCCATTTTCACCCTTAGCTCAGGGCTTTGCCTGGTGACTTCGGTTGACCAAAATTTGTAAATCAGTCGACCGATCTGGCCTTGAAGCAAGGCTTTTGAACTGCTAGCTCCCTACTGAAGTTGACTCATGCTTCAGAGCTTCAGGAATACTTTCAACATGATCTTCCATCATCATTAACATGAAAACTTATGAACCAAAAGCTCGATCTTGTATTGCTGACTTTTGGTGAATTGTGTTGACTGGTGATGTTCTTGATTCATTAATTCTTCACTGCCTGTCTGCCCAAGTCGACTTGTGGAGTCCTAAAGTCAACTTCTCTTGCACTTGATATTGTGTTGCTTTCACAAGGTTCAAAAGTGTTGCACACAGATGTATACTATCATCAAAACATGTGAAAGTCTCATGCATGAATCTTCATCAAGTCTGACTTCACATAGATTATCCATGTATAAAGTATACATGACTTATAGTTTTGACATCATCAAAACACAGGGACAAAACACTTATGTGCTGTGGAAGCTAGATCTTCTTTATTTATCTTCTTTTTTTTTTTTCTTTTGAACAACTTTGGGTAGCTGTCAGCATGAAAGTCGATAGTGAGATAGCTGTCGGCTTTGAAGTCGATGGTGGGATAGCTATCAGCATGGAAGTCGATATTAAGATAGCTATCGACCTGACACTGATATCGAGATAGCTGTCGGCATAGAAGCTGACAATGGGGTAGCTATCGGCATGGAAGCCTATAATGGGATAGCTGTCGATATGGAAGCCGATAATGAAATAGCCATCGGCATGGAAGCTGATGATGAAATAGCTGTCGACATGGAAGCTGATATTGGGATAGCTATCGGCATGGAAGCCGATACTGAGATAGCCATCGACATGGAAGCCGATGTCGAGATAGCTGTCGACATGGAAGTCAATATTGTGATAGTTGTCAGCATGGAAGCTGATGGTTGGATACTTGTCGGCATGGAAGTCGATAATGAGATAGCTGTCAGCATGGAAGCTGATATTTGGATAGCTGTCGGCATGGAAGCCAATAGTGAGATATCTATCGACATGAAAGCCGATAGTGAGATAGCTGTCGGCATGAAAGTCGATGGTGGAATAACTGTCGACATGGAAGCTGATAGTGAGATATCTGTCGGCATGGAAGCCGATGATGAGATATCTGTCGACATGGAAGCCAATAGTGAGATAGCTGTTGGTGTGAAAGTCGATAGCGAGATAGCTGTCAGCTTGGAAGTCGATATTGAGATAGCTGTCGACCTAGAAGTTGATATTGAGATAGCTGTCAGCATGAAGGCCGATATTGAAATAGCTGTCGGCATGAAGGCCGATATTAAAATAGCTGTCGGCATGGGAGGCCAATATTGAAATAGTTGGTGGCATGGAAGCCGATGATGAGATAGCTGTCGGCATGGAAGCTGATGATAAGATAGCTGTCAGCTGGAAACCAATAGTGAGACATTTGTCGGCATAGAAAGTCGATAGTGAGACATCTATCGGCATGGAAGCCGATAGTGAGATATCTGTCGGCATGGAGGCCGATAATTAGACAGCTATCGGCGTGGAAGCTGATAGTGAGACATCTGTCGGCATAGAAAGCCGATGGTGAGATATCTGTCAGCATGTTGAAATAGCTGTCGGCATGGAAGCCGATATTGAAATAGCTGTCGGCATGAGAGTCGATATTTAGATAGCTGTCAGCATGGAAGCCAATATCGAGATAGCTGTCGGCATGAGAACCGATGATTGAGATAGCTGTCAGCATGAAAGCCGATAATGAAATAGCTGTTGGCTAGGAAGCCGATATTGAAATAGCTGTCGGCATGAAGGCCGATATTGAAATAGCTATCGGCGTGGAAGGCCGGTATTGAAATAGCTGTCGACATGGGAGCCGATATTGATATAGTTGTTGGCTAGAAGCCGATATTGAAATAGCTGTCGGCATAGAAGCCGATATTGAGATAGCTATCGGCACGAAGGCCGATATCAGAATAGCTGTCGGCGTGGAAGGCCGGTATTGTAGTGAAGTCTTAATCCTCACGTGTGAGGGGTGGACGTAGGGGACACATCAGTGTACCCGAACCACCTAAAAACTCCCTGTGTCACTTGTGGTTTGATTTTCCATATTCGTTGTCGAGTGGGTTTCATGATGAGTTGAGCGTACACCACTTCCATCATTAAACACCTACCCATATCCACACGCATTCACAAGTGTGATCATGTTCAAGTGAGGGCAAGTGCTTGTGTGTTTAATCAACGAAGTTTTCATTTGAAAGAAATTTTAATTGGCTAATCATTTCACCCCTCCTCTCTTGATTGCCACCATTCAGGACTCAACGAGACACATCTCAAGAGAATGGACTTGTCCTTCTCGTGGACAAGCCGGTACAGGGAGTCGCCAATCAACACTCATAGGACACTGCCTGGCGGAGTAGTCAGACCCTTTGAGCTCGATCAGGGGGGAGCCATCCCCTCTTGAATTTGATGATGGGCTCATGCTAATCTTCTTCTTCTGGGGGTGTGTCCTGGTCAAAGTCTTGGACCTCGTAAACTGTGAGACCAGAGTTATTTTTGAGTGAGCTAGGCATCAGCCTTCTGTGTTTGACCGTGATGTCGACTTCACCCTCAAGCGGTAGCTTGATGGCCGCATCCAACTTTTTTAGGGTGTCCTCCTGGGCGTTACCACTTCTGGGAACGTGATCTATATCAAAGAAATAGAACATCTGGGTTAGCCGGGTGACGGTGGCGTGGTACGGGACCAGCTCTAATTTTCCCACGTCGTAGATGCCAAGGACCTGTCGGACTATCCGTTGAGAATCTCCATAGGCTTTAAGGCATTTGACACCCATGTTGAGAGCTATCTGGAGTCTGATGATCAAGGCTTCGTATTCGGCTTCATTATTGGTCAGAGCCTTCATGAGGACACAAGAGTTGTACAAAACTCCACCCTGAGGAGTCAGGAAGATAATTCTGGCACCTACCGTAATGCCTGAGCTGAGGTTGCTCTGGGTAGTACCTCGAGAAGCGCCATCGAAGTACAACTCCCAGCAAAGTAGGCTGTCTATGAGGGCGTCTTGTTGCCAGTAATGCAAGACATCTCCACTCTGTTTAGCCAATTGTGGCTGTTGGAGCATAAGAGACTCCTCGTCTGGAAACTCCGTGTTGAAGGGAGAATCCTCCGATATTGGATGGGCTGCCAAGAATTCAGCCATGCCCTGCCCCTTGATTGCTCTTCTAGGGACGTAGGTGATGTCGTGCTCCATGAGCAGGAGAGCCCATTTCCCCAGTTGTCCTGAGAGAATTGGTTGTTTGAGAAGGAACTTCAGGGGGTCGTGCTTTGATATGAGCTCAACCCGATGAGACAAGAGGTAGTGTTGCAATTTCTTGACGGCAAACACCAATGCCAACCATATTTTCTCCATGGGGGAGTAGTGATACTCGGCACCGATCAATTTTCGACTGAGGTAGTAGAGTGGCTACTCTTTACCTTCTTCATTGACTTGCACCAACAAAGCTCCCAACGAAGCATCCATGGCAGCAATGTAGATTATGAGAGGTCTACCTTTGGCAAGCGCCCCTAGGACTGGAGGAGTGAGGAGATACTCCTTGATCTGCTCGAAAGCTACTTGGCATTCCGAGTCCCATATGAAGGGGGAATCTTTCCTCATCACTTTGTTGAAAGGCTCACATTGACCAAAGAGGTTGGAGATGAACCTCCGAATGTAGGTCAGTCTGCCCTGGAGTGACCTGAGTTCAGTGAGGTTGCTAGGTGGTGGAAGCTCCCGGATTGCTTTGATCTTGCTGGGGTCCACATCGATTCCTCAGTATCGAATGATAAAGCCGAGAAACTTAGTGTTGGATATGCCGAACACGTATTTCATGGGGTTCATTTTGAGCCCATATTGCCAGAGATGCTCGAAGACTTGACACAGATCACGTAGGTGGTCTTCTCGCCTTATGGTCTTGACGACAAGGTCGTCAACGTAGCATTCGACGATGTTGTGTAGTATCTCATCGAAGATTCTAGTCATGGCCCTCTGGTAGGTAGCACCGACATTCTTCAAACCGAAGGGCATGCGCTTGTAATTGAAGATCCCTTTGGGAGATCTGAAGGCGGTGTAGTTTTTATCTTTCAGGGACATCCGGATCTGATTGTAGCCAGATGATCCATCCATGAAGGATAGAGCTTCGTGTCCGGTGGTCATATCGACCATTGTTTCTATGATTGGAACTGGAAAGTCATCCTTCGGACAAGCTTTATTGAGGTCTCAGAAGTTGACGCAGATGCGGACTTGACCATTTTTCTTTTTGACTGGGACAATATTGGCGAGCCAAACTCGATAGATGCATGGCTCGATGAAGTCAACCTCCGCCATCTTATTGACCTCGGCCACAACTTGGAGTTCTAGCTAGTGGCGCAGGCGCCGCTGGGGTTGTTTGACTGGAGTGGCTGAGGGCGATATGGCCAGGTCATGCTCTGCTACGGAGGGACTTAACCCTGGCATCTCTTTGTATGTCCAAGCGAAGCAGTCTTTGTATTTGAGCAAGAGTTGCTTGTAGTCCCGCCTCTCTGCCTCAGTGAGAAGAGCACTGAGGAATGTTGGCTGAGGGGCTTCATCTTCGCCTAGATTAATTTCGACAAGGTCATCGACAGCTGCCTGGCCACCGTCCTCCAGCTCGGGAGGTGCTGGCTAGAAGTCGACGAAATCTTCATCCTCGGTGTTGGCTTCATACACCCGTGGGTCCTCAGAGTCGACAGTTGAAGCAGATGGGGCTGGGTGATTATCGCTGCTAGACCCAGCTTGAACTTGTCCCAGGTCATCTCTGTCGGACCGATAGTTGTCGGTTGGCATCTCGGAGGCTTGGCTGGAGTTGTCTGCCAATGCTGGTGATGCCTCACGGTCTTTGTTCCGGGGACCTTCCTCATGAGGAAAGTGTGGCGACCTAGGTTCTTCAATTGGCTGGGAGGCCACGGGGGTCTCCTCTGTCTCAACATCCGTGTGGACAGACGAGGAAGCCTCATCAAGTGCTGGGACTGGGGTACTGGTTCTAGCGGGAGAGTGAGATTAAAATCTCCTCCCCCTCATCTCCCGAGCTGTCGAACTTGGTGTTGGCGACAACGGGTCAACGGCTGGCTGCATCGGTCCCACGACGTGGACAGCATGGTAGACACAGAAGTCTGGGTATTTGTCATAACCAAGACCTCTGGTATCTTTTTAGGAGAATGGGGTTTGCCCCCAGACTTGTGAGGGTGTCCAGAGATCGTGGAAATATCTCCGCTGCGTGGAGCCCTGTCACTAGGGAATATGCTACTTGAGGCACATCTCCCGGATGCAAGGCAACAGGTCGTCTAGAATTTGGACGGCTTCAGGGGCATTGTCAGCTCGCTTGGACCAGCCGAAATCATCTTCTGGTGGGGCTAGAGGTGCCATGTCTCCTTTGTGGAAAATGATGGACTTGTCCCATCTAGCCCTTTTCTTGGACCGGTGTTGTAGTCTGTAAGGGACGATAAACGTCATGAGCTGCTTGACCCTGTGCTCGTCTGAGGCACACACGAGCTGAATGCAGTTTGGTGGTAGGCATATGCTCTTGTCGATTGCTCGGCTAATAAGATTAGCCTCGAAATCGACTTTGCGCCTCTCAGGGCGATCTATGGTTGACTTGGCGCTAAGGCGTATCCGTTGAAGGTTGGCCTTCTCTTCGTCAATGGAGAAGAGGTCATCCTCCTTTTCTTCTGAGAGCCCACCGTTGCTCTTGCTCTTAATCACGGGGAAGGGACTGGTTCCCTTGAAGTAGAGAGTCGCATCGGCCAGGTTGCATTCTACTGGGGTGAATGGAGATAGGTCTGTGAAGACTACACATTGTTCCCCATCCTTAATATATTTGATGCATTGATGGAGGGTTGAGGGGACGACGCACGGTCGAATGGTGGCCGTGTGAACTGTGTTGGTGATAAATCCATTGAATCAGGATAAATAGATAATTATCCGAAAAACCCATTAGCTTAGGACTCTGGGAGATGAACGGTCTAAAGACAGGCCATTCAATGGGAGTAAACGGCTGAAGTCAGACCGTGCAATAGCTTGTCGGTGAAAATTTAGAAAATTAAATAAATATCCAATAAATCACTCTGAGCCTGTAAACGGTTCTAAACAGACCGTTTAGTCACGGCACAGCCCATCTCTAGACCGCGTACAGCCTAGACGCTTGAAATTAATAAAATGGGATAAATGGGCCCGTTTACCCAAAAAAATAAAGTGAAATCAAGGCCCATTAAGCCCAAACTCGAGAGCAAACCTGGCCAGGGAGGGAGATACCCATAGAATAAGCCCAAAGGCATGTCTGGAAATAGCCCAATGAGTAATGGACAACTTGAGACATCAACAAATGAAGGGAAGGGGAATGACCCAACTCACAGGTAAAAAATGGGTGTCAACAGGCTGGTTATGAATAAGGCTGACAAATAGCTGCCTAGTGCTGACAAATGACCAGTTGGAGTGACAAATGGGTCTTTATGGGTGAGAAATGCCTGGTAGTGCTGAAGTCTTCACATTCCACGTTGTGGCGTTGATGCAATGTCCAAACAGCGCCGATGCAGCCACAATGCCAAAGTCTCTCGCAAAGGCAAGTCAGCAATATTGAATAAGAGTTAAAAATAACTGGTTAAGGGAGACAAATGGCCAATAGAAGTGACAAATAACTTCCTAAGGGTGAATAATAGACTGCAAGGGTAAAAGCATTGAGAACCAAAGAAGAAGAGTTGACGCCATGTAATGGTGGAGTCGACGCAATCAAGTGGAAGTAGCAAAGAAGGAAAAGGAGCTAAGGGCAACAAATTCAATATGTTGAGTCGACGCAACATCTGTTATGCATCAATGCAATTAAGTTGAGAAACCAATGGCACAATAGCAGTGACAAATGAAACGTTAGAGGTGACAAATAACTAAAGGCGACGGCCAGGCAAAAGAGGGAAAGAACTTCAGCGATGGCTTAAGAAGGCTAAGGGTGAAAAATACATGGCTAAGGCTGACAAATAGCCTACTAATGGTGTAAAATGTCTTTTAAGGGTGACAAATAATCTGAGAAGTTGAATTGCAGAAGACATGAGTCTGCCACACACTCCAGGGTCGAAGGTAAATAATTGGCACGATCTGAGATTACTCTGATAGAGAATATCCTCTCTCCTGACACATAGACCAATGGGAAAGAGGAGAAATAAATTGTATTATCCAAATGTTTTACGGAGCCTTTGTTCTATAAAAAGGGACTTCTTCCTAAGAAAAAGCGAGTGCAAAAGAAATAGGGAAGAGAGCTGCTGCCGTAGAGGAGAGAAAAAGAGAGTGTTGCTAAGAAGAAGAAGAGTAGAGTGAAAAGAGAGAAGAAGAGAGATCTGAAGAGAAAAAGAGAGAGCAGAAGAAAAGAGAGTAAATTCGTCCACTCCCAGCGGCACTTCAAACTTTTGGTTGAAGTCGACGATACACATATCTCTGACTTTATCGAGGCACACATTAAAGTAGTACCTCTGGTATATTCTTTATGGCAGGATGTTGACGACTGCTTCGAGATCTACTAGAATTCTGTTCAGCTCCCGACCATTTAACTGCCCCTTCATGTATATTGGTCTATTATGGATGATAGTAGGGAGTAACATGTCCTCTGGAGTGAAAGTCACATTGGCTTTCTACAGTGTTTCAGCCAAACATGTCTCATATTGGGCAGGCGTCTGAAGAGTAGTGATGATCGCCTGTCGGGTCTCTTCACTCAGGGAGAGGATCTCCCAGATAGTGAACGTTTCTGAGAGTTTTTTAAGTAGCTTCATTATCCTACTTCCAACTCGTTCATTGGATAACTTCATTTCTTCTACCCATCTAGGTTTATAAGAGTCTTACACTGCGGCCCCTGATGGACTTGCTTCATCAGACTCTGAGTCGATCTACACCTTCCTACTGGGTGTCATCCTCTTGATGTCCCTTGCTGCCTGTCGTTTGGCTGGTCTTGTCTTCATCTGGAGCACTAGAAGGTTGCTGAAGCTGAGTGTGAGTGCCCCCGGCCGCAGGGCTGGCACCCTGACCTGGCTGCTTGCCCTCTGTCATTTTTAGAAATTTGAGGAAGGAAGGGATGGCGGTACTGCCCCCACTCTGAGTGTATAACCCTGAAGGAGGAGGGATTTAGACTCCCTTGACCTCCTGAGGGGGTATCTGATAGGGCTACTCTCCCCTGAAGATGATGTTGTGGTTGGCGGGCAGCTGGCACCCCCATTTTCAGCTTGACCGGGTTGCAGGAGTAGCGATCGCGGCTTCGGCCCGGCTTGCCCCGACAGTGGGTGTAAAGCATATTTCCTCCTCATCCTCCTCATTGGGCAGATTAAAGAGGGAAGAGAAGGTATTACAGGAGAGCACTATCTCCCTCTTGGCCTTGCAGGCTCTTCTTTTCTTCTTTTATTTCTTCTTCTTATCTCTGGCTGGTGCTTGCCCCCAGAATAGGCTGTCATCCTTTTCTGCCACTTCGTTAGCTTCTCCTTTTTGTTCCAGCGAGAGCTACTCCAATTCTTGCCATGGGACATGATCCCTTATCACAAAGGTTTCAGTTTGGGCTGTTCATATTCATCTAGCCCGTTTATGTAGTCCTATAGTCATCGGGTCTCCGGACTAATTTCTTTGGCCACCGACAATGGAGTCTGCCTCCTTCGATTGTGGGTGTGTATTCTGATTACTGTAGGCGGGCTGGTCCAGGTTGGTGCTGGCGCCAGAGGAGTAGGTCGTGGTGTGATGCCACGAACATGTGCCCCCACCTTCGGGTGAGGTGCAACTTTCTTCTTGATCTTTGCAGGGACCTCCTGCCATCCCTATTGTTCTTTTGCTGGAATCAGAAAGCAACCCTCATAAGTATGCTGAGTGCTGGCTTCTACAACTTCTTCGGGCAGTGCTTGGTATATTATGATTTCGATGTTATTAAAATTAAATTCTTTAATAATATCTGATGTTTGATGTTTAAGAAACGCGCATTCCAAATAACAAACCGTTTGATGATCCGATCGTATTATCGTTACTGCCAACCCCCAGCTCTCCCGGCTGCCCGTACTTTTTCCCGACGGTCCGCACCATGGAAGAAGGCGGCCGCGGAGGTCCTCTGCTCGTCGCCGTCGTGTGGGAGCTTACGATCTACTTCCTCTGCCTCCTCCCCCTTCCCCGCCTACCATGACCGCAACCCTCACCGGAGAAGATGACGGCACGATCTCGGCTGGAAGGGATCGTTTCCTCCGTCGTTGTCGTCCACCCCCACGAGATCCCCGCTTTGATCAGCTCATCGCTGTGCTTCTTCTGCGTTAGTGTCCTTCTTGGAAACCCTAATTTCTGTTTTTTCATCTCGAATTCTTCCTTTGGATTTTCCCGTAGTGCAAATGCTAGATTACTCCCGATTCCGGGGGAGTTTCGGGTGATCGGGAGTTGTGACCAAATGAGGGGGGATTTTGGCGTGCAGCTTCTCAGTGCCTATTTCGTCATTCTTCCTCTCCGTGACGAGGGGGCGATATCGTTGGGTCTGACCAATCTGCCGGGCCTGTTCGTGGGATCGTTGCTGCTCACGCTGGTGGCCGCCCCTGTCTCCACCGTCATCTTTTCGCTCCCCAACGTCTCCAAAGGAAGGGTATTGCCGGAGCCCTCCCTGCCGGGACAGCACACTCTCTCTCTCTCTCTCTCTCTCTCTCTCTCTCTCTCTCTTAAAGGGAAGCTGCAGTTACGAGGGACACTCAAATTCTACCTTATAACTGAGGGAGTTCTCCTAAAGCTCCCAAGTTATTGTCTCTAAGGTGGACAATACGAAATTTGTAGCATAATTAGTCGGTAAAGAATGGGTGTGGTTCTCGTTCTACCTAGTAACGTGTGTGTTCCGTGGATTCCAGGCTTTGGTTTACATACACAGGTTTTTCAGCCTGTCCCTTCTTTTGTTCTTCATTTTATGGCATTCTTCTTCTGCTGGACGTTCGACTTCCCCTTCCGAGGTGAGAGTTAAATTAGTTACCCCTTCACGTTTAATTTTTTCTCAGTTATCCGGTCCTTGTTGACTTCGGAAGCTCCCCCTCCTTCACCCAGGTATCAACTTCACATACTTCCCCTCTTGAGGAGGATGGGAAGATCGACATTGGTGACAAGAGCCAAACCTATTCCTCGGGATGGGGCCGTTTCTTCCGAACCAAAGTCTGTGCATGCATAGTCCGTGCACATTCCTCATTTCACTACATCTGAAGTCCGTGCACGTTTCTTCCGAACCAAAGTCTGTGCATGCATAGTCTGTGCACATTCCACGTTTCACTGCATCTAAAGTCCGTGCATGTCATGAAGTCCATACACACCAAGTCCATGCACTTTTTCTGTTAGAAGGAAAACACAGTTCGTGCACTTTCTTTGCAAGTCCTTGCACATTCTGTTTTCTCACTCAAGTCCGCTGAGGTGGCTCCAAGGGTGACGGCTCCGAATGGCGGTCAGAAGTCGAAGGTGGCAATGGAGCATTCACGGGTGGGAAAGGATTGCCCTCCTTGAGGAGAAGGGGTCCTTGGGAAGAGGAGTATGTGTCCTCAGCAAGAAATGCAAGCTCACAATTTGTCCCAAGCGTGGGAAACACGTGGATTTGTGTGGTTGAGAAATTGACAGGAGTCAAGGGTGGCCAGCTCACACTCGTGCTTGGAACTAGTCACGAGACGGTCACGCTCTCTCTCTCACAGTGATGATTGAATTTGAACAAGTTAGGATCCTATCATTGTCACATGCAGCGGCATCAAGAATGCATACGGATTAAGCAAATGTGACAAAGGAGGAGCGAAAATGTACCTCCACGCTCGGGGCGTGGGGAAGATTTCACGACCAAGACGCGTAACTACCAGTATAGTAAATAACAAATAATTACAGATCCATCTTTACTGCCCACTCCACATAGGGAGGTAATAGGCTACACAATGAATCTGGGAGCACCGAGCTTGGGTCGACGGGCAGCACGTCAGAGGGGCTCTCAGGGCGGAGGCAAGTTGCTATTCCAGATCGGCACTGTTCAGGTCTACAGAACAGCAAGCTTGTGCAGCCGGTGGAATAGTGGCCTCCAAGGTTCTTCTGATTGCGACGACTGGCTGGGATGATGGTGGAATGTCCCTTGTCGATCCCCGAGAGCGGCGATCGCTGGATTTGAGTCGATGTATTTATGGGAGTTTTGAAACCCAGACCTATCCCACAGTCCAGCCACTAGACAGATCTGCACAACCTGACTAAAATGACTGTTGTGCTCAGATCCAGAGTCAGATCGGAACGAAACTAGTACCGTTCCAATAGGAACTTGACGAGCTTCAAATTATTAATATTTGAGAACCATCCACCAGTCTAATTGTCTAGGAAAAACACTATAACAGTCATTTCATGCTGACAGGGTTTGCAGGGCAGATTATAATCTGCCTGAAGATGGAGGTTGACCAAAGGGGAAATGGTGGATCTGGATCAAGGGGTTAACATGGGTGAAAGAGGGGAGAGTGCGGGTCGTGCACGCCAAATTTGGTGGCGATAGGAGAAGGTTTAGGGGGTGGGAAAAATAGGTTTGTAGGCTTTTGTCTCGTTGGTCTGCACACAAACAAACTATGAGGGGTGGTGAAATAATGGTGGGAAGACATCCAAATGGTGGTGGATCGAAGTGAAAATTGAACTAGGAATAGGAGAGGACATGGGGAAGAGTCTGTCAAAGTTTGAAGTCGATCAGATGGTGGGATTTGGAGGACGAAGCTTTCCTTTCAGGCTCTATCCTACTTCACAGAGCTCTGGACAGCAAGCCAAAGAATGGCTTGTGGCGGCTCGATAGTGGGCAGTGGCGGTGGCTAGGCGTCGCACCCAGAGGAGGAGATATAGGTTGGGAATCACTCTCAAAGAAGAGTAGATCTGCAGATCTCTCTGCTATAAGTGGAAGGAAGAAGAAGGAGGGTGATGATGTTGGCCCTTTGGTTTTGATGATGTCACTATGAATCTTGATGAATCTAAAGTTTAAATGTTTTATACAGACGTTACAGTCATGAACTGTTGAGCCACATCAAAATAGTCCAACGTTGGAAGAAGCCAAGTCCAAGACTGCCTCGATGCAGCTGAGTACTACTTTGAAGCAGCACTGGCATCAGAAGCCAACTCCAAGTAACTGCCTCAACACAGCATGGAGTTGCCTCTATGCAGGGGAGCTCTCAGAAGGAAACTCAATGTAACTGACTCGATGTAGCTAAGCCATGCCCCGATGCAGTGAAGCTTGCACGAGTCAGATTCCTGAACACTACCTCGATGCAATGAAGCACTCCCTCGATGGCTGATGTCTATATCGATGCATCAACACTTCTTGACGCTGCAGCCATTGGGACTGCCTCGATCAGTCTTTCCAACCAGTGAGAATACTTGGACTCTTCAACTGTCACGTGAGGAATTCATTGAAGAATAAGTAATCAAGCGCTACTCTAGGCACGTAATTTAACACACGTCGCTAACTAAGTTGACATACAACCTGGGATCCCTCTTTGGTGTGAAACTCATGGTACATGTGGCAGCCTCCTGAGAAGATTCAGTAATTAAGAGAATATCCAAAATCCATGCGGACCAATCAGATGGAATTAGGATTTTGATTGAGAGTCACTAATCTATATATATATAGATTGGCCTCTCCGATCAAGTGTGAGTAGAAGAAAAAAAAGGAGAAGAAGAAGAAGAAGAAAAAGAGAAGTGAGTGCTAAAGGAATTAAGAAGAGTTGCTAGAGCTAAATTCGAGAGAGCCATCTGAGAGTCATCTGTCAGCCACTAGAAGAAAAGGCCAGGATAGCAAAAGAGAAAGAACAATCTGAGAATCAACTTGAAGACCTGTTCATCAGTTGCAGGATCAAATCATGAACTGAGTTTGCTCCATCTGGAGCTGTAACTTTTCCATTTCTTTGTTTGTGTTTTGTTCACTTTCTTTTCCTTTTCATCTTGTTTTCCAATTCCCTATTTTGGGAGTCAAGTTCCTCCTGTGCGAACAGGAGAAGGGAGAGCATTCTCTAATTTTTTGTCTGTGCGGATAGAGGAAGGGAGAGCAATCTCTGGTATTCCCTCTATTGGTCAGAGGAAGAGAGGACGTGTCCTCTGGGTGGTGAGCAATGGGGTGTTGCTCATGGTTTCCTTCTGCGATAGCAAAAGAAGGGAGAGTTGGCCTCTCCGGTCACTGCAGGTAGCAATGGTGGTCAGATCCTGTGGGTTGTAGGATCGGTGTTGAGGGATTTGTCTCCCTCATGTCATCAAGCTGTGAGGCAGCATCCAATTGCAGACTGAGTTTGCTTTGATTTCTAGCTTGTGCTAGTGGAATCTTCGCTCGGTGGGAGCGAGGGGTGGATGTAGGCTGACTCTGGGTCAGTTGAACCACCTAAAAATCTGAGTGTCTCATTGTGTGATTGCGCTTGTGATTGTCTGGTTGCTCTCAGAATTGTACCAACTTGATGTGAAGAATGCCTTCTTGAACGGTGACCTAGTAGAGGAAGTTTATATGCAACCACTTCCAGGGCTTTGGGCTGATGGGATGGTTTGCAAGTTGAAGAAGGCACTTTACGATTTGAAGTTATCCCCGAGAGCATGGTTTGATAGACTGAGAACAACAATGTTGAGAATGGGGTTCACAATTCTGATCATACTTTGTTTGTAAGATGGAAAGGTGGTCAACTTGCTATTCTTTTTGTTTATGTTGATAATATAGTTGTTACTCGTGATAACTTGTTAGAAATAAAAAATCTGAAAGACAATCTACTAAGAGAGCTTGAAATAAAAGACCTAGGTCCCTTAAAGTACTTTTTAGGTATCTAAGTGGTGATGTCTCAAGGTAACATTCATATATCATAGAGAAATCATGCATTAGGTCTGTTGAAAGAGACTGGAAAGTTGGGAAGCAGGCTAGTTGACACTCTAATTGAAATCAACAATAAGTTGACTGAGTAAGATGGTGTCGTTCTCTTAGAGGCTAAAAAAGAAAAGGACCAGTGGATTGTGGGCAAGCTTATTTATCTATCTCTTATAAGGCCAGACATTACATATGCTATTAATATTGTAAGTCAGTTTATGCACGCTCCAAGAATAACTCATATCCAAGTTGTTGATAGAATCTTGAGATACATCAGGACCTGTCCATGCAAAGGGTTATTATTTAGAAACAAAAAGCCTGTTAAGTATAGTTGGGTTTTCTGACGTAGATTGGACAGGTTCTCAAGATGATCGTAGATCTACCTCAGGGTATTGTACCTTCTTCGGGGAAAATCTTTTTACTTTGAGGAACAAAAAACAATCAATTTGTGCTAGGTCTAGTGTAGAGACAGAATATAGAGCTATGGCTCATGTTGTTGCTAAGTTGTTGTGGCTTAAAGTTTTGTTACAGGATATTGGAGTTAAAATGGTATTTCTGACGAAACTCTACTATGACAATAAGGTTGCAATCAATATAACAATCATGATGGGAGTGGTCTGGTAGTCTGATCATCATATTAGAGTTTCACGTGAAACTTAAGAGCATAAACTCATTATCCTAGTTTAGAACTGAGCGATCATGATGCGGTCAAAACATGGATTGGTCAAGTCTATGCGATAAGGTTTGCACTCGATTCATGCTTAGGAATCCTATCTTAATTGAAGCTTGCTCTGAATCTCCTATCCTCTTTCTTCAAGCAATTCATCCTCCTCTCTCACTGGTTCATCCTAAGGTAAAGATTGGAAGAACTTAGAGCCAACTTCAAAGGAAATGGAAGAAGCTGAAGGAGTGACTTGAGAAGCCTACCAGGGACCTACGTTTGTGAGACGACAAGGTCCTCCCAAGAATGCTCTAGGGAGCATAGAAAGCTTAGGGAATGGAAAGAAGATGAGTGGGGGAAGAGAAATGCGGAGAAATCTATGTAGCGAGCGGCTGCCGCAATTGCGCTCCACCCAGTACGACGGGCAGTTCGCCATGCCAGACCACTGGCTACCCAATAGGGCTGGGCGGCCAACACCCTAGTCGCCCATGTTGTGTATATTGTGTTTTGATGATGTCTTACTACAAGTCATTGGCCAATTGTTCTAGAAAATCTAAAACATCATTTTATTGGCTAGATGTGAAGAAGTTTAATAAAACTTAAAGGCTACGTCGACCCCACCATCAGCTCCGTTGACTCCCTTGCTCACAAAAGGAAGAAAACCCCAAACGGGTCATCAGCTACGTCGACCCCATGGTACTACAGCGTCGACTCTAAATGGCCTATAGAAGCTGACTTCAAGAGCACTTCGACAAGTGCGACGATGTAGGCTTCTCAAGGCATCGACGCAGGCTTCGCTCTTGCTTCTATAAATCAAGCGGCCTTCTTACCGTGTCGACCTCACCTTCTCTGGGCGTCGACCTCAGGCCCTCACAGAAGCCATTATAAATGCATCTTGCAAAGGATGCATCGACGCACCCTATTGGCTGCGTTGATGCCATAAAGGCTTGGCTCACAAATAGCCTAGATGTAAGGCGTGATGTGTTGACCTCACTCTCTCAAGGCTTTGACACAAGGAGCCTCCTAGAAGCCGTTTCAAACATGTCGTCAATGGCTGCGTCGACGCAAGAGCATTGCTGCATCGACGCATCTGAAGCTCCTTCAAGCAATTTTTGTCAAACCTGCACGTTTCGAAGACCGCACAGACGCTAAAAGTCAATGACGTAAACCTCCAAAAACATGTTTTTCAAGGTCTGAAAAAGGTTCCTAGGATAGATAATTATCCTTGTCATCATTAGGTTGCCATAACAACTTTTTGGACAAAGGATCTGTCAGTTAACATTTGTGGGAAAGGTCACCTTTCATGGTAACCTTCTTTTTACAACTAGCCAATTAGATTGTTGTCCCAAAAGGTGTCTAGGACAGAGGACTGTACCCTCCTGTCCTGAACCAATCAGGAGGAGGACCTGGAAGAGCTCTTTGACCAAGAGTTTTACTTTTATTTCCACCAATCAAATGGCAAGATTTGGGAGGGAAATCTTTTGTTTCCTGCATCTATAAATTGGATGCCCTCTGCATGAAGAATGCTGCTCTTGGGGCTGCAAGTGTGCCTACAGAAGAGGTGAATGTGAGAGGAAGAGTAAAAGGAAGAAGAAGGAAGAAGAAGGAGTGCCTGCTTTGATCTTCCAGTAGAAAAAACGTGAGAGTAAGAGAAGAGGAGAAAGAGCCACAACCAAGCTAGTCAGCCATGTTTTTCTTGAGTCACTAATTCGCATCACCGTCTGTTGTGTTCTTCACTCTGTAGTAGATGCACTTATATTTTCTTGGTTTGTGTTTGCTGTTTTGAGTTTTTCTTCCACAATCTATTTTGTGTGTGGGGTGTCGTCCCCGTGTGAGCTGCGTGTTGCAGCATGAGTGTTTGTTTTTTCTTTAGCATTATTTTTCTCTTTTGGGGCTTGTCCCCATGTACTGCATGTTGCAGCATGAGGACCTCGTCCTCGTGTGTCTGGCAAGCCATCCGGACGCGGACCGGCGCGTGTCCTACGACCTGGTGGCGCCGTATGACTATCTGCTGATCGGCTACAGGGACGAGGCTTTGAGGACCCTCGCCGACTTCCGGAACTTCATCCTGCTGGACAAGCCCGAACGGCGGGACCTGAGCGCGGTCAAGCCGTTCGAGGAATTCCTCGTTTTCGGGGACGCGCGTCCGCGCCTCCTGCTCCTGGCTCCCCGCCTTTTGCCGGCCCTGCCCCTGCTGCACACCCTGGTCCCCATCAACGACGCGCACACCGCCCATGAACGAGCTGCCCACCAGCACCCGGTGCGGTCCGGCGGGCGGCAGCACGGCGATGGTGCTGGTTTCCGCGGGTAGAATCGGCGGTGGTGAGTCCGCTGGCGCTGCAGCACTCGTGCTCAGCACCGCCAGGGCCAGAAGACCGGCCAGTCCAGGCATGACCCGGGCGCCTGATTGCAATGTTCCACTCACTGGCTCTCTCCGCCTCGGGACCTGCGCATTCGCAGTCCCTCAATCCCGCATAGTTATAGTTCGGGTGAGGTGTGGCGGGCATCCACCGAAGGGTGGATTCAGACGGGAGAGGCCACCGGTTGTCGAGAACGACCCAGCGTGACAATGGCTAGCAGCATCGCCAGCACGGTACTGGCGACCGCAGTGTGAACCAGCAAAACGTGACTGGCCGTCGCGATCAGGGTGCCTGCAATGCCTGAACCGGCGGCCATGCCGGCACTGACCGCAATCAGTCCGCGCACCGCACTGCTGGCATCGCGCCCGATACGGGTGAGGCCGGCGAGATACGCCGGTATCAGCAACATGGGGCTGACGACTCCCGACTGCCGGGTGAGAGGTGCCGTCTTGAGCGGGCCATATTGCTTGGAAGGGACAGCATGCATGGCACTTGCAGTTTCTCCTATCCGAGCTTCCCAGAGGTCTTTGTGCGACAGGAGTAGTATCCTGACCAGAGGAGCCTGGGTTTCTTTAGGGAGTTTGACAGTTTCATCGTCCGAGCGGCGCCGTCTTCACCAGCCGTTTGGCATCTGGCCGGACATCATAGAGCCGCAGACGTCTCCATCGACACGATGTTTCTGACTCCTTCTGGCGCGGTCTTTGCTCATGATGATTATGACCATGACTGTTTATTGGCGCGGATTTTGGCACAGAAGGCCCCTAGCTGGTACGGGAGGTGGTCTGTCACTCCCTCCCACTACTACCGTCGTGGTGCCACGGAGTGGCTGTGGGGCGTGCTGACAGTTTACAGAGCAGCACTCAACAGGGCCGATATACGCCATGCAATGACAGCAGCTTTGTACTCGTATCCTTGCCGTGCATGACTGATCCAGGCCTTAGCCGAGAGGTTCAATAGGCGCTGGAACACCTTTATGACCGGGAGGGAGAGACGTTACTAGACTTGTGGGCCTTCCACAGGATTTCTGGCCTCCCCGTCTGCGGACAGCCATACGAGGAGTTGTCTCTGGATGACCTGCATCTGAGTGCTTCAGATGGGTTGACAGTCCGAAAGGGGCTTGCATGGGCCAAACCCAACAGGAAGAAAATGGTGGATTTGACAACTCTAGTGGGACGTGAGAGTCAAATCCGAAAGTCAATGGGCAAAGGATGGGTGAGTTGGCGGCCCAGAAGGGACGTGCATAGGTCAGACCCAGTGGGACAATAGAGGGTGGATTTGACAGCCCTAGTGGGACATGAGAGTCAAATCTGAAAGTCAATAGACAAGGTGGGTTGGTTGCCTGAGAGGGCACACTGAGGCCAATCCCTAGAAGGTAAAACGAGCCAAAGGGCATGATGGGTTTGCAGCCCGAGAGGGCATGCTGAGGTCAATCTCTAAAAGACAAAAAAGGGTGGATTTGACAGCCCTAGTGAGACGTGAGAGTCAAATCCGAAAGTCAATAGGTGAGGTGGGTTGGCAGCCTGAGAGGGCACATTGAGGCCAATCCCTAGAAGGTAAAACGAGCCGAAGGGCATGATGGGTTGGCAGTCTGAGAGGGCATGCTGAGGTCAATCCCTAAAAGGTAAAAAAGGGTAGATTTGACAGCCCTAGTGGGACGTGAGAGTCAAACCCAAGAGCCGATAGGCAAGATGGGTTGGCTGCCTGAAAAGGGCATGCAGAGGCCGAACCCCAAAGGAACAAAGGAGGTGGATTTGACATCCCTAGTGGGACGTGAGAGTCAAACCCGAGAGTCGATAGGCAAAGGACGGGTTGGCAGCTCGAGAGGGCATACTGAGGCCAAACCTAGAGGAAAGGAAAGACGGATTTGACAGCCCTAGTGGGACATAAGGGTCAATCCCGAAAGTTGATAGGCAAAGGGTGAGTTGGCTACTCGAAAGGGGCATACTGAGTCCGAGCCCGGCGGGACTAGAGGGGCGGATTGGATAGCCCGGAAAGGCATACTATCCAAACCCCTGGGATGCCCGAAAGGTAAGTGGAGCTGACATGCCAAGGGGCGTATGAGTCAACTCTTAAAAAGAAATGGGTAGACTTGACAGCCCGAAGGGCATAAGAGTCGAATCCATTGCAAATGGTGACGTGGATAGTTCCGGTGAGACAAAGTGTAACAACGTCGGGACGCCCCGGTGGGGCGGGGTGTTATAGAAACGACATGGGAGGCGTAGCCAAGGTATCAATATGAAGGAGCCACCCAGAAAGCATATTGCAAAAAGATTTTTATTTTTTCACCTTACCAACCTCACCGCCCTTTCGGGTTTTCGCAGAGGCTACCCCCCTTTAGCTTTTTTCGGTGCACCCTTGCGGATTGTCACACCGAGGGGTTGCCCATTTTTTCCTAAGGTGCCTTTTCTGATTTTCACCTCAGCTGGGTCTGTGACCTTTTTACCCTCAGCCGACCCTTGGGTCATCCAAGTCTACCGGGATATCAGTATTTTTAACCCCCTTTTTTTTAGCTGGAACCTTCACTGGGGATAGGTAAGTCCTGTGAGGACTGCTGGCGAAACTCTTGCTGTGGCGCATGGTAGAGCTTCATGTGCTTGTCATTGAGTGGAGGGAAGGGATTATCTCTCTTGTGATCGATGACCGTATAGGTCCCTCCTTCGTAGACCTTCTGAATGACATAAGGTCCTTGCCAGTTGGGTTAGAGCTTGTCGCTGGATCTTCCTGCTAGAACCTCATTTTCCTTGATCATGACGAGGTCGCCTTTCTTGAACGCCCGTTGCTTGACCAGCTTGTCATAGGCATGTGTCATGCGGGCTTGATCCACTTGTAAGTGCTTATAGACTTTGAGTCTTTCACCTTCGAGGTTAGAGAGCTCTTCAAGCCTTATTTCTATCTTAGATTGGTCTTGGCCTAGCAGTCCAGCGTGCATAGCAACACGATAGGATGCTAGCTCGATCTCTACGGGGACTACAACTTCGGCTTCATAGACCAAAGAGAATGGGGAGCAACCCGTGGGGGTTTTATAGATGGTCCGATAGGCCCATAGGGCTTCGTGGACCTTTTCGCCCCAATCCCGTCTGCGACCACCCACTATCTTGGACAATAGTTTGCATAGGGTCTTGTTGAAGGCCTCGGCCAACCCGTTGGCTTGGGGGTTGTAAACTGACGACGTCTTCCAATCAATATGAAACTTGGATGCCAAATCATAAACAATCTTGTTTCTGAAAGGCGTGCCATTATCGGATATAATCCGACTGGGGGTGTCGAATCTGTATATGATATAGTGCCTCACAAACCGGGCAACTATCTCCCCCGTGACTTCCCATAGCAGGACGACTTCTGCCCATCTGGAGAAATAGTTGGTGGCGGCCAGTATGAACTTGTGACCTTGAGATGATGGTGGGAATGGTCCCACAATATCCATGCCCCACTCCGCGAACGGCCAAGTAGGCGCAGTTGGATGGAGCGGGTTGGGCGGCCTTCGAGGCACCGGCCCGAATACTTGGCATTGGTGGCATGCACGAGCGTACTGGTTGCAGTCTTCGTACATGGTGGGCCAATAAAACCCTTTAAGCATGATGCTGATCCTCATCTTGGCTCCTGCTTGGTGAGCCCCGCACAGTCCAGAGTGGACCTCGTGCATGACGGTCTTTGCCTCCTGTGAGGAAAGACGGCGTAGGAGGACTGACCGGTCCTTTTCATGGACAAGCCTGAAGAGTAGGCCGTCAATCAGCTGGTAGGATGTTGCCCTGCGTAGCAGTTGCACCCTCTGAGCCCGGTCAGGAGGGAGCCAGCCGTTCTTTATCTTTATGATCGGCTCGCGCCAGTCTTCTTCTTCGGGAGCATTCTCCTCTTGAATGTTGTCGACCTCATAGACAGTGAGGTCGGACTCTTCGTCGAGCACACTTGGCATGAGCCTTCGATGTCTGACGGTAATGTTCAACTCTCCCTCAGACGAGAGTTTTAAGGCTGCTACCAACTTTACCAAAGCGTCAGCCTAGGAGTTGCTGCCTCTAGGGACATGGCCTATTTCAAATAGGTAAAACTTTTCCCTTAGCCTTATGACAGCTGCATGGCAGGGGACGAGCTCCTTTTTTCGGACGTCGTAGACGCCCAGGACCTGTCAAATGACCAGCTAAGAATCCCAATACACTTTGATGCACTTGATGTCCATCTCCAGTGCTAACTGAAGCCCAATAATCAGCGCTTCATACTCTGCATCATTATTAGTCAGCGACTTCATGAGAACACAAGAGTTGTGGAAAATGCTGCCTTACGGAGATAAGAAAACTATCCCTGCTCCTGCGACAAAGTCTGTGAAGCCGCCCGCTCTTTTGATTGTTCGGGAAGCGCCATCGAAGTACAACTCCTAATTTGGGAGGTCAATGGTGAGTACACCCGGTTCTATCCGTGGTGGGACGTTTTCAGAATGCTCCCCAGTTTCTTGAGAAGGTACCAGCACCTCTTCATCGGGCAGCTCAAAATTGAGTGGCGAATCTTCTGGCACAGGGTGCACAGCTAAGAATTCCGCCATTCTTTGCCCCTTAATTGCCTTGCGTGGGACAAAGGTGATGTCGAACTCCATAAGGATAAGTGCCCATTTGCCGAACCAACCGGAGAGGACGGGTTGGCTAAGCAGATATTTGTGTGGATCACATTTTGATATGAGCTCCACCCGGTGAGCTAGAAGGTAGTGCCTTAACTTCTCGACGGTGAATACCAAAACTAGGCACACCTTTTCCATGGGCACATATCGATGCTCAAGTCCGATCAGTTTTCGGCTGAGATAGTATAGCGGATGTCCCTTGCCCTCTTCATTGATCTGGGCTAGCAGCGCTCCCAAGGAGACATCCATGGCAGCAATATATAGAATAAGGGGCTTCCCTCTGACAGGCGCCCCTAGGGCTAGAGGAGTCAACAGATATTCCTTGATTTGCTCGAAGACCTTCTAACAATCTTCATCCCATATAAAGGGTGCTCCTTTCTTCAAATATCTCGCCCCACTCTTTCTCTCTCCTCACTCTCTCGACACACACTCTCTCTCCATCTTGAATCTCCCTCTCACCCTCACACGTTCTCTCTCCTCCCACCACCATTCTCTTAGTTTGCGGTCCAAACGAACCCCGGTCGACGCGTGGGAGGTACTGACGGGACGGGCTCGACGCGAGGATCTCGCCAGTACCCTCCATCCCTCGGATCGTGGAGTGTGGAGACACGTGCGAGCGGAAGGATGGCATGGCCCTCATCGCCTGATCTGCACCGATTCACGGTCTTCGCCACGCAACAGGTAGGGGAACAGACTCCTCATCTCGTCAGGTTTTCATTGATGCCCTCTACATCGCCATCCGTCGACATCTTCCTCGTTTTCTATGTAATTCTTATTTTAAGAGATTTTGGGGTTAATTTTTCACTTTGTGTGCCTCTCTCGATTTTTAGTAAAGATGGTCGCTGATCGAAGTCGGAGAGGTACCGTTGGATTGGTCGCGTCATGAGGATCGTGTTGACGCCTACCTTTTCTCGATTCGCAGAGCATGGATTAGAGCCAGGCTGGGAGGTGCCGAGTCGCCCTCTCACCGGATCGGTAGCATATCGTCGTTTTCGTCGTCATCCAGGTAGGGGGATGGATTCCTTACCTCGTTAGGACACCGCCGGTATCACTTGTGCCATGATCCGATGCCCTTTATCTCGTATTTCATGCATGTTTTTGTTTAGTAGATTTTTAATCTTTTAATGCTTAAAATGATCTTTTAATGTTGAAATCATATCCATGGGCATCGTATTTTCATTCTAGTGGCATGCGTCGGCTTGGAATATAAATATTTATTGCTTCTATTGTGGATAGCATGGTCACATTATGCATGATTGCTCTATTTTGAGAAATGATGAATTAAGAGCAAGCAAAAGTAGAAGGAACAATGTGAAAAGCAAGGACAAGGGACAAGTCGACATTGGGACAAAGCATGCTCAGCACACTCTCATTCAGAAGCCTAGAAATGGTCTGATGCGTCAACGCACCCCTCGGGACAGGTCGACGCACCCCAAGGCTGCCAGAGTAAATCTTCCTCCCTGTTGCTTTCACTGTGAAAAAGTTGACCACACAATCAAAGACTGTTGTCAAATGAAGGGAAAAATTCACTCTCATCCCAAGTACACTAATTTCTTTGATCACCCACAGAATTTTGATGCACATGCACATGGCAAGAATGCCAAATCATTTGTGTGATGTTTTTACTGTAGTGATTTTGGGCATACAATTGATGAGTGCTCTTGGATGAGATTGGATGACCTGAATGCAGCAAAGAAAAGAAATTCTCAAGCCAAAGGTGCTGCTAACCATCAAGGACCCAAGAGAACTTGGGTACCTAAAAACTCCAAATAAGAATTTTTGGATGTAGGAGTTCATTAGAGCTGAACAAAGGATTGGTAGGAAATAAAAGCTCAAGGCACAGGTTTACAAATAAAATTTTCCATCTTTGTTATTTCTGCATGTTAAAATTTATTACAAGAAATGTCACCATCACATCTCATGTGATTGGATTGTAGGGCATACATTTCTATCAAAGGTCATTGATGTTCTGCCATGTGACAACTGGGCGCACACCAGATGAAGCATCGGTCCCTTGTACGGCCGCAGAAGAAGCTATCGAAGCCATCATTACAGCTGCAATAAAAAGGAGAACGAAATTAGAAGAAAAATATTATGCTCAGAAAAGATTTCTAAAGAAAATTCGACAGAGTCTCCCCTTACTCGGGAGTGTCCAAAATAATAGGGAAGCACGTACACACAGTAAGGTGGGACGGTCCCTAAAGACAGAGCCGTAGGTGATACACCTAGGCTGAATAGACAATGGGGAATGCTGGTTCCGAGGGCTAGCCTGCTAGGAACCTCCCGGAAGCCATTAAGTGAAGAAGGGTGAGCCCCTTTGAAAGCCAAATGAACAGGGCTTCGGTTCCCTACTGCTTTGCCATGGCGCTACCAACCCAAAAGCCCACAGTGAAAAGGGGGGGAGCTCGCCAGCTCTCGCTTTCATCATTCGCGAAGGGGAGGGTGGCGATGGCCACCATCTCACGTCAATCTGTGGCGAAGAAAAAGGGGAGAAAGGGAAAGGCCCGCCGCTCACTTGCCGGCCCAGATCCTCATCGACCACAATAATGAAAGAAAGGGGGGGTGCCCACTGCCTCCACTGTGCTCAGCAAAAAGAGAGAACGGGGAAGGCTCGCCAGTCGGAAGAGAGGCCCTCACCGTCAAAGAGAGGGACCACTGCCACCAAAGAAGAAACTCTCGTTGCTAGAGAAGGTACCCTCACCGCCGTCGGAGAAGAGATCGGCTACTGAAAAAGAGATGATGTCGAAAAGATGAAATGGTTGAGAAACCCTACGAGAGGGTTTAGGAAGAAAAGAAGGGGGAGGGAGAGCCAATGCCATCACCACTGACTCACCACTCCGCCCTTTCGCCAGCTTACCACCGAATCAAGAGCAAACTCGCCACCGAACCAACGAGCAAGCCGCCACTGATTCAAAGCCGTGAGTGTCGCCGAATCACAGCGTCACTAACTCAACCCATCCTGGCCATCACCGATTCAAAGCTGTGAGCATCACCGAATCACAGTGTCACCGACTCAAGTAGCCCATGGCACGGCACTGACTCAATAAGGAAAAGCATGTCACCGACTCAAGGAGACTGAACAAAGTGGGCACCACATGTCAAAGCCCCGATAAAGCAAGCACATTCGCGGGCCCCACACTGCTCGTTCCTTACTCACGGCATCTGCGGCTAGGGGGCATTTGTTGACGTCTAAAATATTACTTGGCAATAATTATGTGCCCGAAGGAGCCAACTGAAAGTCAACGACAAGTCCACTCAGGCCACTGAAGCCTTAGATCACCTCATAAGTAGTACCAGAGCCCCCACATTTCATTATCTCGGGATAAAGTAGCCACCACAGCTCACTAAGGCCATATGACGGTCAGAGCTAATGAACCGGCATCGAAGCAATCATGCCAAACGTGGCTGCATGCGAACGTGCTGGCAAAGAAAAGCCCCGCTTAGCGGGGCTCAGTCCCACAGCCTGGTGGTCGGCCGCTCTGCCCGCAAATCCAGGTCAGGCATCACCACCCTGGTGCCGGCCGGCAGCTCAACGCCCAGCTCGGCCAGGCCAGGGTTAGCCTCCAGCACGCGCTCGGTCACGCGAGCTTCCTGGGTGCCGTAGACGCGCCAGGCGATGAAATCCACCGTGTCGCCCTGGCTGGCGATGTACTCTCTCATTCAAACCCCCGGATGGCGCCTTGCGTTTGCCCGCGTATGCCGGTGGCGGTCACTGCCACTCGGTTGGTCGCGTCCCGCGCGCTACGCAGCACCCCCAGCACGCCGCTGGCTTCGCCTGCAGCCTCCAGGTCGCCCATCATGCCGGTGATGGTGCCGCCGGCCTGAACGGCGATCTGTGATGCCTCGCTGGTCGCCTGCAGCAGCCCGCCCAGGGCAGACTGCGCCTCAGTCAGCGATCCGATGTTGCCCGCAGCCTCGACGGCAGCCCTGGCGTTCCTGGTGGCCGACTGGATCGACCGCGCAGCGCCAAGCCCCTGCCCTATGGCATTGACCACCGACTGGATCGGCAGCACGGCAGCGCTCACCACCGCCTGCACCGACGACAGGGCCGATTCCATGGCGCCGACCTCGCGGCTCGCCGCAGCACCTGAGGTATCCACCATGCTCGTGATCGCCGCCGTTTGGCCAGATGTCGTAACCGGCAGAATCGGAATGGTGCCGATGGCTGCCTGGGTTTGCGTGCCGTAGCGCTCCAGGGTGATCGCGAATTCCTGGCGCTTGGGCGCGCCGCCGACGCCGAACACGGACTGTCGCTCTTGCACGTTCGTGATGACGAACTCGCCCAGGATGTTGCCGCCGCCATCGATCAAGGTCTGCGGCAGCGCCTGGTTGGCGAGCGCGCGCAGCTGGTCGAGCTGGCCAGTGCCTCCCCAATATTCTGGATAGATCACGCCTGGCAGAGCGATGGCGTCCTTGCCGTAGCCGGTGAACTGCAGCACCGGCAGGGACTCGAAAACGTCCTGCGATTGCCACCGCCATTCGGTGTTCCGGTTCAGCTCCTGAAACGCCGCCGAATTCAGGCCGAATGGGTAGGAACCCAGGATCATCATCACTTCCATGCTACTGCGCCCCTACGCCGTCGATCAGTGACGAGCGCGCGCGGATCCCGCTGCGCTGCTGCATGCGGCGCTCGATTTCTTCCGCCAGGGCGCGGGCGTCCTGGCCAGGCTGCTGCGTCACGTTGCCCCCCCTTGGTCTGGGAATGTGCCGGACTCCTCGTGAGCACCGTGACCGCGTTTTTAGGAGTCTGAGATGTTCCCTTACCTTGGAAAGTGCATCTGTGAATGGCCAATGATGGACCATTTTTCGTTTGAGGCCTAACTGATAGTTTTCCGTACCGATTCGAGTCCCGGGTGAGCGGACCTCGGTCCACGTGCTGTCCCGTGGTCCGACTGATGCTGGGCATCATAGGTCATCAGTGCATCTTGTTTTTTTTGTGTGGGGTCATTAATTCATGTTTGCTACACGTCTATCATGTGGATTTCTTTTTGGTCCAGTGATCATTTCTTTCATGCCATTAATCTTTCATATTTTTTGGTAAAAATCTGACAGCACCTCCCCTAGACCTGGAGCTTTGGGGGGTGTTAATTAGGTACTCATCTACAGAAGATCCGAGATGGACCCAAAATAAGAAGGATGTACACAAAAGCGGCAACATCCGTGGCATCGCCTTCATAAGTCCCCGAACAGAATGGAGTGGGTCTGATCCAAACACGCATAGCTCGAAAACCCGGATTCGATGGAGCATGCGAAATCAGCTAGCTTCAAGGGCCTTAGTCGTTCCCCACCTCCACTCTATAGAGTTCAGAGAGAGAGGGTTCGGGCTTGATGGCCACTAGGCCAGCAGCACATGTGGTTGTGAGATCACCTCTTTGGGGGTTGTGAGATGATCTCGGGGGGAAAACTACATGACTACACCCTACAGAGATCGAGAAAACTCAGAAGTCAAGTGGGGAAGCAGCCCACAGAAGCTCATATGAGCACGAATTCTACATCATATCTTTGAGAATGGCTAAACCTAGAACCCTTCTTGCATGGCACAATGTGTTTCTTCTAAGAAAATCTGTAGAAGCAAAAGGTTGCAGGATACTCATCCAAGGGTTAAATCCCATGTCTCTCACCCCTTTGGCATCATGACTATGGATTAGCCAAATCTTGAAGTGGGATTTTGAAAGGAGAAAAATCTCCTCATAGAATCATGACCACGGTAAGAGATAACACGAAGAAAACATCGCAACTGCGGAGCAGGGAGGGAGAGGAAACCATGAACATCTAAGATTGATCATCATAAGAGTTACAACATAAAAAAATCTCCTAAGGGGGAGTGCTTCTTCATTTCATATCAAGGGGAGAAAGAATACATCACAGAAATAGAGCAAGAAAAAGAAAAAAAACATAAAAAGGGGAGGGAGCAAGGGTCGGAGCTCCCTGCTCACTTTCCCTCACCTCTCTCTTCTCTCTCACTTTCTTTCTCTCTCTTCAGCTTCTGCATCAAAATTTCTTCTCACAACATCTCCCCGGCGTTTTCTTCAGCCTGGGCTTGTATTTATAGGGGAACGCAAGGCCCCATAGCAGAAGATAGGCTTCCATCATTTCTTTTTTTTGGTTCTTCCCTTTGCTGTTGCTATTGTTGTTGTTGCTGCTGGTTCTTCGCACGACCGTGGCCGAGCAGGGGTGTAGGGACAAGGGTCCGCCACTGGCGGACGGGAGGCCCTCACAGGTCGAAGGCGCTAGCATCCACATTATTGGCCATGCGAGAGTGATGAATGCTTATTTGTTTATATTTATGTATATCACACATATCAATTTTTGGGCTTTAATGAAGTTAATTATGTAATTTTACATGATAATCTCAGTCTCACATAAAATGGAGAATTTTCAGTAGTTAATGAGACTTGATATATTTTTAATAAGAGAATGCTGCCTGGTAACCCTCCGAGCACTTGTATTGCTCAAGCGCCTCCACCCCAGCTAGCTCCGCCTTTCTCTCAAGCTCAGTTGCCTTCCGCTCTGCCTTGGACAGTCTCTTCTCAGCTTTGGCCAGTGCGCCCTCAGCCTCCACGTACTATCACTCGGCCTCTCGAACTCGGCCCTCGAGCTCCTCACGCTCGGCCTTCCATTGCTCGCTGCGCTCAACCTGAGCTTTGCACTCTATCTCTAGGAGCCTATCTTTTAGCTCGACCATATAACAAGCTTGAGCCAGCTACTCGGTCGATACCCGAGCCTCCTTTTGGCTCGACTTCACCTGCGCCTAATGTGAGGTCACCTCCTGCTGAAGGTCTTCAAGATTGAGAGTTAACCGTTCAACCTTTCGATCAAACGCACCACGGGCCCAAGAAAGAGATTCTCTCTCCCATTCCACCTGGGCGAACAAGTCCATCATCTCAGCCCCCAGCTGAGCAAGGATCAGGCCGCCCTCCATAACCCACTCGAGAAGCACGAAAGGAGGGCTACACCCAAGGCCACCTCAAACTGGCCCCGATGCCTTAGAGGAGCACCTCCGATACAGGGGAGCTCGGACGGTGAAGGCGCCAACCGTGGGAGGGAAGGTCCTGTCTAGAACAGTCGGGATTGGGACACCCCCTTCTAGTTCCCCCACCTCTGGGGTCCCAACGGTTGGCTTGGGTCGGGCCACCCCGCCATGTACCCCATTGGTCTCGCTCGGCTGGGTTTGGGTCGCCTCGCCCATGACCCCCCGGCCTCGATCGGCTCGGGCGGGATCCCTTTTCCCTGCGCCCCCTCTGCCTCGTTTGGTGTCCTAGCACCGGCCGCCTCTGCTTGGGACCCAGCCGCCTCGGCCACGACTTCTTCGACGGTGACGGCCCCCTCTGACTAAACAGCCGGGAGAGCCAACTGAGCGCCCCCCTCGACCAAACGGGCGGCATCCGCCCTCTTCGCCCGCTTCTGCTCAACGGTCACGGCCCTCACTGAGGACCATAGTAGCTGTTCCATGGGGTCCTTGCGCTTGGCCCCATGGCGCTCAAAAGTGCCATCCTGGGTGACCTGCTTACCCATATCTTGGGCACGAGAAGCGCTCCTGGAAGTTTGAGGTCTGCTGGGAGCGGACGTCTCCTCCAAGTCGATGACCTCTAGCTCGAGCGGTGCCACCCCCTCATCAACTACTCGCCTAGAGTTTGGACACAAAAGAACAACAGATCATAATAAGAGGGCTTAATTATCTGACCCAAAGATGAAACAAGACCCTGAAGACCTCACCTGGAAGCACCGCGTACAGAGAGGGATACGCCTCAATATTTGCCTCAATCATCAACTCGGAAGTTGATCGGGGATTCTTCTGAAGAAAGGCGGCTTTCTTCTCCACCTCCGGGGAAACCACTGCCTGCTTCGGAGGAATGTTCAGATGAAAGTTGGGCACCGTCGGGAAGGGCCAAGGCTTACCACCCATGGCCGATCCCACCCAAAAATACTCCTCCCTCATTTATCTCATCCCTTTCTCTCTCTCATTCTCTCTCCTCTCTGGGTCTCTCGATGCGGGGTGCACACCATTGCGGAGCTGGCCGAGGCGGGAATGCGATGGAGTGATCGGGACGCAGGATAGGGTAATGGTTTTAGCGTGGCGTGGCGCGATCCCTCGGTGGATTCTGAGAAGGTGTCGTTCATGTTCCAGGCAGTTTTTGGCGCGGTTTAGTCACTTCGGTGCACGGTTTCTTCGGTGGAGGTAGGGAGACGGATCGCCTACTCCTTCTGCACATTTCCTCACCAGTTTTACATCATTCCGTGCTAGATCTGGCTAGAATGAGTGAGTTTAGGCTCGTTGTAGTTTTTCGGGGTTTGTGGGGTTTACCGAAAAATGGTGACAGTTTTCGACGTGGTTACCATCAAAATAACCGTTGGGATGTCTGGATCCTATCCCCGCAAGTTTTATCGCGATTGGTTGTCATTCGGGGCCGGTAGGAGTCCAGGTATCCTGATGACCCAATTTGGGTCGATTCGTCAAAATTGCCCCGATCTCTCATTTTAATGGGTACATGTGACCCTTCCGCCTGTGGAAGGTTATTTTTCGTCGTCCTATGTTGATTCCCCTGCGTTTCGACGTGAATGGGGTGTGGAACGGGTCGATTCGGCCTTACCCATGGTTTTCCTGCCGTGACGATTTGGCGGCCGTTCCAGAGACCGTCACAGGTCTCTGGTGGTCCTACGATAGACCGCCACACCCCATGGTGTGTTGGCAGTCTTGAGGTCTGGTGAGTGTGACTACCCAACCTTAGACCGTCACATTCCTCTGGCGCTCCAATGTTGGTGCATCACAGTCCTTGGGTCCTCGATTTTAGCATAGGTCGGTTCGTTCTAGTGGTTCACTCTTAGACCGCTAGAGCTCTATAACGTGCCTACCGTAGGCCATTACATGTTGTTTGACAGAGTCAACATTTTAAGGCGGTTGGTTCTAGCGGTCCAACCCCCATGCGTCACAGTGCTGTAGCGTGCCTACCTTAGGCCGCCACAGTGTTTTTGACCGGGTCAATGGTTTAAGTCGGTTGGCTCTAGCGGCCCAACCTTCGTGCATCAAAGTCGTGTAGCACGCCTCTATTAGGCCGCTACAGTTTGCCCGTCTTAGGTTGGCATCTTAGGGCGATTACCGTGTGACGGTCCTTCCTTAGACCGTCAGGTCCTTGTAGTGCGTCTATGTTAGATCGCTACGGTCGTTTCACAGGGTAAGTCAGTTCGGGGTCAACTGTGTGTTGCGGCCTATCCTTCGACCGCCACAGTGCCCTGGCGGCCCAACCCTCGACCACCACAGTCCTTAACTCCGTGGGTGTAGTGATTCCATCCTTGACTGCTTATGTCGTTAGGCGGCCGAGTGATAGATCACTTGTCCTCCGGAGGGTGGTTTACCGGTGCTTCGATTTCTATATATCTTGGCTTACCCTTATGGTTTGCCCATTGTCCCGTGGATATCTCTTGATGTCCTATGAGGGCGGCACCAGACATCGTAGCCGGATCGGGATGGAAGTGGAGTCCACCCAAGACACACGATAAGGGGAGGGATGGTCCATGGGGGTCAACCCTAAGCATGTCACAGTACCCGTAGAGATAGCGTTAATACAACTCCTGCTATTAATGATCACCTTGCAGGCCTTCCCGCCCAGCCTACAAAAGGTGTGAAACATGGTGGTGCGACGCCAGTCATCACTCACCTGCAGCTCGGTCAAAATACATCTAACAACGCCCAGCTAAACATCATCCTGGCTCTGCGAGCCCTGGACATCTAACTGCTCGCCCTCAATCAGCTCATCGACAAACTCCTCTGCGAGCTCCTGATCAGCCTCATAACTGACAGGTATCAGTCCAGGTGCGGGCTCACCGGTCGAAGGATCCCCAATGACCAAAGAAGATCGGGTGGGGCAACTAACATCATAGTGACCAACTCCTCCACACCTGTAACACTCCTGACGAGACCCAGTGCCCTGAGGTGGTCCACCAATCATTGACCCCTTCCCCTTGTCATCACGACGGGCTGGGGGTGGTGGAAGCTGGGGTCTAGCAAGAATAACGGGCTGCTGGGGCCGAGGAGTTGGGGCCGATGCCTAGGGTCGAGGGGGATAGTCCCTCGGGGGAGGAAGGCGAGGTCGAGAAGCAGTGAGGTCCTGGCGAACGAGCTTCTGCGGACGAGCCACAGGCCCCCGAGGATAAGGTCCAGGCGTAGCACGAGTGTCCGACCCATGAAGGTATGTGGGTCCTAGGCGCTGGACCGCACCAAAATCGGACTCAAATTGCTCTAACTCGTGAGAGACCTGATAAGCCTCCTCTAGGGTCGTCACATGGCGGTGAAATAACTCGTACTGATAATGCGGCTGTAGACCCCAACGAAACCGAGAGATGGTCATGACACTCTCCTCCGTGACCCCACATCGCAAGAAGTACTCATCGAAATCAGCGATGTTCTCCGCCACTGTCCGATTGCCCTGACTAAGACTCTGCCACCAATCTGTAAGCCACTGTCGATAGGTGGCAGGGAGATATTTCTGCCTGAGCTTGGCCTTCATATCATCCCAAGTCACAATCTGGGGCTGATGTCGCTACATCAGCAGGCTCTCCACATTGATCTAATAGGTTTGTGCCTGGCCAAGCAACTTCATCTTGGCATATCGGACTATCCGATGGTCTGTCATCTCGAACCACTCAAAATAACGGTCCATAGTAGCCTTCCAATCAAGATAAACCTTGGGTTCCATCGACCCATCAAAGGTGGGAGGATCTGCTCGCACGGACCTAAGAACACCCTCATCCTCCTCATCCTTATTGGGCCTGTACCCACGCCTGGTGTGACCGTGCCCCTCTAACTCGTTATTGGACCCTAAATCCTCATACTCCTGAACACGCTGCCTCCGATCATCAGCCCTAGGGGGTGCGGGCCGAGGGGCAGGGCCAAGTGGGCCTTGGGCCTTCCTAGGGGCATCCTCTTGCTGCGCTCTACCCGGACTGGGCCACCCAACCAGACCTTGGATGGTCTAGTCGGAAGCCTCCATCTGATCCTCCATGGCATTCATCCAGCCCTCCATGAGCGCAGTGTGATCTCTCAAGCTCTTATCAGACCGTTCCATCCACTCCATGAGAGCTTGCATCATATCCTGGAGGGAAAAATCATGAGGGGCAGGGTTCCTAGGGTCAGCCATCGGGACAGGGCATCGGTAGTCGGTACCACGCCGAGTGGGCATGCAAGACTCTAAGGGACACGGGAGGCTAAAACTCTAACTAGACACGAACCTAAACTGATGATGCAAAGGGTAGAATATGGACTCAAGTGCACCTAGGATGACCTAAGGGACTTAAATACACCCTAGACAAAACTACAGCTCTGATACCAAATTTGATGTGGGATGCTATGCAAGCTAGGACTCTAAGTGATGACGCGACACATGGATAACTAAACCAGCAACGGTTCAGTAATTCAGGTAGTGATCACTCGACACCTAACGTTCTCAAGAGAGAAATTGTGCCCTCCAACAAGAAACTATAGCTCACAGGCGTCCCAAGAGAGGGGAAGTGCACTGATCCGCACGGTTGAGAAACTGACAAGTCTAGGGTGGGCAACTCCACACTCGTGACTCGAATGAGTCACGGGATTGTCACACTCTCTCACCGCAGCGGTGAAGTATATATATAAAGCACTGGCTAGGAGCCTAATATGCACACAAGCAAAGGCCTCAAGAGTCAATACTAAATAAGCAAGCTAACCAAGCAAGGAAGTGGATGCATACCTCCACGCTCGGGGCGTGGGGGAAGACGCCTGGCCAAGTCACACAACCACCCGGTACAAGAGCTAAACAAGTACAAGTCAAACACGGCCCACTCCTCGCAGGGGGGTAAAAGGCTACACAGTGCTATCCGGGGGTCGTGCGAAGCGGGGTGATGGGTACTGGGTCGGTGAAGCTCGACGCCCACAGTGCCACTGCGAACTGGTCAGACTAAGCTGCCTCCACGGACCGGTCTGGAACCAGCAGCAAGGACAGCATGTCTCGGGCACCAAGGAGGGAGCAGTAATCCCTGGAGGTGGGTAGCAAGGGACAACGACCACACAGGAAGAAGCTGGAAGCTGACTGTGCTGGAAGGAAGCTCCGGCGTGACCTCGAACGGGTGGGCAGACTGCAGGCCAGTCAGTGTCGGTGCAGGTGAGCAGCAGGATGGAGGGCCTGGAACGTGGCCCTCCGCTCGTCTGTTCTTCAAAACATTTGGTGTAGACACTGTTGGGGACGTCCCAGGGACACCAGTGGAGTATCAACTGCAACCGAACACCGTGGGGACCATGGTGAATTGTTGGAGCAGACCCTGCGCTTCTAGACTGTCTGCAGGCTGCAGGACAGGGGGTGGAAGAATTGGCTTGAACCGGGGCGTCCATGTGGAAAATGGGGTGGGGTTTTCTCTGGTGGATAGGTGAGGGTCGTGGGATGTTTGGGAAGCAGTGGCGGGGTGGCAGGCATTGGTGGTTTTGGGCATGGGAAGTGAAAACAGGTGGTGCTCAGTTCTGCAGTTCAGTGCAGTCAGAACTGAGGGCTATGAATGTGGATGGGGTAAGCAAGGAAATGGGGCTCATAAAATTGAAATAAAATTCTGGTGGAACGTTTTGGACGTAGCTAGGCAGTGCGCAAAATTTCAGGGCATTTGGAGACGTTTTTGGGGATGTCCCTTTGGAGGGGTTTGGGCACTATCTCGGCAGGACTGCATAGGGACAGCCTGCGCAGCCAAAATAGTTATGAAAGCAACTTTGTGCACAGAACGAATTTTGGTTTGGAATTTTGAGGAGGTATCAGGGACACGTAGAGGAAGAAGAGTTATGAAGGGGTAGAGGAGATTGGATGATGGGAAGAAGTCGTACCAACCAGATCTTCAGTGTTCTGGTTTTCTATAGATCTGCACATAGGTGGCCTGCACAGAGAAAAGGCTTGCAAAGACAACTTTTGATACTGGACGAATTAGGGCATGGTATTTTCAGGGAACGGGGGGGACATGTGGAAGAACAAAGTCTTTGAAGGGTTGGACGTGGTCTGAGGATGGGAACTGGGCGTACCAACCTGATCTTCTGGGCTCAATCTTGCAGATAGACAACCAGAGAAGTGCGCAGGGCAGCAGGGATCTATCTCCTCCACACTTGCAGCACGGCCATGATCCCTGAACTCTGGGCTTGGGGAGATGTTGGGGAGGTAGCCTCCCAGCAGCCGGTGTAGCAAGGAAAGATGGGGATGGGGCTAGGGCATCACACCCTAGAGGATGAGGAAGAGGGAGGGAGAGATAGAGGACGTCACACCCTAGAGGGGAGGGGAGAAAGAAGAAGGAAATGCTATTGGCAAATTTCTGATTTTCATTCATCTATTATCTGACCCGTTGTAATTTTTCAAGGCTCGTAGGCTTCGCCAGAAAACGGCGACGGTTTTACGATCGGTTAGTGTCAATGGACTCCCTGGAACGTCAGCGTTCCATAGTCACTGATTTTGTCTCGATGGCGGGCCCATTTGACCGTTAGGAGCCTAGGAAGTCCGGATGCTCCATTTGGGTCGATTTGGTAAAATCACTCATTTCTCGCCATTTCTCAGCCGATCTGGCTCCAGATCGAGTCTATGGGTTTTCCTGTGCGATTGTGGTTGTATCCTCTTCATGTCGGTACGAACGGGACGTGGGAAGGCCTCCGTTGGGCCAACCCCATGGGTTGCTTGTCGTGATGATTGGGCGGTCGAACCAGGGCCCGTCCATCCCCATGGGTGGCCCGGTCCTGACCGTTCATCAGCTTGGCGCGTAGTGCTCGGCTTGCCGCGCAGTGGGGGTTATGCGGTCTATCGTGCGACCGCATAACCCAGGTGTGGCCAAGGTCCAGCCGTCCATCCCCTCTGATTTTGATCGGTTGCTCAGTGCACCGGGGTGTGCGGCTAGGGGCTAACCGCATGTCCCATTGTGTGGCCAGGGGTTGGCCGCACATCTCTTGGTGCCGTTGGAGGACGTGCTGCCCCGGTGGGTCCGCACATGCCTTGTGTGGCGAAGTTCTAGCCACCCTTCCCAAGGTGCGACTAGGGACCAACCGTTCTTGCGTTTCACCGTTGGGGTGATGAACGGTCGAGCTGGACCGTTCATCTCATCGTGCGGCTAAGTGTTAGCCATTCGACGTTTGTGCGGCCTGGTGATAGCCGCATGTCTCTTCATTTGATTCGGGGGTGGTACAGTCCGTGCATGGCCGTCCATCTCATGGTGCAGCCCCTGTCTAGCCGCACGTCCCTGAGCAACCCAGTGTAGACCGTTCAAGGGGCTGGTTGAGTCGGCATTTCCGTTTTGGCCGATTCGAGTCCCAGGTGTTGGTGTTCTCGACTTGTGCCACTCTGTGTTGGCACGCGTATGGTGAGGGTTCCCCGTGCGTTATCAGTTTGCTTTAGTGGGTTGTTCCGTGACCGTTTGAGTGTCGTGTTGGACTCTGGTCGACTCGGTTATAACCCAGTGGTCGACTTTCAGTCCTGTGAGTGTCTCGGACACCCTGGAGGCTTCGTGCCCGTGTTTTGAGGTGTCCGTGGGTTCCGTGATACCGCGATTTCAGACCTAGGGACTACATTAGATTGACGGTGTTACACCGTCAAGTTCAATGGTCTTGACCCCGAGTCTCATGACTCAAGGACCGTTAGGTTAATAGGTCTAGTGGGCTGTCCAGAGTTTGGTGGCCTTGAGCCACTAGTTACTTCGGTCACTCGCGATGGGTGCGTGCATGGTTTTTTGTGTTCACGTCAGTGACCCATCCAATATTCGTAGCTTCCACGGCACGCGTGTGTCGACCCACCGGGAGCACTGGTGTGACGTACCCGACTTAGACGGTGAGTAGGCTGGTTACCGTAGGGCCCTCGCGTATTACAGATTGACTTTAGAGTTGACTAACTGATTTAGTTGTTTTCTTAGATCTTTACATTACCGATGTCTCTCTTCTTGAGATCTGCTGACGAACATCTTATAGAACAGTTTTATAATTTTAATGATATAGTGGATATTGTGAAAAATAAGAACACATCTATATTTCTCTCAAATTCAGACCCTGTTAAGGAAAATCTATCCTTCAACCAATCTAACCTACAATATGGTAATAGGTCCTACAACACACCTTTACTTAGAGCTAAGGATGCAAGAGTCAGACTTATATTAGACAACAGATCAGATTACAAGCTACTCTCCCATGTTAATCTCCTACAAACACAAAAAAGCTATCTGTAATGGGCACACAACTGACACCACAACAGGAGAAACAATACCAAAGCTGGAGAGCCAAACTACCTAAAAACCTTCAATATGAAGGAGATTATGATTTAAGGGGACTCTACCTTTCAAACCCAAATGTAAAACCCACTAAGAATCTACATTTCCCGGATACATACAAGCTTCCCAATCATCCCACATTCTCTAACGAAAGTGTGTATTTTCAGCCTTATGGTGCCATATCTCCAAATATAGATAGTGCAGGATATTGGCAAGGACAAACATACTTACCCTATAACCCCTCAGTTAAGGACACAATTATTGAAAAAGATAACGGAGGAACAATACATAATACTATGCCTAATAAGAAACGTGGTGCTACAGTCACCTATTATGATCAGAATGGAAATGTGGTGGAAAACAACACTCCACAAACCTATGCAGAATTTCAACGTTTAGGGGAACCTACACCTGCATATAGAGGGAATGTAGCCCTTCAGATAGGGGTGCCAAACTCTCCTGAAACAAGAGGTATAGGAACATATCAAGCTCCCCCACTTCCACAAGCTCAATCTGCAACATATAATCCTCCAGTAGAACCTACACCTATAACCCCACAGAATGTAGCTAAATCTGTGTCTTTCCAACCAGCTATTACTTCATTAGGAGAACGTATTCTTGTACCTCAATTTTCAGGTAATTGGGGATCACAGCAATCAGTAAGAAGATACTTAGATACCAATATTCCAGATAATTATTATGGAATTCCGGTATTAAAGAATGAATTTCAGGTTGCTCCTACGCAAAGATTGAATTTAGAGAATCAGCGTACTTTTAACCCATTTTTTCAGAACGGAGGAAGCTTAAATGCTACATCAGCTGTGGATAATACACGAGTTCAACAACCAGTACAGATATATCCTGATTTAGGCACTTTTCAACCTCAATTCTTCACCCCTGATTATCAAGTACAATATCAAGGAAATACAGTTAATTGGCCAGGAGGTACTTCACAAGATTCCACAAACTATCAAAATGGAATGTTAGATGCCATGTCAAACTCTCCTCAATCCATCAACAGTAATCCCTATATGTTTGGATATAAGGAAGGTAAACAGAAAAGAGAAG